>CM066578.1:5542500-6142500 GCA_033816785.1 Picus viridis | reverse complement strand
TTTTTTCCCCACACATATGCTATCTGGCTGCATCTACTTTATTTTTCAGGGTAATAACCCAATTACTTAAACTGTATAAAACAGCTGACCACTTAGAAATTTGTTGACATCTTTTCAACTTAATAATAGGGAGTAAGACTAAACAACGTATTTCCATTATAAATCCCTGAGGAAAGAAATATTCATCACCTTTGATTTTTTTTATGTATGTTCTGTATTATTTCTAATAATAGTTACATAATTCTCTTTTCATCTGTAAACTGTTCTGATTTCTGTTCAATAAATTCTTTTTATCTCTTTTCAGTCTTCTTTATGCCATTAGACAAGGAACTTTCTGGGGTGGTTATGAGGGGGAGAGGAGGAAGTCTCCTCTCCAAATTTTCAAAGTAACACTTTTAAAAAAAATCCTGTTCAATCTCTTTACAACATGTACTCTGGCATGTGCATTTTTATCTGTGTTTTCCTTGTAGGTGAGATCAGCACTGTCTGAAACTGGCTTTACGCTTGCCAAATTTGTAATCTATCAAAGAACAGTGGGACCACAATCCCTTAGGGCAAAACAAGGTTAGCTAGTCCTGAATCAAGCTTATATTCTCAGCAAATTTCTGCTGCAGCTATTGTATTTTGGAGTGAGGTGGTTTTTTTTTTGGTTGGTTATTTTTGTGTTTGTTTTTCAATATTTTATGAGAACCCTGGCATGTCGGCCAGAATTTTTGTGCAGCTTCTAGATCTGACTATGTAGTCTGCCGCAGGAAACCTGATAGAAGGGCAACAGATTTTCATTCTGCTGTGTAGTCCAGTTAGGCTCACTTGGTCTGTGGATTTAAACTAATTGCCCATAGAATCATAGAATGTTAATTGATCTCTGCTGCCTTACCAGGGTTTTTGCCTAGGAACCCATGAACCATGATGATTTGTCATGGTAATCAAACACTTGCCCATTTCTCCCTGTTCACCAGTGACTTGTCATTGCATTTTGAACAATTTCCTAACAAAACAATGCATGGACTTTCGGGGGGGGGGGGGGGAGGGAAAGGCATTAACTCTTTGCTTCCCCGTATATGAAAAATCTGGATACACCACATTCTGAGTACAAGCTAGAAGGATTCTGAATCTGCAGTAAAGCTTCATCACCAGAGATCCCATCTGTACGCTGGGTAACAGATCCACCAACTTTTCTAGAAAGTCTGTGGAATCTGAGGTAAGAGTCTGCATATCAACAAATTACTCCATTTCTCTAATACTACCCTCCCAGACACTTTGAATAATTGCAAAGTTGTAGTTTTTTGGATGCAACTCTCTAGTATGAGGCTGAAAAGCAGCAAGATGATTATTCCAGCTCCATACGTATTTCACAGAATAACAGGCAGGCCCGGAACCTACAATCTTCTATTTCTTCATATTGTTTTCTTCCAATTTGTTTCAGTGTTAAGTCTGAACTTTAAAAATTATGTAAAAATTGGAGATTTTAAGTGGAATATCTGATGCAGATACAGTAAAAAGTATTTTCTCTGACATTACAGAGGAAGGACGGTGACATCAAATGATGTAAAGAAAGGCTTGTGTGCTCAGAAGCTTGTATTTTTGGTTTAATAATTTGAGGTGGCCTACTATAAAAAGAGGCACCACAACATTTGCTTCACTGGTAGTTAATAGTGTAATTACAGAATTTAAAATGCCTGAAAACAGGTCTGTAATTTTAGGAAACATTATCTCTTTAGGCCTAAAATAAGATCATAAGAAGGACTTATAAAAAAATTAAGCCACTTTGCAATTCTATGTATCTTTGCCTTTTCCACATCCTGCACGAACACTCATTTCAGACTGGTCACCAGTAATGAACAATGAAGGACCTTTCTCAGCGGGAGCCTAAGGCCGCTCTACGGAGCCCGCATTGAAGTGCTTGGAGCTGCCCGTTTTCAAACGGACCGAGATCACATGGAGCCACGGAGCCTCAGTTCATCTCAAATCCCTGCCCAGAAACACAAAACAGTTCTTCAGGGGAAATCGCCGGCTACGGCTTTTCTCACCGGGAAGATCACGAGCCCCTGGGAGCCCCCGCGGGCAAAGCCACCATCCTCACTGGCGAGGAGGAGAGGGAGGAGGCGGCGGCGGGCTCGGACTCGGTCATAGGAAACCCTCCTGGCACTGCTGACGTGGTGCCAGGGCTGAGGCTCGTTTCGGAGGGTAGAAGAGCCGCGGGGAGAGCCTGGTATTGCTGCGGCTCCAACGGCCAGCGTCCGCTTCTGCCTGCCTGCCTGCCTCTTCGTCGCCGCTTCCTCCTCTGGCGCCAACCCCGGCCCTGGCTCTCCCCGTTCCACCCCTGGGACTCGGGAAGGCGGAGGGAAGGGGGCCCGCGGGGAGAGTCATAAGAAGAGAGGAAGGGTATGGCAAGGGGCGAGGGACCGACGGCCACTGGCCGCCTGCTTGGGGCACTGTGCCTCTTCGCTGCCGCTCACTTTCACCTGGTGCACGGGAGGGAAACCGGAGCAGACTGGACCCTGGAGAAGGTGGGTCACGTTGGCGCCTGTCAGGTTCCTCTTGCCTCTCCACTTGGTTGCGGGGGGAAGGCAGGGATCAGCGGCTGGGCTGATGCTATATGCGCTCGCCCGCCGAGAAACCTGGCACAGCCCCGAATGATGCCGCCTTGGGCGCGAACACCGGCGTCAGCCGCGGGTCAGCGGCCCACGCTCAGCGCAGGAGCCCCGGGGCTGGGACCGCCTGCGGGCAGCGCCAGTGGGAATGGAGAATATGGCTTCCCCCTCACCCCGACCTAATGGCTGCAGAGAACAAGTCTTCTCACGTTTGTCACGTTAGCGGTGCCTTCCACACCGCCTGCGAACGGGCAGCTGGCGCAATAAGCTTTGTCAAGGGCCGTTAGTGAATTAAAGGGAAAGCAAACCAAAAGAGGGATCAAAATCCGAAACTGCCTTTCATATAACATTCTGTTCACTCCAATTTTCAAGCTGGTTACAGTACTTTAGAGGAGAAGAGTGACTTAGTCTGAGAAAACAGTGGTCCACATTTAGCTGGGAAAAACAAGTAGGGATGGCATTGACAACTACCTGCAAAATTGTTTTGAAAGGGTATAATATTCTAATATATTGCAGACCCATACCATGCTGGTTTTAGTTCCAAGTGTTCCATGAACTAGTGAAAAAGGCAGCTTTGAGATAGCATTTAAAGAAACAGTAATAAGGAGTGAACCCCTGATACCTCTCTGTGACAGCATGGAGTGGTTGATTGTGAAACACATCCTTTCTTTGTCAGGAACTAGACCACATGGATCATGGGAGAGCATACAGTGGCAAATGACATCAAATTAAAGGGTTCAGGAATTTCCAGTGGAAAACACACTGCTAGGGCTCGTCCCCAAGTGTTGGTAGAAGAGCTGAAATCAAAGTTCAGTGAGAACTGACTGAACTCCACTAATCCAGGGCAACATTCTCTTCACTAACAGATCAGAGTTCAGGACAAATGGAAACTGAAGCTTCCCCCATACCTTTCCACTTACTTCCCCTTAGCAATTCCACTCCTCCTCGATTTATTCACTCTTCCTTCAAATAAATGTTGGGATTTTTTTAATAAAAGAGACAAATTGTCATTCTGCTTTATTAATTGTACTTACTATATATATATAGGTCATGTATAGACTACATGTCTGTAACATAATACATCTATAGTATGCATATGTATACGTACATATATGAATATGTGAAGCTAAATCTTTAGTCATGCTAGTTAACATACAAGTGTGTAACCCTAGTGTTCCTTTTTTCAGCCCCCTTGAGCCACACCAATACACTCTTTAGCTCATTCCATTGCAACTAGTCAATCTGCTTGCCAGTGGTGCAAGTAGTACCATCTAACTGCAGAACCATAGCATGTGATCTCTTCTGCCCACACAGACATGCCACCCAAGAACCACTTCCTCTTTCTCATCAAATTATTTTCCCTTGCCAACTTTTGTACCTTCTCCGTAAAGGGATGTGTAAGCCAGAAGTCAAAAGTCTTACACCATACAGACCTTCCCCTCCTCTCATTGAGAAGGAGGAATCAGATCCTAAACCTTTGAGTTTTTAGAAGCTAAGTTCTGTTAGCACCAAGGTGAAATATACCAAAATCAGCAGGCAAGTGTGGGCTATTTGTAGAAGTTGAAGTCTTGCAGTTTTATGCAGCTTAATACAAGAGGTTTAGTGCTAGCTCTGTCATAAATACATTGCTATGCCTCTGCTGTGGCAATGGAGAAAATAGGGGTTGACCCACGCTGTAAGATAAGAGTCAACTACAGATCTCATTCTACTTCCCTTTATTTCCTGACCACTTTTGTAATTCCTTTCACTTCCCAAATTTGAGCATATCTCCATTATTAGAAATGGGAGTTTGTTCCTCTCTTCTGAAGAGTTTTGATATGTTTGTACTATACAATTAATATTGACGATGATGTTTGTTTGCAAAGTAATTCAATGACCCTGGTTTCCAGGCATGATCCGTGGTTAGAAGCACGACAGTTCCACATTCTAATTGAGTCCTTCGCATGTCCAGCTGCAGGCATACTTTCTGAACTTCCTTAAATAAATTGTTCTCCTACACTCTAATAAAGTGCACAGGGCTAGGTTTTCTCTCTCCTCTTTCAGCGTGTCCCTCCTAAACAGAACAGCTCCCTGACTACATTTTCTCTTTGTCTGTGTCTTTTCTATGCTGGTATAAATTCCACCATATTAAACTTACAGTCCTTCAAAAGACAGTTTATGCATCTTCTGCAATATAATTTCCAAACTTGTAGAAGTTCTTTTTACCAGGTGAAATGCTTTTTTTTTCTTTAGCCCATGTCTGAAATTGCTAGCATTAAAAACGTTAACTGCACACCCTAAATTTTGGATTCCTTAAAGTCTTAAAAATTCAGCTTTAAATACTGTATTAAATTTGGAATTGTAGGACTCAGTGTCTTTCTGTTGCCTCTCTACTTAATTTCACTAGTAAACTCAAGTGGAATTAGAGGAAAGTTCCACACATTCATCAATGGCTTGGGGAAAAAAAGAGAGAGAAAGGTAGAATTAAATGTTTACAAGTGAAGTACAGAAAATACTTGGGCTTGTGTCTGCTTTGCTCAGCCCACACAGAAATTAAGTAGAAGGGAAGAACAGTTGTGAGGCAAGCTCCATTTCTTAACATTATTCATCAGTGTTCATAGAATTACAGGTTAATTACACAGGACTGCAGAAGATCTGGGGGTCAGTACAGTTTATGGCCTGGTAGTGAGTTTCAGCCCCCATTTCAGACAAATGTGAAATGACACTCATGAGTGAGGGGGGAAAGAGGGAGAATTAATTTATTTATTTTTTACATGTACAGTGAGGGAGTTAAAATGTCAGTCTGATGCAACAGCAGCCCAAAAGCTAGTCAGTTGTGAAAAAGTTTGAAGAAAGAACTAGAATAAAATACCAAATACCATCATCCTACACTATATGCTATGGAGCACTTGCTTCCTTTCCTTGTCTCAGAAAGGATGAGGAAGACATGGTACACTGGAGGGCAGCAGGTATGATGAATCATGTAAGGCAGTTCTGATCAAAGAACAAATAACCAGACTGGGATTTTTCAGTAGGAGAAAGAGAGAAGTAGAGGGAAGTCTCTGTGACAGAAGTAAGGAATGGGTATAGTAGGAGCATCCTATGGTAGTGCCTAAAATTGGAATCTATAAAAAACAGGAGTGGCTCATGGATAGATTCAAATCAGGTGTCCAAAGGGACATTTGAGAAGTCCTTGGGGATCCCACCTTGCATGCAGCTACTGCTCTAGAACAACACGAAGTTCTTAAGTGTCAAAGACGCTTGCATTTGTTGGCCCCATGAGAATGGACATCTCAAGTATTCTGGGTCACCTGAAATAGCTCTAAAGGTCCATGCTTAGCTACAGAAAATAAGCCTCTTGGGTGGTAGGTAGCACTACTAGCTGTTGTCGCAGGAGACAAGCTGCCAATTCTGAGGTTAACCCGTGTGGTCTCAAAGCTGGTGTGTACCCCACCTGGCTCTAAATGAGCTGCACAGTGCTGCGTAGTTATGCCAGTACCGCCACAGTGACACAGCTTCACTCTAGGACTGAGCTAGCTTACGCATTTCTTCACAGTACCGCACCTCATAATGCAGACACAGCATAAAACTAAATATTATTACTGCTATCAACAAAGCTTCTGGTGTTTGTCTCAATGGAAACTTTGTTTGAAGGTGGCATGATTGCAGGCATGACCGTTCATTTGTGGAATGAAGATACCCAGAAAGAGAGAAACCAATCACAGGTTGAGGTTTTACAGCTGTCTGGTAGGTAAAGATTTCTCCAATGTTTTTAACACTAGCACATTTTACAAAGAAAACAAGGATACAGAAGCCACAGTATTTAAAAATGTCAAATATTTTTGGAAAGAAAACCTTGTTTTTTTAAGTGACTTTTCGTTGTCAGCAAATTAAAGCAACACAGCATGACCTAGTTACTGTAATTCTGAAGAAAACTATGGTTATAAAGGTCTGTAATAGTTACAGCAATTTTTCCTTGTTCTGCTTTTACAGTATTCTCACCAACCAAGAATTTTACATTCTGATGATATTAAAAAAGTGGCAGCAAACACAGATGTTTCTGTCATGTGGGAGAATGATTTACGTCCCATCCTGATAGAAAGGTACCCGGGATCACCAGGAAATCATTTTGTACGCCAGGTAAGACAACGTCTCTTGAAAACCTCTAAGAATATCTATTTTTTCTTTTCTAGTGCCCACTAAAGGGATAGACACATCCATTCAACAAGATGAACACTGTAATTGTTCAAGTTTAGACTGGCTAGAGCCTACATGACACAGCTTGCACTTTAGCTGACATTATTTCCCAGGGCTAATGAAAAAAAAAATCAAAGCAAACCACAATCTGCTTTTAAATGTATGTTTTAAGTTAAAAATAACTTGCATCAGATTTGGTACTCAAAGTACAACATAACCATTGTCCTTCATATGGGCAGGTTTTGGGTCACTGGTTCAAAACCCTGGCAACCCTCCCATAGTTGGAGATGAAAAAAAAAAATTACACCTTCCCAACAATCTTCTGGAGAGGTCTTGTGCTGCTACATGCCCTTTTAATAATGCTTCAGATAGGAGTATCAACACAAAGGAATCAGAGGGGCTCAAACAGGCAAGCAGATGAGATAATCAATTCATAGAATCATAGAATCAGTAAGGTTGGAAAAGACCTCAAAGATCATCGAGTCCAACCTGTCCCCCAAGACCTCATGACTACTAGACCATGGCACCGAGTGCCACGTCCAATCCCGTCTTGAACACCTCCAGGGATGGTGACTCCACCACCTCCCTGGGCAGCCCATTCCAATGGCTAACAACTCCCTCTGTGAAGAACTTTCTCCTCACCTCGAGTCTGAATTCCACTAAGTGCAGCACTAGGCCAAGTATCACAGCAGCTCCAGTGGCACATGCACAGCAGTGTGTTAATCCTGGGCTAGCACACCCAGTTTGCACCTGGCCCCAAGCCACTAAAACCTTGAGCACCTTGTATCTGAGCCACAAGTTGTTACCTCATGACTGGGTTGCTGCCCTGTCACCACCTCTGCTCTGCATTCACAGCCTGGATATCTTCAGGACTGTGTGCCATGCACTCTGAATTACATTAGCCAAGAAGGAGACTAAAACAGCAACAGAGCTGAGTTTGTGAGACGACATTCACAATACCCCACTAGTCTTCATCTTCCCTTTAGCTAGTAACTCAGTGGCTCTGAGATTGCCCTAAAAACTGCAATAAGTTTATTTGCCAGTCTGCAATTGTTAGACTGGAAAAATGCAGCTTTTTTTATGCTTTCTCTGTGCACACTTATAGACTTATTTATTTATTTAGAGTTATTTATAGATTGATTTATTTATTATTTATAGATTTAATTTTGTAGTTTCTATAGTTATACAATGGAAGACAGCCAAATGGAAAGGGGAAAAATAAGAAACCACAAACCAAACATCTGAGCCTAGGCTAGAAAACTATAAATCAGGTTCAAAATAGGATCATCCTGTTACAAGGTAACAGCATGTGCTAAAGTAGGCCTATGGCTAATGGGAGGGAAACAAAATCACAAAAACATTTAGATTAGAAAATACCCTCAAGATCACCAAGTCTAACTGATACTCTACAAAGTTCACCCCTAAACGTTATCCCCAAGCACCACATCCAGATGACCCTTAGACTCATCCAGGGTGGGTGACTCAACCACCTCCTTTCTGGGCAGCACATTCCAGTGCCTGACCACTCTTTCCTAATGTCCTGTCTGAACCTATGCAGTCGCAGCTTAAGGCCATTCCCTCTTGTTCTATCACTAATTACCTGTGACAACAGACCAACAGCAGCCTCTCCACAGTATCATTTCAGGTAGTTGTAGACAGCGATGAGATCTCCCCTCAGCCTCCTCTTTTTCAAACTAAATGGCCCCGGCTCCTTCAGTCATTCTTCGTAAGATTGATTCTCCGGGTCCTTCACCAGCTTCGTTGTCTCCTCTGCACTTGTTCCAGCACCTCCACATCTCTCTTGTATTGAAGTGCCCAAAACTCAACACAATACTCGAGGTGTGGCCTCACCAGAGCTGAATACAAGGGGACAATCACCTCCCTACTCCTGCTGGACACAGCGTTTCTAATACAAGAAGAGTGCTCCTTTGTCAAAGCACAACAGAGTTTACAATTAATGACAATTCTTCACTGAAGAGATGTCAGACTCCTTTAAGGGAGAAAGCTAGTGCCACTCACAGCTAGTCCGCAGTGGGAAGTCCATCTGGGCTTACATATATTCCCCTTAATCCATAACAGATGTCCTTCACTTTGCCTACAGATAGTGGGTAGACAGTACAACACCATAAAAGCTTTCAGACGGTGACCACAAACAAAACAGAACTTTGTTCTAGCACTAAAATTTATGGCAGTATTCCCACTGACTTCACTAAGATCAGGACAAGTCTTCAGAATCTGTTTTCTTTTTTTCTCCTCAGAGGCTTTTCCTCATGTTTATTTAAGAGAGAGGAATCTGCCTCGAAGAAGCACTCTAGGGACCTATAAAAATAAGTTGCTCAACAGAGATGGCCCTCTAAAAAAAGTTTGCCAGAACTGTGTATACTAAGTGTAACTGGAGTTGTTAGATGTGTGCTTTTTAGGTAGGAAGATAGCTAAAATGAATTGTCACTTCCATAGATTTACTGTCTTAATTTTTGTCTTTCTTTATGTGAGCTGCACTTAGAGGATTTCACAAAAACTTTGAATCAAAATTAATTGTTTTATTCTTCATTTTTTAATTTACAGGAATCAGGCTCTTACAGCTTTATAAATTACTTCTGTCACTTGCAAGGCAGATTTCTCAGAGAACCTAAAAAAACCCTGAAACCAAACCAAAACAACCCCCCACACAAACAAACAAAACACAGCCAAAAAAGGCGAACCCAACCCCTCCGTCAAACAAACCCCCCAGCATTTTTTAATACTGCTGTGGCATCTGTTTGTGCCAATTGTCAAAACAGCCACATGGAGTTCTCTGCAGCCAGTTCTGACACCTAATTTAATGACACCATTAGGTTTAGATTTGAAGAGGTAAACATCACAGTATCACAGTATCACAGTATCGCTAAGGTTGGAAGAGACCTCGAAGATCATCGAGTCCAACCTGTCACCACAGACCCCATGACTAGACCATGGCACCAAGTGCCACGTCCTGTCCCCTGTTGAACACCTCCAGGGACGGTGACTCCACCACCTCCCTGGGCAGCCCATTCCAATGGCGAATCACTCTCTTGATGAAGAACTTTCTCCTCACCTCGAGCCTAAACTTCCCCTGCTGCAGCTTGAGACTGTGTCCCCTTGTTCTGGTGCTGGTTGCTAGAAAGAAGAGGCCAACCCCTTCCTGGCTACAGCCACCCTTCAGGTAGTTGTAGAGAGCAATGAGGTCACCCCTCAGCCTCCTCTTCTCCAGGCTAAACAACCCCAGCTCCCTCAGCCTCTCCTCATAGGGCTTGTGCTCAAGGCCTCTCACCAGCCTTTGTTGCCCTTCTCTGGACACATTCAAGTGTCTCGATGTCCTTCTTAAACTGAGGGGCCCAGAACTGGACACAGGACTCAAGGTGTGGCCCAATCAAAGCAGAGTACAGGGGCACAATGACCTCCCTGCTCCTGCTGGCCACACTATTCCTAATGCATGCCAGGATGCCGTTGGCCTTCTTGGCCACCTGGGCACACTGCTGGCTCATGTTTAGGCAGCTGTCAATCAGCACCCCCAGGTCCCTCTCTGTTTGGCAGCTTGTCCTGGTTACATCTGAAAGAACACTAGCCTAGAAACTTTAGAAATCAAGATGGCAATGTGTCATATTATTGGGCAGTCATTCGAAGCACCTTCAGCCTCCAAAGAAGAGGGGAAAAGGAAAAGCAAGCGAGCCAGTCAAAGACATCACAGTGTTTTTGTTATAAATTTTATCTTTTAAAACTACAATAAACTTAGTGCCACTATTAATTAGCTAATGACCATTTGTGACAACTTTCTGAAGCATCCAATATCAATCTGGGTTTTGTTTTTTTTAATTGCAGCATATCAAGCACCGTCTTCAAAGGTTACAGGCTGGTTGGGAGATTGAAGAAGACACATTTCAAAGATACACACCTTATGGGTATCAGACATTTTCAAACATCATCAGCACTCTAGACCCCACTGCAAAACGCCATCTAGTACTTGCTTGCCACTATGACTCAAAATTCTTTGGTCAATGGCAGGAGAGAGCATTTGTAGGAGCGACTGATTCTGCGGTGCCCTGCGCCATGATGTTGGAGCTGGCACGTGCCCTGGATAACAAGTTTCAGTTGATCAAGGTAATTTGCTTGTTTTGCTTTCCTTTATTTTTGCAACAGCAATAGGCCTTAGGGCACTTCCAATGCTCTCTCCAATACCCTGCGTGCCTGATCCTCTCATTGCTCTGCTTGCAGTAAAACTCCCAAGAAGAACAGAACAGAGATCTGTATTTACTGCTTTACCGCATTAAAACTTCTTATGCAAATGGTAGCTATCTAAAAATGACTTAATAAATATACACTGTGTAAAGACAACAGTTTATATGTGAATAATGCTCATTTCACAGATTGAAATGCCCTGTTTTCTACCTAAAAGGCACAAAACCCCATTCAGAGGCTCCTATCATATCCTGTAACATCCAGGGTCATTGACAAAGATTTGTTGCTTTCTAAACCTGCATTTAAAAGTCTTGGTTGTGTTCTCTTCTGGGACATGGTTTGAATTAATTGCTGTACAGAAGAGTTACACTCATGTTCCACAATGATGTCAAACTTTCTTCCTTGTTTTCCTTCATCAATTTGAATAGTTTAATTATGAAACAAGTGATGACTGAGGAAAACAGTCAAGTAATAGTAGAGTATTAGCACTTTGTGTTACCTTTGCTATGAAAACCTGGTTCAAAGTGCATTGCTAGACACAAAAATCTGTTGATCCTAGAAGCTCCAAATGCTTTGTAAGATGACAAGCTTGTAGGATTACAGATTCATGAGTGCCATCTACTGGCTCAGTATTTACAGAAGAATGCTTCTTGTACACTAAGAGACCTTTCATAGAAACAGTCTCTTAAACATTTAACAAAGTGTTGGGAATACATTCAGCTCAAGTATTACTTGACAGCAGACGCTTCCAGAAGCCCATTTGATGCCTCCTGACTTTTGAATATTTGAGAAGGTTAAGAATATGTAAATGTTTTCATCACAAAGCAAATCATTCCTATTATACATATGCTTTCATTCAGACTGGATGTTAGGAAGAAATTCTTCACACAGAGAGTGATTGGAATGGGCTGCCCAGGGAGGTGGTGGAGTCACCATCATTGGAGGTGTTTAGGAGGAGACTTGAGGGCGTGCTTGGTGCCATGGTTTAGTCGATTAGGGGGTGTTGGATGACGGGTTAGACACGATGATCTTGAAGGTCTCTTCCAACCTGGTTTATTCTATTATAGTCTATTCAGAAGCTCCATTTAGAATACATGTGCCTGATAGTTATTTATGAAACAATCTTGTACACTCACTTAAGGACCAAAATTTTTCAGAAGTAATACATCAGTGTGGTGGGTTGAAATTTCCCTCCAACATTAACTTTGCCAGACCAGCTCAGTTGGAAGCAAATGGCAGCTGTATTTACTAGCAAGACTAGAATCTACAACGAAATGCAGTGAATATGTACAAAGTACACAGTATTTACAATATTTACAATTAACAAACAATACAAAAACTCCCCTGGTCAAAGACCACGAGAGCTGTCCCTCTGCCCATCCCTTCCACCCCCTGTCCAAAAGGGAGAAAGCAGAGAAAGTTGTGGTTAGATCTCGCCAAAACAGTGCAGCCAAGGTTAGGCAATACAATACAATACAATACAATACAATACAATACAATACAATACAATACAATAAACCAGGTTGGAAGAGACCTTCAAGATCATCGCGTCCAACCCATCAAACAACTAGATCATGGCACCAAGCACCCCACCAAGTCTCCTCCTGAACACCTCCAATGACGGTGACCCCACCACCTCCCCAGGCAGCCCATTCCAATGGGCAATCACTCTCTCTGTATAGAACTTCCTCCAAATGTCCAGTCGAAACCTGCCCTGGCGCAGCTTGAGACTGTGTCCTCTTGTTCTGGTGCTGGCTGCCTGGGAGAAGAGACCAACCTCTGCCTGGCTACAACCTCCCTTCAGGTAGTTGTAGAGAGCAATAAGGTCACCCCTCAGTCTCCTCTTCTCCAGGCAGAAGCAGATTAGTCTCCCCTCAGAGCACGAAGCAAGCAGAGACCAGAAGCAGCAGCCCCCAGAATGTTTTGGTGCAGCCAGTCTTATAGCAGATATTTCTCCAATGGAATCATTCAGAATTATCTTTGGTTTTGCTTTTCACACCCCATAGTGATTTGTTTATATTTTTTTTCTACTTTACTGCTCGAAATCTGTAACAAATTTTAAAGGCATAGCCTAAAACTGCCACAGGCAGGTTTTGATTAAGTTGTTTTATGAAACACGATGATGGCAATTGACAAAAAGGTCATCTAATTACTTTGCACAGGGTACCATTTGTGTAGCCTGTTCATAAAATACACTTTGGGACCCATCTGCTTAATACATTAGCAATGACCTTTTCACTTTGCTCATAGTAGATTAACAGACTTTGTTATGGTTTCAGCCAAATCTATTTATGCTTTGACCTGAAGCTGTGATTTTTATCTTGACGTTTCTCCAGTTATATAGAGGACGTTTAAAATTAAAGGGCAAAACCATCTCTCTGTTACTTACACCTGGAAATGTGTTAAAGAGTAATAGTAATAATAAATGTTTCTTTCTAAAATTCAAATAGCATCAATGGTTTCCTTCAGAATGTAATGAAAGTGATTGTTATCGAAAGATCTCTGTCCTGTGCAGAGGACAAAGGGCAGCAAAGCATTGCCATTAGAGAAATCCACATATGACTGTGAGCATAATCAATACAACCCTGCCAATATGAGCAACACTTTTATAGCAGCTTTCCACTACTGTTTATGTTGGATCTGCTCCAGCTGGTTGGGGGTTGTAATCCATACAGGACATGACCGTTGCCAGTGGCTCCACCTTTTTTAACCAGATCATGCAATTGCACTTGAAGTAGCATTAATTCATAGAAGAGTTAAAATATTTATAGCAAGTGCCAAGACTACAGTTCCCCACACTGCTCATATAGCAGAGCTTAACTGGATTTAGCCATGTTGTAAATTACTGGGGGACACTGCCAGTGCAAATAAAGCTTCAGTTAATGAACAGGGAGAGAAAAAAAAACAACCAGCCAACCACTCCTTCCGCATGGGGAAGAAATTTCAAACAGATGCCTCCTTTGTGACCTTAAATACATTAACCTTATATATTCTCAGTTTTTACTGTTGTGGTATTTTTGATTGTTGGAAGGGTGTATCTACTCCACACACTGTGCTTTAATTTGTAGGTAAAATTGCCTTGGTGGTGGCAAGTCCCCCTGAAGGAAAAGAAATGGTCATTCTTCACATGAATGACTCCTCTTTGTCACTCAAAGAACCATCAGGTTTACAAATTCACCCCATTTACATAATTCACCTCTACTGATGCACAGCTGTAGCAGAGCTATGACTTCTTTGTGGCACTATGAAGTAATATTAGCATTCATAGGTGTTGTTTCTGCTATGTTTCCTCATTATCTGAGACGTTTGTGCTAGCTGTCTCACAGACCTGTCTCGATATACTCAGTGGATGTCCACTAAAGTCAGAAAAGAGACTTTTAACCAGAACCAAAATGGTAACAGACTGGAGAACATGTCACTGTGCTAGATAAATAATAAGGACTGATCAGTAACCACTATTATACCACAAAGTGTGTTTAACAGCCATAGAAAGGTTTGCATAGGGTACCTTGTGAATACACTCCTACTGATGTTGTTTGTAGGACTACAGTATTTGCCCTATATTTAATGGTTTGGCCAGAATCAGTCACATTAAGTTTTAACTTCCTCCAACAGAGCAGCTCAACATCAAGACCAGACCTTTCACTTCGGCTCATTTTTTTTGATGGTGAAGAAGCCTTCGTCCGGTGGTCCCCTTCGGACTCCCTCTATGGGTCTCAACATCTAGCTCAAAAAATGGTATCTACACCACACCCACCTGGATCAACAACCACAAATCAGCTGCAGGGCATAGTAAGTGGCTTTCAATGACTGCCTGATGAGTAATAGTAAATTGTGGGGTTTTTTTAGTATTTGATTAGTAACTGGCCAGATTCCCAAGAAAACATGAACCCCATCAAAAGAAGAAAGAGGCTTGTGGAAATGTTATGAGATGTGATAAAAGAGTTGGTAAGGGTTTTTCAGGTAAAGATGCTTAGATCTTCTCCATGCAAGTATGAGGAGTCGTCACAGAAAAAAAAATCAATACACAGATTAGAATATAAAGTAGGATACCCACCCTCAAGAGAGAGCACTCACAGTGGTTAGGAGAAAGCTCATAGGGTCCAACTATGAGCAATTCTCCCCTAGCTCAGCACTAAACTACACCAAGCAGAGTGTTTCCTTTTGCTTCCCACTAACATTGTGGCTGTCTGCTTTCTAGTTTCCCTATTCACTGCTGAGACACTTCTGTCACTTTATCTTGTGACTCATAAAATGCCTCTCCCTTGACAAACTTTGTTGTTCTCTGGGGAAGCAATTTCCTCCTCTTTCCCCCACCTACCATAGTTTATCTTTTAAAGAGATACAGCACATGTCTTGCAAACACACCAACACACTCTGCATAAGCTTGAAGAACAAGCAAACTGCCAACCCTTCTCCTCCTCAAAAATGCAGCAAAAGGCATCAGATTTGAATTGCATTCTGCTATCAGGCATTATGGTAGAAAAGCCAGATCTCTGGCCAGAACTATCAAAGACCTAGTCTTGACCTAGACAGGAACCAAGTGGTTTCATTGCTGGGGCTGCTAGTGTAGTGACATAAAGAACTCTGTATTAAAGATTCTTTCTTGTGTAGGACCTGTTTGTACTACTGGATTTAATTGGTGCACCAAACCCAGTCTTTCCCAGTTATTTTCCAAACACTATTCGCTGGTTTCAGAGGCTTCAAGCAATTGGTAAGGAGAGGGGTATGGGCTGTTGATGAATTTGAAAAGTAGTGTGTAATTTCTGAGTGTCTCAAGTCCTGTAAATCATAGTTCTGTATTCTTTTACAGTTCTAACATTTTATAAGGCAGATGTTAAATTTGGTGCATCTCAAGCCTATACAAAGGTTTTAATATTTAATTAACAAAATAACCGAGGAAGATTCTCAGCCACTTGGAAGCCATGAAACTGCTTCACTTTTGAGTTTTCCTTTCTGTAAGATGACAGTAATGGCACCAGTCTTCAGGTGTGCTGAGTACTAAACCAAAGCAAAAGGCAGTCACCAACTACTTTTTCTTCTTAATAGAAAAAGATTCCATGTAAGAGGAAAAAAACAATTCAAATGTGCTACCATGCCTCATATTGTCCAAAAGTTGTAATAATTGCTTTCATTGTGAAATACAGAGCAAGAGCTACACAAGATGAACCTGTTGAAGAATCACCTTGTGGAAAGGCAGTATTTCCCAACTACTTTACATCAAGGCTTAGTTGAAGATGACCACATTCCATTTTTATTAAGAGGTACCAGTAGCTCTAATATTTTGAAGTGTAAGGTCAATAATGGGTGCATCATTTAGTGAAGGAGCAAGTGCCTGCAATCCTGCTTTTCAAGCTTATTTGCCCCAACTTCAGGTTTCCAAATCCAATTTTACGCAGGCCAGCTTTGAAAAACATACTGAAAGAAAAGCAGTGATAAAACACATCCACCACTGATATTTCACATGAACACAGCTCCAGTGGTCGAGGTAATGGAAGTTTCTGTCAGCAGTAGTGTCCTACAACTAGCAGCTTTGATCCAATGGGACATCACTACGTGCTACACTAGCCAGCTGGTTACCATTTGCAGGAGCAGCGACACTCTCAAGAGTCATATCTTCAAAGACTCCAAAATTCTCTCAAGATCCATTGTCAAAGTTACAGTAAAGCTGTTATTACCTGTTTAAAATTGAAGGTACCAATTCCTGCAAACCCCCACATACTCAAATTAGATACCTTCATTCCAGAAAGAGAATCAAGATTTCACAGCTGTGAAAGGTCCACAGACTAGCCAGCAGAAATAGTGAAGGACACAGTATGCCTGAAATCCATTCTGGAATTAGGGCACATACTTCAACCTGGAATTCCCTACCTGAGCATTTCTCCTGGCTGATACCTATGCCTTAGCTTCTGTGTTCATTCTTTTCCTTTGGGATACAATCAAAGAGAGGGAAAGCAGTTGCAGTACTGCTGCCACCCTGTCAAACTGCAAATCAGGGATTAAAGCATTTGTTCAAAGTCAGGATGTGGATTTGATGTTGTTCTTGGCTGAAGCACTCAGACCATCTTCAAAACTAAGGTGAGCCAAAGGAGGGTAGTGGATACAGTAAACTGTCCTGATTGAAGTTTTCCACTGCACAACAAGGACTACAAGAGTCATATTGCTAGAGAAGGGTTAACCAAAAAGATTAGTTCAACGAAGAGGAAAGTTAGTTCAACCTACCTAGGAAAGGAAGGAATTATCTTCATATCTATCTGCTAGTTTTACCATTACTTATGCTCTGTTAAAACTACTGAGTAACATTAAGTGTGCACACAGCTTTGGAAGCAGGCACAAGAGCTACACCTCTCTTCCCTGAGCTGTGGTTACCATCTCCTGGCTCACTGGATTTTCAGCTCCATCATTTTTCCATTTTTCACACCAAGGCAGAGCCCCCAGGTCCACAAAACCAACACAGCCATCATATGCATGCCCAGCATAGGGATATAAAAAAAAAATCCTATGTGGGTGAAGCTTCAAAAATCTTTCCTAGTAACATAACTAACATCTAATGGAGAAAGCAAACCCCTTAGTAGTATGAAAAAGAAGAGAGGAAAACAAGTAAAACAGGAAAGAGGCTGGAGAGAAACAGTAATTCCCACAAAAAGCAATCAGAAACCAGAAGAATGATTTAGTATCATAGTATCAGTCAGGGTTGGAAGGGACCACAAGGATCATCTAGTTCCAACCCCCCTGCCATGGGCAGGGACACCCTACACTAGATCAGGCTGGCCAGAGCCTCATCCAGCCTGGTCTTAAACACCTCCAGGGACAGGGCCTCAACCACCTCCCTGGACAACCCATTCCAGGCCTTCACCACTCTCATGGGGAAGAACTTCTTCCTCACATCCAGCCTGAATCTCCCCACCTCCAGCTTTATTCCATTCCCCCTATCACTACCTGAGATCCTGAGAAGTCCCTCCCCAGCCTTCTTGTAGGCCCCCTGCAGATACTGGAAGGCCACAATGAGGTCACCTCAGAGCCTTCTCCTCTCCAGACTGAACAGCCCCAACTCCTTCAGTCTGTCCTTATAGGAGAGGTGCTCCAGCCCTCTGCTCATCCTCGATTTAACTTCTCTTTTACCTTAAAGTTGCAGTATGTATAGGTGGCTTGATACATACATACATATATATATATGCAAATTTCAAGTGGAGGCTTTTTTGTCTAACAGTGGTTTTACCGTGCAGTATAAAAACACATACACCCTTCACCATTTACGGAGGGGACTAAAAAAATGCTTCAAAAAGCACTCAGTCTTAACAGCCTCACGAGAACATGGTAACAATTTTCAGTCTGGTTTTCCTTCCCTTCTGTAGCTCCTAAACTCAGTATCAACAAATACAAAGCAAAAGATCAAAAGATTGACAGAAAAAGGCATGTATCTCAGTAAAACTACTAGGTATAAGTGTCTTTAAAAAGTACTCAAAGGAAGGGAAGGTGCCAATTTGCCAGTTTTAGGATACAATGAAATGGATGGGCTGCAGTCACAGGCTTCCTAAAGAGAGGAGGTAAAAGGAAGCTGCAGCAACACACACTCCTTTATAGTAAGCTTATTGAATAGTTACTTGACTTTATTGCTAAATGGTGACATATCAGTTGGCTTAACAGAACTTCTCCAATATTTCTTCCCCAAATTTCACTTCCCTCCTCACAGGGGTTCCAGTCCTACATCTGATTCCATCCCCTTTTCCAGCAGTATGGCATACCATGGAGGACACAGAAGAAAACCTTGACAAAACCACTATCGACAATCTCATCAAAATCCTGCAGGTGTTTGTGCTGGAATATCTCAACCTGTGATACACAAAATGGCATCAAATCAAACTCCATTCTAAATACTGTTTGCCCACCTTCACATTTGCTATTTAATTGTATTGGAGAGCACTAAAGCAAAGCAAAATAGGATGATAACTCTTGCCAGACTGATTGATTCAGCTGTTCCTGGCCCAGTGTTCCACGTAGCCAAGTAAGATAGCATTAAATAAGAATTAGTTTCAACCTGGAAAGAATGTGATCTTTCCCTGTTTTATTTCTGAGTCAAAACCACCAGAATTTTTCCAGACTGTTATCACTGGTTTATGCCACATATTAAGACCCATGTGGGAATATCTCTTGTCTTGGTAGCTACAGTTTTCACAAGGTGCATCAGCTTCTGCAGTGTCCAGCAATGGAAATGTATACCACATTCTCTGAAGAGGCAAAAGATACACTGAACCAAACTGCTGCTTTGGGTTGAACTAAACCACCTCTCATCCTGAAATGAGCTGCTAGAACTACTGACACATAGATGGATTTTTAATTCTCTCTGCTCCCTCTCCTCTTTCCCCTGCAAGGAAGGCTGCAGTGACTCTTATATGCAGACACCAGGACACAGAAAGTTAACCCAAATTCATTTTTCTCCCTGTTGTTTGTTGGATACTTTTTGATCCAAGGGTCGTGGGGAGTGATGCTAAGAGGAAGAAATCTCACAGGTTCCATCATACTTTGACTGCAACACAGGAGATGTAAACCAAATAGTAGGCTATGTGTGTGGGAACAGTGCCCCAGCACACACCATTCATTCATGTGAGAATCATTCACAATTTAACCCAAAAAGAAAAATACACCCCACCCCACCCCAAATCCTGCTGTGTGAAATACAGATGGCATCAAAAGTGATCACACTAGGAAAGTGATCACTTCAGAACTAGTTTTATATAATAATTTTAAAGGCAAATTATCAAGAGTAAAGTAAGTGAGTCAGAAGCCAAGAAGACAATTCAAGCACCAAAAAGTAAGGGCAAACCATAACCTGTGTTAGAAAAAGACACCAGTTTAACAACCCTGTGCTTTCACATTCTTTACCAGACCTATTCAGTAAGTTTAGTGCAACACTCTGGCAAAAAGCTAGGCTGGAATGAAATCACTAGAAGCCAGAAGAACAGTAGCCAAAACCCACCCATGTAATTATGCTTTCCACTGGTGAGAAAACAATGAGAGCATTGAAAGAAAAACAAATAATAGAAAATTTTCAAGCTGATAGAGGATGAATTGACAAAAACAACATGTTTGTATTTTACTTCTCTGAACTTAAATTATGAATAGAATAGGACCAGACCAGGTTGGAAAAGACCTTCAAGATCATCATGGCAACCCATTGTCCAACACCACCTAATCAACTAAACCATGCAACCAAGCACCCTATCAAGTCTCCTCCTGAACACTTCCAGTGATGGTGACTCCACCACCTCCACAGGCAGCCCATTCCAATGGGCAATCACTCTTTCTATGAAGAACTTCTTCCTAACCTCCAGCCTAAACCTCCCCTGGCACAGCCTGAGACTATGTCCTCTTGTTCTGGTGCTGGTTGCCTGGGAGAAGAGACCAACCTCTGCCTGTCTACAACCTCCCTTCAGGTAGTTGTAGAGAGCAATAAGGTCACCCCTCAGTCTCCTCTTCTCCAGGCTAAGCAACCCCAGCTCCCCCAGCCTCTCCTCATAGGGCTTGTGTTCCAAACCCCTCACCAACTTTGTTGCCCTTCTCTGGACACATTCCAGCAAGTCAACATCCTTCCTAAACTGAGGGGCCCAGAACTGGACACAGGACTCAAGGTGTGGCCTAACCAGTGCAGTGTACAGGGGCAGAATGACCTCCCTGCTCCTGCTGGCCACACTGTTCCTGATGCAGGCCAGGATGCCATTGGCCCTCTTGGCTGCCTGGGCACACTGCAGGCTCATGTTCAGCCTCCCATCAACCAGTACCCCCAGGTCCCTCTCTGCCTGGCCACTCTCCAGCCACTCTGACCCCAGCCTGTAGCACTGCATGGGGTTGCTGTGGCCAGTGTGCAGAACCCGGCACTTGGATGTGTTCAATCTCATGCCGTTGGATTCTGCCCATCTGTCCAGCCTGTCGAGGTCCCTCTGCAGAGCCTCTCGACCCTCCAGCAGATCAACTCCTGCCCCCAGCTTGGTGTCATCCACAAATTTACTGATGATGGACTCAATGCCCTCGTCCAGATCATCAATAAAGATGTTGAAGAGCATGGGGCCCAGCACTGATCCCTGGGGGACACCACTGGTGACTGGCTGTTCTGCCCTGAGCAAAGATCTTAAGGCAGCTCTGGAGTTGTAGGCAAGTCAGATTTGGCCTGTATTTCACCATTCTCCTAAAGCAAATATTTCTGAACTTAACACAGTGTTTACACACATATTTTAAATCCATGTTAGAAATGGGCATTTCCAGCAATACAATTGTGTGAAAGGTTGCTATTACAGGACAACCTGAAAGTGAAATTCAATCTGGTTTTGTTGCTCAAAAATGAAACAAAAGCATTTCACGTTTTCCCGTCACTTCAACATTTGTGTGAGATGCCTCTATTGTGCATGCAGCTGCTGGAAGAGAATACAGTGAAAGTTCTAAGAATTGGACAGATGTGTTTATTTTCAGATATTACTGTACAGCTATGTAAATACATCAAAGCTATTTGAAGTGTTTGCTATCATATTCTCCATGTCAGCCCATGAGAAAACAGTCTGAACAACTACATTGCATCTTCTGAAACTTGAATACTCTGAGCAGGGTAAGGCACCTACCTACCACACCCTCCTAAAGTGGCAAGAAGAGGTAATAAAATGGCTATAAGCAGAAACACTATGTCTCACGTGGCTAGCTTCATTTTCACAGGTGAAGTCTTGTGGTACTTCATACTTTGCACTGTTCTCAAAACCAGTATGCACTTGCAGTGTGTGCTGCTACTCTGCTTCAGGAGTTTTAAGAGTTAGCTTAGAAGAGGCTCCTTTATGAAATGTGGGATCAAAGGGTTGCTGTTTGCTGGGAAAAGCCTAATAAGAAAAATAATCTCTGTTACAGTTCATTAAACCCATGCTTCAGTCATGTGGTGCACCAGTCTCTACTATGTCAGTTTTGTCACTTCTCACTGCCTGAGCATGCAGTTCTTTTATGCTTACTTAATTCAAAGAAAGCAGATACCAGCTGGTGTAATAGGATCCAGTGGTTCTTAAAACATGAGGAAAACACAAAGCATCTTGCCTTTCTTTCCCCCCTCCCCCACCTTGGGTTTTGTTTGGTACATGAAAAGAGGGACATCT
Source organism: Picus viridis (assembly GCA_033816785.1). Classification (NCBI taxonomy): domain Eukaryota; kingdom Metazoa; phylum Chordata; class Aves; order Piciformes; family Picidae; genus Picus; species Picus viridis. The sequence goes on along the minus strand of CM066578.1, from coordinate 6,120,410 downwards.
CTTAACTTAAAGAGAAGAATGTGATCATTTCAGCAATTTATACCATCTGTCATTCATGTGAAAAATAACTGGAAGTAAAAATAGCTGGAAGGAAAACATATCAGCCCGGTAACCACATGAATCCAAGAAGGTAAGGTCTCAAAAGCATAAGAACCTGAAGTCATGAAAGACATGGTGTAAGGTGGATTTTCACTGCTGCTGAAGCAGAGGAGAAGCAGCAGTTAGACAAGTCTACCTATTTGGTAAGATACTCAGAAAACAAAAAGGAGAAGTGAAAAGACCAGAACTGGTATCTCTTTCATCTCAGTTTCATCATTGAATATCATTTAGAATCTAGATCCACGGGACCAGAGTATACATAGCATAGATAATTCAGAATCCAGAGACAGGCTTTATGCTGAAGAACCTATCCCCAGATAGTTTCTCTTTCCCTGTTGGATGGTGGCAGCAAGGGACAAAATCAACTTGGAGATTTAAACCAATGTAATAATTACACAAATCTGCACAACTGCTGCACAGATTCTCTCCTTGAATAGTATTTGTCACATCCCAGCCAAGTAAAGAAAACAATAATAAAAACCAATCTACCACCCCTGAGAGGCTGTCACGGTCTTGTCAGAATTCTCTCAAGGGTGTATGTGGTTACCACCCAGGTGAAGGCAGAAAAGAATGAACTCAAGAGCCATTTACTCAGTAAGTCAAAGTGTAAAAAACTCCCCCATATTACATTAGATGTTTGTCTTATAGTAGGCTCCTTTTGTATCAGGACAATGAAGTTTGTCACAAGAATCTTAAGATGAAGTAATGGTTGCATGCCTGGCAAATTCTCTAAAGCTTGATACAGTTGCCTACAGGGAAGTGATCCTGTTGGAACAAGCTAGAGGAGCAACAATGCCAAATTCTCTGGTGGACAAAAATGATAGTGAGTACCAGTCCTCTTTTTTAATCCCCTCTAACTGTTGGCAGCATTCCTATCACCAGGAATGCAGACCCTTCTTATTCACCACATTTCAACTGTGTCCACCTAATGGCACAACACAATTAGAAGAGACAAAATGTCGTCAAAATGCTTTCTGCAGAGTTAGTACAATGACCCAGTCTACATACCCAGCAAAACAGTTCTGAATATTCACACATCTGCTCCACCCGAGAGCATCACTTAATCAATGCATATAAAAGATAACTATAAAATCTGGTACACAAATTACTTTGTCATTTAAGGATGACATGGATTTTATTTTCCTCATATAAAAGGAGACATTTTACTGCTGATTTAACAAATATCCTTAATAGACTCATAACAATACAGCAACTAAAAAGCTGTTCTTATCTCCAAAAGAACCTTTATCATCTCCACATGATATATACTGTAAACAATCACTCTAAAAAAATAATTTTGTTGAAGTGATTATATTGCACTCAGAATGCTGAGATTCTGTTTCTCCCTTCTCGTTTTAAATCAAAGATCAGCTTCATTTCTTTAATAAAATGGATCTTTAATGTTGTACTTAAAACAAGAAAGCATGCAAGCAATATAATACAATGTATTTAAAATGGCAGAAAAAGGGCAAGCGTTTGATTGTGAAACTGGTGTAAGGAACAATTCTCAAACAGGCCACAGAACACCACATTGTAAACATTCTGCTGGCTCAAAGGTGTTGCAGATGCTGTAGAGGGCAGTCTAGTTGAGCACCCAAGAGGTACAGAGAATCTGTTAAAGCGTTCTGTACTTCAGTGAACTTCCATGCAGCAATGGCACATGTAATAGACTGCATGTAAAGACAGAGTACTGAAATGAAGGTGATTATTGAGCTAACACTGACCTTGGAGGAACACAGGCAATCATTACAAGTTCACTGTAACCTTCAAACGCAAACTTTGCAGGGCATTTTCTAACACAGCAAGACAACCGTTACTCTCACTGCAAATAAAGTACAGAACTAGATTCTCTATTTGTAGCTTACATGGACCGCATACCAGTGGCAGTCTGAATGCTACCCTCAGCCTAAAGCTTCCTGGCAAGATAACCATCATGCAGAATGTCCTCCTGCTTTGTTTTCGAGAGTGACCCCTCCTCCATGCACTTGAGAAGAAACACAGGTAACGGAGGCAGGGGGAAGGGAAAGCAACATCCTCACGCAGAAAAATAAATCCTCAGCCAGTGTCAAGAGGTCACTGACACTTTAAATTCAAATAAAGGCTGTTTTCTCAACTCAGTTCTGCAAGAGAAGTATTTCTCTATCCAACCCATTATCTTCAGGTAACATAATATCTTTGGAGTCCCTGAGATACTACAGCTCCATATAACCACCCTGGACAAATTAAGGGGCTTCCTTAGCGTAGAGATAAACAAGGTGGAAGCCAATAGAGAGCACCCTGAGTTGCAAGTCAAACAATTGGAATGGGCAGCCCATTGCTTAACAGCCAAAACATGAAGAAGAAAGTGCAGAGGAGGTGTTGGCTAGGAAACTGTAAGAGACATACTGCATGGAGAAAGCGAGAAAAACTGTATCATCTCCACAAGGCCTTTCCCTGCTATCAGGGCAGCGAAGAAAGAGACAGCAGTAGTTAGAGCTCTCTGAGAAAGGCCCTGAAGAAATACGGTCACCGAGATGTACGACAGAACAACAATGCAAAAGCAGAAACACGTTAGGCAGTCTTATTCCAAGCGTGCCCCAAAGGTTAAGCACTCTTGCAATGACTAAGAACTGTCAGTGATCACTGACCTGTACTCTGGATATAAACCAGGAATATAAATAGATACTTTTCCCCCTGAATATGCAGGAAAAAAAAAATACAAAGAGGAAAAATACAATGCCATAATCCAATCAGAGAATACTTACTGTAGTCAAAAATGAAATACTGTCTTCAGAAACAATACAGCTATCTGCCCTGTATCTTAAATAGGGTTAATCATAAAAAAAGAGGGGCTTGTAAAATTTTCAGTTTGAAACATTTTATTTCCCAGTATATTGCTAAATAATTTCGCAGCTAAACCAAGAAGGAATACCAGGGGATGCGTGTGGAATCTTGAAAACTAGAAAATGGTTGCTGAACCATCTGAATTTCTATAAAAGCATCAATAAAAATGTAAAAAGATGGTCTCACAAAATTCAGCATCTGAGATGCCAGATTGTCTTCACAGTGGCCACAACATGAAAACTGATGCATTTCGAAGAGCGACCTGTGATTTTGCCAGAAGATGGCTTAGTATCGCAATACAGCGTCTCCAAACTGGGACTTGCGTTTCTGCCATTGCCTACCCTCTCAGCTCATCAGCGAGCAATTCACGTTGGACAGAAGTGCTCCCTGGTGACAAGTTCAGTCTTCTGGATTTGTGCTGTATCTCAGTACATTCTTGGGAAAACAAAGACAAGTGAATAAAAAGCTGGATAGAAACAGACACTATAAAAACTACCTGTAAAGTATCTTAAGTCTGGAAAGTATTTGCGGCCTTGTACAGGCTACTGCTGATGAAAGGGAAAGAAAACCAACCTGCAATTCAACAATTTCATTAACATGAACAACGTGCTTGTTCCCAGCCATTTAGAATGATCTGACATTCCAAATGCTTATAAAAATTGGGTAATAAAAGAATTAAGTCAATACCCTTAAGTACAATAAATAATGGTGTTTATTATGGTCGGGGTTGACCACGAGTGTTTGTTCCATATCTGCCTGGGACATTTGTAAAACCAGTTCTGAATCCTTGAGTTGCTCCCATTCCTGGTATGCCAAATCCTTGATTAAGTACACTGCTGTAGGGTGTGGATCCATGATTGAAGCCCAATCCATAGGGCCTCGTTTGAGTGTTTAAAAGGATGACCGGACTCACGTTTTTCCCTGGCGTATCAAAAGCAAATTCTGGTGGTGGGCTGCTGGGCTTAGCTGGAGTGGATGTAGCAGGGTTCAAATTATCAGCAGCTTTCAAAGGTGGCATTGGAATAATATGATGTTCCGAGAGGTTCAGAATATTGTTTGCAATAGGCACAGATGATAAGGTAGGTCTGATCCAGTCATCTTTGAAAATCTGAACAGTCAAGGTAGAGACCAACGTGTATAGTCTGTTAGTGACGTGAGCAAGTACCATTTGTTCATTTGCATCTCTCCGAATTCGAACATGGACTGATCCAGCCTGGAATGCAATGAAAACACCTTGGCTGTTAACGGTTATTTCAGCAGAGATTCTCCATATGCATTCAAGAAGAGGCAAGTTATCCTGCAGAGAATTTTATGCAAAACCTTTTGCAGCAACTGCTGACTAAACTGAGAGACTTATTAAAATATTTCCATAATTAGGATACATTTTGATCTTTGCTAATGCACTGACCTCTTATGAAGATACCAAGATCATTGTTCAGGAAAACCAAGTCTTTATACTATGAAGCACAGCCTATAGTATGAAGTACAGCATGTGATGGCAGAAAAGGAAAGACAACCACTGGGAAAAAAACCACAGTCCAAAAGAGCAAAGGGCAGACAAACTCCACATGCTGAATCTTGGGAAAAGTGTCACTGCTGTGCTGCTGGAGCAGGCAAGAGGACAACAGGCATGGCAGACATGCTCAAATCAGGAGCACTAGCAAGAGCAGAGGCAATGTCCCTTATAGAACTCAAGAGATTCTCCTAGAAGTGCATCTACTATGGGCTGACTCAGTAACACTATCTCATTCACCTTGAACTACTGCTGCAGAAAAAAACAGGACACAAACCAGAACCTCTCCCATTTTTCAGTTCATATTAGTAAAGAACATGGTTTAAAGCTTGGTATGGTGTAAGCATGGTATAAGCCATTTCTGCATCAGATGGTGCAGCTGGGAAGACAGCCAGGTCTCAGAAAGTTTCTACTATTATCTGGAGGATGGCAATAGGTAAATATGCATAAAAAGCTTTCATAAATACCTGTGATCAATCCAGCAATGCTGTGATCTAGCATTTTGGGTGGCAGAAGAGCAAGCTAAAAGCAAGCTAAATGTCAGGAATCAGAGCTGCTCCTCCCCACCCCCTTTTACTTGCGGTGGAATTTTTGGGGTTGGTTTGTTTCTTTTGTTTTGTTTGGTGGTTTTGTTTGTTTAAGAGTAGCATACTGGAAGAATTCAGAAGAAAAATTCTAAGAGTCTTCTAATTTTCCATCTGTCACAATGTAGCTGCATCAACTCAGGAATAACTGAGTTCTGTGTGACCATTCTGTGTCACAAAAAGCCCCTTCATTTCTTTTCAGCTTACAGAGTATCAGTATAGATGTGTAGTTTGGTTTTTTTCACCCCCTCTGCCAGGAATGCTGAAAACATGGCTCTACTGTACACCTTTGGTACCTAAAGGTTTACAGCTGTCTTTCTCACACCCTTGAGACATCTACACTAATACACCATTTGAAAAACACCTTCACTATTGTTTGGGGTTTTCTTCACTTCTAAAATACGGAAGAAATTCTACATTTGCAAGGTGCACACTTCAATCCAGAGCTGCAACATGCACAAATAACATTAAGCAATAAGAAAGCTTTAAAAACAACATTACAAAGGAAGAGAAGTTTTGCAGTAAATCATAAGGATTAAGTCCTGACTCAAATTTAAGATTTCAGAAAGAATATCTTTAAATAAAGTAACATAGTGACTGGCAACTCCTTTTTAAAGGCTAAAAAGACAATAAAGACGTAACTTACCAAAGTGCCAAAACCTAATGTCCAGAAATGCTCATTTCGAACTTCCAAGACACCATCCAAAGTTGAAACCTAGTTTTACACAAACATCCAGAAATACACAAATAAATGAGAAATATTTCAAGTCGTTTCAGGAATGTACTTTCCCACAGAGCTGAATAATACAGCCTTCTCAGTTGTGAAGTCAGTTTTCGCCTGCAGAACGGATGACTGCTCATGATGCCACTAGTGCTTATCTACTGTTGAAGAACGGCTTAAAGAGAGAGGACAGGGACCCCGAGAAGCACTGCACAACCCAGGCTTCGACGGTGATCAAGTAAAGAAGTTGGTAAGTTTGGGCTGTTAGCATAACTACAGGCTGAGCTGGATGTCAGCCAGCAAGCCTTCAAGGACGGTCTGTCCTTGACAACTTGGTAAACAAATTGCACTGAAAGACAAGAGGTGGGGGGCCACTGTGAAAGACCACAGGTGGGAGGAGTATGCAATCAGGACCCTTTAGGTTGGAACCAATAAGACTGCACCGGGCAGGCCCATGTTGGTTGAAAAGTCTGATGCAACCCAAATAAAGTTGTACTTGTTTTATCACTCATATTGAGTTGGTCGCATGTCCGAGCCGCGGGAAAAATTCCCTCTGTCAACAATCTACTGTGCTTTTACTACCCTTAAACATACAAATCCATCAACAACGTGGATTTAAGTAACTCATTTCAAGTAACTCTCGCTACCAAACTGCAAGATTCTCTCACCTTGATAGGCTGTAAGTCATCAGCTGCCTGCAACTCCCTTTCCTCGCCCCATTCACATTTGTAAAAGCTCTTCAGTGGTAGCTCAAAGTTAGTTAACAAAAAAAAAAAAGAGCCTCCACTACTGTAACAGATTTGTTCTGGATACCTGAACGACACTGTTCATCTGAGATAGCAACATTCATAGATCCTACACACAGCTGCAACACAGTAGTTCAAACAAATTTATTTAGCAGCGTGCAAAACCTCTTCATAGTCTTGAGTGTTTATTTCATGTTACATGTGCACACTGACTTACCTCTCTAAGAAGTTTATCTAACTGGCCAATCACATGAGGTGGGGTTGTCTTGGAGAGAAGAAGGGGGGGGAGAATAAGAAAGTTATAATAAAGATTAACTGGTGCTGTTTAAGTAGGAGAATCTAAGTCATGTCTATCTACACAAGAGGTCACTGGCATTAAACAATAAATTCTTATGATTTCATGATGCCCTTAAGATTATTTCAGCTCATCACAAACTCCCCTGGGAACACTTCCTATTCATAGTATCATAGTATCAGTCAAGGTTGGAAGGGACCACAAGGATCATCTAGTTCCAACCCCCCTGCCATGGGCAGGGACACCCCACACTACATCAGGCTGGCCAGAGCCTCATCCAGCCTGGTCTTAAACACCTCCAGGGACGGGGCCTCAACCACCTCCCTGGACAACCCATTCCATGGCTTCACCACTCTCATGGTGAAGAACTTCCTTCTTATGTCCATCCTGAATCTCCCCACCTCCAGCTTCATTCCATTCCCCCTAGTCCTATCACTACCTGAGATCCTGAGAAGTCCCTCCCCAGCCTTCTTGTAGGCCCCCTGCAGATACTGGAAGGCCACAATGAGGTCACCTCGGAGCCTTCTCTTCTCCAGACTGAACAGCCCCAACTCTTTCAGTCTGTCCTCATAGGAGAGGTGCTCCTGATCATCCTCGTGGCCCTATGCTTCAAATGCTTAAATCCCTTTTTTTTTTTCCCCTTCATACATCAGGACATTTAACAAAATGGAAACAACAAAGTTCTCTTGTTTTGTGACACTGTCTTACCTGCAGTAGTACTTTCCCACTGTAGACACTCATGGGATACATGGTACCAAATGTCATCAAAGCAATTGCTATAGCAGAGGCTGTGTCTACAGCAAAATAATTGCTGGAGGAAAAGAGCAATTTTAAAGAAAAACAAAGTATTTAATTTTTGGAAAGGTTTAGGGACTGTACTTCTTTTTTATTTTTAAAAATTACATATGCTTACAGAATATTGCACATATTAATCTCATCTCAACTATGTATCTTTGAAAAAATGATCAATATATTCATGGAGTTGCACTCCTGTGAGGGATATAATAATGAAGTATAAACTCAGGGTGCACTAACGTTAAGGGTTGCTTGCTTTTATTGCTAATGAAACTGTTAAAGGAAACTTTCTTGTGGAGACATCTATAACAAATCCCAATCATACAAAATACAGCTTTTGCCAAGATCAGTCCTTTCATGTAAAAAAATCAAATTTTCTATAGGGCAGACACAAAAGAGTTACTTTTAAAAAACAACTATACCTACTTGATTTCAATCAGCATATATGTAATGCAAAGAGCTAGAGCTCCAGCAATATCAATCAAGACAAAAGGGTTCATCCGTGGCAGAAAGATGCTACTCAGTCCTGGGATGATTCCACAAATACTGTAACAAAACAGAAAGAGCAGTTGTCAGCTAAGCTGTTCATCATTACAACCAAAAGAGCTGCACCCACTGTTTCAGCATTTGACTAGAAATGCTTCTTGTGGTCATAGCAAACAATGGCCCCAAGGACTGTAAAGGTCTTCCAATTCTAAAAATTTCATAATGATCTGATGTCAGCAAAAACTAATCAAGTTTAAATCCACATCACATTCTCTCTCATATCTGAAATGAGTATTTACCTCTTGCACCTTAAATTTGCTTTATGTCTATCTTCCCACGTACAAAACATTACACCACACTGATCTTTACACAGTTTTTCTACATGTTAAATACTTACCTTGTGCTGCTTTCTTTAGGAACACAGCTAGCTGTGTCAGCTGCACACAACACAAGTACTTCACAGGCTCAGATACTGCTATTACATATATGTATGTATACACAGTCTCAAGCTGCACCAGGGGAAGTTTAGGCTCGAGGTGAGGAGAAAGTTCTTCACCGAGAGAGTGATTCGCCATTGGAATGGGCTGCCCAGGGAGGTGGTGGAGTCACAGTCCCTGGAGGTGTTCAAGAGGGGATTAGACGTGGCACTTGGTGCCATGGTCTAGTCATGGGATCTGTGGTGACAGGTTGGACTCGATGATCTTCGAGATCTCTTCCACCCTTAGTGATCCTGTGATACTGTATGTCTTGAGGTATTTGCATATTACTAATATTCAATCTGTCCTCTACCTTGGCATGCAGAAGTGTTCTAAAGCCAAAGCAAATGAATTCTTAAAAGAGGGAGATCAGCTAGCTGAAAAGGGAGAGACCAAAAGGCCCATGAAGGAACACTGTGAAAAGTTATTTATAGTTATCTCCTATCAATGGAAGCATGGATTTCTGTACTTCCCAGTGAACACAGGTGTGTGTCATGTACTGGAAAATTTAAAGGAAAAGACAACATGAAATGTCTTGTTCCTCTGTCTAGAACCAACTTATGTTTAGACATCATGTGCTACTCTGCTTCTGTAACAGTTCAATGAACAATTATATACAGGTGCAGATATTTTGTAGTCAGCACTGCTTCACAGAACACAACTGAAATAGCTCTATAAATACTAACCAAATGCAGTAATTTCTTACAAAATTGTTGCCATAATTGTCTACAGCTTATTTCAAAACACAGTAGTAATTCTAGACTCTTGATCTGGGAGCCCTTCAAGTTATCCATTCATGCCTTTTCCCTTAACACTTACCAACTCAAAACAGAAAAATTCTGCCAGTGTCTGTGATTGCTCTCCACGGTTGGGATTGGTTGGTTGGTTTGCGTTTGCCTGGTTGTTGTTGGTTTTTGGGGTGCAGTGGGTGGTAGTGTTTAGTTTGGTTGTTGTTTTTTCACACTGAAACTCTAAATACTTGGGCAACCCAAGAGTCTTCCAAAGCTTGTTTTGCAGAATTTGGATGTGGTTATGTAACAACTTATACCCATATAAGGAAAATTCTTCTGTGTAACAAGCCAGAGTCCTCTGCTTTACTCACTTGCATAAAAAAATCACAACAGAAGCTGCGCAGCGTCCTTAACATGCATACAGTGTGGTTTAACATTCTTATTTTGATACTGACAACAGGAGTACTTAGAAGAACAGGCAAGGTTCAAATAAGCATTTCCAACATTTAACAAATTTATTTGCAAACAACATTGTCTTGCATTCAGATACCAAATACAAGCAAGGCAGTTAACAGACAGGATGAATGAGCAATACTGCTTCAGCCCCCGGAATCATAGAATCAATAAGGTTGGAAAAGACCTCAAAGATCATCAAGTCCAACCTGTCACCCAAGACCTCATGGCTACTAAAAGCCATGGCACCAAGTGCCACGTCCAACCCCCTCTGGAAGACACAGACTTCCCAGTTTCCTGCTGGACAGATAAGGAGTTTCTATAGCTATGTTTCAGTGAGTAAACTGTTTCATATATCCCATTTAAATTGAAACCATCATCGTTATTTGCCCACCCCACGCATAAATAGACGCTAATTACTATAAAATATATTACTCAGGTAATGACTCTTGGGAAATGGGAGTTCAAGTCTATACAGGACAAAGCTAGTTTCCCTCACCTCATCCAAGCAGAATTACATAGAATGTACTGAACACTTTCAAAGGGAAAGTAACACAGAACGATGTATTTCTATTGCATTGCTGTGTCTGGGAAATATAAGAGACAGCTTTTGCTCTTGACCTACAGGAGGTAAAACTATTTTAAAAGCCCTAATACACAGCAGTATTTATGCCTCAATACCCATCCAAATCATTATACACAAAACCCCAAAACTAGCAGCTTCAGAAACTAGCAATTTTGAAAAGAATTATAAAGCTTTACCTTCTACTAAGATCTGCAACATGCTCTTGAAGCCAGCTTGTGCTGGCAGCTGCAAAAGAAAGAGGGCAATAAAATTATACGAATAAAGGTATCCTTTTAAAAGTACACCTGAAGTTTTATGCTAAGGGAAGAACCCAATACATGAATAAGCATGTCTCAACAGAGTCTCTGTTACTTGAGAGAAACACAATCCAACTTTTCCAGTTAGTAAATGTCCATCTCATGATAATCTGAACTGATCAATTACAAGTGTTACTGCAGATTATATTACCTAAAATATAATTTTGCTGTTTACAAACTACAATGAAACTATAAACCATTTACAGTTAGCAGGGAAGACTGCAAACCTGCATCACAATGAAGTCATCCCACATAAAAAGCTATTAAAAGCTACATGATATCTATTGATATATCCATAAAATGTCCTCAAAGTTCCAGTATCTGTTGGATGACCTTCACTGGCTGAATCCGAAAGATTGAAAATAAAGGGTACTTCAGCATTAAAATTTAGTGTAATTTGTCATATCAGTCACTACACATTACCTGGAGAGCCCTATAAGCAAACTAAGTTGAAATTCAGGTGGCAATTCTAAACTGCTGTGGCAGCTTTAGGCAATGCCTTTAGAATTAGCTGCAACTGAGTTAGTCGTGCTTAGTTAATGCGAAAGGGAAACTTCAGCCCACCACAACTCCATAAAGTCACGTTAATGGAGACAATAGTAACACATGGCCACTAGTTAATAAAGTTACCAGCCCAGTTATACCTTGACAAAAAACAGAAATATTAAAGTATTTTCCCAACACTTGTTATAGCTCAATTTGGCATGTACCTTCAGAGACATAAGCAAAAGGCTTATTCCGAATGGAAAGCATTGTAAATAGGTTGAAAAAGAGAGCCACAAAGGTACCAACCAGCAGCCGCCCCCTAGGGAGTGGAAAACACAAATTTCACATCATCACAAAACAGGACAGCAAACTGTAAGTACTAGCAACAATGCCTAAATACTTTGGTATCTTTCACTGAGACTGAAAATGAGTAAGGTAAACTAATGTAATGCTTAATAACTGCCACTGTATTATCATAGCAGCCTTCCAGTACCTGAAGGGAGCCTACAAAAAGGCTGGAGAGGGACTGTTTACAAAGCCCCATAGTGGCATGACAAGGAACAATGGCTTTAAATTAGAGAAAGGTACATTTAGATTGGATGTTAGGAACAATGAGGGTGGTGGAATGCTGTAACAGGTTGCCCAGGAGGTAGTTGAGACCTCATGCCTGGTCAGGCTCAAAAAGGCTCTGAGCAACCTGATCGATTAGAGGATGTCCCTGCTCTCTGCAGGGGGGTTGGACTAGATGACTCTTGCAGGTCCCCTCTGACCCAAACAACTCTATGATTTCAAGGGTTACAGCAGATCACAAAATTCAATACATTAGTATTATCACATCAGGCTGAGCTGCATATGAAGCTGCATATGAAGCTGCATATGAAGCTTAGCTGCATATGAATTATGCCCCTACCCTTTCCTAGAATAACTACTGTACATCTCGCATCCCAGTCTCTTGCCCCACAAGACCCTCTTTCCCTTTCCCCATTTTCTTTAGTTTTCAACACCTTCTGTTCCCTAGTCATCATAACATCCTTGCCCCTGCACACACTGGGCCTCTAAAGAGGCCTCCATAAGAAATGAGAGTAGCTAAACTAGCAAACCAGCAACACATAGTCAAATAATTGTGTAAGAGAGCACGTGCATTGCATTTCAATTGTACCTTTAAAAAGCTGTTTGCAATATAGCTTTCATCTAGTTTGAAACAAAGGCCAAAGGACCAAAACCAAGCTGATGTTGAATGCACTTGCACAATTAATACATGCTAGATTAAGAGTCAGAAACACAAAAAGGGCACTGCAAAAAAGTAATCATTTTACACATCAAAGTAACCTCTTACGTGTGTATCTCGGGTTGTTCCAGAAACCGCTCTGCACTACAACGATAATTGAAAATTTGAGTTATAGTCACACAATAAGAGCTTAACAGACGAATATTAACTTAGTTCTGAAGAGTTAGTTCCTAAACAAAAACTGACACACATGATACTGCAAAAAAAACCCCAAACAACAAACCCCAAATTACTTATGTAAGCACAGCAGTTTTTGTAAGGAGCCAAAGCATTCAATACTGAAACAAATCAGCGGTGACTTAAGAGTTTCCAACTCTTTCCACACTGTGCCACAAAAGCACCAGCTACCATGAATGCTGCCTGCACAGGAAAGAGATACTTGTAAAGAAACGTGCCAAAGTATACTGCTGCTGCCACCACTGGTGTTGGCAACCTCAAGAAACAGTCTCAACTCCCTGACTTACGGCCTCTCACTCAGTGAGGCCAAATAGAGTAGATGTTGGAATCCGTGGTGGATATTTCAGCGACCAGTAAAGCAAGAAATGAGCTTCAGCTGCAAGAGAAAAGCCTATAGTATGTTTTGGGAATTTCCTAAAACTGGTGTTTGAAAACTTGGGAGACTCTGACAGTGCATCATTGTTAGAATTGTATTACTGTACTGTCAGTACAACAGACCACGCTATACCATAAAATTGCCAAGTTGTAACATAGCCCTTTACAGAGAAAAGAGAGCCCTGGAACAGAAAAATGCAAGGTACACTGTCCTAGTCTTAATCTTTTAGGCTAAGCTCCTGAAATACAAGTGCTTCCAAGCAGGGATGGTATGCCAAATTAACACCTGAGAAAGTTTTCAGGGACTGATGAAATGGACAGTTTAAACAATCAGATTCTCAATGTACTATGAAGCTGCTTTATTTCATGAAGTAACTGAAGCAAAACCAAAACAAACCAACCAAACAAAAAAAAACCCCACACCCAACCAACCACAAACCAACCACCACCACCAAAAAAACCCAACCAATGTACACATCCCTACCTTTCTTTCAGTATAAAAAGAGCACCAAGCTGTGCCAGAACTGTTGATGCAAATACAGCTAGAACTTCAAACCTTTCAAACCTGAAATTTGAGAATTAGAAACACTGAACAACACATCAAATGCATTTTGGCCTGTACAGGAACCAGCAGGACAGACCTACTATTTCCAGTTCTTTCAAGAGCCAATAGATGGGAAGAAACTGGGAATTTAACGGTAGGCATTACCTTCATTTTCTTTTAAGCCAACATTCCACTTATCACAAACAGTTTGAAATTAAGCATTTCTTAATTTTTTTCTCCTGTCTCCCCACCTTTTCTCTCCTCCCTATTCTGGGGTTGTTTAGCCTGGAGGAGGCTCAGGGGCGACCTCATTGCTCTCTACAACTACCTGAAAGGTGGTTGTAGCCAGGAAGGGGTTGGCCTCTTCTCCCTAGCGACCAGCACCAGAACAAGGGGACACAGTCTCAAGCTGCAACAGGGGAAGTTTAGGCTGGAGGTGAGGAGAAAGTTCTTCACCAAGAGAGTGATTCGCCATTGGAATGGGCTGCCCGGGGAGGTGGTGGAGTCGCCGTCCCTGGAGGTGTTCAAGAGGGGACTGGATGTGGCACTTGGTGCCATGGTCTAGTCATGGGGTCTGTGGTGACAGGTTGGACTCGATGATCTTCGAGGTCTCTTCCAACCTTGGTCATACTGTGATACTGTGTTCTTTACAGCATCAGTTTTGGGCCTCCTTATTTTAGGTTCTTTTACACACAGATTATTAGCCATGGCTGTTAAGGGATGCAGGCAATGATAGTATCAGACACTAGATCTTTCTAATAGTACTTACCCAAAGGAATAGACTGGGCTGGGTTTCTTCATCATTACCCAGTAGCTTATTAGACATGTTATTAAACTGAAAAAAAGGGGAGAATTACACAATAATTAACTTCAGCATTTAGAAAATTAATAATCCACAAATACACACTTCAGCCATGAGAACTGAACCATGGCTTACTATGAACTCAACACCTCTATCACAGTGGTGGTTTCACTGAATCCAGAAAAGGATGTGCTCGGGAGTAAAACTGAGACTGCATGGTGTCTCAGCTGTTCCTATAAAAAAGGGCAGCAGATAGTTTTATTGGAATGGTAGTCATTCTAATTCCCTGCACAAGGAGACAGCCTAATGCTGTACTTATGCTGTGCTTGTAAACACTACCACCAACCTTATTCTATATAGAACCTCACTCAGCCCAGATCAGGTTTACCATGAACTTGAAATGCAATGCATTTTTCCAATGGGGCCTCGACACAAAACAGCTCAACTAGTATTTAACCTGCACACGGTCCACTGATTTTTCTGAAAGGGACCTTTCAGAGACTAGGTACTCCATAATCTGACTAACAGGAAAAGGTGGTTTGAGAAACTCCTTTTAATACTGTTTGGTATCACACATATTAACATCACACAAAGTAATGAGAAGTACAAAGCAAAAACCTATGAGAATATCAAACCAGACACCCAGAAAATGCTCTTCTTACATGTGCTTTATGGAACCTGAGAAAGGTCACGTTATAAGAAGGAACACGATAAGCAAGGTGACAGGACTGTCACATTTGTGTTGTCACTTCCTTTGTATTCCAGTGAAAAAGTGAAGAAAGCTCTCCATTACATTCTTATTTTAGAGATATACCATGAATTAGATTTGGCACTCCAGAGTAAGTCTCAGGCTATGCCAAGTATTGCCTTTCTGCAGTGCAAGCTGTCTACATACATAGCTAAAAACCAGATACACCACTTTGGCTGCATTCACCCTCAGAAGCTCTAACCTAATTGGCCGTTCACTGACAGCCACTGGTCTCTCGCTGTTTTTTTCCTCTCGTATTGAACACCTGAAGTTCCAACTGTTTTATCCCCACGGTACTAGCCTGAATTTTTCTACTATAAGTCTCATTTCCTTTCTCTTCTTTTCCTCTTACTGACCCCTCTGGACAATTTCTTTTTATTGTAACCTACTAGAATTCAGGGTCATCTGTGCCTTTCTGCAGCCCTTCCTCAACTAATACAAATGCTCAACCCGGATCGAGAACAACCACGTCCTCATAACCTGGTCCACAGCTGTGTGGGGTGAAAAAGCAAAGGCAGAGGAAACACTACTACTCATATACCAAAAAACAAATTCATATACTCAGTAAGACTATTATAAATTACTAGGAAGATGACAAAAATCATAGAATGAACCAGGTTGGAAAAGATGACATGAAATGAAAGATGAGAAACTGATTTTTGCAGCAGAGTTACTGAGCACTGTTCTCCCTTGCAGCAAATCAAAAGTCTTGCAAGAGATCACTGTGAGTTAGAATAGTCTTCTAGTCAACCCCCAGTTTCACCTAATATGTGACAGGGGTACTCCATCTGCTCCTAAAACTACCAAAATCAATTCTATACAAACACAACATATAACACCAAACTTTCCCCAAGGTGAAAAAGGTGTTGTGAGTCAAGATGACAAAACTCAGTAGATACAAAATTCTAAGAGAAGTATGAGATTCATTAAAGTTATATTACAATTCTAATGCAGTCACAGATCCAAGCACTTTTATGTGTAGATCAACCATTTCTTCTCCTTTCTGCATGCTTGCTGCTGTTATGTTTTGCCATCAGTCAGATAAACTGTAACATGTAGCTGGCAAAATGGACTGCAGAGAGCTGATTCATATTTCTTATAGGCCAGTGAGACAGTAAGGAAGATAATGTAGGTTAATTTTAAAATACATGGACTTTCTCAAACACTGCTATCAATCTGCATCTCATGTCTGTGCTATCAATCAATACAGTGTTGTTTAAGGAATAGGACAAACACTAAAAGTATCTGATGGCCTTACTGGAAGACTGAATAGGATCAAGCTCTTGAAATATTTTTAATTAGAAACAGGATTACACTCTCCTTATTTCCTGAGGCTAAAACTGAGAGATACTTCAGCACCAATGGATGTAGCATCACACAAATATAGAGTGTATAGTGCTGGATTCTGCTTTATGCTGTTACAATCTGCACAGAGAAATCCATGACCAAACCATTTCGTTACTAGTCATTCTCAATACAGCCATGGCGTTTCCCATCATCTATTTAGCGTGATACACAATTTCATACTAACTTAAGCTTTTAATTCAGCTAGTGTTTCTATACTGACAACTCTAAAGTGTGTGTAAATGAGTTTTACACATACAGAAATGCACAAAACCAGGCAAAAAAAGAACAGCAAGACTAAATGGGGAAAAAAAAACTCACCTGAAAAGGTCAAAGATTGTCAAATACGTGTAAGCAGTTAAAGCTGTGCAAAAACAAGAACATTTTAAAGATCAGTATAAATTTTCTATGTAGAAATCACTTGTACCTGTCAAAATCCCTCTTGTGCAGCTCTTTACCCTCTCCTATCTAAATGAACTATCTCTGCTGATAGAGCAAGGCTGCCTATTGTATGTGTATATAATACGAATGTCCCAAACACACCAATGTGTTTAATGTCATAAGCCCTGTGAGGGGATGCTGAGGGAGCTGGGGTTGCTTAGCCTGGAGAAGAGGAGGCTCAGGGCAGACCTTATTGCTGTCTACAACTACCTGAAGGGAGGCTGTAGCCAGGTGGGGGCTGGTCTCTTCTCCCAGGCAACCAGCACCAGAACAAGAGGACACAGTCTCAAGCTGTGCCAGGGGAGGTTTAGGCTGGACGTTAGGAAGAAGTTCTTCATAGAAAGAGTGATTGCCCATTGGAATGGGCTGCCCAGGGAGGTGGTGGAGTCACCATCACTGGAGATGTTTAGGAAGAGACTGGATGGGGGGCTTGGTGCCATGGTTTAGTTGATTAGATAGTGTTGGATGATAGGTTGGACTCGATGATCTCCAAGGTCTCTTCCAACCTGGTTAATTCTAAGATTCTAAGAATAAGCAGGTGGATTACAGCAATCCTACTTCTAAAAAAGCATGTAATGATGCCCAGATACAAAAGGTATTAAGCCTGTGACTAAGAATTTAAATACAAAAAAAAAGTCAAGACATCTTCCATTAACACATCATCTGCCAAAGCAGATCCATTACTGCACTGACAAGTAGATTCTACAGAATGTGCTACTTGCCTTGTGTCTCCAATCCATCTTAAAACTGCAAGAAAACCTGTCTCCCATCAAAAATGTAAGGCATCCCACTGTAAGTACAGATGATGGGAAATATCTTGGAGCCCCTACACAAAAGTATAAGGTATACAAAATATTGAAAAGGGGCATTCCTGGAATGGGAGAAGCATATTGCGACACTGCACACATCTTCATTCAACTGCACATAGGGCTCTCTATGTGTCTCTGGTACTATTTCTATAAGGAATAGGTTTGACAACTAGCTTAGAAGTCTGCTTTTGTTCAATCTTAAAGAAGGTACTACAACAGGACTGGAAAAACTTGCAAATTTTGAAGCACTTCTACTCATCCACACTTGCCTGTGAGAAAGGTCTCTAAACTGCCTGTAGCAAGCCAGGGGAAGTTTAGGCTCAAGGTGAGGAGGAAGAGCTTCACCGAGAGAGTCGTTCACCATTGGAATGGGCTGCCCAGGGAGGTGGTGGAGTCACCGTCCCTGGAGGTGTTCGAGAGGGGACTGGATGTGGCACTTGGTGCCATGGTCTAGTCATGGGGTCTGTGGTGACAGGTTGGACTCGATGATCTTCGAGGTCTCTTCCAACATTAGTGATACTGTAAAAAGAAGCACTTTCCAAACCTGGCTACACAGCTACTTAACTCCATTCACTATGTGCTGAACTTCGCATGTTGAGTAATTGAAACTTCACAAGCTAAGAAACACATGGGAGCTGGCTGTAGTTCCAGCACGAGAGAGCCACTTACCTATGCTGTTTGTTGAGCTGCACCACATTAGCAGGAAGCCAATACATATTAGATTTATAGCACCAAACAGCAAGATCTTCCAGGACTGTTGATGAGAACAGATGTTTTACACCTTCCAAAATTTCGCAAGACAAAATTGTACTTCTGGTTTGAACAAAGAGTATGACAGTATTTCATCATGCAAGCAGAAATGACTTCTCCTCCCTCCCAGCAGCTTACAACTCATTTCAGAACAACAAGTCCATATTCTATTTTTACCTTCACAGATTTTGTCAAAGCCAATTTATAAACAGTGCTTACACACCACACTTAAAATACCTTTTTGGTCTAAAAGTCACCCCTGGATAACATTTGCATTTCATTACATCACACACCATCTGTCTTTTGGGGATATACTTACACAACTTTGTATTAGTGGTTTCTTTACTTTGTTCTGGAACTTAGGTCCCACAAAGACCTGTGCATATTCAGTTTGAAGTTCTACTGAACTTATTAAGTATAAGCACAGCTCTGAAAACCACAAATTTCCAGGGACAGTGCACAGGAAGGAATCCAGCCTCGCAGCTGGATTTTCTTTTAAGCAGAGCTAGAAAACTTCAAAGAAAACTCCTCCAGACACACTCCAGTGAAAATATTTCATTAACTTACTACAACTAATATTTTTTAAATTGTTATTAATTTTGTAAAAGAAATACTTACCCTCCTATCTGCTGCAACTAGCCTAAACTCATGTGTTAATTTTCCAATCAATGACCTCTGTGATTTGCGGAACAGGTGTATTGTCCCCTTTAAAAACAAAACCAAACAATAAATCATAGTTTAATTCAGCTTTTCCCTTAAACATAGTTTAAATCAGCAAAAAGGAAATCTTAAATTAAGAGCTATTTTCACAACTCTATCAAAGGCTCAGAACAAAATTTTTAACTGGAGATAGCCCATAAATACAGCAATGCTTTTGGTAACCATTTATCATGGTTATTGTATTAGAAAATGATGAATGATTTAGAATCAACCTTCATTTAGAGATCATCCAGAACTCAGGTTTCCTGGAAAGCATACCTAAATGCCATTTTAGAAGTGTTCTCTTAGTTAAATAAAACTACAGATGTTCTGAAAACACAAACATTTTTCTGTATCAAAACAGACTTCCCACCCAAAGCCAAATGGTTTATTAAACAGGAAAATACTGTTTACACACACACACACAGAGATATATATACATATATATATATATATATATATATATATATATATATAAATGCAAGTCCCTCAGAGAAATAAAAACAATGTTGGTACAGACAAAAGGCAAATAACACAATGAAACAAACAACTGCAGTTATGTCTTAACCTAAATGCACACAGTAGATGAAGTCACTGCAGGTGTTCCCTCTCCTAACTTCCAGTGGCATGCAGATTAAGTTCTTTCCTAGGGTGGAGAGGAGAGCACAGCAGAGATGAGAAGTGAGGGTGTGCTACATGGCTCTTCTAAATGTGTGACAGGGAAGAGACTATGAGAAAATTCATCACCCATTCCACCTGCTCCCCTCCTCAGAGAGCACAGGCTTCTAGTTAGTTGTCCTCCGTTCTACTTCCCCACAAAGAACCCTTCCACTTGAAAAGTCCTTCTGATCTGCAATAGCAATTTGTGAGCCTGTAATGAATGGTCTCTCATGTATATTAATTTTGAGCTGGATGAAACGAGTTTTGATTGTAAGCTACCACATCCATAACTGCCAGCAGAAGATAAAAAATCATACTAATGGACTGGTCACCAAAACAGACTCAATTACTTTACAGACTCATCTGTCTACACAGCTATGTTTCATATTATCTGCAGAAATACACATATGCCTTGGTGCCACGAGTTAAAAAACCCCAGTACTAAGACCTCAAGTTCAGCTCATCTGGGACAAAAAGTTGTCACCACTTTTTTTTTTTTTTTAAACCAGCAAATCATTACATGATAATTTTATTTTATTTTTTTTGTTTTTCAGTAGAGACATATAACAGACATGCTGGAACGTATCCAGAGAAGGGCCACGAGGATGATCAGGAGCACCTCTCCTATGAGGACAGACTGAAGGAGTTGGGGCTGTTCAGTCTGGAGAAGAGAAGGCTCCCAGGTGACCTCATTGTGGCCTTCCAGTATCTGAAGGGGGCCTACAAGAAGGCTGGGGAGGGACTTCTCAGGATCTCAGGTAGTGATAGGACTAGGGGGAATGGAATCAAGCTGGAGGTGGAAAGATTCAGGCTGGACGTGAGGAGGAAGTTCTTCACCGTGAGAGTGGTGAAGCCCTGGAATGGGTTATCCAGGGAGGTGGTTGAGGCCCCATCCCTGGAAGTGTTTAAGACCAGACTGGATGAGGCTCTGGCCAGCCTGATCTACTGTAGGGTGTCCCTGCCCATGGCAGGGGGCTTGGAACTAGATGACCCTTGTGGTCCCTTCCAACCCTGACAAATACTATGATACTATGAAGATGACAGAACACTTTGGGAAGCTTTTCTAACAGCCTGTTAATGAAGGCTGCTCCATCACTGTTGAACCCATTGCTTTCCCATGCTGTTAACACTACGTCCACTGCCAAACTGCACTGTGCCACACCTCCCTGCTTATTATGTGCCATGCACTAAAGCTATGTATTCTGAGACACAGAGGACCTCACAGAGATCCATGCTAGCCACAGCTCACCCCCAGAAGCAAGCTCTAATTTAGCACATACTATATTTTGGCACTAAAGCTCCATAACTCTCAAACTTCTCGCCAACACAACGGCAAGAACCACCTCCGTGCTGAGCAGGAGGGCAGATGTCCCATCCCTCAGACACTGAAAGTCCCCATGCTAGAATAACTGCACAAGAAGTATTTCTACAGGAAGCGCCAAGTGTCTACTCCCAACAACACTAACAGGCGACAGTACCTACTACTGTCACCAATGTCAATCCACCTGCACTCAGCGTAAGAAGCAAAAGATTAGACACCTTGCTGAACATGCATACACAGTGGTAGTTACCACAAGAATGACTTCTCTTCTTTAAGAAGCAAGCCATACATAGCAGGAGTAAGTGCTTTCACCGACACACGAGGGCAGGGGCGATATAGCCGGCTTGTCCTGATGAGGATTTCAGATCCCTGACCGATTTAAGGGTGAATGAAAACTTTTGAGGCTGGGGCTCAAACCACATCCCAGACACACGCCTGAGCACTCCCCACTCCCTGCAAACGCATCTCCAGCGGGGAAGCCCTGCGCGACACCCAGCACCCATCCTGCCTTTGCCAGCTTGGTGCCTGCCCACCGTACTAGCTGCCCAGCGGCCGGGGCCTACGCTACCACCGCGGCCCTGGAGAGCTACTGGTGACCGGGGAAGCCGCGTACGAAGGAATAACACTGGGGTCTTAAAGAGGCATTACTACACTGGATACCACAGCGCGCGTTTCTCCCAGGCCCCGGAACCGTTAACGGCCGCCACAGGCACGGCCGCCCCGCCGCAGGTGCCCCAGTGCGCCACCGCCTTGGGGAAGGGGCACTTCCGCCAGCTCCCCGCCCCGCCAGCGGAGGACTAGCGGCGGCGCTTGGATAACGGTAATGGTTTGCACCGGCTACAACTGAACGTGGTAGACACCTAGCCAGGCGAGGCGGACTCCGGCGCACAGCCACGTCACCGCCGGCCCGGCAGGGCTGGCGCCAGGAGCAGAGCGGAGCAGAGCGGAGCAGAGCTGGGCCGGTGGCCGGCGGCACGCTCCAGGCCGAGCCAGTACCGGACCCGGGGCGCTTATACTCCGATCTACTCATCTCGGCCACGGTGCCGCCGCTGCTACCCATCCAGGAGCCACGGCCCCAGCAGCCTCCTCTCTCCGCTCCCACGCACGACTTCCTTCCCGCCCCCTCCCCCCAGCGGGGGCCACTCACCATATTACTCCCCGCACCGGAAGAGACGGCGCCATGAGAAGCCGGAAGAGGCGGAGGAGGCTTCCGTCGCTACGGCAACGAACGGAACGGTAGGGCCACCGCGCGGCAGCGGATGTGACGTTTCACGGAAACAGTGCTTGCCCTGGGCGCTTGGGGTCGGAGATTCCTCCGGCGCTGAAGAGATTCGTTCTTCCATCCGTGGAGCACCGAAATCCGCAGACGAGAGGTGGCGGTAGGGGCCCTGTCTGCTCCAGCTACCGCTGCCCGACAGGCTTGCCCTGTGGCGTTCGGATGTTGTGTGAAACCCCGGCTGTAATTTGTCCGTTATCTGTGGGAATTTAAAGAAAGGATTCCCGTTACGGTGGTCGTGATAACTCCACATCGCAAGGACGATTTTGTCGCACCACTTCTTCCATAGGCAAACACACCTGAGATGATGGCATTTTCTCTACATCCAGTCGTCTGTGCTGCAGTATTCGGCTGGGGCGACAGTAAGGACGCGTATTTCGGAGAGGATGTTTTCCAGCCATAGGCAAAACTTCGACAGACGGTACGGAACTCTTGTTGCAAACATAGTCGCTACTTTGTGGGCTGGACGTTCTGGGGCTGCTCCCGTCCCTCTGAATGTGTTAAAACATTGGAAGCATTGTAATTCAGTAAAGAGATGCACAGTCAGTCTAACCTCATCCTAAAGTCTACCGTGGTATAAAGCAGAGAATGGACTTCCGTGGGAAGAAAATCAGAGCCGCGTTTGAGGTAGTGTGGCCACTGCCACCGGCCCAGGAACACGAGGGCTGCGACAACAACGTGTGCCCTAACTAGCAGAGTAGTTGCTCAACTGCCCAGTAATTTCTGTACGAACAAAACACAGAAATTACGGGTTTTTGCGAGTTAAGCCCTATTAAGGAAAACTGTGTTGTGAAAAACCTGCACACTATTAAACGTACAGAAAGATTTAGTCAAAAGACAGCAGGCAGGAATAGAAGTTAAAAGATTTAGCTTTATTAGGACAGGTTATTTGGCCTAGGAAGGTACTTGAAACAACCTCTTCTAATACTCTTGTGTTTAGTATTTCACTGGTCATCTCAGGAGCCAAGTGCCCATACTTAAAGTGATTAAAAGTGTTATTTGCATCTAATCTGTTCAGTGAAACACCTCAAAAGATTTAACTGCCTGGGAGTGACTAGACAGGTAATTGTATTCTGAAAGACACATTTAATGTCTCATTAAATGACTCAAAACAATTTCCTAATTTTTAAGCTCTTGGCCATAAGAAAGAAATATTTTCCAGTATACAGAAGTAGGTTTGGGCTTGATGTAAAAAAAAAAAATAATAAATAATGTCTAGTTGTGGTGTGTAACATTTGCATGACAGGTGAGTGAATTCCATCTGCAGTGCTGGGTGATGTAAGCTCTCCCCAGGCTGCAGCAGCTGCCTCCATTCCTCTAGGGAATCAGAAGTCAGGTGAACCACAGGGGTAATGTTTTATCTGCATCCTATGCTCCAACAATAAAAAGTTGTTTGGTTACTTTGCTGTTGACACATGATCAGGCTTTATAATTATTTCATGTCTTAGCATATTTCTTCCCAGAAGGGGACAATAGTTACAACAAACTGTACTTCTACAATTCACAGAAGAGAAATTTAACTAATTGCATAGCTGAGAGTAGCCTTCTGCATATAACAAAACTGCGTCTTAAGGGGTGTCTTAAAGATGAGGGAAGTGTGAGGCCTTTTAAAGTGAGATCTGAAAATAATAGAACTTAGACTATTAAAGAGGTGAAAACTTCAAAAGCATTTGCTAAAAACAACATACTTCGCTCATTAGGTTGTTTGTATGCTTCTGAAATGCCTTTCTTTTTTTCCAACTACACCACAGCACTGATAAATCACTTGTATGTGTTGAGGGATGGATATAAATCTTTCTGCCTTCACCCCTACATACTTTCTGTATGTTCTTTACACACAGAATTAAAAAAACACAAAGATATCAGAAGGTTGCATGACAGGAGGTTTCACCTAACTCATTCTGGTCATTGTAAAGTCCTGAAAATAGCTACTTGGAGCCAGTTTACTTACAAAAAAACCCCACCCCAAAACCAAACAAACAATGGAGAAGGTTGTCCATTCCAGAGCCCTATGCACTCTTGTAGGAAACAGGCTGGATTTCACACCTTTGAAGTCTTTGGAAATGTGGAAAAGATGGATTGAGTGAAAAGGCTACAAAACTTTAAGCTCATTTTTCTTAGCTTTCAGGCAAATGGAAGAAAGTAAAATCCAGAAATAAACAGATTTCCCCTGAAACATGCCTGCATCTGGCACTAGGCACAGCACCTTGTCTCACACCATCTTGGCTGTAATGGAAAAAAAAATGCTTAGTGTAACTTACTTCAGACCAAGGTATGCTGCCAAGTCCATCAACTCTCTGGATTTCAACTTAACACGCAGTGGGATCGTTTTTAGGCTGCTGCTTCCCTAGCTTTGTCTGAACATCTCTTGTACAGAAACAAGTCTAGTTGAATACCTCTAATACATACACAAAATTGTTCACTGGTATCATTCCAGTGGTTCAGAATCTACCTCCAAATAGCAGCATTTCATTTGTTTTCCCCAGCTGCTCTATTGATTATTTGGTTTGCTTGCTTTAACCTGGTAGATGAAATAACACATCAAGCACAGCGGTGGGGGCTGCAGCACAGCAGTGGGGGCTGCTTTTTGAGAGATCCCCTCTCAGGTACAGAATATTCAAATTAATCTTTTTTTTTTTTTCCTTCTTCTTTTTTTAATCTTATCATCAGTTTGTAACTAGGAACAGAAAGCCTCAGTAGTAGTTAGTAGTCCAGATGCAGCCTCCAGCTGCTGGCTAAGAATTACAAACAGTAAGATGGGAATAAATGAAAAATTCAGATTGTTGTCTCAAAAACAGTAGCAGCACTCTCCCTTAAGCAAGAGAAAAGTTGCCCCTTGGGCTCCAACTAGCTGTTTTCAGACCTTGATGATGACTGGCAGAATTAGGCACGTGAAATCTCCTGGTGTGCACTGTGGTTTAGCAAGACTATGACAGAAGGATAGGCACACGTTGTCAGTTTTGGCACATTTATTTAGGAAGCAGCACTTCTCCTCACTAAGTTTTGAGAACTTGAGTTATGTCCTGTAGAAACTGAGGTACATAGATAGTCATTGTTCCATCTCTCACTATACAGTTTGTAATTTATTTTTTTTTGGAACAGCAGCAATGTAACCTTCAGGTGCAGTGAAAAGGCTCTTCGTTGTGGACAATCAGACAAGAAAACAGTAAGAACACAACAAATGCAACGTTTTATTGTGGAGCTAAAGCTATGTGACTGTTCATGCTTTTGTACATTGGTTATTAATAAAATGGTGTTTAACAGTTCAGAAAACATTCATAAGAGCACAAACAAACAAAAGTGCTTCAAAACAACAAAATACAAAAATTGTCCCCATCCCAGGCAGGAGTTGTCCAAGATATTTAAGGGGGGTGGGGTAGAGTGTTTTGCCTCCACCTTTGGTTTTTTGTCACCATAATCCAGATTTCTGAAAAATACTGACTAGCCCTTCACATGAATAAAAATTTGAATCCTGTGGCAAAACGAGTTTCTGGATTTCTAGTCCCTCTGACAGATGTGAGAGTATTAGGTAAAGTACTTTCTTCTCCACTTCCAGTGGCAAAACCAAGCCTGCAGAATTGACAGGCTACACCCCTAGCATCTTAGAAGAATACACCTGTATTAACCAACAGCAAAGAGCACTGACCTTTTCCCTCAAAGCTACTCCTCTGTAGCTCTGGAAACAGGATTTTAAGAAGCAAGGAACGTCTCAGAGCAACACAAGGTTGATCACCAGTTTTCAGACATCGCGTCACAAGTTTGCAAATCAAAAGCTTTAACTCCGAAGAACCCACAGTGTTTAGCCAATATATTTAATCCACTGGAGGAGTGTGTACCTTGCCAATTATTGCCAAACTCAGGAGGTAGGTATTGACAAAGTAAACAGTTTCCACTCTTACGAGAGTTGATGATTTACATGAGAAGTAGGAAAAACACATTTCTCTAGATGACGATTTTGTATTTGCAGGAAGCAAGAGTTTAACTTCCTCCTCTGTGTTAGTTACAATACTTAAAAGAATATTTAAATGAAACGCTCAAAAAGAAAGTAACTGATCAGGACATGGTTTGGGATTGACCCCAAACTGGGCCAAAGGTTGAACTATCTTTCAGGTCTCTGCCAACCAGATGTTTTCTGTGATCCATTGGTTATCCCTTATGGTAACCATCAGATCATCCTAAGCATGAAAACTCATGTAGGTGAGTAAACAACATCCTTCAACATGAAACAGCAGCTCGAGAGAAACAATGAAATCAGCAACTGCCTCAAGTTAGCACAATGACTGAAATAACTAGCTGCATTCACTACCTACCTGCTACCTTTCACTCCCATTTTTGATACCTGGTAGAAGTCCTCAGCACTAGAAACATCAAGACTGCCACAGACAGTGAATGAAGATCTGCAACCTAAAGTAGCACTTGCCTCCTCCCAAAGCTGCCACATGCAGAAGAATCACCAAAGCAGCTAGATAAACACGTTTTAGACAGAACTATGCATTATCCATGCCTTAGGTAGCAAAGCACTGCAGGAATCTGGAGCATCAAGTTTCACCTTAGGTGGCTAAGGAAGCCCAAAGTAGAACACTGCTTTCCATACGGGTTGTAGAACAGACATCTCAGTTAAATTTCCCAGCACAGCTGGCTTCAGTATTCCCAGTAAAAAGTACTTAACTTTCAGCACATGGACTTGTCAGCAGTGCCAATCAGTGCTAAACCCCTTTCCTTTAAAACAGAAAAAAATACTATTTATTCTACCACAGAAGGTATGGTTAATTGTCCGGGTATAAAACCTGTCATTTAGAAAACATTTCAGAGTATCTTACCAGTGAAATCAGCAATGGCCTCTACGTTAGTGCAGTGCCAGCAAACTCCTTTTCAGTTCAGAGACCCCACTCTTCTTCATTTATCACATTTATTATCTACACAGAGTAAGTTGCAGGGCCATATTCAATAAAAAACCTTACCAGAAACTGACTTTCTGAAGTAGTCAGTAAGACATCTCAGGGCAGAAAGCCTATTTTCAATGCACTGAATGTGAAAAAACTAATAGGTCAGAGAGACTTATGCATAAATGAATACCCTGGTTTAAGGCTTACCTTTAATAATCAGATTTTTTCTTAGCTGCAAAATCAGAACCTCTACAGGATTAGTGTATTTTACAGAAAAGTCAACAGTAGTAAAAGGATACTTTAGGTGACCCTGTTCTGGCAGCGGGGTTGGACTAGATCATCCTTCAAGATCCCTTCCAAACCCCAACATTCTGTGATAAGGAACATCACATGAAAAAAATTCTCATTTCAAGGAGAAAGAACATCAGAGTGCTTGAATTTGCCCATCCTGTAATACCACAAAAAGCAGCAACCTCCTGCTTGGGAAGACATTGTTCTTCCAACACACAGAAAGAGGCGTGCTTCCTCCTTAATAAAAACATGAGGCACAGACGTATGAAGAAGGCTCTCAAAAAGAGGGCAGGTTCTGTTTTTCCATCTCCCTCCAGTAACTGCTACACTCTTTGAGTCAGTAAAACACACTTGCAGAGGGCAGACAGGCTGCTTCCTAACTGTCTTAACCAGAGTCCATCAAGTCTCTCATTCATTAGCAGTGGACAGATTTAGGGAAGAGAGGAAAAAAAAAGAAGTAAAAGAAAAATGCTACTTAGAGAGCTAATGTAATGCCAATATTGGCAAAAGTTAAAAGCATCCAAGCTGCTCTGGTGCTTATTCTACCCTAACTCACGGTATTAGAACATAATCCAACTTTATGGTTAATACAGTTCCTAATTTCTATGTAAAACACCATGTATTTGGGAACTACAGGTTTTCTGGTTTGGGTTTTTTGGGGAGGGGGTGTGTGTGTGTGTGTGGGTTGGTTCGTCTTTCTGGGAAGCAGGGAGAGTGTGCAGATCTGTTTTTATACACAGTTAATCCAACAAATAGATGAGAATCACCAAGACTGGACTCAGTGTGTGTATAACAAGAAATCAGAAGATGAGAGATAATGCCATCATGAGAATTATTCTTAAAACATACTATTTAGAAAACAGCATAGAAAAGCTACTTAAAGGTGATTTTTGAACCATTTGGCACTTGGGTCATGGTATAAAAATTCAGCAGCTATGAGGAAAACTGATGTTTCAGAACAAAAAGTGAGTTCTTCCTTGTGTTCCAGCAATTATTTATAGAGCAGTAGTTCATCCATAATGCAGAAAACAATCAGAGCAGAATAGATAACTGAAGAGCAGTGGTACCAGCCACACAGACTCTCTTGACTTGAACTGGGTGTACAAACAAGTCCCTTTTTGCCCCCCACCGAAGTAGCAGCTCAGACTTTTGACCCTTTGTGCTGCACACTGGTGGTATTTTAGCAGATGGGAACTTCCACCTCTACAGTTCAGGTGCCATCATGCCATCAGGTGCTGTCACATGCCAAGAGGTAGTATTTGAAATAAACACTAGTATATTCCTCAAAATTAAGTGGAGCTGGATACCAAGTATTTAGGAACACTCGAAATCAGCAGTGTTACCCTCAGAGTTCTCCTTTGCAAAGGAACACACGGGAAGTTTACAAGCTTGGAGAATAGAAAGACCAAGGGCCTACCTTTCTTAGCTGTTTACCTCTTTGTAAAATGCTAGTGAAGCATTAATATTCATGCTCAGCATTTTGAAGTCTATGACAAATACCAGTCAAGTCAGCCAGGAAGGCAAAACTAAGGCAAAGCAAGCACCACATGATTAAAAAACCTCAAATCTTTTACCATTTTTCACTTTTTCAGGAAAGTGAACAATGGGAACAGAAATCACATTGCATTTATATCAGACATTAGAGACAGTCCTATCTTTAGAAGGCTACAGGTGGCTTGGTTAGACTACTTCAAAAGGCATATTAGTGTAACACAATCTTCCCTTATTTAATTGCTTTTAATCTTAGATCAATTAAAAGCCTCTGTGGCTTTAAAAAAACCACAAACAACCAAAACACACACAAAAAAATCCAACAATCAGAATCTCAAACATATTGCATCTGTGTGTCTCAAAAGATGTACACAGTTTCTGCTATTCAGTACTCAATACTACACAGTGAGCAGAGTCCTCTCTGGATATTGTTATACCTACGCAGCACCTATCAGCTAGGGTTTTGGTTTTTCCCCCCCATATATACATATATATATATATATAATTAAAATATATTATTTATAGTCAACTTTTGATGAGTAGTCCCAGAAATATCTTACTCCTGAACAGTAAGTTAAATGAAAAATTAAGAACCAAATGTTAAGACCAAAAGAAAACAAAACTCGTAACTCAATTTAGTTTTAGAGTAACCGTAAACAAGACAATTTTTTTGGTAATATCACTAAGCTGGGAGAGCTGCCTTTAAAAAAACACAACACAAAACAACAAACCCCAACAGCCCCACAAACCTGCTCTAACAAGAAACTAGTGCTCTGCCTTGAAAACGTCTGTGTTTAATCCACGTAGAACTTGTAAACGAGATGACAGGCCTTTAGAAATAAAGGCAAAGATGTTGTCCTTTATTACAGCATTTAAAGGCTATCACTTCAGTGGCTTTTTAAATACCTTGTCATCTACAGCATAAAAACAGGTCTTTGTACAAAGATGCAGTTTCTCTTTAAAAAAGCAGATCAGTTGAGTGTTTCATACTTTAATATATAAACCAAAACATATGAAAGCTATAAAAACATTAATGTGTGCCATGTATTAAACACGAGGCCTCTTGTTTTAATGCTTACATGTGTAGGTTAAAAAAAAAAAGAAATTCTCACAATGGACATTTTGCTTTCAATTATCATAAACAGACCAAAATACAAAGTGGGAACACATCATTTCTGAAACTTGACAGTTAGTATCACCATCACTTACTCTCTCAAACATCAGCTGGGCTTCAAGTTGTACACCATAAGCATAAGCTAGCATTCTACCGACGGAAGGGTTACAAAATGTGTGAAAGAGAAAATACTGCCAGTAAATGAAAGTCATACTCTAGGTTTTTATTCACTAATTTACTTCTTTAAAAAGACATTTGGAACTGTTGTTTTTTTTTTTTCTTCTAGGGTTGGGGTTTTTTTGCTGTTCTGCTATCAAAGGTCTTCTTTAAAACTGTTCTGTGAACAACAAACTCATGTTACAACTAAACGAAAAGACAAATAATAACAGACCAGCTGCTTTTTGCATTTTAATATGTATCATAATTCCCCAATGTTGTTCTTTCTTTCTGCATAGGGAAATTCTTTTATTTGGCACATTAAGGATTAAAAAAAAAAAAAAAAAAAAAAAAAAAAAAGTCAAAAACTGAACCAAAGTTTACAAAGCTCCAATTGGAAGTTAGTAGTTATAAGGAAGAAAGCCAGACACCAATGTCATAGCAAAATTAAAACCAGGAAACCACGCACACCAACATAAGGAAAAGGTTTTCCAGTGACCAGTATCATCAGAGCCTTCTAGCTGCAACAAAATACATACAGTATTGTTCAAACCATGGTCAGATTGCTAGCAATCTTGTCTCAAGTTCTACTGTGCTCTTACTTACAGCGTGTAAATCCTCACTAAATGGCAAGGAGGCTTTGATGAACACATTTCACATTGTATAATTTTTTCATCAAGTTTCAATGCAGATACTTAAAGATCTGTAAAGTCCTGTAAACTCTGGCTGCTTTCCAGTAGTCTGTAGCCACTGCTCCTTCAGCAGCACTTTGTTTGACTTCAGGTAGTGTTTCACACTGTGGTGTCTCCAAAGTCCTTGTTCCAGCGAATGTATGCTTCCAAGGTCTGAGGGCTCAAACTGCGCTTTATCTTCTTCAGAGACTCGGTGAAATCTGATAGTTTGATATTTCTCATCTAAACAAAAATGGGATGATATCAGGATCACAAGTGGCTTATATACTTCAGTTTATTCAAGAAGTACTTCAGTATTCACTTTGTTATTAACAAAGCATATTCTAGAACTGCTTCACCTGAATGTAGATGTTCTCATTTTCTTACACAGAGAAGAGTCATTCACTGGAACACCCTCCCCAAGGACAGAGTCCCCATCAGTGAAGGTTTCAAGATGGGCAGGGTGGTACTAGATTATCTCATCAAGGCTCCCTTTCCCATGGAAGCCTAGACCAGATAATCTGTGAAGACTCATTCTAAACTGGGCTGTTCTATGACCTGATGCAGAAGTCATGTCATTTAAGACTATCAGTATTTACCATTTTTAATAAACTGGTATTTGGTAATGATGATGTCTGCCTTGTGATTTAATAGCCCTTGAGACTGTGTTATTGCTTCCTGTTTCACTAGGTGGTGCAAGCTGGTGCACATGAGGGTGCAAAACCCAGTATAAGGAGTAAGAGGTGGGAGTTGTTAACACCTTTATGGCATAACTCTGTGTACCAGGAGAGCACGGCACTGAAAGTACCCACCCTTACTTCAGCTGTATTCAGACCACAGAACGCTATTAGCAAAGTAATAACTGATTACATAACCTCTCTGTTTCAACACATGCTTTTCATTTGTTTGCTGGGGGCAGGACTGTAAACATACATTTTCCTTATACAGAAATGCCTAGGCATGATGAGAGACAACCAAAGTGAGGCCAAGCAGTCTTACTATTAAAGGAGTATTAACATTACAACTGGAGAAGACTCCCCACGTTTCTTTGGGACTAGTTTTTTGTAGGATATTGGAGATAAACTTGGATTCACAACAAATTATCACAGATGTTCTCATCTTCCTGCAACAAATCCTTTCAGCTTACCCTAGCCATAGCCATGTTCTAAGCCTAAACACAGAAAGCAACAGGGGAATTAAGTTTTGTTTCATTTTACCCTATGTAATTGTGACATGCACACACAGATTTGAACAGAAACTTTTATATGCAGGAGCAACCTTATCTTTTGACATTTACAGATGCAATTTGTGGTGAGGATTTTATTGCTTTATGATGGTTCACGTGAATGACTGTAAGTATCATGCATATACACAAACAAACCTGTTTTCAAATCCCTCAGAGGTTCTCTGTAAAACAGCTTGGTTTATGTAAAGATATGAACTGGGGCAGGGGGAGAGGGAATACAACTCATCACTTGACACTTTTATGGCCATGTCCAGGGGGAGTAACACTGTGACAAAATAAAAGCCAGGACTCTGACATCGTCTGATAGGTAACCGTTCAAGCAGTGCAGAGGAAAAGACAGGGCAGTCAGCTAGAACAATGACCAGCAGAGACTTTTGTTCAGTAAAGAAGATAATCAAAAGAGGTAACACCCCCTGAATTATGCTAGGTAGTTTTTATGATACAATGTGTAAATAAAGGGACTTTCTAAGTTTCTGGTGAGCATGCATTCCATTCAAAAGGAAAAATACAATGGCTAGGACAGCATACCTCACTGGCAGACATGTTCTTCACCTGTTCTGGTTTTAATTCTGTAAAATAAAGGAACATCAGCGAGCATAAGAAAACTTTCATCACTTCTGACAACTAAAGCATGTTAAAAGCACTTACATTATGAAAAATGGCTCCACAACTAACAATTACACCTCTCTATCAACATAATCTTCCTACATAAACGTAGATGGTGGGTTTGCCTCCTTCCCCATTTATCAGCTCCTCATCTAGGCAGCTCCCACACTCAAATCACTGCAGATACAGTACAAAGTAGTATAAGAACTAGGCACACAAGTGCAACAGAGCTGCCTTCCCCCATATTGTTCCTGGTACCTACAACTCCCCTACCCTCAAACATGCACCATTTTCAGAAAACAGGGACCATCAGCCACAAATACAGAAATAAAATCAGGCTAGGCACATAGGAGTCCTTCTTGCCTGGAGTACAAGTACTGACAGGATCTCATCACTCCTATAAACACAAGATGCAATACTGTTGCCGTATCAACACATAAACGTTTTGCTCTGAATATTACAGTATCACAGTATCACCAAGGTCGGAAGAGACCTCAAAGATCATCAACTCCAACCTGGCACCGCAGACCTCAGGACTAGTAGACCACGGCACCAAGTGCCACATCCAGTCCCCTCTTGAACACCTCCAGGACAGTGACTGCACAACCTCCCGGGGCAGCCCATTCTAATGATGAATGACTCTCTCAGTGAAGAGCTTTCTCCTCACCTCGAGCCTAAACTTCCCTTGGTGCAACTTGAGACTGTGTCCTCTTCTTCTGCTGCTGGTTGCTAGAGAGAAGAGGCCAACCCTTCCTGGCTACAACCACCTTTCAGGTAGTTGTAGAGAGCAATGAGGTCTCCCCTCAGCCTCCTCTTCTCCAGGCTAAACAATCCCAGCTCCCTCAGCCTCTCCTCATAGGGCTTGTGCTCAAGGCCTCTCCCCAGCCTTGTTGCCCTTCTCTGGACACGTTCAAGTGTCTCGATGTCCTTCTTAAACTGAGGGGCCCAGAACTGGACACAGGACTCAAGGTGTGGCCTAACCAATGCAGAATACAGGGGCACAATGACTTCCCTGCTCCTGCTGGCCACACTATTCCTCATGCAGGCCAGGATTACACAGGACGGTATTGCTCATGTCTTAAAGAAAACATTACAGCTTAATTTATGATCACAATTGAGTTGCCCAGAGGTTTTGGTGCCTAAATTACCACAGCGAAAAGGAGAGGTGACTCACTCAGGAGCAAGAGAAAGAATGTAGGCAGGATTGGCAAGGCTGACATTAAAAAACATTTTGAAAATAAATTCTTCTCTCAGAATCCTGTTGTATATGGAGTGCCATGTCAGCAAAGTAAGGACTGCATACATTATTAATTCAACCACTCTAGATGAATATATTCAAAGTCTTAGTAGACACGATGTCTCTTGTGAGAGCTATTTAATGCAATTCTTTTTCCCAGTTATTATGCAGGGTTTTGGAATATGTACCTAAATCTTAGCAGCTGGAAGTAAGTGGGTAAAAAAACCCTTACTCTCCAGCAGCTGCTTCCAAAACGATACTGCACTGGTAAAACCACATGCTGTAGGAGTTTTTTTCCCCTCAAAAAACCCCGAAACAAAACAAAGAACCAACCCACAAGTAACATCACCACCCACACCCAACAACAAAAGAAAAAAACAACACACACAAAATGACATCAACAAAACAAACCCAAACCAAACACACCTACAACACATGCACAGACCTCTCCTCCCCACAAATCACTCCAGAGGAGTTGCAACAACTTTTAGTTACGCATAACAGGCTGATTATTACAGAACACTTCTGCTCTGGTTGCCTTTGGTACGTTTCTGTCAGGTAGGACAATACATCAGCAAACAGAAAACAAACATAACATTTCCACACATCTTTTATTTACAAAATCCCACTACTGATCTCCACTGAACAAAACTGTCTCCTTCAGCTGTGGCTACTGGAAACACAACGATTGGCTAATAAACCAGAACAAAGTGGAGTATTGTCAGGGCTGGGGTTTTGCATTAAAATCGTATTTTTTCAACGTTGGAAGTGTCAGAGGTAGAACAAACATAGGTAAAACTCTGCTTGAGTCACAAATGAACATGAAGGACATATAAAATATAAAAAAAGCCACGACACACAAACTCTATTGAAAAAAAAAAAACCACAAACCCAAACCAGAAAATTGCTTCTGTTTCACTATTTCCTTCCTTTAGACTTCGAAAAGATCTACCCGTATTGCGAGACATGTGATGCAGTCAGAGAATGCAACTGAAGTAGTAATTGAGATACAGCAGAACTAATACCAGCCTAGGAAAGATGTGCTAGCTGAAAATCCCACAAGTGAAGCAACACTTTATCCTGGCTTCCTCTTAAGACATAAAAATTCTCTGTTTCACATGGTGAAAGGTTTTACATACTGAAAGGTTTTACATAAAGTAAATCTTACAAAGATGCAATTATGAGCAACAGAGCAAAGCTTTTTAGATTGGATTTAATTGCAGAGGTTTAGCATTACAA
Organism: Picus viridis; assembly: GCA_033816785.1. Lineage (NCBI taxonomy): Eukaryota > Metazoa > Chordata > Aves > Piciformes > Picidae > Picus > Picus viridis. The sequence continues at coordinate 6,085,149 of CM066578.1, read as the reverse complement.
AAGATGTAGGAAAAATAACATCTGAGTTGTTCCAAAACTTACATAAAAAGCTATGCAGCTTACCTCGAATAGGACCCAGAGCTGCATCCTTGGCTAATGCGGTTAAATCGCTTCCAGAATATCCATCTGTCATTCTTTGACAACAGAAAATGTGGGGGAAAAGACAGAAGAAAACAATAAAACCAAAATCCTTCTTTATCTAATTAATTAATAACAGATTATTAAAATGTTACTTCATCAGAGGTGCAATTTTGATGTTGTTCTGAAAGTTTATTAAGTCAGAAGCGCACTCAACGTAAGCCATCTATATTTAAGAGTTTCCCAGCCTAAATTTATGTACAGATACTCAAGTCCCAAATAATATGCAAGGGAAAGCAAAAAGACAGCAATCAATGAGCACTTGTAGATGAAACCTAATCACAAGCACATTTACCATTTCTCTTAAATGAACACCCTACCAACTATTGTTGTCATCTGTCATCCACATCCTCAGAATCACAGGGGGAGGAAGGGAACAAATTAAACAATTAAAAACAAAAGCCACACCACAGACCCAATCTCTATGGGAGATATTCTGGAATTAGACTTAATTTCCCAGTTCAGCAATGAAACACATTGAAGGCTTTCACTGAACCAGGAAACCAGCAATACATAATGCCAACATACGTGAAAAGAAGTAATAGAATCGTAGAACGGTCTGGGTCAGAAGGGACCTCCCAAAGGTCAAGCAGGGGCATCCTCAACTAGATGAGGCTGCTCAGGGCTTCTCGAGCCTCACTTTGAATATCTCCAGGGACAGGGCCCCAGCCACCTCTCTGGGCAACCTGTTCCAGTGTTGCACGTGGCTGGAACACACACATTTTTTGTCCCCCCAAAATTAGGGCTGCCGAATTTTGCGGGGGAATAAAAAAAATCTACCCAGTTTGTAGAGCTTGTAGAGCAGTGACTGACTGTGTCAGAAGTTTCACCTGTCTTCTGGAGAGAATTATTTCTGTTACAGTTTATAGAAAAAGGAGGAGCAAAAGCATAACAAAGGCATGAAGGAAGTCAAATACTTATCTTTTTAAAAGCAAAAACAGAAGCAGGCAGAAGAATGCCTAAACCGCATTAAAATACCAACCCACCAAACGAAAAACCCATGTACTTCAGTTGCATTTGTAATTTGGTTCATAAATTTGCCATTAGAACTCAAAACACTGTCTTCTTCCTCTGGTTAGCTAATACTGCAGCCTAAATGTGTCCTGAGTGAGCATCCTTAAAATACAGAGAAAATTTATTAAGAGTATACATCAAGATTCTGTAACGTTAACAACACTAAGAGTCTGAAAAGTGCTACAGCAGAGACTGTACTCACCTTCTGTGTACTACCACAGAGACTAAAGTACATCCACTTGAACATTATTGATAGCTCACACTGTTTTCATTCCTTCCTGTGCTAGGTGCTTTACCTACTTTTTAACCTAACTTCCTTCACACTCACTGCATTTGATTTCTGAGAGTGACAAACAGCAGCACCGTGTCAACTCTAACAACATAAACCAGCTTCCTAACATACAGGCAATTCATTTTCAGCAAGTGCTGTCACTATCTGATGATTTACATTGGTTACATTTGGAATGAACATAACAATCTGAATGAATGTAGTAGATGAGTGTATTTAGTGTTGTTACAAAACACTTACCTAGCTAGTTGTGCCAACTCTTTTTGTGTCAATGGACTTCCTTGCTTGCTTAGGAGAGTTTTTAGCAATACCAGTCTTGTCTGAAAAGAAGGTACACTGATCAAATGTAGGACTAATCTTCACAGTACACTTACAATTCTGTTGTGGCAAAACATGTTTCTCAGGTTAGCTGTTGTGCTTTACTAGTTTAAACTTGCCTGTAGTGATTAGACTGTACACTACTGACTCCTCAAAGGAAAGAGAAAGAGATTCACTAATGTGCTGGATTTGGCAGTGACAGAGATAATTTTCTTCACAGTAGCTAGTATAAGGCTGTAACATCAAAGGACAAATTGCTTCAAGAATAATATATTACAATCCTTATCAAAAGCCATAATCTGCTGTTGAGCTGAAAAACATCACTCTAAGAAAGTACTTTCATCTTTTGCAATAAATACTCTTCTCCAGCCAAAGAGACTCCTGTTCTGCAAGCCCTACTTCAGACTTGCCTGTGCCTGCCAGCATGTAACACCTCACCTGTCAAGAAATACTGAGTAGCTACTACCAGATTTGCTACTAGTACATGTTAAAAAAAACAGGGGAAGAAAACTTAAGATAGTCACCAGAATTAAAGCACAGTGTGTATGGCCAAGACGGGCCAGAAGCTAGTTCACAGAATTATAGTCATCCACCCCAAGTTATTAATATCCTGTGCTATTTTAGACTCTTTTTATATAAAATGAATCTTAGAATGAAGGAAATTGACTTACTTCTTCATTTGGTAAAGACACATATACCCGTTTGGTGAATCGTCTAGGAAATAAAAGCATAAATATACACACACATGCACTTTAAGAACTTTCTAACAGACACATGTAACATTTGGTTTAGTAAAGGCCAAATTTTCACTTCCATCAAATTCTAGGAAGTAGAACTACTGATTTAAAAACCAAAAACCACACTAGAACAACAAAATCCAACAACTAAACTAACAATATGTGACACCACTGGAAGAGGAAGCGCTCCAAAGGTAAAAAGGACTACCAGGAGCAGAATAGAGCCACTGACTACCAGGAGCAGAATAGAGCAGAATAGAGCAGAATAGAGCAGAATAGAGCAGAATAGAGCAGAATAGAGCAGAATAGAGCAGAATAGAGCAGAATAGAGCAGAATAGAGCAGAATAGAGCAGAATAGAGCAGAATAGAGCAGAATAGAGCAGAATAGAGCAGAATAGAGCAGAATAGAGCAGAATAGAGCAGAATAGAGCAGAGCAGCAGAATAGAGCAGAATAGAGCAGAATAGAGCAGAATAGAGCAGAATAGATCATCAGGTTGGAAAAGACCCTCAAGATCATCAACCCATCACCCAACAACATCTATTCAACTAAACCATGTCACCAAGTGCCTCTTTTAATTTAAGAAGTCTTTGGAGTCATTAAAAATGTGTTTTGATTTGTCCAGGCAGTGCTGACATGCCTATTTCTCACAGTGAAGAAGTGGTAGAGAATTAAGTATGAGAACTTGAAGAGAAAGAGTCCTAAAGGCAGGCCTACAGACAGATCTGTAATTGCCTGGGATAACAGAAGTACAATGCTCATAGGGAAGAAATACCAGTCTAACTTCTTTCTTTATCTTACGAGTAAGATCCACATAATAAAAAAGCCTTACATAAGATGCAAGATTATAAAATGCTGGTCTCAACAGATACTGCTGTTTTAGACAGCTCCAAGGTCATAATGCTTCTGCAAATGCATCTCAAAAGAGGAGAGACACACACCTCTGAGACATTAAATACTGCAACCTTGTCAAACAGCTTTTGTTACTTATTCCGGAACTTAAAACAGCCAAGGCACTAAGTAACATAACCAGCTTTTCATAATAAAAATTATGTTACTGCATGCAAAGAAACAAAAAGACATTTTGCTACCTGAGAACAGCATCATCAAGCTCCTGTGGTCTGTTTGTTGCTCCCATCACAAGTATCCTGTCCTCTCCAGAAGACTGCACCTAGAAACCAAAGGAAAGCAAGACTGCTTTCAGATTATATTAAGCACTAATACTCAAAACCACAGTCTCGCTGCATCCCACACTGATAGGATCTTACTGTATGTATTTTTTCCCCATTCAGTTTGCTTCAAAACATTCTTTAGATAAATGTAAAGACACCAGAAAAAAGGGGGGAAAAAAACCAGAATGTAAACACAGGACCCTACGCCCAAGTTATGTTACTTGAAAAGAGTCTTGCAAGAGCACAGACGTTGCTGTGGAATTGCACATCAACATGATGGAGAAAACTGACTGAAAAAAAGCACTCAGAATCTCAGTCATCCTGAGACAATTATGTTTAAAAAGTTAGAGACTTTCTGCAATTATGAGTTTTAACTCCAAACATTATGTTGAAACCTACACAGAAAGACAGAATCAAAACTGTAGACTAAGGCACTGCCTGAACCACTAAATTAGATGAGAATGAAGCTAGTAACTGAAATATGAGAAGCCATTTGAGGCAACAAAGACACAACAGTCCCACCCCCAAATCAATCCACAGCAAGACTTACTTTTATATCCACGAATATGGAGTGTTTTTGCTTCCAGATTTCAGAGAAAACGTTTGGGTATCAGAGATGAATACTATATGACAGTTACACCTTGAGCCAAAAACTGGCTAACTTGCTAACTATGCTTAATTGTTCCCTTTTTCATTTTAAGGGAAAACTCTGTGTGTGTACACATTATTTGTCCTGATTCATCCCATTTTGGAAAAAAACTTGTCCTGATGTTGTTGTCTTTCTGTATACTTCTTTTTTCCTTCTGTACCTCAGGTGTTGTTTCTTCACAACAGTAGCAACAGTCCTCTATGCTAGCGGTATATAAACTGAGATTGATCAGTACAAAAACCAGTGGTGAGTGACAGGAAAAATACAGCTGAAAAAAAAATTAGAAAGCTAGCTGATGATTAGAGGGGGGCACACAGACACAGAGTTAAGCCCCAGAAGCCAAATTCTTTGTTCCTCTGTAGCTTGTACTAGTACCCACTACATTGCCCAATTCAGCTCAACCAAACAATAACCAAGACTAAATACTTACACCATCAAATTCTATTAAAAATTCTGTTTTCAGACGCCTACTAGCATCATGTTCACCTTCTCGTCTTTCACACAGAAGGCTATCAACTTCATCTAAAAAACAAGGAAATACATCTCCATTAAGCATACAAGACTGAAGCCTTCATATTTGCCTAAATATCAAAACATTCAGCCAGAGTGTTCCAGCAACTGTCCCTTTCTTAAAGGCACAGCCTAAACCGGTCACAGTTACTTTCCTAATACAGCACTCCAGCAAGAGAGAGACAAAGTTTATTCCTTAGGAAACCAAGGAATCTCACTTAGGTTTAGAAGTCTGTGTAACTTCTTGTCCTCTGAATATGTAACAATAACCACAGATAAGAGAAAAAAATATCCTGCTAGTTATCACAGTATCACCAAGGTTGGAAGAGACCTCAAAGGTCATCAAGTTCAACCTGTTACCACAGACCTCATGACTAGACCACGGCACCAAGTGCCATGTCCAATCCCCCTTGAACAGCTCCAGGGACAGTGACTCCACCACCTTATTATGAAGGGCAACTTAGGACAAGTGAAACCCATTTTCAAGTTTAATGCATAAATGGACTTATTCTGTAAAGGCACAGCATATGTGGTTTTGAGGGCATTTCTTCCCACCATTAACACTAATTAAAAAACATATGGAACTACTGATTAAAAAAAAAACGTATGAAACAACTCATTAGCCAGCAGGTTGTATCTGAGACACCTGCTCTGCACTACAGAATTATCTGAAGTTTACCTGATGATTAAAATGTACTAAGTCAAAATATTTAAGAAAATACACCAAAAATCAATCATATTTAAGGCCTTACCAATAAAAATTATAGAAGGCTGAAGTTCTCTGGCTACTGCAAACAGAGCACGAACCAGTTTCTCCCCTTCACCCACCTAAAACAACAATAAAACCTTTTCTTTGGAAGAGGTTTAGAAAGAATTTATTACAATACAGCTAACAATGACCTGCAGAAAAGCTTTCTGATAACTAGCCACACTCAGTCCATTCAAACACGCTCAGATTATCCATAGTTAAATATTACAGTATCACAGTATCACCAAGGTTGGAAGAGACCTCAAAGATCATCAAGTCCAACCTGTCACCACAGACCTCAGGACTAGACCATGGCATCAAGTGCCACGTCCAATCCCCTCGTGAACACCTCCAGGGACGGTAACTGCACCACCTCCCAGGGCAGCCCATTCCAATGACGAATGACTCTCTCAGTGAAGAACTTTCTCCTCACCTCGAGCCTAAACTTCCCTTGGTGCAGCTTGAGACTGTGTCCTCCTCTTCTGCTGCTGGTTGCTAGAGAGAAGAGGCCAACCCCTTCCTGGCTACAACCACCTTTCAGGTAGTTGTAGAGAGCAATGAGGTCTCCCCTCAGCCTCCTCTTCTCCAGGCTAAACAATCCCAGCTCCCTCAGCCTCTCCTCATAGGGCTTGTGCTCAAGGCCTCTCCCCAGCCTTGTTGCCCTTCTCTGGACACCTTCAAGTGTCTCGATGTCCTTCTTAAACTGAGGGGCCCAGAACTGGACACAGGACTCAAGGTGTGGCCTAACCAATGCAGAATACAGGGGCACAATGACTTCCCTGCTCCTGCTGGACACACTATTCCTCATGCAGGCCAGGATTACACAGGACGGTATTGCTCATGTCTTAAAGAAAACATTACAGCTTAATTTATGATCACAATTGAGTTGCCCAGAGGTTTTGGTGCCTAAATTACCACAGCAAAAAGGAGAGGTGACTCACTCAATTTATTTTTTACAGAAGGCGATGCTTACAACCCATGTGCCAGACAGGTTCATCCTCAACTGCAAAAGCCTTTGGCATTGAGTTACTGCAAGTGCAAAACCAAATTTTTGTCTTCACAAGTCACTTCTTCAAAAGCTTTCTGTCCAGTATAGTCAAAGAGTCATCAAAAGTTTCCAAACTTACTAAGACCCAATTGCAGCATGTGTGTTTTCAGATCAATGTCATTTACAGCTATTACTTACGTATTTTGAAGTCAGGCTTGCTGCGCTTATATTAAAGAAAGTAGCATTTGATTCTGCAGCAACTGCCTTGGCCTAGGAGAGGGAGCAAAAAAACAAACAAACAAAAAAGTACTTAAAAAACATCTCACTGAAAATATTTCTGTGTTATTGTAGTCAGCATTCATATCTTGATAGGCAATTTTGAAAACCCCTGCTCCTTCAGAAGGAACATCTTGTAGATGCTACCAAAAACTTCTGTACAGGCTCTTACAAATGCAAACAGGTAAGTCATTGAACCATAAGAGAAGTCTCCAGACTTTAGGCTTCTCTAATCACATCATATCCACAGCCAACTAAAGCTTGCTTACTGAATACAGGTCTCCAGTTCCTTTCAAAATGTCCTGAGTAGACATTTGAAAACCAGCTTTAACTTATTTAGGGTGGTAATTTAGGGTGGCATTTGGATCAACACACACTTATAATTTTGTGGGTTTTCTTTCCTGTCCTTTTCCTTTCTTTTCTTTCCTTGTACCCTATCTATTTAAAAAAAAATAAATAAATAATCTGTTTTGAAAGGAAAATTAGGAATATGAATTAGTTCAGCCAGAACCCTCACACAGAGTACTCTCATCACCATATTTAAGAAGTTAAGATTCCCTGGTTACAGAGTTTAATTTTAGTGATTATCAATTATGTTCCAGTATGTAATACATAACAGATGAGGCCAAATGAGCAGCTCAGCATTCACACTCCTGCACTCAGCAAAGGGAATGTGCAGCTGCAGGCACTCCATGTGATGCAAGACCATGTGCCTGGCTCAGCTGCATCAGTACACACGATGCTCCATGGCGGATACACAGCCATTTCACTCAGCCAGTTCCCCAAACCCAGAACGTGGGGTTGAAGAAAATAAGCAGAAGCCAGACTGTTTCACAGCACTTGTGTTCTTTGCACAGCAGCATGGAAGTGAGACACCCCCTTTCTTGCTACTCTGCTCCTTCCCCATTTCCAAAATGCACCTCTACTGTGTTTTAGTACAGAGCAGACCATTTGTGACTAATCACTGCTGCGCACAAACAATTAACCTTGTTACTTTCACTCTCTCTGAAAATGAAATTTGCACATGCTGGGTTAAGTTTTAGCATATTATTTGTGATACTGAAAATAATGAAGCAGAGAACAGTTTAGCAATACCCTCCCCTGTAAAATCCATGGTTAAGAACAATTTTGCAGTTTTGTATTAAATTAACACCTTAACATGTATTCAGGAAGAGTATGTATTTTATTACTACAACACTCAAATGGAAAACCACCCCTCATGGTTACAGTTTAAGTCCACTAACTCATGCATGAACTAATTTTCTCACCAACATTGTCTTCCCATTTCCTGGTGGGCCAAACAGCAATAAACCACGTGCAGGAGTTCTAAGTCCTGTGAATAACTGAAAAGCACATCATCGTAAGTGACCTTCAAAGATTTCAAGAAAACACTCATTTACCTTTGTAAGAAAACACTTTAAGATTCAGGAATGGTTCAGGGACTAGCAGTGGTAGCAACAGCAGCAGTGCTACAACCCTACAGATTTTTAGAGAACTACATTCTATCACTAACTTGACCATATGCACTGCCCCTGTTGTTTCCCACACAACAGTTAAATTACCTCATGATCATTCTGTGCACAGAGGCACTATGAAAGGAGCACAAAAGGCAGCGACACATTCCACAAGACAGACCAGCCTAACATATTTAAAGCACCAACTGCATTTAAAAAGGGGGAATTCAGGTAGTAAAAGAATTAAAGCAATGTTCTTACTAACTCCATAAGAAAGAACACCAACTTTCTTTTACTAAATAAACCTTGAGAAGACAAGCTTTAAGTGAGACTGCTTAAAATGTTACTCAAGATTCACCTACTTTCTCTTAATGCTACTGATATTCATCTTCTCCCTCTCACTTTGCATTGGATTCATCTTTCCTATACTATAAAATTGCAGCCATCACATGCAGCATCACAGCAAGCACATCTACAAATTTTAGACTAGACTAGACTAGAATAGAATAGACCAGACCAGGTTGGAAAAGACCTTTTGAGATCGAGTCCAACCTATCATCCAACACTATCTAATCAACTAAACCATGGCACCAAGCACCCCATCCAGCCTCTTCCTAAACACCTCCAGTGATGGTGACACCACCACCTCCCTGGGCAGCCCATTCCAATGGCCACTCTCTCTTTCTGGGAAGAACTACTTCTTAACATCCAGCCTAAACCTCCCCTGGCTCCTCGAGTAGTCTTTTTTCTTCAGTGCTTTGTCTTTACCACTTTTCTCAAGAATTTTGGAGTTGATTTCATAGCCATACTCTTCCATTCCAGCTTCAGGTAATTCCACCAACCAACCAAAAGGAACAGTAGGGAGTCTGTTCCATAGACACACCATTTTTGACAAGCAATCCTTTCCCCAATACCCATAGTAACAAACGCCTCTATTATCAGCAGTTGCAACGATGACCACAAAATGTGCATTCTCTCTGTTATTTCACCATTCACAACATTCTGCTTGTGCTTGACCACTAAAATTAGTTATTGAGTGTGATCCTGTTCACTAATACATACCACCTGCACTACACATGTACTGCAACATTTTAACCTGGGCAACTATATTGTTGAATATTTGCTGCTGTTCTTCCAAACCGTCTGCCTCAAGCCAGCCCCAAAATGAAAAGTGATGGCTGGAGTAAAGTATTATGGGGCTTGAAGGTCCAGATAGTAACTGGGGAAAAGTTTCCTGCTCTGGGTGCTGCTTTTTGGTTCCAGGGTTTTGGATGTTGGCTCTTCTCTGCTGACATGGCAGTGGGACAGGGAGGGATAGGGAGGTAGCTCCCTGGCTTGGGTGTGTAGCTTGCTTGCTTCTGCTTGCTGCTGTGCAAACAGGCTAAGGTAATTGTGCCCTTATGTTGTCTCATTTATATTAAACTCTTTTCTCACTCTCTTTGTCTCAGCACAGAGGTTTTTGTTGCATGTTGCTTTTCCCTCGCTTCTGTGTGGGGGGAAACAGACAGGTTAACCCTTTCAGGTTCACTTCAACCTGTTACATTCTCCTATAAAAATACTACTAGTTGGCTTGTTTAAATATTATTTTGATTACAACATTTCATTAAGGCTAAAACCAAAGTAGTATTTAATTGACTAAGCACTCCCCTATAGTTGTTACATCTATCATGCTCATTTATAAGTAACAACACGAAAATCTCTTTTCTTCCCAGAAACATGCAAAAATTCACAGGATTCTCTGTCCTTGCTACATCTCAATCTACACCAAGGTCACATCACTTGCTAGCTACAGTAATACAAAGAAGACTTTATTGAAAAGACTGTTTTCAGAAAAGAGTCATAATTATCCCAAGCCTCACATCTCAAAGTCCTTCCCACTCAGCTCGCTGTCTGAACAACAGACTTGACATACTAAAGCACTGTAATAGCTAAGACAGTACAATGATGTTTTCCTTCTGTGTAGGAATACCAGAATGTATTTGATTTGATTCCAAAGCTTTGTTCTCCTCAGGCTGACTATTCCTAGGATGCTATGCCAGGTTTAGGTTTCTTCCCCACAACATCGCAAAACCAGATACTGTATTAAAGGAAAGATGAAGACCATCAAGCAATTGTAGTTATCTGTCCACATGACAAGAGATCCACAAGCAAACAGTGATTTTGCTTGAATAATCAGCACTGCAGTAAGTTATTGCATGGAATTTCTGTGAGAGTCCAGTAGCTTTTAGCAAATCAGCTTTAGGAAAAGGCCAATTTAGAGTCACAGGATGCATTAGGTTGGAAGGGATGTTTAAAGGTCATCTTAGTCCAACCGCCCCTGATGTAAGCGGAGACATCCCCAACTAGATCAGGTTGCTCAGAGCACCATCAAGCCTGACCATGACTGTCTCTAGAGATGGGGCCTCTACCACCTCCCTAGGCAACCTAGTCCAGTGTCCAACCACCCTCACAGTAAAGAGCTTCTTCCCAATGTTCAATCTAAATCTACCCTTCTCTAGTTTAAAACCACTGTCCCTTGTCTAGTGTTACATGCCCTTGTAAACAGTCGCTTCCAAGCTTTCTTGTAGGCCCCTTTCAGGTACTTGAAAGCCACTATATGGTCTCCCCAGAGCCTTCCCTTCTCTAGGCTGAACAAATCCAACTCTCTCAACTTGTCTTCAAAGGAGAGGTGCTCCAGCCCTCTAATCTTTTTCATGGCCTTTTTCTAGACCCTCTCCATCAGGTCCATGCTCTTCCTATGTTGAGGGCCCCAGACATCAGAGCAGAGTGGCAGAATCATCTCTCTTGATCTGCTGGGCACATTTCTTCTCATGCAATTGAGCTTCTGGGCTACAAGTATGCACTCACTGGCTCATGTCCAGATTTAGGCCACCAGTACCCCCAAGTCCTTTTCTGCAGGGCTGCTCTCTGTCACATCATCCCCAGTGAGGATTGTTCTGGCCTTGCTGAACTTCATGAGATTCGTCTGGGTCCACTCTTCCAGTTTGTCCAGGTCCCCTCTGGATAACAATCCATCCCTCTTGACATACCGAGCACACAACTCAGCTTGGTGTCATCTACAAACTTGCTGAGGATGGACTCAATCCCACTGCCTGTATCACTGATGAAGGTATTAAATAGCACTGGTCCCAGTACAGACCCCTGAGGGACACCTCTTGTCACCCATCTCCATCTGGACATTGAGCCATTGAGCACTACTCTATGGATGCAACCATCCAGCCAATTCCTTATCCACTGAACAGCCCACCCATCAAATCCATACCTCTCCAACTTACAGAGAAGGATGCTGTGGGGGACCATGTCAAAGGCATTGCAGAAGTCCAGACAGGACATCCATTACCCTTGCCTTGTCCACTGATAAGGTCACTCCACTGTAGAAAACTACTAGTGTGGTCAGGGAGGGCTTGCCCCTAGTAAAGCCATGCCGGCTGTCTTCAATCACCCCCCTGTCCTCCATGTGCCTTATCAAAGCTTCTAGGGAGATCTGCTCCATGATTTTCCCAGGCACAGAGGTGAGGCTGAAAGGTTGGTAGTTTCCAGTCCTCCTTCCTACCATTTTTTAAAATGAGTGTAATGTTTCCTTTCTTCCAGACACCAGGGACTTCACCTGACTGCCAGGACTTCTTAAATAGCATGGAGAGTGGCTTGGCAACTACATCAGCCAGGCTGATTTATATTTTTTAAGAGTGTCTCAGAAAATTCCTGTTAGCATATAGACCAGACCTGAATCTAAGCAGTCAACAGTAGTTGAGATGCTACCTATGATAACTATAAGCCTGAATGACCAATTTTCACTCATACAAGTAAAGAGGAAATCAGCCCTCAAATGTTACACACCTCCATGTACTTGCATCTTCACTATCACATTTCTTTGCAATCTCTTGTGCTATGAAGAGACTACTCAGAGTGCCTAACCAACATCCACACAGAGAACATGACCACAATACCAATGTAGTATTTTTAAATCAGACAGTGCCATGACTCTATTTCCCTACGCAAATCTCATCTGTTTCACTCTTCCACTCTTCTGGCTTTGTCCTTTTTACGTGCATATAGGGTCAGACACACAGCTACAGTTATCCAGTACAGTGAGCCTCATGGATTTTCAGGATGTGTTTGTTTGTTTGTTTGTCCATTCTTTGGTTTGACTTTTTAGGGGTCTGGGGTGTGTTTTTAATTTTGTTGAGAGTTTGATTGGGTTTTTTAAGCTACTGTCTCAGTTACTTTCTACAACACTGACTAACAGGAAGACAAGGAATTTCATGGCAGTAACACAAATTCTCCATTCTCCTTTTCCAATATTGCTATCACCACACAACCACTGATAGCAATCATAACCAGGATTCAATTCATAACAGCAGGATTCAAGAATCATCACCTCGTGTGTGAAGCAAAATACTTTGTTTTGTGTGCGTGGCAGAATGATAACAAAACCCAGTTGCTTACCTCAGGTCTAAGAGAAGGAAGGATAACAATTTCTTGCAAAGCTTGTTTAGCAAGCTCCTGCCCTGCGATATCATCAAATTTGACAGCTGGCCCACTAACAAAGAAATGGAATACTAATTAGTCTAACAATGAGACACTCTTTTTCAGCTGCAGCTGACGAACTTAATGCATTTGACTATTTATACAGAACCCTATTGAGGAAATCTACAATTTATACTACAAAGCATTTTAAAAAAATAAGAATTTCTGACTTGAATTCTCATCCTTCCCACAAAGTAGAAACAACAACCCCAAAACAAGCCCCCAAAAGCCCCCAACAAACAAAAAGTAATTATTTTCATTCCAAATGGACCAAGACCAAACTGAACAAAAAAAAGTTGTTGGTTTGTTTTTTTTTCCACATGGAAAAGCTTACTTCTCTTCAGACTTACCTATCAACAATTTCATTCAGGATAAGATTAGCAAGATTGCTGTCTACATTTCTAAATCTCTTCACTTCTTTCTTTTTTCGAGGAGCAGTGGTAGGAGTCGAAGGCTTATTTGTTCTGTTATTTTTAGGAGCAGCCTGGAGAGGGAGGGAGGGAGGGAGGAAAAAGAAACAAACAAAATGAAACAAAGACCAAATGAAAAGCCAACTTCATGCTCATGGTTAACAAAATTACTTCTACATTTTATGTACTCCAGTAAAATCTAGTATGCTAACACATACCGGATACCCTGACGCTGTATTTTGCTACAAATCATACCACCATATTCAGCCACAGGTGGAACATCTCAGGCTCGAGTGGAGAGGAATCTTTTTTGTTTTGTTTGATTTAGTTTGGGGATTGGTTGCCTTTTTTATTATTGTTTTTTAAAGATAATTCACTCCATTTAAGTATTTTCACCCAGCATACTCTAGAAGTCACCGAAACAGAACAATCGTTTCAGATTCTCAATGCCTATAAGCAAGAATTTTTACTGCTGTCATACTTTGCTAGCAGACTGCTTCACATACTATAGCAGCAATAATGCTGAGCTGCTTTCATGTTGTCACCATTCTGTTCTTTATTCCTCTTCACTGGGGGAGTATCAAGGGGGCAGATAAGGATGGAAGGGAAAGAGATCTGAATCAAGAGGTATGTAGCATTTTTGTCTCATATTAGAATAGGACTTTGTTATTTCAGTCACAACCTAACCACAATTTGCTTTTCAATGTGGCTGCAGTACAACCTGTGCAACCTCAGTTTCCCATGCAATTTTCAGAACAAGTGTTCTCATTTATCACTGCAATTACAGTCCATTTGTCCACAAAGCCATCCAACTTTCTAAAATCCACTCTGCAGCCTAGGTCAAGAGGCTTGACCAAAAATTCAGGGATTTCAGGCTTTTTCCCAAACACCTGCTGTTTCTACAATACTGCAATTACCAGCTGTAGTGGGTCGAGGCGGCCCCCTCCCCACCACAGGCAAAATAACGACTCTGACAAACGGATTGCAAAAGTGATGGAAAAGTTTAAATAGAAAAGGTGAATGTGCACAAAAGAACCAGAAACAGTGACAGAAGAAACCGCGAAACAGACCCGGATACATCCCATCCCCACCTGAGGGTGGGCCCAAGACCCCCCAGGGTTCGTTCTTCCCCCCACTGCTAGGCTGGTCTCAGCTGGCCAGGCCTGAGACCGCCCATTCCCCTGGCCTTGGGCCTAGCCAGGCCCAAGGCCGGGAGACATCTCCCCCACTTACCGGGTGCCGGCGAGGGAAGAAAGAGAAAGAGGCGGATCCCACACTAGATCTTATAGCGGTGCAGGGGATTGTGGTAGGAGATACCTGGTTTCCTGTGTCCACCCACTGGGCTGGACTTCTGGACACAGGAAGTGCACCACGCAGCAGAGGGTACCCAGCCCAAACCACCACACGACCTCAGGTGGGGATGGGATGTATCCAGGTCTGTTTCGGGGTTTCTTCCGTCACTGTTTCTGGTTCCTTTGTGCACATTCACCTTTTTCTATTTAAACTTTTCCATCACTTTTGCAATCCGTTTGTCGGAGCCATTATTTTGCCTGTGGTGGGGAGGGGGCTGCCTCGACCCACTACACCAGCAGTAAATCCAAAGTTTGTTCTGGAATTTACAAAAATTTTCCAAGTGTATATTAGTATATTTATCCTTACCATACCTTATGAGTTGAAGCTGTAGGATTAGGTGTTTGTGGTCTTGACACTGAAGTTGATATCCCACTGCAGCTAGGTGTCCTGTGGTGACCAGAAAGGCCTATGGATCCAGTCTTTGCAACAGTTTTGGAACGAGGAAGAGAATTACTAGTGTGTGTTAAAGGATCCTTCTTTTTGGAACCGCTCCACTTTCTAGGAAGAAAACCAATGTAAGGAGAACATTTTCAACAGTCATACTTTTACCATCAGTTTCAACTTGAAAATATCATTGACACACCATATAGTACTATAACAGAATAACAGGAGTTTTCAAAGAGGTTTAGTGTGTTTTAGGGGATACTGACTGCAACTTTCTCCTAAAGTTTCAAACTTTTGGGAGCTCTCACAAGCAATACTAGTTAGTCATCTTAAATAAAAAAAAAAAAGAGAATGCTAAGTTCTGTAACAAGGGAAGAACATCATCTGTTCATTAAAACAGCTGACAACAGAATACTAGCCAGAAGATTTTCCTTCCCAAGAACTCAAAAAACTGATCATTAAAGCAATCCACAAATTTCAAGTCCTCAGATTCAGAGCATTCATTCCTTAAGTGATATTAGAAGGCTAGGTACTTTGGATAACAGCTAACACTGTCTAGCACCTTCCACAGAGAAGCTACACTAAGGTACTTTGAGATAATTAGAATAGTTACAGCTGCCAGCAACTACCAGGTTTTTCTTACAACTTTGCTTCACTTCAGGTACCTCAAGGTGTAGTAAACTCTGAATGGAAGCTCTGAAGCAGCCTACCCTCCTATGTTTAAGACTTAAAACTTTATTGTATTATGCCACTGAATTCAAACACCACCACACATTCTGTTCCCACTTACAGGAAGCAGGAAGGTCTCAAATTAGGTGACAGATAAAAGTTAACATATTGGTGATTAAACTACAAAAGGCCATTTTGGTCCAGAGTGAGTGAGATAGCACTGGATGTTTACATTCTCTGTATGGGATACACAACAAAATAAGGTTCTTTGTCACAGAACTAGCAAATACAAAACATCACAACAGAGACTACAAGCAAGAGCACACTACAGTGAGCATGTGGTTTGGCCAGGCTGGTTAATGATTAGAGCACAGCATCAGATAAGGGATTTTTG
Source organism: Picus viridis (assembly GCA_033816785.1). Lineage (NCBI taxonomy): Eukaryota > Metazoa > Chordata > Aves > Piciformes > Picidae > Picus > Picus viridis. The sequence continues at coordinate 6,069,119 of CM066578.1, read as the reverse complement.
ATGGCAGGAAGCTGCCTAGTGTAGTACTTGTGTCTGTGATGGAAATTGTAAACACTGTCTTATATTATTTTAAAAGGATTAAGTTGCTTTTTGATTAGCTACAGAAATATGGAGTCAGAGGTAAGGAAGCCCAAGATAATTTGAGCTACAAGTTTCTTCACTAAGATTTTAGAAATCCCCAACTCAGTTTGATTTGTCAGCCTTCAGCAACAGGCCAAGGAACTCTGCTTTTTAAGGAAGTTAATTAATTTTTAGTTATTAATATTACAGTTCAGTGAAAAACACTTTAATTCAAAGCTTCATAATATTGAATGTTGTGTTTAAAAAAAAAAAAATCAAGTAAGAATCAATTAATTACTACCACGTTCTCACCTTCTTTAAACTTAGAAGCCTTGCTTACTACCAGGAGCAAATATCTTTACACAACCTGCAGGTATGTATGTGTTGAACTACTTGGCTAACAAGCCTCAGAAGCCTTCCTTCAGTCACAAATCTACTGTACTCTAAGAGTACAGTACTCGGTTCTGTAACTCTAAGAGTTACAGAAACTCTGCAGAGGTCATCACTAACAGTGCAGATAATCCAATATGCAAAAATAAGGAATCTGGAAGAATATGATTAACTACATTTGCCTGAAAGATGTTCCTTGTAAAAAAAACCAAACAAATGAAATCAAATCAAAACTGGCTAGTAACTAAATCACACACAGATCCAGTTGGTTACATTTACCTAGTCATTCCTACACAGGGTTTTTGAAATAGAAGATGCTCCAAAATTAGGCATACTTAGCAATTTTCAAGTTCAAAAAAAGCAGTAGATGACTCTATTAGAAAACCTAGCTACTCAACACTGACTGGTCCAATTTCATCAAAAGGTGGACTCTGGTTGGGTTTGTGGTTCTTTCTCTTCCTTCTACCTCATTATCACAGCTGGCTTAAAGTCAATAGGGGAAGGCTTCAAAAAGCTAAACTAGTTTTATTCCATTCCTGCCCATGGCAGGGGGGTTGGAACTAGATGATCCTTGTGGTCCCTTCCAACCCTGACTGATTCTATGATTCTATGATTCATCTCCTCCACCCTAAGAAATTGCTCAATTATCACACTTTCCCAGAACTACGCCCATCTATTAGGAACAATACACACCACACACTGGCTGCAATTTTGAGTATACACACACATTGCACAAGTAAGGAGTATTTCAGGAAGCTGGAAATGCAAATGGGAGGTGGTGGAAAGAAAAGTTTAAACACAAACTATGATTTACTCTATCTGTACACTTCCAGGAATCAAGACTACTAAGTTCTGCGGTCAGTCCTGAAGCATAGCATGGAAAGAACACATTTGTTCAGTGTCAACTCCAGAAGGAAATATCATTTTTACATACAAAGTCTTATTGAAGAAGCAAGGGAAAATGTCAAACTTTTCAGAATTATATTTTATCCAAAGCTTACCTGTTTCAAAAGGTTGAGAACACATACACATGTATATATTGTCAGAATGATAGTCTCTGTTGTTTCATTATGTAAAACATTTTCCTGTAACAAATGCAAAACTCCTAAACATTTCTCATCCATTTCTATTTGTCACCTGCTTGAAAGTTGGGGAACATGCTGCAAGTGGCCTTAAAACATTAGAAGTATCTCCAGCAGCCTTTTGCTAAACATTTCACCACTCCATATGCAACAATAAGCCGCAAATATGTTTCAATCACAAAGACAAACCATGGTATTTTGTTCAAGTGTATTCAAGAGGGGACTGGATGTGGCACTTGGTGCCATGGTCTAGTCGTGAGGTTTGTGGTGACAGGTTGGACGCGATGATCTTCAAGGTCTCTTCCAACCTTGGTAATACTGTGAAACACTGAACAATTCAACTCTTTACCTCATATATACTTATAGGATAGTAATAGAGGCTTGATAATTTTTATTTTACGCCATAATACTTGACAGAATTTAATTTAATTCAAAGCTCCAAGCTAATGCCACTAAATCATAAGAATTAGTAACTGTTTGGTGCTGAAAACATCCCTGCAATTGTCATCTTGATGATCTCAAAGGTCCTTTCCAACCTGGTCTATTCTATTCCACTCTATTCTATTCCACTCTATTCTATTCCACTCTATTCTATCCACTCCACTCTATTCTATTCCACTCTATTCTATTCCACTCTATTCTATTCCACTCTATTCTATTCCACTCTATTCTATGCCACTCTATTCTATGCCACTCTATTCTATTCCACTCTATTCTATGCCACTCTATTCTATGCCACTCTATTCTATTCCACTCTATTCTATTCCACTCTATTCTATTCCACTCTATTCTATTCCACTCTATTCTATGCCACTCCACTCTATTCTATTCCACTCTATTCTATTCCACTCTATTCTATTCCACTCTATTCTATTCCACTCTATTCTATTCCACTCTATTCTATGCCACTCTATTCTATTCCACTCTATTCTATTCCACTCTATTCTATTCCACTCTATTCTATCCACTCCACTCTATTCTATTCCACTCTATTCTATGCCACTCTATTCTATTCCACTCTATTCTATTCCACTCTATTCTATGCCACTCTATTCTATTCCACTCTATTCTATGCCACTCTATTCTATTCCACTCTATTCTATTCTATTCTACTCTATTCTATTCCTATTCTATTCCACTCTATTCTATTCCACTCTATTCTATTTCCACTCTATTCTATTCCACTCTCTATTCTATTCCACTATTCTATTCTATTCCACTCTATTCTATTCCACTCTGTCATCCCAATACATACCCATTCAAGCAAATTACAAAGTAGCAAGGAACAAAACTTTGTCTGAGGTTTTCTACTGGTTGAACTGTGACAAGCAGTCACAGACACAGGTGTCCATTTTCAGACTACGTTACAGAAAGAAATGTTAAAACACCTTTATTATATTTGACTGTTTTTAAAGGTAAAGTGAAGTAAGTATATGCTTGAACAACGTTAAGAACATACACCTCTAGTTTATTTATTTGATAGAGGTAATAGTGTGCTTTGCATTTCAGAAGAGCAAACCAATTGCATTTTCCTTTTTGCATCTAAAACAGATAAAGTCACATTTCAAACAAGTGTATGCTGTTTTAAAACTTATTAAGCATCCAAAAACCAGGTTAAATTATAACTGGTGGCAGCAGCTCCAGAACAGTTTCTAATGTGTAGTTGTGAAACATCTGGGAACATTCCTTACACATGCCTATAGGTAAGTGACATAAAACAACTACAGAGAAATTATCCTATGTGGTTTGTGGGACCCCAAGATGGAACTTTTATATAACTTTATGTATGCATTTCTTGGGGAGGGAGAGTCTATTCAAGTAACAAAAATTACCTAACAGAAAACTAAACAATTACCTGTTCCATGTTTTGAATGATATCACAGCTACACAGACCAAGGACCCTGTTGATTTCCCTCTGAACCAACAGAGCCTGTCAAATACCTCTGTTGCCATATAATGCCATTAAAAATTATCTCACTGGTAGTTGTTCGTCCACTCGGGAAAGTCCTTAAACTTCAGTATTAAACACAGCATTCTTGCAAACTAAAATACATCACCCATATATGCCCACTATTAAAACCATGCCAGTAAAGCCAAGTGAAAAACACTACAAAATACTGGCTACTTGCACAGGGCTAACATTGTGCTAAGACAGTGAAATGTAATGCTTTCTCAGATGGTATATCATACTGAGATTGACATCTTAACATGTGAAACGGTACACTGGAACTACTATGATACTACCAGTATTGAATGTCCACAAAATAATCCAAAACTTGTAACTGCTGCCTTTAACAAAACTGGCATTATCTGCTTCTCAAGATAGTTTTAAAACAAACAAACAAACAAAACCAATCCACTATGCAAAAGAAAATGTTGTGTCTGAGGGAAAAAAAGACAAAACCAAACCAAAACCAGCTGAATTGTTTCACATGTATTTCAAAATAAAGGTTGGAGTCAAGGCTACTTGTTAGTAGCATCATAGTATCAGTCAGGGTTGGAAGGGACCACAAGGATCATCTAGTTCCACCCCCCTGCCATGGGCAGGGACACCCTACACCAGATCAGGCCGGCCAGAGTGTAGCCTTTTGCAATTAAAGGGCAGGTCATACTGCTGTAATGAGGTCTTACAAACTTCATTATAAATCTATCATACAAATTTTCAAGAAAAATCTCTAGGTATTTAGGTTAGGACAACATGAATAAAGATCACAGCAAAGAAGCAGTCATTTGTGCTACAGTCAAGAAAATTTGTTTGAAAGGCTGGCACAGTATTTCGGAAGGAAGAATCTCCAAACACTAACATTCCAGAAATATAAGAAATATGAAGTACAGCTGGGAGAGTACAGTATCTGCTGGAGAGCAGCCCTGTGGAGGAGGACCTAGGAGCCCTGGTGGACAAGAAGTTGTCCAGGAGACAGCAGTGTGCCCTTGCGGCCACACAAGCGAATGGTATTCCTGGGGTGCATCAAGAAGAGTGTGCGCAGCAGATTGAGGGAGGTTCTCCTACCCCTCTACTCTGCCTCAGTGAGGCCCCACCTGGAATACTGCATCCAGTTCTGGGCTCTCCAGTTCAAGAGGGTCACTGATCTACTTGAGAGAGTCCAACAGAGGACTACATGGACAATTAAGAGACTGGAGCATGTGCCTGAGGAAAGACTGAGAGACCTGGGACTTTTTGGTTTGGAGAGAAGACTAAGGAATCTAAAAAATGCATATAAATATGCAAGGGCTGTGTGCCAGGAAGGAGGGACCCGCCTCTTCTCACTTGCACCCTGTGGTAGGACAAGGGGCAATGGATGTGAACTACAGCACAGGAAGTTCCACCTCAACATGAGGAAGAACTTCTTTACTGTAAGGGTCACAGAGCACTGGAACAGGCTCCCCAGAGCGGTTGTGGAGTCTCCTTCTCTGGAGGCATTCAAGACCTGTCTGGAAGTGTTTGTGTGTGACCTGCACTAGATTCTATGGTCCTGCTCTGGCAGGGGTGATGAACTCAAAGACCTCCAGAGGTCCCTTCTAACCCCTAACATCCTGTGATATCAGAGAATTAAAAAGCAAAAATATCTTTAAAGCATTTGGCCTTTAAAGGTAAATAAAAGGACTTGTGGATCAAAGAACAGGCAAAAAGGCATTTTCTTGATGATAAAACTATGTATAACCATATTCCACATCTCATAAAAGCCTAGATTCTCTAAAAGCCCAGTTTGATTCAGCAATGGTGCTGATAAGTATAAAATCCTTGGAGTTGCTGAGCAAAAAATCCTTTAAAAATAATTACCAAGTTTAACAAGACAACAGAGTTGATAAGGAAATACCCAAAGACAAAATTGATGAAGAAATCCCCTTATTACAATTGGCTGGAATGCAGGAAGGGGCAGTTGGACCTTGAAGAAAGGAAGATCAAACAGGAACTGGGATTTTCTGTGAAATAATTCTGTCATTCTCACATAGATAACCTATGTATAGATAGGAAGCACCGGGACTTTCTGTGAAATATTAACATACTGCTGTCATTTGAGATAGATAACTTTTCTCATATAAACATGTACTGAAACCTCTGTTGGTACACAGGCCTTTGGGAAAGGTCCCCCCATGTCCAGCACTGGAATAAAACCATAACATGTGAAACTCACCAAGTTTCTCGTGCTTCTCTACATCAGTGCTGGTAATAATTTATGTGGATAGAAAAATAAAGCTTATGACAGAGAGGTGCTTGCAGAGATACTGAGCCACAGGGCTATTTCTCAGTAACAGTAGTCCTCTCCTCTCAAGTAGACTGCAAGCTGATCCTGTACAATTTTTAAAGACTCTGTAATCTGCTTTGTGTTTTTAAATGATCAAATCTGTCCTTGTGTTTTTGTTACGGTATGTATAAAGGAAGCACTTTTAGACAAAAGAAGTGCAGCACCAACATCTTAAAAACAAGACTCCACATACACACATCCAAAAAAAACAGGCAGAGTGTAAGAGTGAGCCCCACATCTGCAGGAAAAGTTCAGTCCTTTGGGTTAACCTCTAATGTCCACAGGTTCTGAATCTCAAGTGTACTTCTGGCAATACAAATGGAACAGGCCTCTTGAAGTCTTGTTCAAAGGGATCAGTAGACGCTGATACCTAACCCTTTTTATGACCCACTCTTTAGTCTGTCTTCCTCTTCTCAGATCTCACAGAGTCTAGTAAATGGAAGTTTGTTAGCCTCAGATTGTTTTTAGAAGGTTGGAAGAGGTTTTCTCAGAATAAAGAATCCCTAGGAGACCACAGCTATATGAAGCTGTTTTGCTTCTGACAGTTTTGCAGAGCAATTCAGTCCTCTATCTTATGTAACTCACCAGGAATAGGATTCCAAATATTATATTAATAAAAAATATTAATATATTGTTATGAATATATTAATGTATTTCAGCTGTACACAGAACCTAATTAAGTTTGTGGCACTTTTTCATATTAATAAAAATATACTTTATATTTATTATTATTTTTATATTAATATATTATTATAAATTATTATTATAATTATTAATTATATTATAATTATATTATATTATATTATTATATAAATATATTATATTATAATATTATTATATTATAATTATATTATAATTATTAATTATAATTATTAATATATTATTATAAATTATTATATATTATTATATTATAAAGTATATTTTTATATACTTTATATTTATTAATATTATTTTTATATTAATATATATTATATATATTAATATATTTCTATTTATTAATATGAAAAAGTGCCACAAACTTAATTAGGTTCTGTGTACAGCTGAAATACATGTTTACAATGGGAATGTACAGTATTTAGGCAACACTAAACAATTCTAACTATTTTAAGCAAACTGGAAGAATAATTGGGAAAGAATCCCCAGCACAGTATGGCACTTGAGCACTAGGGGAGACTCCACATGAACTGTTAAACTAAGGAGGCCATAAACTACTGAGTTCCACCCAAGGAGGAGCAGGCGGGGGGGATGCTGCTACTGTATGCTAGCCAGAAAGGCTTTGAGGAACTACACTAGAGACAGGTGCTGGTTGCCAGCAGGGATGTTACACTGTCTGGATAGACTTCAGCAGGACAACAGGCAGCTCTTGAAGATTTATGACATGTATTGCAAAGGGCGCTTGCATCTTTCTGGGTAAACTGAGGCGCAGCACTGATTCCAATGGCCAAGCAAGCGAGGCTTGGATTCTTGGATTTGCAGAAAGTTGAGCTCCTGGCTTCTCTCACAGATCTTGGACAAGGCAAGGCAACTCAAGGCAAGGAGACTCAAATACAATCTGGCCTGTGTTTATCACTTGCCTGAGATTCAATTTTGGGCCCATAGGGCAACTGAAGCCAGCAAACAGCCTATGAAATGGGATTCTGCAAGGCCATGGCCATAAAAACCAAAGACATAGGCCTAGTCTAGGGAGAAGCATGGCAAGTGCACGTGCTCTTACCTTAAAGGGAGACTTTGTTTACCAGAATTTTTGGTGCCTGTTCTTTTGTCTTTTCTCCCCGTTTCCCTGGACTCCTGCAGGAGGGAGGAGGGAGAGTGGGACCATATCTAGACATACCAGAACTTGACTGGGTTTGTGTGGGGCCCATTTGGCCTCACCACCACAACACTTTCCACACGTTTACCAACAGTGATGACCTTTTGCTATGGGGATTTTGGTAAATAAAAACACCTGCCACAGAACTGTCAAAATGTTTCTTCTTTTGCAGTAGATACCAGTGGACATTTTTATGCTTTGTTACTAACAGACTGAAGTAACTACATTAAGTTTTGAAAGTTCAGGTTAATCTTTTCCCACAGTATCCAATTCTGACACACATTAAGAAACACATAAAGAAACACATACAAAAAAAACATGTAAAGGAAAGAGGTTAAAGAAAAAAGCTGTTCACATCAAATCAGATGTCAGAAATGTCTGCATCTATATATGCATTTGTTTATTCTAGTCAACCAGGTAAAAAGACAAGAGTTGTACTGTATCATTTGTGGCAAAGAGTTCTTAAGCTCAGTCTACATAGGAATTTATACTGAAGAGCCCATTTTAACTACATCTTTCTGACAAATGCAGTAAACAAAAATACATCTGCAATAATCTATAAGTGTCTAAGAAGACGTATTTCCACTGTTTTAACTTCTCATGTATCAGAAATACTAATACCAAACAGTAAGATGATGTTATGACTCAGTATACCCCTTACCAATCCTGCTCAGCAGGGGGTGGGGGATAGCCGTGCTAAGGTTCTACTTCCCTTGGGGTAAATGAAGGCAAAACAATGCCAAACAGCTAATGAACTGGGTTTACTAGATTGAATCACAGCAGAGGGAAAATAGGAGGGGAAAATTATGTATGAAAGAGAAGGGATATCACCATTTCCCTGGCTTGAGAATGGTGGTATTGCTACAGGAGCAGTTCCAAGTTTCCTGCTGTTGGGAGAGCAGGGCCATGCCACGTGGTCTTCTCTAGGCCACAGGCTTCGCGAAGCAAGGCTGCGCCATGTGCCTTGTCTCTGGGACCCAGGCAGCGAGGGGGAAAACTGAATGGTGTGGGGCCAAGCGGAGCGGTGTGGACATAGGGCCGTGGCACCTGGTTGCTGCCATGTGCCTCTTCCCGCTTGTCGCCGTTGATTCCCGAGGTGTGGGGCCCAGCGGAGTAGCAGGGAAGTGGGGCCGTGCCACGAGGCCGCCTGACACAGAGCCCTCTAGGCATGCAGGCATGGGTGAGAACAGGGAGCAGGGGGGCTGTGCAGAGTAGGCAGTGCGAAGCAGCGCCGGGGCGGGGTGGCGAGGGGGAAGCAGAGCCAAGTCAAGCAGCTTCCTCCAGCCCCCTGCTCCCTCCTGCTTCCCCCCCCCCCGACGTTCTCCCCTTTTCCCCTCACTCCCCAAGTGGCAGACCCTGGGCCAAGGGCACCATGCCCAGACTGTGTGCAGCCCTGCCCCTCAGTGGCGCTATTTGAGCCAACAAAACGCTTGGAGTTTCGGAGATGACTTCAGAAGTAAAAAAGGAGGTTAAAAACCCAAAGCATGTGGTTTACACTTTTTAAAGCCTGAACACTGCTCCTGACTCAGACAAGTGTTATGAATTCCATTGCTTGTTAGATCTCCATTTTCTTTAATAATATTATACTCTAGTTTATGAATTATCAGTTGAGATCACAGTTGTGACAATTGCTTACTGCTGACTTAAACCATCCCCTGAAGACAATTCACAACCATCACAGCAGCTTTACTCCTTGTGTATGGACAAACAAGTTTACTTCTGGTATTTTGTTATACCTGGTGCAGTCTTCTGGGAAAAGACAAGAACAACCTTCTTTGAAAAAAGGCAAGAGCTGGGCTTTTATGCTCCTCTTGTTTAAATTAGGTGTCACTTTCTCAGAGTACAAGCCCCTGAAATTTCAAGCAGTTCAATGCAAACACATATTCACTCTCCTGGTATCAAAAGGAAGTTCTACTGATGCAGGCACAATATATAACCTACATATCCTACAATGAGACTTTGACACTTCCTAAAACAGGTTTAATTTATTTTCTTTAAGAATATAACCATGGAACCATTTTCTAAAATCTTCTGAGTAAATAGTTTTGAATTCTAGGATCATCATTGTAAGAGAGAGCTACTGCCAAAGTCACAGAAAGGAAAGAATGTATTTAACATAAAGCCTTTAGAAACAGAAATATGAAAACTTCTTTTTAAGTTGGTGGGGCCAGGATTGTGTTGTGGCTTTTTTTTTTTTTTTTCCCCCCTCTGTAACACACCAGAAACTGAGAGACATCCCCTCAATCGGCGCTGGTAAAACCAAACCCACCTGACTGGAGATGTCCATTGCGGCATGCCAGGTTAGTACTGTCATTATAGACCTCCGTTTGCGGCTTGGAAATTTGCAAAACTGCCTGCAGCTTCTCTACATAGTAAACAGAGGGGGTGGGGGGTGGGGTGGGGAGGAAAAAGGAGAAAATAAACAAAAAATAAAAATGAACCAAGAAAATTTATGTATGTTGAACAAACAAATGTCAAGTTTGGCTTTGTTATACTCAATACAGGGTTAAAGATAAAAGGAGTATTTCTATCTATTCCGTATGTTTAGAAAATCTGTAGAAGAATTCTGTCAGCATGACTGAAAACAGTTTTTATTCATACTGGCTATTTACAGCTGAGTTAATTACCCATTTCTGAAAGTCCTCCCCAAGGTTTTACTTTGGCCAACTACAAGAAGTCATCACTTTCCTGCATATTAAAAGTAACAGCCAGTCAACATTTCATGGAAATCTCAACCGTTCAAGCAAAACACCCCACATACAACGATGTCTTTCAAGATCTCTATTTAGAAATGTAATTGCCTTGACATTAATTCAATAAAATTGTCATGTAAGCCGTGCTCTTCAAGATGATTAGCTTCAGAAAGGTTCATAAGTTTAAAGAGAAAGAAATTAAGAAGTCATGACAAACTAACCAAAGCGCAATTCAAAGAGGTATAAGGCTGCAAACACCACAAAACAAGAACTAAGTCTGAAGACTATTTGTTCTCTGCAACTCACCCACCACTCCTACTTTTCCCACTGCAATAAGAAACCTCTAGGTCGTACTTTTGGGGACTTAGAGCCTCTCCCACTTTTATTTCACACGGACACATACACACACCTTTTTGTACAAACAAAACACAGTTTGTAAGCATGGAAGGTACACATATTTTCACTCTCCCCCCTCTGCATGTTGGTTTGTTTTGTTTTCCCTCCTCTCATGCAGGAGAAAACAATATTGAGAAGCTGCAGGAGAAGAAATGGACAAGTAGAGGAGCAATGTCTTCTGGCAACATGAAAGCACATAATGCAAAAGATACTGAAAACATGCACACATAAGATCATAAAATCCCTGACTGGAGGACGAATTGCCATTCAGAGCTTGCATATCATATAACCAACAATCACAAACACTTATTTCCACTTCTTTGTCTATTACAGATATTTTTCTGGTCTTCCTGGTTAATTCTTTACTTCCAGTGCCTGGTCTGATGGCTCATCTTCTCTCAAAATCATCTTTAGACCAAATAGTTTAAGTGGTTGTTTAATAATAATACCCAGACTGAACAGATTTGGTTTAGAGTGAAAACTTTATGGCCGCAGGCAGACACGAAAAACTATAGTTCAAGATTCAACGTGCACCCAGGTTTACTTTGCTTTAAATTGAAAGCACTGAATAGTCCAGTACAGGAAAACACAAAATGTTAGTCACACAAGAACAGCCTACAAACAACCACAAGCTTTGTAATCTGCAAGAAGTTACCCTAAGAAATTTCCCTCTAAAGAAGCCTATGAAAAGTCCTTTGAGTATGACTGACCACGGTGAACTATTCTAGTGCATGCAGCACTACTGAAAGAGACAGCAGAATAGTCTACTCCCTGCTCAGTGCATGCAATTTGAATGGAAAGTACATGGGGACAAGCTTAGGAAACAAAATTAGTACTAATAGACTTGGTAACAGATAATCAGTTAAGTTTCAGAGAGTATTTCTGAACTTAAACAACAACAAAGCAACAAAAACAGCAACACTAAACCCCCACAACTTTCTACAGAGTGACCATAAAATCGATTGGCTCGGGCAGCAGTTCAGGAAATGCCACTTGCTTCAACACTACAGTTTGAGACTGGGGTTTTAGCACAATTATCCATGGCTTAGCAAATTCCACATATTAAGTACAAAAATGCAACAAAAATGTAATCCAACTGTTGTCCAGTTTCAAATTCACATACTGTCTTCATCATCTGTTACCATGAAATTTTAATATTGCACATAAAATCACATAGAACAAATATATGACTTTTCCTGAGAGGCAGTATAACAATGAAAATTAATTGGCCTATTAAGTATTATTCAAAAAAATCACACAGGATGCCCTTCCATTTAAATATTTTCCCCCTATGCCTCCAGACAGAGTGAAAGCTCCTAAGGATGTCTAAAGAATCTCATTATTTCCCCTTAATGATACAGTGTTGATATAAACCTACCAAATAAACACCACTGCAGCCGTGCCTTATTTTGTCAACACTAGATCTTGAGTTCAAGTTAACTGATTTCTAAGGAACAAAACAAACAAACAAACAACAAAAAAAAGACACTGCCCTGTAACACAAGCCTGAAGCAAAACCACCATGACCTCCAAGAAAGCATATTCCTGAGAAGCGTCCATTGAAACCCATACATGGGCAGAATTATCATTACCAGAGGGGATACTGAGGTAAGTTATTTTAATTATGTGCCATGTGTATCCTTCAAACAAAATAACTGAAGCTACACATAGTACATAGAAAGGCAGTAGTGTTGACAGAAATCTGTCCACCTATAGAAAGTCTATGAAATGGGAGAACACAGATTGGTCTAACATGTGTACAGCATCAGAATTGTGTTGCGCTGGATACTGCAATTATCTGCACTCAGGAACAGCAAACTGCTGAATTTTATGTATTAACATAATGATTCTAACATGCCTGATCAGTCATCCAGGACAGACCAGGACTGTGAAGACCATCAGAGCAAGATTTATCCACTCATCTAACTGCACAGCTAACACACTCTAAACTGTATCAAAACCAGGAGTAACCACCAATTCAAATGGTAGAAATCCTAAGTCACCTGATAGCTACCACAACTCACTATTGTCACTGGACAGCAAAGCCATCACGTCACCTTTGAAGTGCCTTGAAACATACCTGGAGTACCTTCAGCTTTCAGGGTGTGTCTTAGTACAGCTTTAAACAGAATACAATTCAGTAATTTAGACTCAGTATGAAAACAATGCTCAAAACAGTAAAGCTAACATCCACAGTAAGTTACGACATCCCTCTGGTTGAAACATTAGTGGCATGATGACACATGGGTGTGATCAGACATCATGCACCAATCTGTGGTGTCATGCAATTTAAATGTACATTTATGATCCAACACTTTTCCAAAGAAATCAAAGCACTGACCACTGTGGAGAAATTCCACAAGGTAGAGGAAAACACTTTTTGATCTTAACATTGGATTCATAGGAAAAGTGATTGTATTGAACCTTAAGAGCTTCAAGAGCCCCAGGTTTAGTTCAACTGCAAAAGCATCTCTACATCACTTAAAAACTTCTAAATATCTGTTAACTGCAAAGTAACATGCTGAAAACTATATTTAGAATTGCACATGCAGTAAAATAAAAGCAGATGCTGTCCATACTTGAAAGTTGGTTAGATAGTGTAATATACATTATTAAAATAGATTCATAATTATCAGGCTTGCAGGGACTTCAAGCTATCCTCTCCAAACAATGTATTTTTCCTTCCTAAAGGGAAGATTTGTTCTTTCCTACCCAAATTTTGCTCTCAGGTACATTGTTAGAGGCAGATCTTTAGTGCAAACTAACAAGAACCTAAGTAGAACAAAGTACCGAACTGCTGGTAATTTCAAAGTAAAACTAAGTATTTGCATCAACTTATGCAATGAACACTATTCTATACCTGCTCACCTTTCAATCTGTACTCTCAAGGAAGAATACAAAATAGCATGTGTCCACACATTCTGGTAGCAGAGAAGAATGTAGCAGCTTGACTTCAGCTTTAGGTTTTTTGCACTTTCTGTCTTTTTAAATCAGAGCACAACTAGTAAACAACTCACCAACATCACAAGTGCTACTACAGTAACACAAGTGCTACCCACAAAATACAGGCATTACCACCTCAAGGTTCAAAGAACAGCTTTTTTTTCTTCAGAAGTCCTGGTCACTTGCAATTAGGATGTCAGTAACAAGCCATACCTTATCAAAGATTGTTAGCACATAATCGCTTTCACTCTTTTGTTCCCTAGTTTATACTACCTCTAGAAGTCAGCCTCTAACCCTGATGAGTAGAAAATATTTTCTCTGCACAGACTAAGATTCTACCAACAAACACCCACAGTGAGGTATAGCAGCCAGCAGCCTGTTTCCCCTCACATTCCCTACACCTTTTTTCAAAAGAATTAAGGACACCAGGAACTAAAGGGAAACAGGAGATACACTTCCTTGTGGTTGTCACAACTTCCCTGTCAATCATCAGTCAGGAACACAGAATCACAAAGTGAAAGAGAAGAGGACATGAGTTTTCCTGTATTCCCTATATGCTCCTAGAAGAGGGATTTAGGAGAACTCGAAAGAGTGAAAGATTAAAGCTGCAGACATGCAAGGTAAATACATTTGTTAGCTCTCCCTTGAAGGGCAATTAAAAACCCTTAAAGAGCAATTTAAAATAATTTTTAAAAGGTTATTTCCATTTTACTGCTTGAACTGAAAGCATTTTCAAATATGTCAGCTTAGATGATGCACTGCACAAAGCTGTGGGCTTGCTGCTTGATGGAGAGGGGACCTCTTTGTCTCTTTATTATCATGCAATGTAAGATGCCACTTCCAGTCCTGCCTCTGTCCATTAAGTGCTTATATACAACACTTAATTTTGATAAGGCTAAAACTATACAACACTGTGGTTCTGAAAATAGGTTACCTTGCCTGTTAGCCTTAAAATAGAACACAAATAGATAAAAATGGCAAGAATTTGGATTTTGCAGCATATATGATGCTAAGGAATTAGTATATACCAGTAATCTGGAAAATCATTATCTAAGAGAAAACAGAATTAACAGAACATGAACTAGCTATAGAAGGCACACTTGGTATTCATTATTATCAATATATCATGTTTTACTACAGTTATAACACAGAAGAGTTAAATAAACTCCAGCAAGACCTAGTTAAGACTTCCTCAGTTTTATTCAAGCATGCAATAAGACCTCTCAGTTACTTTTACACCTATTTCTTAAGGCATAGGGAAGCACGACATGAGATTCCAACTTTAAAATCCATCAACAGCATTGAAAAACTATTACTTACTCTCATCTGAAAATCAAACTTATGAGACACCCTACCTAGATAGCGACCCTTTCACTTCAAAAAACCTGAAGTGATATTGGAGAAGAACGTGTTACATGAAGTTGTACATGACAAACTTCCATAAGAATGACAAACTTTCCAAAGTCATGAATTGTAACTGGTACCTAAAAGCTGCAAGCGATCCTTGGCCATTGCCAAATTTGTCATCATTTTAGACTGCAGACGTCGAGCCCGTTCACATTGATCACCTTACAAAGAAAAACCAATGTTAAAACACAATTTGGCAAATTAACTTTTTGAAGTGCTAAAATACTGACACCCAGCCTCCCCTCCTCTTCCTCCCACCCTTTATCTCCCGCTCCAGTAAGGAGCGCTGTTGCAAAGATAATGAAAAAGTCCTAAAGCTTTCTATTTGATCAATAACTTGAAGCTAGTTGACACTATTGGTTTTACAATGCTGCTTGTAGAGTGGCAAGAATCCGAGCCTTGCTTTGCATGTTCTCTAATGTCTCAAGCTGTGCCAGGGGAGGTTTGGGCTGGATGTTAGGAATAAATTCTTAATACAGAGAGTGATTGCCCATTGGAATGGGCTGCCTGGGGAGGTGGTGGAGTCACCACCACTGGGGGTGTTTAGGATGAGACTTGATGGGGTGCTTGGTGCCATGGTTCAGTTGATTAAATGGTGTTGGATGATAGGTTGGACATAATGATCTCAAAGGTCTCTTCCAACCTGGTTTATTCAACTCTATCTCATGCAGACCTAATGTATGTTGTCACTGCATTTTTCTAAGCACAAATCAAACAAAAAAATACTTTAAAAAAGCTTGAAAAGTGATAAGAGGGAAGTACACTTAGAAATCATTCACTTCAGCAGTCCCTTTACATTTCAAAACACACAATCAGAGATATTAACATCATTTGCTAAAAATATAATGCCTGTCCAAGTCAAGGTTTTTTTTTTGGGGGTGGGGGGTTGATTTTTTTTTATATTTTGTTTCTTTAGACTGTATAGTTGAGGCTCTATCAAAGGCCACTGGTACTACTGCCTCAGTAATATGTCACCACATGCTGTTCACAGACATTTCTAAACATAACCGAGGAACAAAACAGTAGTTTGCTAAAGCAGATATGAGTCTGGGGCTTGGAGGGGTGAAATAGTACTGTGATATTATTCTGAAGACAGAGATACTGAACAAGTCCTTCACTATACCTATTCATTTTTCTGTGGTACATGCCTACTTCAACACTACAGCTTAAAATGTTTCCATACACTTTCTGAGATGAAAATGTTCAGCTGTTTTGGCATATGCTACCCTGGAACACCATGCTAGACCATTACAGATTGGTCCAAAATTTTCAGTTATGCAGAATTTCATATTCCCTTCAGTGAGAAAACAAACTGTCAACTTTGGCAAATCAAATCAGAAGTAATTATTTCTTATGTAAAAAGAATGCCAAAATAAAGTGTTTTACTTTAGAATTTTCTTTAACTGCTTTGGATTTTGGATAGTCTGGAAATATTTGGAGCAAGATTTGCATGTGTTATAGAGCAGAAAATTGAAGTAGAACACAGAAATGAACCAGTGTTCACCTACAGCTAAAACAAGAATAGGAAACACTCTTACAAATTAATTCATACAGCACATGATTCCTAGCATACATCATATTTAGCAATACTGATATGTCACTTTGAAGAGGACAAAACCCAAAATCTTTTTCACAAAACTGGCTTACCTTGACCAATTACTAAGACAGCTATTCCTTTTTCCAGTTCTTCAATTCCTTTCTTATACCATTCAACAGCTTGTTCCTTTTGTCCTGCTTAAAAAGGAAGTGAACCCATTATTTTTTATTCTTCATTAAAAGCTTAGGAATGGTTCCATATTATGCTTCACAAAAGTAAAAGGAAGGGATATTTGAACAAACCCTGTGATTTAAAGAAACACTTAAAGGGACACTGTCAACTTAGTATCTACTTAGTTTCAAGCAAGCTTTTCTATTAAAAACATGTACTACACCAGCCTCAAATCACTTTTGCCTGTTCTATGAGCACCTCTCCATTTGTCTTAAAGAGATCAGTCCCCTAGAAGGCCTAAAACCAACCCAAAAAAAAAAATAAAAAAATCAGGGTATTAATTTAGAATAGAAATGGTAAAATTGATGGCTTTTCTTTCTGAACATCAAACTGAGATATGCCTCAACCTTCCAGTGACATCCAATACCAAAAGTAACACTAGAAGCACAGAAACTCAAGAAGAATATAGCAACAAGCCTAGGGTACTACATACATAAGAAAACAGAAAAATTTTCTTCTGGTTAACTTTTGTACAAAGCAGCCCATCTGTTATGAGGCTATTTCTTTGGTCATCCTATGGCATATGTTATGTTAGCTTTCTTATGAAGTTACAATACATGTAGATTTAGAGTACTCCTCTCTATCAATGACATCCTAAATGGATTTTACAGCAAATACAACTGTGACCATGCCTATGCCTAACCTATACTATCTGACACCACGACAGCAAATAACCCATTGAAGAGACATTCTTATGGATGTCATACTTTGCCCCTTCTATAAATACTCTGCACTAAAAAGATATTTGCCTGTGTATGGAAACACACTTCTGCAATGTATGTCACACTAAGCATGCCTTTCTCCACAGGAATACAGTGCAGTAGGTAGCATAACTTACACCTCATTAGCATTACCAAGGTGCTATCGCTAGGAAAAAAGGAACAAAAATCCTAGAACAAAACAACTTCAGAAGAGATAATGTTTGACAAAACTATCTCTAATTACCAGTTACCAGTGATTATGTTGCTTCTGCACTCAAATATTTTGATAACTTCAGTGCCAAACCTATTTTCTAGCCAATTTTAGGGCCTGCAAAAATATTTTGTTTCATTTCCAGAATCCTCTTAAGGGTTTTCCCTTGCTTCTCTCCAAATGCAAAATCTTTTTATACTCTTTAGTAACCTTTTAATAACACTACCAGGTAATTCCACACTTTGCTCTTATCAACATAAACCATGGGAACAGTAACTTACTACAGCTGTGTACATCACATACCTTGGGAATCATTTGATTGCTGCACTCTCTCTGCCAATCTCATGTATCCTGACTATACAAAGCTAGATACATAAAACCATTGAACAACTTTGAGCTTCTCTGTGGCCTTTTCTATTTTAAGCTTCTCCCCATCACGTACAGAAAGTTCTGACTGCAGTGTAAATGCATAGTGTAAAACTGATTATGGCTGTTAAAAAAATCAAATTTGACATGATTCAAGCCACCTCTGCTATTGTCTGAAGTGCTTTGCTACTCTGAAGAGCAGTTATGAACATGCCAAGGTCATCATTAAAATCTCACTTCCATCTTTTAACTGGGGAAGTTTAAAAGCAATATATCAAACCAAGCTGCTTGCAAGGGTAGTGCTCTGCATCTGCACAGAACAATTTACTAGTTCTCTATGGTTAAGACACTAATAAGTATAATAAAATAGTCATATCCCTTAGAAGTCAATGATTTGCTGTACTGGGTCTGACTGGGACAGAGGCAGCTTTCTTCATAGGAGTCTATATGGTGCTGTGTTTTGCATTTGTGACTACAACAATTTTGAAGACACAGCAATGTCTTGGCTATTGATGAACAGTTTACTCAGCCTCAAGATTTGCTTTCTCCCCAACTCTGAATCCCCAGCAAGTAGGCTAGTGATGCACAAGAAGCTGGGAAGAAAAACTGGCAGGATGACTGAGCCAAACCAGCCAACTTGATGTTCTGTATCATGTAATACAACGCTCAGCAACAATCCGCGTAGAGGAAGAACAGGGTGGGGGCTGTCTTCCAAGGCAGCTCAGAAACTGGCTGGACATTGGTAAGCAATTGCCTTTGCTTACACACATCACATCACTTGCCTTCCCTCCACCTCTTTCCTTCAATTACATCGTGAAGCACAAGTCTTCTCACTTTTGCTTGTCCTATTTGTTCCCCTGTCTCACCGAGGACAGTAAATATGCGGTTCTGTGGGTGCTTAGCTGCTGGCTAGTCAACCCACCACATGCACCTTATCAGTCCCTGGAAAAGATGTTAAGCTTGATTTTGGAGATATCAAATAAAGAATACTAGTTTCTCCAGTAGTTCAGAGGCACAAAAATTAGCAGAAGCACTATCATAATTACTGAGGTGTACATAGCTTCCAAAACAGCTAAAGTGCCACATAATTAAAACAGGATATTAAACAACCCAAAAATTCTAACCATTTTACACATCGTGTCTAATAAATTGGAGGGGTTCTGGAAGTTATAAAAAGTGTTTACATATCAAATACATTCGAAGGTGTGCATATATTCCAGTAAAAACAGATGAAAAAATAACAAATGTATGTATTAAAGCAAAGTCAGTTCTATCTCAGAGAAATAAATACTGCATTTTCAACTGCTTGTGTTAGCTGCAAAAACTTCTTTCTTACTGAGCTATGCAGCTAAACTCATACATGACAACTCCAGAAGCATCTACAAAGCAAGTCTGTAATTAAAATAGATATTTGAGGTTTTATCCTTCAAACCATCAACAGTTATAAACCACAACAGTGGAACAGGCACCTGGTAATTGAAGACTTAGCTACTCTTCACAGAGCAATTACCGACAACATTGAAGTATTAAGCTACCTCACGGTCTTTCATGCTTTGCTCCTATGACCCTTGATGCTCTGACACCATACAACAGGTCTGAAACAATGCCGATTATGGTGGGATTTTGTCCCCCAGATCTTACCACTGCCCCTCCCAAACTGTCAGTGCAAAGCAAGGCACATCACTCTTTTACGGTGCTCTCAGCATGTAACTTCTATTAAAGGCCTATTCTGTATTTTTGACAACCTCCTTCTCTAGGATACTAGTTTCGCTGAAGTTCAACTGAAAGGGTATAATAAGGACTTCTGATTGTTTCCAGAGGATTTTAAAACCCAGCACAGCATGCTCCTAAGGACTACCTTTTGCATGGTGACAGAGTATTGCTGCTGCATTTGGAACAAATGGTTAAATCAAATACACTAGCAACTGCCTTTTGTTTGTTTGTTTATCCTCTAGGCCAAAAAAAAAAAAAAAAAATTTATTGTATTTTACGTAACAGAACCTTAAACGTCCTTCTTAAGGTCTTATAGTGATACACAGTGATAGTATTTATCAGAAGCAAGAATATCCAAGAGTTGAAGAAAAATAATTTTTAAAACCTACCAAAATATGCACACATATTTTTCCTAAAAAGTCTGACGATTCGAAATGGGCTGTTTGTGGGCCAGACTTCCTTAAGATTCACTTCAACGCCTCCATCATTTGTCTAACAGTACATTAAAGGATGCACCCTTGTTATTGTCCCTGGTGCTTTTGTTGTCCGGCTGGTCTGGTTAAGCCGACAGCTAGCAAGAGTCACACCCCTGATTTTTAATCGCCTCACCCAGACGCATAAAAACTTTAATTTAAAGTTTTGCTTCGTTTTAAATTGAAGACTTGCTTTGCGTAGAAAATTAGTCTGGGCTGCAGCTTTTTGATCCAGCCTGCGCCCGGCGGCTATAGCCACGGAGGTATGGACCCAACGAGGGGCAGCGGAGGAGGGAAGCGCAGACAGGTCACCCTCCTCCACAGACCCTCCGCAACCCGTCATTTCTCCCATCAGCGGGTTCGTTTTTATTCAAAGCGGCAGCCCCGGTGCCTCGGCGCACGACCCACAGGCGCGGCCTGCCTTCCTTCGCAGCCCGCGGCACCCGCCAGCGCTCCCCTACCTCTCTCGTCCTCGTCTATCCGCAGCGCCATGGAGATGCACTCGAAGGCCCGCTTGTGACAGGCCCGCACCGTCTCGGGCGCCCCACCGGGTTCAGGAGCGTCACCAGCCCCGGCCCTGCTGCCCTTGGCGGCCATAAGGGCGCCACGGGAGAGGCGCTCGCACAGCCAGGCGAAGAGCAGGCCCAGCTGAAAGGCAACGAAACGGAGCAGGGCGAAGGCGGCAAAAAGCGGGTACGAGAAGTAGTACAGGTTCCTCTTGTGGGGGGACGCCGCTGTTGCCGCCGCCCCCGCCGGCGGCACGGGGGGCCCGGCCCGGGCGGCAAAGACTGTGAGGCCCCGGCGGCCGGGGGCGCAGAGCTGGAGCCGGCTGAGCCCTTCTTCTTCCCTCTGCCACCCGGAGAATTCATTCACTGCCGTCGCCATAACCCGCTGCCAAGGACTGACAACGACCGGCCATGGCGGCGGCGACGCCCCTTTCCTTCGGCCCCGGGGGGAGGAGTGTTCAGCGGTCCTCGCCGAATGCGAGGCTGCGCCACCGCCCCCAGCACCGCTACAGTCGGCGCGCCGCAGCGACAGCGACAATAGGAGGCGGGGATGTTGCCGCAGGGTGCCTACAGCTCCCAGCGTGCTCTGCGGTGACGCCGCTTCAGGCGCACGCTGGGACACGCATTCCTGGGACTGAAGAAGCGGAGGGTGCGCTGGAGCACTACCGCCTGGCTTGCTCGCCGGCGGGGACCCCGACTGGAGGGAGTATGGAATGGGATGAACTGCGCTGTGCCTGGAAAGCATCTGCTCCAGCCCTGACCCAGACTGTGAGATTTCAGCGCACTGAAACACACCGAGTGGAAAGACGATGAATAATTTAATAAAATTAAGTATTCTGAGTGGACCTGTGAACCCTCCAGCATGAAGTGCGGGTACCTGGTGTCGCTCCCAGTGTACGGTAATTTCTAGAGGCAGGTAAGGGTTCCAAAGTCACAGGCCTCTATCACTGCGAAATGCGTAACAGACTCATTGTGTCTAGCCCACCGCGGTAGTTGCCCCCGAGAGAATATCCTTCAGTGCTTTGTCTGCCCCACAATCTGTAATTGAAATGACAGACTGTCTCTTCACAGGGAGGAAACTGATGTAATTGAGTATACATTATAGATAGATCATTTGGGGGGGCGGGAACAAAAACAACTCTCTTTCCACCACCATTACAAATACAAGTACTCAGTTGTCCCAGCCACTGTTACCAAGTATTTGCCCATCTATAATATCTATTGGAGTCTTTACTGACGAAACAGTTCTTCCAGCTCCCTACTCCTCTGGTTATTTGAAATTTTAAGATACTGTAGTACATTTGGTCTAGGAAATGAGAGGAGGCACCTGCATATCAGCATTCCCATGTTCCTGGTTTTGCTATTGCTGTATTCAATGCTATAGCAAACTCTTTTCTCTGTGCTTCACTTCTTCCCTTTTGATTTCTGGTTGTCTTTTTTCATGTGTTTGTTTTGGCTTTGTTTTGTTTGGCTTCTGTTTGTTTTGCCACACACTCACTGTTCTGCCAATGAAATACTGACACTGGTGTTTTAACTGGGCATTTTTCTCCTACACCCCAGAAATGCATGGAGTATCCTGGACTGTCTCGAAAGTATAGAAGGATCCCATCAATTAATTCAGTGCACCAGCTAGTTTCCCCAGTTTATAACAAGAAATCAGGAGTGGTGGGGTGTACCAATTAAAAAGATATGCTAAACTGAAATCACTACTATGCCCAATGTTTTATTGTCTTTCCTTAAATTACTCTAGAACTACCATGGTTGGGTTTTTTGTTTGTTTGTTTGTTTGTTTGTTTTTTACCTTCTTTGCTTATGCATGCCACATACAGTTCTGGTGCAGAAAATTACCCTGGTAATGTGCAACATTTTTCTTAACTAAGGAGAGTGTTTTAATGACAGAACTGAGTACTGGATTTCTTATTGCATAACAGACTTTTATTAACATATAAAATGACCTAAACTTATAAATTATTCATGACCCAGAATAATTATTGGACAGAGACAAACTTATCAGTGCCAAAACCAAGCCAATCCAACCCATCAACATACAAGTAGTTTCCTTCTACATTTTGTAAAAAGGATAATGTGAAAATGATGATTTCAAATTCACTGATGTAAACACACTTCGTTGTTACTAGATTATTACATCAAAGCATAATCTCATGTGAACATGACATTTTCTGTTATTTGTCTATATCACAGATGTTTTAAGACTGCCAGGTAGAGTAATTCATATCTGCTGTTCTCACTGTGGCAAAAAAGAAAAAAGGAATAGACTTATTGTTGTAAATAAAGAATAGTTTATTTTCTCAGGAAAAAATGTAGACAACAGGAATGTAGCTGCACTCTCAGCGTAGACAACAAGAATGTAATTAAACTCTCAAGTCAAAATTGAAAAGGTACTAAAGGTCTTAAAAATATACTAGCATAAACCATGCTACCTGACACAGAATTTAAATATTAATGAAAATAAATCAGGGACAGAAGTTCAAACAGCAGTGCAATCTGTAACAGTACAACTAGAGGAGCAGTAGATTTTCCATTTAATAATAATAATAATAATAATAATAATAATAATAATAATAATAATAATAATAATAATAATAATAAGCCAGGTTGGAAGAGACCTTCAAGATCATCACGTCCAACCTATCAACCAATCCAACCCACCCAAACAACCAGATCATGGCACCAAGCACCCCATCAAGTCTCCTCCTGAACACCTCCAGTGACAGTGACTCCACCACCTCCATGGGCAGCCCATTCCAATGGGCAATCACTCTTTCTGTATAGAGCTTCTTCCTGACATCCGGTCTAAACCTCCCCTGGTGCAGCCTGAGACTCTGTCCTCTTGTTCTCGTGCTGGCTACCTGAGAGAAGAGACCAACCTCTGCCTGTCTACAAGCTCCCTTCAGGTAGTTGTAGAGAGCAATAAGGTCACCCCTGAGTCTCCTCCTCTCCAGGCTAAGCAACCCCAGCTCCCTCAGCCTCTCCTCATAGGGCTTGTGTTCCAAACCCCTCACCAACCTTCTTGCCCTTCTCTGGACACGTTCCAGCAAGTCAACCTCCTTCCTAAACTGAGGGGCCCAGAACTGGACACAGGACTCAAGGTGTGGCCTAACCAGTGCAGTGTACAAGGGCAGAATGACCTCCCTGCTCCTGCTGGCCACACTGTTCCTGATGCAGGCCAGGATGCCATTGGCCCTCTTGGCTGCCTGGGCACACTGCAGGCTCATGTTCAGCCTCCCATCGACCAGTACCCCCAGGTCCCTCTCTGCCTGGCTGCTCTCCAGCCACTCTGACCCCAGCCTGTAGCACTGATAGCTTCAAGTCAAGACAGAATGATTGAAGCTAATACCTAGAAAAAGCTGAGCAGGTGCATTTTTCTTAACAAAGGGGGCTGGGCAAAACTAATAGCCAACTGTTACTGTTTTGCAAACTGTACTCTACACAACTGCGAAATGTTACTTCACTAACAAACCCCTCTTTTCAGTTCAAAATTTGCTTCAGCAAAGTTACTTTGTTCAAGCATCACAGTGAGCTCCTCAAACATCAAACTGCATACCGTCAGATTTCTCTATCGCAAAACTTTCAAGTGCCAGTGTGTCTCAAGGCTTGTTTGGAAACTGACATTCCGCTAGCCTTAGCCCTGACATGGCAACTGCAAATGGATTCAACTGCCCGCTACCTACAACTAGCCTATAACCAAGGGCTAGGCCACAAAACGGTTAACAGAGGTCAAAACCGAGCCTCTGCGTCGGTGGGAAAAAACTACCTTTAAAAAGCTTCAGTCAGAGCTGCTCGGAGTAAGACTCAGCGCCTTACCGACTGCCCAAGCCCCGGGAGGCAGGTACTGCCCCACAGCCCCGCCCCTCAGCGGCTCTTCCGCTGTGAGCGGCCGCCTCAGGACCGCACCGCCCAGGGCCCACCTCAACGTGCCTACTGACCAATGGGGAAAGGGCTAAGCCTGAGAGAGGGTGTTGCCCTACGTTACGTCACTCACAGTCCGCGCCCACTTCCCACCTGTTCTCCCCGCCCCGCCAGTCATTGCCGGGGTTCCATCTCGGCGCACCCTGCGCAGGCGTAGTTCGCGGCAGCGCGACCGTTTCACTTACGTCAAAACAATTTACGACGTCGCTATCGGCTTTGGTTCGTGTAGAGTGGTTCTCGGTGTTCGCCACAGCGCCCGTCTCACACCTTGCTAAGCCCCGGGCCTACTGGTGAGTGAAATCAGCACGGGGGACAGAGGCTGTATCGCCTCTTCCTCATGGGGATAGAGGGGCATGGCCTGCCGTGTGGCGGGGTCCGAGCTCGGCCCCGTCGGCAGGGCATCTTGGGGTACCGTCGCTGTAGCGTGGCGTGATACAGTGGGCAGGCAGGCGTGCGGGGCAGTGAAAGAAGGAAGAAAGGGGTGTCTCCGCCTTCCCGCGGGCGCTACTGGTGGGGCAGGGGAGCGGGCCCTCGCGGGTAACTCTTGTTTTTAAACGATGAATGCTGCGTATTTTCGAATCCCAGCAGCGGGTTTGTTGTGAGTTTTTTGTTTGTTTTTTTCCGACGTAACACGAATCTTGAGATAGTTCTACGTGCAGAACAAACGTGTATAAGTTTGTCGGGGGGAACACTGAGCGATTCCGTTGGCTCTCTTAAGAACTGTGTCTTAGTAACTTAGTGATGCATTGGCAGTTAGCTAACACTGGTCTTCCTTTCAGCTTGCTGAGGCATTGCTTTCCAAGGTTCCTGTACATCCAGCAGATTCCACTTCTCAAATCATGGAGGCAGAACAAGTTATGGAGGGGCAGCCACAGGTATTGCAAGTAGTGTTGTACGTGTTTAATGCTATGTGCATGAAAGCAGCATTTTCACTTGGCTTATCGTGTTTTATTTTACAGGTTCCAGAAAATCCACATTCTGAATATGGCCTCACAGAAAATGTAGAGGTAACAAAGACTTGTTGCTGTGAGATACACAGGAAGTTGCATTCCTAATTGAGGGGGGAAATGTTAAACCTTTAGCCTAACTTCAACAAATGTAATGTTCCCAAGAAAGTTAAATGGAAATGGAACCAAAAGATACTACTAGCCTGTTGCATAGTTGTTGTTAATGTATTTTCTGTTGTGTTACAGCCATTATAGTAAATGGTACCGAAGTAAAACTTTTTAAATGAGGTGGGGTGGTTTGGAAGTATCCTATGATCACCATCTCTTCTGTCACTATGCATTTTATACATGTACAATCTATTGCAGTATGAAAAGCCAGACAGACTTTTATTTCAGGGAGGGGAATAGGAGGAGTTGATGGCATCAAAGGGAGGCATTCTTTTCATATTGTTGTTACCAGACATGCTAGATCAGAATAATGTAGGCTGTCTTTAATTGCACTAAGAAAGCATCAGCACAATCCATTCATTCTGCCGTTGGTAACAATGTGGGTGAAAATAATAACTTTAAGGTATTAATTTACTGTTCCTTATGAAATAAATGTCTACAGTCTCACTCCATTGTAAAGTCCTACTCTATACTAAGCTTTTGCAGAAACTTCTCTTAAATGTTTTGTGACTCATCTCCCTGATACATGCTTGTTTTTATACTTCAACTTCCACTAAAGAACCATAACAAATTGGTTATGTTGGTCCCACTTCAGTAGAGTTTTGTATGTTGCATTGAATACATTTGGTTAACCAGCAATGGTAGAGTATAATATTTTAACTACAGTTAATGGTGTAAAATGATTCAGCATTTTTTGACAAAAAGGCACCTGGAAACACTTTGCAGTTGTTTTTGTTTTTTAATTGTCCACCTGTACTTTAATAGAGCACTGTCTCAAAGTGCTTGACTTGGACAAAAGGGACTTTAATGGACTTCACCTGAATTTCTTATGCTTTTAGCATTAGAAGTCCCGTGTATCGGAACCAGTAAATGCAGGCCACATTTGTTGGTATTAAATTCTGTCTCAGTGGTGTAGAATTTAAACCTCAATGCAAAAGCAAAAATTACAAGAGACTGGATGTCTTTTGTTTTAGAAAACTTATGACTTCCTAATAGTGTTTCCCTGAAACATAACTTTAACAAAAGGCCTCTCTGGATTAGGCTTTTGTGCAAGGAAGAATACACACTTAAATTTTCTTAAAAATGTGAAGTTACTGCCAGCGAATTCCAGAGAGAGGTGTACTTTGAAATGTGTGTGCAAAGTAGTTGTGGCTATTACCACCGTTCACTTTTTCTTCTTCTTTTTCTGCTTCAGAGGATAGTAGAAAATGAGAAAATAAATGCAGAGAAAACATCGAAGCAGAAGGTGGATCTTCAGTCATTACCCACACGTGCCTACTTGGATCAAACAGTGGTACCTATTTTGTTACAGGGACTTGCTGTTCTTGCAAAAGAGAGGTAAGATGTTTCAATGTTCCTTCTGTTCTTTAAGAAAAAGGTAGGCCTCAAACATAGGCATTACATCACCTTTTCAGGTTTTGCTTGTTGCAAGGAAGTCACTGTAGGTTTATGAATTTACACATTACTATGATGGACCATGCAGGGCATGATAAGAGTTATTTAATGAATTTGTGATCTCCCAATGAGGCATACTACTGCAAAGGGGCTTTTTTGAATAGAATAAACCAGGTTGGAATTCAAGATCATCACGTCCAACCTATCAACCAATCCAGCCCACCTAAACAACTAGATCATGGCACCAAGCACCCCATCAAGTCTCCTCCTGATCCAATGAAGGTGACTCCACCACCTCCACGGGCAGCCCATTCCAATGGGCAATCACTCTCTCTGTAGAGAACTTCTTCCTAACCTCCAGCCTAAACCTCCCCTGGTGCAGCCTGAGACTGTGTCCTCTTGTTCTGGTGCTGGCTGTCTGGGAGAAGAGACCAACCTCTGCCTGTCTACAACCTCCCTTCAGGTAGTTGTAGAGAGCAATAAGGTCACCCCTGAGTCTCCTCCTCTCCAGGCTAAGCAACCCCAGCTCCCTCAGCCTCTCCTCCTACGGCTTGTGTTCCAAACCCCTCACCAACCTTCTTGCCCTTCTCTGGACACGTTCCAGCAAGTCAACCTCCTTCCTAAACTGAGGGGCCCGGAACTGGACACAGTACTCAAGGTGTGGCCTAACCAGTGCAGTGTACAAGGGCAGAATGATCTCCCTGCTCCTGCTGGCCACACTGTTCCTAGTGCAGGCCAGGATGCCATTGGCCCTCTTGGCTGCCTGGGTATACTGCAGGCTCATGTTCAGCCTACCATCAATCAGTACCCCCAGGTCCCTCTCTGCCTGGCTGCTCTCCAGCCACTCTGACCCCAGTCTTTAGCACTGCATGGAGTTTAATTAATGTTACCCCATAGTTCATCTTACAGAACCAAGGCAAGAAGTTGTTCAAGTTTTGAACTAGGTTTTATTAGTGTAGAATTATAAAGAGTTCTGCTTGCCATTTAAAAGACAGATAAATCAGGCATCTTTGTGAGAGACTAAACATTGATGATGAGGCTGACCCTGCACTGTCAACACAGTAAGAAGCAAACTGGTAGCTTATGCTTCAAGATTACGCTGTCAAGCACAATAGCTTGTCTCTTAGCAGTCAATGTAGAAGCATATTCTTAAAGAATAGCAAATAGTTGCTCATCTTACCCAAAATGCATGGAAGCATTTCTCAATTTTGCTGAAGTATCAAAATCTGGTATGGATGACCATAGTCACATCACAGTACCTACAGCCAGAACCACCATCAACAGTGTCTTCAAATTCACAACTCCTTTTGAGGTTAAGTGCATTGTACAGGCAACAAATAAGGCAAAAGAACACCTTGGAAGGTACACCCTGTGTGTTCACCTGAGCAGTGTGCAGATCTTCTGTTGCCATGTTTGACTTCTGCTGTAGACTGAATGTAAACCACAGCCTGAGGTGGATACCCCATGCTTAGTATTTTTTTATTTTCCTTTTTTAAAAAAATGAGACTGTGGAAGGAGCTGTTCTTTGTGGGGACTCTTCACAATCAATCTCTTTCTAAGGAATGTTAAGATATTTTCAGGCAACAACCTAGTATGTTGCTCAGTCACCTGATGACTATGA
This sequence comes from Picus viridis, assembly GCA_033816785.1. Lineage (NCBI taxonomy): Eukaryota > Metazoa > Chordata > Aves > Piciformes > Picidae > Picus > Picus viridis. Next base: position 6,040,292 of record CM066578.1, on the reverse strand, counting down.
ATTCTATAGAGAACATACGGATAAATGACATTCATGTGTTGTTTACGAGGAGTCAGCACAGCTTGGGTTAGGTCTTGTAGGTCTTTTGAAGTTCACTAAAAGAGTCAGCAAGTACATGAAGTACATGTAAATAGGAATCCAGATGATGCAGTCTGTTTAAATTTCTGTTTAATTTCCCACACTCACTGAAAGATTTTAAAGAGCTTCAGTTTTAAAGAGATTCAGTTCCTGTGTGATTAAAGGAAATGCCTGTATAGGGATGGCGAACTGATTGGAAAGCTTGAGACAGAGCAGAAGTGAAGGGTGGACCTCTACAGTGAAATGAGCTCAGTAGTTGATCCTGGAAAGGCTTATTTATAGTAGATTGAAGAAGTGGCTGAAAAAAATTCTTGATACTCAGTTTTGCAGAATAGGTTGGAAAGCTTTGTGTTTTGTTCTCTATTTGTTTGGGTTCTATTTTAGGTTAATCATAAATCTTTACAGAGGGGCTTCATAAACAATGTGAAACTATGGAGGACTGCTATGAAAAATTAAAACTATGACAAAAAATGAAAGATTAAATACAAGTAAACAGAAAATGATGCACCTAGGAGGGTGATAAATACCCTAATGCTAGTGACAAAATGAGAGATTTTTATGTTGAAGATTGTATTTTATTCTTTAAACTGTTAAATGTGTCAGTGCTTTGATTAATCAAAAATAGATTGAGTGGCAGGACTTCAAGCACTATGTGAGTTTTGGGCCTCACCACAGGAAAGACCATGAGGTAGCAGGTCCTGAGAAGGGCAACAAAGCTGGTGAAGGGTCTAGAGAACATGTCTTATGAGGAGTGGCTGAGGGAACTGGGATTGTTTAGTCTGGAGGAGGCTGAGGGGATACCTCCAACTACATGAAAGGAGGTTGGATTGAAGTGGGAGTCAATCTCTTCTCCCTACTATCAAGCAATAGAATGAGAGGAAATAGCCTGAAATTGCCACAGGGGAGTTTTAGATTGGATATTAGGAAGCAAGTCTGTACTGAAATAGTGGTCAGGCATTGGAACAGGTTGCCTGCGAAGGTGGAGTCATCATTGCCCCTGGGGGTGTTCAAGAAACATGTGAACGTAGTACTTTGGGATGTAGTTTAATGGCTGGAGTTGTCTAGTATTGAAGGTTGGACTCAAGGATCTTAAAGGTCTCCTCCACCTGAAACAGTTCTATTATTCTAAGTTTGTAATTTACTCTGTGGTCAGATGAGCAGGATTCATGGTACTCTATCTGGAAGAGCACTTAAACAACAATGACGACGACAAAAACCCCCACCCCAAACAATAAGAAAACCCACCACAAGCTAAGGCCAGTGATCAAAACTTACTATTATTCACTGCTTGCAAGCTACAGCACTTCTCAAATTTGAGGTTTTTGTTGACATTTTGCTGTGCTCGTCAGTTGCCAGAAACATTGAAAACAGCCCTAATGCACAGAAGTCCACAAGAAATGTTAGAATAAAATGGAGAAAGCACTGACAGATTAACTCATGCTCTCTCTCTATATATATGTCAGAAGTTAATGAAATGGGCAAAGGCATGTGCTGTACATACAGAATTTACACTTGCAGACTATGCCCTAGTTCTAGGTATGTAACTATTCCAGCAATTTATTAACACTGGACCAAGGGTAAGACTCCTTATTAAAAACTCTCATCAGACAGTAACTTTAGGTAGTTGATCATTCCTAAATCAATGCTTACAGATGTTTGAGAGGATTTATTTTGTGTTCAAGGGAAGGTGATTAGTTCTTCAGCTACCTACTTTCATGTAACAAAAAAAATTAATTGCTTTTGGTTTACTTTCTTCTTTACAGACCTCCAAATCCCATTGAATTTCTAGCAGCATATCTTTTAAAAAACAAGTCACAATTTGAGGACCGAAATTAGTGCCACAAAAATGAGGACAGTTTGGCTGCGAGACGGAAATGCTCATTGCCGCAATTTGTTTTCTGCTGTAAAAACCCTTTGGATCCACGACGTTGTCTTTCTTAATTGCATAACTTGCTTTACCTTTTGAGTTATTTAATAAAGAACATTTTACATTTAAGTTGTTCACTTGTTTTAAACGAGTTAAGAGTCTTTCAAAATAAAAGACTGGAACTGCACTGCTGGATCAAAGTCTGAGTAATTCCCTGGGGCTGCGTAACCTGAATGCATGAAACAAAAGAGGAAGAATTTATACAGTCATCACCCATGTGATTCCTGTAATATAAATTTAATAATTTTACATATTTCTTAATATGCCCAAAGAAAAACATTGAATTAGTGCAGTGCAAGAGGAGTAATAGTGGGGAACAAAAAGACTCAAAATACCCCAACCACCACAAATGAAGTCTGCAAGCTTAAACCCAAGCCTGAAAAGCTATTTTTGAAATGGTACAGAAACTGTGGAGATTCCTAATTCTCTTGCAGTGTGATGCACACAGTTACCATCAAACACTTTAAAAAGACACTGAAAGGATTTCAAGAGTGTTTTGACTTTTTAGAACGAGTAATAACATTTAACTGAAGACAAGGAGTCACCATAAAGACTTGGTACTGTTATTGCTAACGTGGCATTCCAAGGTTTCATCCATAGGTGACACTGCACTATTTTAAGAACTCCTGGGGGAGGGGGAAATCTGTGCTGCTCTCCCCCTTTTGACATTGAGAATTTGTGAAAGACCATACAAAAAGAAGCAGTTCAATTATTAATCTTCCCTAGACAGAGCAACTCTTCTACATCTGTGCTTGAATGCAGAACACAATCAGATTTCTCATATTAGCACTCATCAAGCAGCTGCATAAAACTTGCAAACACTCTGGCTTTCTGCACAGCTCTTGGATCAGTCTAGAATCTGAAAGGTATTGTTACCAGTTTCAGGGTGAGCTGTCCCTGCCAGCAGCATGCCACCTATTCAGCTGTTGATGCTGCAGTTTGGTACATGGTGTCACCTGCTGTTGTCTTCCCATCTAGGCTAATTCACGAGAATGAAAAGCCATGTTCACAAGGTTATTATTTGAAGATTTATTACAGTGGCTTTTCTGGGCAGTTTCCTCCAAGATAGGAAGTTGAAATGTTACTAGCAGCAATGAACTCACTGGCTCTAAGAAATATATTGTAACAATTCTTGCAAAGACAGAAAAAGTTGACAAAAAATGTGCAGCCATCTTCCTTTACTCGTTAAATGGTTTTCACCATTTGGGATCTGTGGCATAGTAAATACTCTGTAATGGGAAGAAGATAGCAAGTTACTATCTCAATAATCAGATCATACCTGAATCATCCAGTTGTCAAAGTTAGAGAAATAATGGTATGGTCCAAATTTTCAGTTCATTCCTTTCTTTTAAACTCTTTCCACTACTTAACAATGGAAATGCTGTAATACTTGACAGATCCTTGCTATCCTGATTTAACCCTGAAAGAAGCACTATTTTTCCCCCAAAATGGCCCTAAAGGCCCCATCCAGTCCCAGTCTCTTGCTAAACACCTCCAGTGATGGTGACTCCACCACCTCCCTGGGCAGCCCATTGCAATAGCCAATCACTCTTTCTATGAAGTTCTTCCTAACATCCAGCCTAAACCTCCCCTGGTGCAGCTTGAGACTGTAATCTTACATCCTTTCATCCTGTTTTTCGCAAGCAATAAATGTCAAGGATATATTGTCCACTCATCTGCCCCTTAATCAATCAATCCTTCTTTAACTCATAGTTCTCTTGCATCACTATTAAAAGGATAATTAATTGAAGACTGCAGTCCTTGTTACCTCTCAACTGCATTGGGAGGCCAGCACCATGGGTGTAAAGGAGGATCATCACTTATAAAAACTACACCAGACCTGTCTCTGCAGCATGAGCCTTTTTGATCTTCAAGACATACTGCAAATGATGCCTTTCTCCCCTTGTTTCCCTTGGTTTACTCTTAAAGCAAATACACAACAAAAACTAACCACCAAAAAAACACCCCAAAACGAATTAAAAACCAAACAAACAAAACCAACAAAAAAAGCCTAAACCTCTATTTTGCATGCATTTGTAACTGTCTGGGGGACTTTTCAAGGAATAAAATTGCATAAGGGGGGAGAAGGAGGATGTGTTCCCCGACTTGTCACATACATTTACCATCTCACAAAGCATCTGCTGGCCTTAATACTTTAATGGCTGCAGACCTTAATAAAATAGAATAGTATAGGATACACATTTGTGGTTTTGGAGCTGTTAATAACAACATTTGTAAGGGATGGCCTTCAAGCTGTTGTGGCTTCCCTCTCTGCTGGTTGGATCTCATACATCAGTAGGTAAAATTGCTTTTTAGCTTTCCTGCATACTGTACTGGCCATACTCTCCAGTTCTGCCTTATTAACTATTTTGAGCTATGCTCTAAGTCTCCGTAGCAGCAGTCCATTCATAAAAAAAAGAAAAAAAAATAGGGGGCGTGGGGGTGGGTGGGTAAAGGACTAAGGAATTAAACTGAGAACTGGATGCTACTACAATGTGCTCCACGCCACCGAAAACGTAACAGTACGGTCAGAGAGGCGCAGGAAAGAAACTCTGCTAGATCAGAAAGAAGGCACTTCAGCCCTGCAACCTCCCTGTTCTTTCAACCCGAAAGCGCTGCATTTGGCAAACAACGTTCTGCCCCTCGAGTCCTCCAGATTCGAACGGCTCCCACATCCCGTACCGGTGATGGCGGAAGCTAAAGGCGGTACCGGAGACTGAAATGTGTTCTAACAAGGGGGCAACCCCAGACACCAGAAACCGCCGCTTCACTCCCGAAAACACAGCCCACCCCTCACCTCCTACTCCGGCCTGGGAGAGAGAGGCCAACCGCGCTTAGGCGCCCGTAGTTCGCCGAAAGAGAAGGGATGCCGCGCACACAACACCCGACAACGGCAGCTCTCACATGCTCGTAATGCCCACCGCCTCCCCTGACCTGCGGGAGGCGGGACGGCAGGTGGGGCGGCAGGTTGTGACGGCGGCGGGAGGGAGCAGGGCGGGAGGGAGCAGGGCGGGGCGGAGTGTAGTGGAGGGGAGCAGAACTCCCACTCGGCCCCCACTCGGTCCCCTACCAGAGACCGGCCTCCCCTCATCTGACCTGCGCTCGTAATCTTCCCTTCCACCACGGAGACACAGCCCTACCAATCAGCAGGGCCATAAGCGATCGCCACGGCAACACATCCGACCAATCCGAGAGGGACTCCTCCTTTCCAACCCTGCCTTTTCTCCCCTGCCCCCACGAGGCGGTGCCGCTCCATTCCGCGCTTGTCAAAGCGGTGGGCGGGAACGGTGGAGGAGGGCAGCCAATGGCGGGGAGGCTTTTGCTTTCGTGCCCAATGGAGGAGCGGCGCCTGTGTGGCCTCTAGTCCACGGGAGCCGAGGTGGGCCAAACCCAGTTGCTGTCGCGGCCTCCTTCTCTTCGCGTCCACCCCCGACACCTGCCAGCGCAGAGTTGGCGGCAGCGGCTGCCTCGGGCTTTGTCCCCTCTCCCCCCTTCCGTTCCTCCCCTTCACGCGGGGCGACCGCCTGCGGCAGAGGTCGGCGCCGCGGCCGCGGCCCGCGCCGCCCCGCCCGCCGCCTCCGCGCGCCCCCTCCCGCTCGCCGCCCGCCCGCCCGCCCGGAGGCGCCGCCGGCAACGCCGCCTCCGCCCGCGGGGCCCGGGTCGTGCCGGGGGAGGAGGGGGAGCAGCGCCGCCGCCGCGGCCGGGCCCGTCCCCTACCGCCTCCCCGAACACCATAGGCAGCTCCGGCACCAAGATGTCCAACCGGGTGCTTTGCCGGGAGGCTAGCCACGCCGGCAGCTGGTACACAGCCTCAGGTATTGGCGCCGCGGCCCGCAGCAACGCGGGGGATGGGGGGCTGAATCAGCACTTTCCGCTGTCGGGGCCGGTACCGGGTGCGGGGAGGGGCTGTCAGCCCCGCCCCCGCCGGCACGGCCGGCACATGCGGGCGAGTAGAAGGGGTAGGGGCTGTGGCCCTCCTGGGCCCAGTTGAGGGGGTGAGGGTCCGAGGAGTTGTTGGGCCCTGCTGGAGGTGGAGAGCGGCCTAGGAGGTCAGTTGGGCGGCCAGAGCCGGAGAGGGTGTTCCGCTGTGCATCCGGAGGCCATCGCATGTGCACACCTGCTAGCCGCCGCTGGCCGCTCCGGTCCTGCCCGGCCCGGAAGCCTGAGCCAGTAAAGCGGCACCGGAAAACCGGTGTTTAAGCGTGGCCAGGGGTGGAACAATCCTCTCAGGTGCTCCTTGTGCACCTACCCCTGCTTTAGGGACGCGCATTACTGTAACTAAGTGCCTCACGACAGTGGTGGTAGAGCCGGCCTGTGTATTGTGCTTCATAACGAATATTGTACTTAGTCAATGTGCGAGCACGCGAACAGATTTCGATATGTTTGAGTGCTCTTCTTGGTTTTGGGTTAATTATTGTGTTGTGTGGTTTTGGTTGGGCTTTTGATTTTGGGTTTGCTTTTTTAATAACTTCTGAAAGAAGACAGCGGAAATGAGCGTTTTGCAGGATTAAAAAGCAGGCGATATAATGGGGGAAAATAAGGAAGTTATTTCACTTCTTGTAGTTCCAGGTGAGCTTCTGTCTTTCTTCCTAGAGCGCTTTTTCTAGTAGCAATGTCAAGTTACAAATGGGCTCCGTCTGTTTAAAATGTAGTATTTGCAGAAATACAGACATCGTGCATTGAAGGGAGTGCTACCACTCCTTTCTCCCCGCCCCCACTTCCCAAAAACTGAAAAAAAAAAGGACAGAAACTCGTAATAATGCTTTGATAGGACGTATGTTTGGGAAAAGAAGTGTTGTTTGCTTTTGTTTGCTCTGCTGTTGTGGATGGGATGCACATTTGTATTTTTGGAGCTGTTAATAACAAGATCTGTAAAGGATGGTCTCTAAGCTGTTGTCAGGAGTATGGGTTATTATGAAACTGCAGGTGAACAAGCTTAGATGAACGAAAGGTTCTTCTAAAGAATAGTTCAGATGGAGCGGGGGGGAATACATCTTTTTAAAATATGAAGAGGTACATTCAATATCCTGACATTTAAGGACTAGATGGGAGAAGTCATACACTTCTTTTGGCTGTAATAGGTCCAGGTTCTTCTGTCCTCCACAAATTAGTTAACAGAGTATGAGGCAAAAATTGGAAGGAAAGAAATGCAATATAGGAAGAGGTAACTTGTGAGGTAAGTAGCTGGGCTTCAAATGGTGGGTTAGCAATTTCGAGACAACAGTAAAGGATGATTGTTTCCTTTCTGAGTTTAATATTCCAAACATAATTGTTACAGCTATTACAAAACAGTCTCAAATCTTCATCCAGTGTCAATAGCTTGTAATTACAGGGTTTTTTCCAGTGGTCTAGAAATGGTGTGTGCTTTCCATATATCTAGTATAACCTAAGTTATGTCAAAGGTATAGATTTAAATGTTCAGACATCAAAATGTTGGAGCTTTGTGGTCACACTTCCCGATTTGCTTGTGCTATTCTTATTTCCATTCATGAATGCATCAGACAATGAATTTGCAATGTGGAATATGGCTAGTTGACCTGACACACAAATTCTGTAGTTAGCTGTTGGACTTCATACCAATTTACTGCTGGATGTAAGAACTTTTTTCTTTAAATTATAACTAAAGAGTCATAAATGCTGTGGTTGCCAGTTTTGTTTTTTTCCTGTAATAATTCAGTGCATAGTGTTATTAGACTGCACCATGGTGAGTCTGTGTGACTAGTTTGTCCAGTACTACTCATCTGTAATAGGACATCCAAAACCACGTTGCTCCCATTGCTTTTGGGCAGCCCTCTGGGTATTGCTTATTGAGGACATGGGGCTGTTTGCCCAGATGCTTACACTGCATGAAAAAACCCCAGCTTGAATCATGTAATAACTATGATGACTGTACTTCTGACAGTTGTTAACTGCTACAGTGTGTGGCGGAGGTAAGTGGTTAATGTTGCATAGGCTGGAGGTTTAGGAATTGCATTTTGCTTTCCTGTGTAGGATTTTCCTTAAACAAGAAAGGATTGTTATTTATCTCTCTTTTTATGGAGCCATATTGTCCTGTTTACATAGGGAATGTGAGAGCAGGAATTCTTGCTGTTCAGCAAGACAGAGACTACCCATTATTTGTTGCTTGGGTGTTAATTTTTGTGTGCCATATAGGACGGTCCATCAGAACTCGGAAGGAGACAAATGGTGATCAACATGGCATTTGTTCACTACAGACTCAAAATATTGTTGTGTTTCAAGCCAAACTTGAATGTCAGCTGCTATTTCAAACTTGTAACATTGGCTCGTTTCCTCACTTGTATTACTTGGAGAAAATCAATTTTACCACATGGTTTCAACCTGCATAGCTTCAAAGATGGACCCGAGGCAGGGATTAGAGTTTGACTTGTGATTGTTATTTACTGTGTCCCTGTGATTGTCAGGGGATTGTGTTGTCTGATTCTCATATCTACTTTCTTCATGCTTACCATCTTGGATGATGGTGACTTACTGGGTTATATATGTAAACTGGAAAACATTTAAGCTTTTCCTTTCCTGAAAACTGCTCTCTTTTTGCAGAGCTAAATTTGATTCCATAGGGCGAGCAGATGTCCTGAAAATGGCCATCCTGCTCCATAGTTAAGGTGCTGATGTCTGAAAGACTATTGAGAAACGTGATTTTCTGCGGAGGATATGTTCAAAATTGCTATGTATGAAAGTATTTTGAAGAGTCTGTGTGAGGATGAGGGGTTTAAGTGGCAGTTTATTCCAAGGTACTTGAGGGTAAAAAAGTACTACATTCTGATTTATTTGGGGGAAAAGTCCTGCTCCTGCAGGGAGTGTTCAGATTTCTTGAGAAATGAATTTCGACCAGCAGTGGGGAAGAGGAAGATTAAAGACAGCTTGAAACAAAAATGGTGTCATTTTCCATGACTGAATGCAGGACAGATACATTCTTAGATACGAAAGGAGCATCTGAAATACAAGGGAAATGCCATGCTATCCTGAGCGTGAACTATTTGTGGGACAGTGTATGGATGTTCTCTCCTGTTTTACTCCTCCGTGTGAGCAGATTCTGTAAGTGATGGCTCACTTCTCTGAGGAATCAATCCACGTGTTGCTGAAATGAAATGAAACATTAGGCTATGTGCATTTTTTTTTCCTGTACAGCAAGCCATTACAAGTGAGATGTCACACATTAGGGTGCTTAGCATGGCTTATTCACTGGCAGCTGGCCTGCCTTGTCTGGCTCCTGGAAGTGCTAATTGAATGCCGTACCATTCTTTAATAAAGTGTTTGATATGGCTTGTCTCAACTTCTCCCCAGTCAATGGAATGCTGATAGAGTCAAAACAGAAAGGTTTTTAGTAGGCTATTCCACATCACAGGAGTAAAATTTAATTGAGGGGCAGTGTGAATAGCAATAGTATGTGTTCTGAAACTGAGCCTGAAAGATGAGTTTATCCCTGTATTTGGTATAGCTTATTTCTCTGTTTTCCTTGACCAAGTCATAGTGGTCAGAGGTGTACTTTCTAGTAGCATATGCTAAGTCTTTTGAACGAGGAGAGCTTTAATCTCCCTAGGCTTATTGACACAAATATGAGTTGGCAGAGTAATTGCTGTGTTGGCTTGAAAGGCCATTGCATTTATTGTCTTCAAAGCTGTTTTTCATGGTGAACCAAGTAAATGGTCTGTCTCCACAGACTCTCCTCTCCCTTTGGGTTGAGGGTCTGTATGATGGTGTCTAGGTCAGCTGGAAAGGATAATACATTGAAGAACTTACACAGACGAGAAAATAAATGAAAAGGCAGATGTTTCATGAATGATCTGTTTAGAAACGATCATTTCTCTTCAAGTTGGCCACTATTTTAACATGTCATGGAACACAGTGTTAATATAATTTAACAGTGTATACTGGAGTAATTTAAAATACAATTTCTAAGCTATTAATTCTATCTGAATCACTTAGACACAGTCAGCCAAGATACTACAAGTAAAGAATGTAGATTCAATTTGCATTGTACAATTGCAACTGAAAAAGAGCTTTATATTTGGTGCAGTGGTATTAAAATAGGCCAGCAAGTATCATTTGGTGAATAATTCTACAAATGCAGGTTACATTTTGCATGTCTTAGAGCCAAAATCACTTTCTCAGAGCTATAAAACAGAAGTTCATTTGTCTGGATCTCTGAATAACTCAACAGCTAAGGTATTCTATAAAGCATATAGGTACATGTTAGTTGATAATTCTTACCAAGTGACATTATAGTTTGAAAATCTATTTCTTAATGACTTTCAGTAAAGGAAAAAAACAAAACCTAGCAGAATACTGGAAAACTGGGACATTCAAGTGAGAACTGCCACCAAAGTAGATTTCAGCGTTTTGGTTGTGGCTTATTTCCCCCATTCGAGTGTTACCTGATGTTTTATGTTCATCTTGCAATGTGTATAGTAGGAGTTTATGTAGCATCGGTGTAATCTTTCTTTATATCTTTTTTTACCCAGCCCTGTAGTTTGCATAAGTAAATTTCTGCTAATTTCACCATTCCATCAATATTCAGTATTGGAAGAGAGCATATGCTAGCAGAAGAAAATGTGCCCACCAACGTGAGTTACTGGAAATCACTGTCTATTCCTCACAAACCTTAGTCTTTGCACAGATAAAATCTGTTCTTTATTCAAGGATTTGGACTTTGTTGCAGAAACAGTTTGGGGTGTGTGTATGTGTGTTTGTTTTCAAGTGGGGTTTGGTAGTTTTGGTTTTAAATCAATCCTTCTGTTTTCTGCAGTTTCAACTAAGAGAAACTAGTTAGTCCTTTGTTACGTTGCAATTGGCGTTTGCCTGATAACTGTATTAAATGCTTTGGATTCACCTTCGAAGTTGTGGAGAGGAGAGTTCCCTTAGTTCCAGTTATTAAACTGCGTGCTATCCCCCTAGGGTTTTGCTGTTACCTTGATTTTTGTAACACCCTACAAGAATAAAGACTTATTTAGTTCTTAGTACATACGCTGTAATATTTTTTCAGAAGTATTTTTGAGGTGTAGCCTTTTTCATCAGTGGGTAAGGGTACTTAAAAGGAGTAAGGCTCAGGAAAAAAAAAATTGGCTCATATAGGATAGGAGACATGCTTAGACAAGCAAAAGCAGTCAGGGAAAAAATGTGAAAGCTGGGGACTGCACCATTACTGTCTTTGTGCTCCAGCATTATTTGCATTGCTGCAAGTGCTGTACATGTGCAGCCAGGGGAGATATGAACAGTATTCCCTGATGATGCTCTGAATTTTGGTTGAGGCTTATGCTTATCCAGTAAAAAAAAAGTGGCAAGCCAATGAGACTGAATATTCAGAACAAGCACTGCATGTTCCCTACCAATCTGAAAAGGTAGATTTTGCACTAGTAATGGCTGCCAGGAGAGAAGCAAGTTTTCATTATGTTGTGTTGACAATTGGTGTGTAAGCACTTCAGCCTCATGCAAGGAGGTGAGCCTGGCTGTTGAAAGAGTGTGCTGGTCCTACTTACTCCATAAAACCTGAACCACAGCAGCTGGAAAATGAAGTGATGAACTTAAGTGTGTGACTACCAGATGTCTGATTTATTGGGTAACACTGGCATGATTTAATGTGGAAGAATTCCTTCTAAGTTACTATAGTGCTTTGCAAGAATAATGTTGATTGTAAAAATGATTTATCATTTTAGGCAAGATATTTGAATAAATGTTTCCTGTTTCTGCTTCCATAAATTTGACCAGTGGAGACTTACTCAGTTACTTTAAATTTGGTGTAACTGCTGCCCATTTCCAAAACAAAACAGGATGTGAAATATCCACAGATAATGTCAGCATCCTTTAATTGCATACCTGTATTTATGCCTGACTTCATAGGATTGAAAGGTAGATCTTAATGTTATGTACTTCAGTGAAGCTCATATTTTGTCATCTAATCTTCCTTTAATTAATAAAAGGTATGATCTTACAGTATTAAAGTGGATTGATTATTGCATCCGGAAGTTGTATCCATAAGCCTTTTTATCCTCCTGTCTTGGTTAGCCTTAAAAACTCTATTGTGTTCATCCTGCAAGCTTTCTCAAGCTGGGCTTTCTACCTCCAGCTCCTGCCGCTGCAGCAGCATGCATAGATGGCAGTGCTATTCCTCACCCATTCTTGTCAATTTAGGAGATGGATATTTACTGCAGTTACCTCCATGACTATTTGCAAATACTTCCTCTCCTCCCCCACAATTGAACTTAATTTACGTATGAACCAAACCCAATTGCAGAGCTCTTCCTGAAGAAGCTACTCATCTCCTATAACAAAATTCCTTATGGTAGAGCATTTCTGCTGCAATAATGTGGGTTTGTTTATATTTTGTATATCCAAATATTTTTACTTTAGCCTAAAGCATTGTCATGTTTGAAGAAAAACCTATCTGAATGCTTCAGCAAAAACTGAATGCTAATTTGGCAACAAGAAAACTACAGTTTTAGAATATCCACCTTAAAGTATTTGTAAGCATGGGAAGCTGCAGGTAAAATTATACTCCTGTCAGCTCATGTGGGTGGTGTTTGATTGCTTAATTTTTTTGTTTATTTATTTTCCTTTAGCTACAAGGTCAGGTGAATATGTTGTTAGTCCTTCGGAGAGAGAGATTTGGTTACGTGTTTTAATTAAAAAAAGTACAAATAAGCATCAGTTGAAATGCAAATTTATATTAGGTTGTAGTTTAATCATTTTAAAAGGCACCACGTAGTTGGAGTACAGAGAAAATCTGAAAGCAGATGTGTTACCGGGTCCTTAAGTATACATTGACAGAAGTTTGGGTCATAAAATCGTAGAATGGCTTGAGTTGGAAGGGACCTTAAAGATCATCGAGTTCCAACCACTTTGCCATGGACAGGGACACCAGCCACTAGACCAGGTTGCTGAAAGCCTTATCTGTGCAGATCTGTTATTTTACTGCCTCTAGGAAAAAATGTTAGTTACTTTGTCAAAGTGAGTGTCTATAATAGCAGAGTAAGCAAACCTGGGCATCTTAGTACTACGCTGTAATATCAGACATTTTGTCTAGATTTGAACAATCATGCTGAATTTTAGAAAATTACCCACGCTCTGAACTTTGTAAACTGTTAGGTGAGTTACCCCATTTGTCTTAACCAGAGACAAATCGCCTTAACCACTTTCTTAATCAAAAATCCTTGCTAAAGAAGGGATGGAGGAAGGCCAAGCACTGTGCTTTGCTGGAGAAAAGAGTGCCTAGGGTGTCTGTCACTTTGCTTGAGAGGTTCTGGCCTTTCTGCTGTTGTGCTGCCTCTGGGTCCTCGTCTTTGAGGAGGATGGGTCAGGATGGGCAGTCACGTTTTGTTTACATCTCTTAACCTCATTCAGAAAATACTTGGGGAGAATGAGGAAGTCAACTTCTTTTAAGTTATTTGTGTCTTCACTCAAGTATATAAAAATAAAAGTGGTAAGACTGTAATCGAGTACTGTTTTAATAGCTTTCTACTAGCTCAGAAAAAGGATGGAAATAGACATCTATTTATTTTTACTCTAGCTTCCCCTCAGCAGCTTCCATTTTCTAAGATGTCATTATCCTTCTCTCTGTTGCACGTATCTACTGCTTCTAATTTACACAAGCAACGGAAGCAGCTGAACAAAATTGGCATGGGTTGTCTTGGTTTTGGAAAATGGCATCATTTGATAAAGTCACTGCATGACAAAAGTGACAGTGGCTAATCAATGTCATTTTTGCCTGCTTACATGTAGACGGCACCTGAGGCATGCAGGGTGATCCTAGGCTTAAGGAAATGGTGTTTACTAGTTCACCTTCTTCAAGTGAGAAGGTAGGATTCGTTTACAACCACAGAAGTCATCCCTTTTTCTATTAAAAAATAATTTTAAAAGAAGTTTTATATAAGAAATGGTTGCTTTAACACTCCCAACACACACCTCCCCCCGACCCTTCAGGTTTTCTAGAGAAAGCTTTTTGGCTATCACTGGTGAGTGACTGACTAGATTCTGTGAAAGCTGACATCTTTGCTTTGATCTTGTCAGGGTTTTTGAGAGCCATCAGCTTCAGATCTGGGCTGTTTGGAACATAGCTGTGAAATAGTTTTAGGTATTTAATTTGGGTTTAACATTTCCTGGCAGTTGCTGGGTTTTACACCTGCATGGGGAAGATACAAAAATCTACTACGTGCATGGTGGAAGACAAGCAGCTTACTGCACCATACTTCACAGATAAACTCTGCTGACATACGGTCCTGTCAAAAGCATAATGTCAACTGAGACAATTGCATCTGTTTTTTGTTAATGACATGTTACTTGTAACAATAGCAACTGAATGAGTTTTACTTGAAAGTTTTTGTGTTCTTTCATATAATAAATGTTGCACTGTATTTGCCAGACTTGCTTCTTCAGGAACAGCTTTACATCAGAAGTGCTTCTTTGTGATGGGGAAATAAACAAAATATGGGCGTTGTGTTTGGGGTTTTTTCTTGGGGTTTTTTAATGTTGTATTTTTAGAAGGCTTTTTTTATCACCTGTAAGCTAATTGAATAGAGAATTTTTTTTACTTGCTGAGTTACAGAATTCAGTTTAAAAGGAGAAAAAAAAAGGGCAAAACAGTTAAATATTGGGTTGGCCAATTATCAAAGTCAATATTGCTACGTGGTTATGTGTTTGTAATTCATGTTGTTCCAACGTTAGTGTAAGCATGGTGCCTTCTGATTTTTAGTTTTTTCCTTTGTATTTACAATTCTTCCAGGTTACAGTCTGCTGTGTGTTCTGCTCTTATGCTTGTTTGGTAACAATAAAGGACTAAATACCATAACCATTTGGTATCATGTCAGTATGCAAGGTCTTTTTATTTATACTGTTCTTCCATATTGAAGTCCCTTGGTGTAGATTGTCCTAATTTTTTTACTTCTGGATTCTGCAAATGTGGAAAGTCTACCATTTGTCAGCCTCTCTTTTGAGATCAGCAGCCATCCTTTCTAATGATCAAACGGTATGTGCATTAATCCACAGAGCAAGAATCTGAGAAGTGTGTGTGTGTGTGTGTGTGTGTGTGGATATGCAATAAATTAACTTCCTGAACTAGGAGGTTGAAACTGTACTACTGTAACCTGCAACATGACAGGCCTGTTGGGTTTGCTTTGATGTTTAAGATTATTTAAAAATTTCTGGACTTCATTTCTTAATTGTTGAAGTATTTTGTATTCTTTTATGGCTTCAGTATTTCCTTCTTTTCGTAGGACCCCAGCTGAATGCACAACTAGAAGGCTGGCTTTCTCAAGTACAGTCCACAAAAAGACCTGCTAGAGCCATTATTGCACCGTAAGTTTGAAGATTGCTTTTAGTATATGTAATACTTGATCAGTTAAATGCTTCTGTGTTTTGAGTGATATTGAAAAGTGCTGAAAGCTAGTACTTTGGATAAAGGAATACCCTGTTATTTTTTTATCCATATTTTGGACATGGCATGGAATAGAAGAAATCCGTGCTCGTTTTGGTATGTTAGTTTCCTTTTGGTGATGGACTGCAAACGCAGCATTCGCTCGTGATCCAGTGAGACAGGTTAAAAAATGAATTAAATACTGTTCAGCTATGCAAAGTGGTTTACTTTCATTATTTTACTTTGTTGGTTTTTTTTTTTGGCTTGGGTTTATTTTGGCCACAGCAGAAATGGGGATCATTTATACTGTTTAGGTGAAGTTCAGTTTCCTGAAGGTAGTTGAGAGCTATAATAAGAAATGTTGGTCATTCCTATTTACTATGAGTTGGAAGGAATAGCGAGAAAAAGCAACTGAAATATGATGGTTTTCCTGTGTTAATGTAACATTGATTTAATGTTTGAAGAAATCGTCCCACATCTGCCTTAAGTCATTCTCACAGGGATATCAGGAAAGAGGCCTTTCATCTGAGCATTGTAGGTACCCTGGGTACTTTTTCCAGAATCGCTGAAGGTCGTCCCATGGCTTCACCAAATTGTTTCATTAACCATGCCTTTTGTTTTCCCACCTGTAAATGGGATGTAGCTAATGATATTTTTGTGAACGACTGAGGAAACAGACCACAGCAGAGAGAACCTTTCAGAAGGTTCTTTTGTCAAATAACATACTTTGCTAGTTCACTAGGTCTCAATCCCCTATGTCTCTCTTTAGTACATATGTTAGTATCTTTCTAAGCTCTTTAGAACGAGTGAGATGACACTGAAGTAAAACCCCAGGGTAGTTTTGAAGATAACCTGCTCCAGGTATCCCTCTGTGGATGAGTATATATGCATGCAAACACACAGACACAAGCATAAAATCCTCCAGTGCTGTCAATGGGGAATTTGTATCTTCAAGTGTGATATATGTCCCAGGACTTGCAGCACATCCCATTCTCAGTAGCATTGTATAAAAAGACCATCTGGAAAGCTGTGGTGGTGTTGCACATACTTAACCTCAAATAAATGAGAACTGTTTACCTAAGGTCACAGGTGTTCCCAGAGGTGATGTGGCTCAAGCTTTGTGTAACAGAGGCAGTCTTCTGCTGTGGACTTGCAGCTGAGTGATTGTGAGCTGCTCTTCACCACTCTGCCTTGGATCTTGGGGAATGAATGTTAGCTGAAATTAATACTTTTAGGAATGTAAATGGAATCTTCTGTTTTTAACAGTCTTGAAGGGAGGGGATCTTAAGATTTGGATGTGATATTTGAGACAAGTAGTTAGAATAATTGTGAATGTTTTTGGAGTGTGCGCAAGTTACGAAAGGCTCCAGGCCAGACTGATAGGAAATGATAAAGCATGTATTGCATCGCCTGCAGTCAAAGCTACTGTGCTGCATTCCAGTACTTTCCTTGTGCTCATTCATTCTGTGGTAGAGGTACTGTTCTTCAATGCAGAGCATTTTTGTTCTGTTTATCTGCTGTAAGCTGTAGTCTCTTTCCTAGAGCCCTCTATGGTCATGGGATTCAGTAACGGAAGTGTGGTTAGAAGAGTTTTCAGCAGCTTGCTATTCTCTTGTCCCCTGGCTGCACTCTTAGCATCATCATGAGCTTCTGATAATATACAATTGTGTAATCTGCTTACTAGTATCTTAAAAGTAACAAAAGGTGCTTTGATCTGAAGGCTTACTTATTAATGTTCAAGTAAACCATCAGTGATATTTTTTAAACAAGTCTCTTGTACATTCAGCACTGCAGCAGTGTCTCCAGCTCTTTCTAGAGCATTGGGGACAAATAATATTTAATGTATTAACTTCTAATAGCAATATCTAAATATTTAAGCTGTTCAACAATATTAAACAAGTTAATATTTTGTACACCTGGATTTGCAGCCATGCAGGATATACCTATTGTGGATCTTGTGCAGCCCATGCTTATAAACAAGTGGATCCTAATATTACGTAAGTATTAAAGTCTTTTGGTTACAAGGTGTAAGACAATGCCACTGCAATTCTCTGAGACACTGAAAGTTCTTTTTATGTTCCTGCACCTCAAAGTACTTTTAATTTTGTACCCTGTTTAGGCTTTGATGTATCCCTTCTGTCTTAACATCACAAATGTTCAAATTTTTTGTATTACAAAAGAAAAAGCCCAATGTATTGTTGAAAATGCAAAGCAGTATTTTCAAAAATTAAGACTTACTGGTAACTAACTTTTTAGAAGGGAGGGATTAAAGGTGTTCCTTTTTGTAGGTAGTAACATTTAATTGGGTTCATTGCTTGACATTCTGCTGCTTTTATGAAAGCCAAAGCTGATTGGTTTTTACTGGTCTCAGTGCACCTTTCCTGTTATTGTTGGGAGGTTTGGTTTGGGTTTAAAGTGTATTAAAATATTTGATCACGATTCTGCATTGGTTTTTCAGTGCAGGATTATGGGCTGAATGCTACCAGGATTCTCTCTGCTGTGGAGAAAGTGACCAGTGTGTGTATATAATATTTGAAGTCAATGAATGTTACTTGTTGTAGTAATTTTAAACTGACTCGTTTCTAACAGCACAAAAGTGTTTGGCTTGTTAAAGAAAACAAACCCAACACAGTACTGTAGTCTGCGCCTGCCTCTGAAAATATGAATGCAGTTATTCTAGGTTAAAGGAATACAATTCTTACATTCTGCTCACTGAGATGCTTTGGGTTTTTTTCATGACAAAAAATTAAAGCCTTTCCAGTATTTACTAAAAGTATGTAATTTACAATGTTTATGTGATAACTGGCAATGTCTGTCAGTTGCATAATTAGGCAATAGCATTTTTTAATGCTCTTCAAAGACAGTGGTTTAAATTCTTTCTATGCTATTGTAAACAAAGTGAAAATAACTTAGTTTGACAGACAACTACATTCTCTAGAATTTCTCAAACAAGTTGCATTCTCCATATTCAGTGACATGGAGCTGATTGAACTTTCTAGATCAGTTGCTGTTTTGCTGCATGGGATATTTAGAATTTATCTTTCAGCTGAAGTATTGCACACTCAGATATTTTGGTTTTATGAGCTCTGTAAAAAGTTTGTGTTTTAGAATAACACTCCATATGTAAGACAAAAAAACCCTTTACATGTCTCCCACCCTTTAGTTCAGTGCCAGAAACAAGACTGTATGATCCTGAATCTGAAAAGCTGAATTTCCTATAGTTTGTTTTGTTTTGTTTTGTTTTAAGTCCCATGACAGGAGACCCTTAACATCTAATCAAGAGCCAGGAACTGAGGACTTGATGAAATAACATCATGATGACGTGTGAAAGCTTGCAGCTAAAGCTATGAATGTGAAGGTCCAAGTCCCTGTTGTTCATGCAACAGCTGAATAAAAACAGCATTTGAGAGTGACTTAAATTTGAATTTGATGAAATCTGAAGTAAGGCTGATCAAGTAAATAAGTGAAAAACTGAGTAGGTGATAAATCTATAATCTATAATCCTCATTTGAGGGCACATACCTGCAGTTGTTGAAGGTGGTGTGTAGCTGAAGATTGTGTTGGTCCAAGGAGAGAATCCAAAACTCTGTTCTAAGGGGCTGTAACACAGCATTCAACATCCAAACAAATCCAGTCAGACAGATTTCTAGCAAGTGAGTGCCCTCGACTATATGTAGCCTGCTAAAGTTGTTTAAAGCTGTGGGAAGCATCGTTGAACTGATCTCAGGATCAGTTCTGAGATATCAAGCAAGGCTAGGTCATGGATTGATCTGTGGCCTTAACACAGCAGAGTAAAACTCTGTTGGTAACTACCACACAGTGTTCCTTTGTACGTTGTTAGTAAACTTAATTACTCTAAACCAAGTGTCTGTACGACTGCAGTTGTCTAAATTGTGGGCTTTTGTGTTAATTGTAGCCGAAAAATTTTCATTCTTGGGCCTTCCCATCACGTGCCCCTTTCCCGATGTGCACTTTCCAGTGTGGACATTTACAGAACACCTCTGTATGATCTTCGAATTGACCAAAAGAGTAAGTGCATGATAAAGCTTACATCTTGAAGATTGTTGAGGCTTGACTATTAACTGTGGTACTGCAGTGATGAGATTCTTTTTGGTCTCTTCATTGCTTTTAAGTGGCGTACAAGTATGAATCCCTTATTACCGCAATGAAAGCTAACTTCTGAAAGATCCTGGTGGTTGCAGGCATTGCTATATTTTATAACCTTAATGTGTCTCATGTTCTTGCAGTCGAGGAATTCTCAGACTTTGCTTCTTATCTTTCCATAGAGAATGTGTGCCTCTTGACAAGTCAATTTTAAAAGGGTTTTCAAAGTAAAAATTACATTTGCGTTCTAGCTGACTACACACCTATTCCATTAGTCTGTGAAGTATTCTGTCTGCAAAATAAGACAGTTCTTTGATTAATTTGAGGTTATTTCTGAGAGAGTAATAATAGAGGAACAACAAGCTGCTTTTATTTCGATCCATTATTCCCTGTGACTACTTTTTTAACTGGCAGAACTTAAAAACTGTTAGTCCATGAAATACCAGTCTTTTAGAATAAGCTTAAAGGTGCAATCAAGATAAATTAGAGATTTGGACTTTCATGTGTTTTCAGGTGTACCCGAGTCATCTGTTAGAGTTATTTTTTTCACAAGGGCTAACTGCTATTTCATCACAACTGTGGTTAATCCGGCAGGGCTTTCTACGTAGTGCCTGCAGAAATTTCTGTAGGTAATAAATTATTTGGGGTTGTAGAACTCTTATGAAGCAGAGGCACAGTCCCACGTGAAATCCTTTGTCCACTGGAGAGTTTTCAAACTGTGGATACTACTCTGCAGATCACCAAGTGCACTTGAGAGCAGAAAAGATAACTTACAAGTGTGAATTACTTTTAATTACTTTCCACAGTCCTTAGATTTCATGCTTCACTTAACAATAAATTGCAGTAAATAGCAGCACATTCAACAATGGCTCAGCTGATCAGCAATTTGTATTTTCTACAACACACATGATAGGGTAGTTTGTGAAAATAGGAATTCAGTGACTGTGCAAATGCATGCGTATTTCACGTGTTTTATTGGTGTTACTTAGACCTTCAGTTGTGATTTTTTTTTCCCAATGTACTATCAAAGTCGCTGATTTAAGACTCTGATATTGTAAAGTGAATGTTTATATCTTAACCTGAACATAATTTTAATCCTGAAATGGTTTTAAAGCAAGTGGTTTATGACGACAGTTCTTGAAGGCAAGTGATTTGATGTAGTGGGCATGTTCTGATAAACATGCACTGGAGCTTGCTTTACAGTACTAAACCAAAAATAGTTAAAATCAATCTTTAATTCATTACAGTTTATGGAGAATTGTGGAAGACTGGAATGTTTGAGCGTATGTCACTACAGACAGATGAAGATGAACACAGTATTGAAATGCATTTGCCTTACACTGCTAAAGCCATGGAAAGGTACTAGGGTTAATTCCTACTTCCTACCTCCAGAATGAACGTTATGTGCATTAAATGTTTGAACTACATTTGAAGTGCTGTAGGAAACAATAATATCCCTTATGGTATATAGTATCCTATATGGTGTATAATACTCACTTTCTCCCACCCCCCAATAAAAATTTTGGGGAAGATAGCATCAGAGTGTATTAGTTACTGTAGCAGAAACTGAGTGGAGCAAACACCTCGATGATGAAATTGGAAGACACTTTTATAAACAAGTTTATATGTTCATAGTGACTTAGAAGAGTTAATGTTAGATATGATTACATGAGGTTTTTTTTTCATTTTTGCAAGGCATCTCTGGTTCTGTCTTGTTTTCAGTTTATTCTAACTTTTTCTTCCATAGTATCTGTCATTTTCCCTGGAGTATCAGTATACATCTGGGTGTTACCTTGAGCATTTCCATGTATGTTGGAAAATTGCCCAACATTTATGCAGCATCTACACAGGGAGATTTTAAAGATTCTTACGGTTTTGACGATTTAATTGTCTCTCTTTGTTTAGCGTCTTCACTTTGCAGCAAAGATAAATTCTATTTTGGGAGAGGATGTGTTTTGTGAAATTGAAATAGTTTCAGGTTCTAAAACGACTTCCTAGCGTGACCATAGCAAATTAACTGTATCTTCAGTTCAATAGTGCTCTTTTAAACAATTCTGCAATTTCAGTTAACAAGCCCCGAGGAAAAAAAAATCTTCAGATGTTATTTGAATTACAACCTCTTTTCTTTTGCTTATAAGCCATAAGGATGAGTTTACTATTATTCCTGTGTTGGTCGGAGCACTGAGTGAGTCAAAAGAGCAGGAATTTGGAAAACTCTTCAGTAAATACCTAGCTGACCCTAGTAACCTCTTTGTGGTTTCTTCTGACTTTTGCCATTGGGGTAAGTTTCCTATCTCTTCATTATAACGGTATGATGAATCATTTGTAGTAATTCTCAAGCAATGTATTTTGTTAAACACTGGAGATTCTAACTTCTGGTAAATGCATCTGTGAAACTTAAATGCCTTTATAAGGTAAAAAGAAAGAAATAATCTTATTAATCTGGAATAACAGATGAAAAACATTAATGTCGTAATGTTTTCAGTGTAGTACAGGTAATACATGGTGAAGATGTATGGGTTTATATACATCTCTTTACTGTTGCAATGAAGTAAGTGTCTGAGTTTCTTGCTCTTCTTTTAAGCACTTCAAAGGAACTTGCAGAACTAATTACCTAAAAACTCACTGGACTTACACCATCCCTCTGAGGGAAATAAGTTTTATACGTTTTACTGCTGGGTAAGATAGCAGGTGGAGTATCTATGCCAATTTGTCTGAGCTATCCCAGTCCATCTTGTTGGCAGAGCTATAAGGACTCCAGAAGCCTTGACTTCTGTCCTACTTTAACACTTTATTTTTCTTCTAAGTGTGATAATAGCCGGAATAGGGACTGCTTCAGAAAGATGTTTTTACGTTACACAACAGACCTGATTCTCTTTTTTCATTGTCATCTTTGGTCAACTTACGTAATTTTATGCAATATTTTACTCATCTTTGAACTGAGGAATATGTGGAGGTATATAAGAATGATCTGGGTTCTGTTGTGGCTAATGAACCATCTGGAACTGTTCATTTATCATGAACTTTGCCTTTGAACCTTCCTTAATGGTTACTGTGCAAGCAGAAGTAGCCTTACTCCAGGGCTGACTTTGTCAAGTGGAATATCAAAATGAAATGTTGCTTTACATTTTAATTTATGGAATTGGATTCTAAGGCAATAACAAACAATTAGTAAAGTGATACTGCAGTGTCATTTGTACATAGGTTTTTCTTCAGGAATATAGCTGCCTGCCTTGTATTTCTTACTTCACTTCTGGGCTGCTGCTGCTATTACCCTAGAATTTCTTCAGTGGAGCTAAAAGATGTAAAGTAAATGAAGATTACTACTTTGAAAATATTATTTCAATTATTTAGTAAGCACTAGGGAGTGTTTTAGCTACGATTCTTCCCTTTTTTATTTTATACATGATTTTTGTTTCAAGGTCAGAGGTTCCGTTACAGTTACTATGATGAATCCCAAGGAGAAATTTATAGATCCATTGAGCACCTAGATAAAATGGTAAGTTTTCAGATTTGGTGGAACTAACTAACAAATTTCTCCTGTTTATTACCTTTCTTTGAACACTTAAAAAATTTCTGTAGCAAAATATTAGAGATTAGCTATTTTATTGAATGTGTACTTTTCTTTTGTTTACCACAATGAGAACTCATCATCTGGTTTTAGCCAGTATCCGTCATTTTGGCTGCACAACATACTACAGGTATAATCCAGTAAGCATAGTTTAGGAGAATAAATGCATGTTTGCCTACCTAAAATGCCCTAGTGTAATGTAATTCCTGTCCACATACCCTCTTATGTTTCTAAGAAGCATTAAGAATTATGAATTGAGTGTTGTAATAGTTCAGGCTTGACAGCTGTGATACCTGCATATTGAAAAGGTGTTGGGATTATGCTAATAGTTTTAGCAACATCCATTTTGAGGAGGAGGGGCTGTAGGGGATTGTGCTGGCTGGTCAGGAAAACAAAGTTACCTTTTTCTTTGGAGTAGTGTCCCTCACTCTGTAGTAGGTGTTGAGGAAAAGCAGTAGACCCTGCTGCATTCTGGGTTTGGCAAATGTCTGAAAGTGGCATTAAATACACCAAGATGGTGCATTTGCTTTGCAGTCACTGGAGCCAAGGATTTCTTTTTAAGTTAAAAAGTTGTGCTAATGTTCAAGACTGTATTCAAGGCACGGAACTGAAGTAGTTTTCTGAAAATATGTAACCTTAAAATCTGCTACAACTCTTTGGATCATTTATGTAACTTCTGTAGAATGTTTTAGAAGAGAGAGCTGTTACTCAGGGCATGTTCATTTTATTTTGTTCTTAATTGCCTTGAAGGAATAAATCCTCTACCTGCTGAAGACATCTCTGGAGTGTTTTGCTTTGCCTATCCGTATTAACCCCTTTGTTTTAACCTTCATTCTATTTATCCCATGTTTAATAATTCCTGTTGACAGCTGAAAGGTTTCTCTATGAAAGACAAGTGTTTTTCTGCAGTCTCAGAATTGGAGCTTGAGTGTTTTTGCAGGAGAGTAGATTAAGGTGCATTAGCACACATTACTTTCCCCTTGTTGATTTCTATGGGGAAAGACTGGAGTTTGGCATTTAATTAGTTTTAGTGAATACATTGCTGCACCAACTCTTTCCTTTAGTAGCTATTTAGCCCAAAGGACACTATGGGTTTTGTCACATTGAAAAAGTGTTTTCATAGTTATTAAACAGTAGGCATATAATTTTCAATCTTTAACTGGAAAACTAAATGTGCTGTGTGCCTGTTTATATCATGCCATATGTGAACACATGACTCTATAGTCAAACTGTAAAGAGCAGGTTTTTTTTGCAGTAAACTTCAGGAATGTCTTGTTAGCAGTATTGTGGGTACTCTTGAGACACTATCCACAACGCTACAAACATCTTCCTGTCACATTTCTTCAGGTTTTGGAAGAGGTTTATTCCTATTTGTACACCCCACTCTGCTAATTCTTGTTTCCTTAGATAAGTATTGAAATTTTTTTGTCCTCTGGCATGCTAAAGAAGCTTGGATTGTTGTAACCACTAGGCCTCTCCACAGAGAAAATATCATTAGGTTAGTCTTACTACAGTTTTGCCTCTTCTCAGAGGTTTTAACCTCTGCTGTTACCAGTCCAGTACAAGGAAAGCAGTTGGCTGAGCACTTTGTAACCAGGGAGATATTCTGGTTAAGATGAAATTACTTTTTGTTATAAAAACTCTTGCGGGAGGACAATGATCTCTTCTGTATTTAGATTGGACCTTGAATACAGATGTATGATAATTTTTTTGCTAGTTCATGAACAAGGCTGAGCACTTTGGGCATTGAATATTTACAAACCTGGTAACTGCTGTGAGAGATTTTATTTGCTGTAATTTTAAGTTAGAGCGTTTAGACTCCAGCATAGAAAAATACAGAGTAGTAAATATTCTTGGGCAGACATAGGTTTCTCTGTGGTAACTCTTCATGTGACTGCTGTTACCCCTAGGGTACCACAGTGACAGTGAAAGGAGCAAACAGCTCCATGGTTAACAGGGGTGACTTAAGGAAGAATCTGTGAATGAAGAGTTACAATGGAGCAGCTGATTTGCAATAATCTGTTTGTATATCATAACCTGATACCTACCACCTTCTTAAATAAAAGTGGGGGAGTATTCTGTAAGGCATCATCGAAGAGTAATTATTCTTTGCTTATAGCAACAGGAAGATACAGGCTGCTTGCTGCAGTTTTCACTGCTAGATTGGTCATTTTATATCTGTTTGTGGAAACCTTATGCCTCACTCAAGCCAACAGAAGGATTCTGTTACCCGGAAGGCTGAGTGGGGAGGGTAGCACAGGCACTGAGGAGAGGTACACAGGAGCAGTGCACAGCCTGGGTGGCTTCTCAAGTGGTTCTAATGGACTGCTAGATTGTGATAGCTTCCACCGTGCTGCTAAGGTGTGCCACCACCTTCTACAGTGTTTCAGCCTGGAAAAGCTTCTTAGCTTGGGCATAATGCAAGGCCACTGCTCTATGCCTGGGTGCCCAGCTCCCAGCTGTGCCTAGTCAATAATTTTCCTGTTAGTTGTTTACTTTCTGGTCTTGAGTGACTCACACATGCAAAGATAGTTGGACTGGTTAGTGCTAAGACCAGGTTTGTTTCTACTTCCATAAGTGTGCTACAAGTTTATATTTTTTTAAAGTATGAATAAGTGGCTGAAGTAACTGATGGCAAACTTAAACTTGAGCAGCCAAGGAATATTGGAGCATAGTACAAAATAAGCCCATGGGCTTTATTCTGTTTTGTGGGTTGGTGTGGTGTTTTGGTTGGTTGGGTTTTGTGTGTGTGTGTGGTTTTTTGGTTTGTTTGGGGGTTTTTTTTGGTTGGTTGGGGTTTTTTGTTTGTTTGCTTGGGGGTGTTTGTGTTGTTTTATGGAGTTACAGAATTGTTTGGGTTGGAAAAGACCTTTAAGATCATCCAGTCCAACTATTCTCTTAACTCTACCAAAGCCGGTGCTAAACCATATCACTAAGCATCACATCTCTGTGGCTGTAAAACACTTCCAGAGATGGGGACTCAAACACCTTCTGGGGCAGCCTGTTCCAGTCTCTGAGAACCCTTTCAGTGAGAAAGATGCTTCTAGTATCCAAACTAAACCTCTCCTGGTGCAACCTGAGGCCATTTCCTTTCATCCTATCACTTGTTACTAGAGAGAAGGACCACTCCCCTCATCTCACTCCAGTGGCCTTTCCAGAAGTTGTAGAAAGCAATGATGTCTCCCAGCAGCCTTCTCTTCTCCAGAACTTTGTTTTGTTTTGCCCGGGCTTTTTTTGTAAGCTTGTAGATACTTGGTCCTATAGGGGATGGTATTTAAGAATGTAAATGCTTCTAGTCATATTAACTGCACTGTGTTAGGATATTGTAGATGCCATTTACAGTATCTGATTAACTGAGATACACAATTTCTATGTGGTGCAATAATAACCATGTGATACACTGGAGAACTGTCTGATCGTTTGCATTTTTATCAGTCATTTGCATTTTGTCACGTATTTAACTCTGTTCTAAATCATGCCTAGCTGAGTCCTGAATAGAAACAGTTATAAGCTTCATACCTTCTCTTTTTGGGAAAATAAAACACAGCCTGACAAAAATGTTTCCTTTGTCTGTAACAACATTCTGGAGTGAGGAACGAGCTTGGTTAGTCTTTGCTCCTCTGCCACAGGTTTGGGGTGTTTTGTTTTGGTTGTTTTTGTTTTTTTTTTTTGGTAAATCCAAAAGGTTGAAAAGTTCAGTACAGCTGAATGCTTGCAGGATATGTGTTAATAGCCATTTTCTTTGGATTGTCTCCAATCTGTGCTGTATGGAGGCCTGTTAGCAGTTGCCGGGATGAACTGCATAGCTCTAAATGTTTCAGGGCTGAACTGTGCCTTGAAATGAGCTTACTAGGCATTCTGTAAATCCACGTCCATTCATTTGAGACAAACACTTAAATGCCTCTGTCCAGTATGTTCCAGTGACTTACAGCTATAAAATGAGTCCATTTTCACTCCTAAAAAGTAATGAAAGGGTTTACAAATGGATAAAATATTCTTATGAGCTGTTCAGTGTCGGAATAAATGCCTTATGCTTGTTTAGTTTCACTTGAGTATATAGTTGAGTCTGCTTTCTTTAGCTGTATATTGACATGTACAATTCACAAGTAAATGGATAGTCAAAGGCATGCTGCTTAAGCTTTGCAAATTCAATGATACCTATGTAATCATGTTAGTTAGAGAATAGCTACCTTTACTTTTTTGGCACTCATTTAGGTTCCGTAGATCTGGAGTGAGTTAACAGCTGGCCAGGGGTCCAAACATGCTCTTCCATGACCCTGGGAGAACTGAGCTCTTGCCAGCAATTCAGTCAGCATAGTTTGGTTTTATTTTTCCATAAACTCGATCTCTTTAATTAAAACCAGATGCAAGATGAATGCATAGAAGTACACAAAGGTAGTGGTTGTGGTTGCTGTTTTCTAATCCTCCCAAACTCTGCTGGGAATCTCCTCCTCCTCAATTGTGAGCTGTGATCCAGTCTGAATAACTAGCATATTTGCCAGACCAGCCAACGCCCTTGCAGAGTATTCAAGAAGTTTCACTTTTGAGGTGGAGACTTCAGACAGACTGACTGCTTCCTGTACTGTGACTTCTCCTTTTATCACCTATGCTTTCCCAAGAGAAGGCGAAGGGGCTGGAACAATTGCAGAAACCTCAGGAGAAATTCTCTCTCTTTCTGATACCAATCTCCCACTGTCCTCATGCAAAGTATGTTGTTTTCCAGTCCCTAAGGAAAACCTTGCTTTTCCATCAGCTACATTTAAAGATCACAGCTAAATGTCTTAATGAATTAGAGTCTGGAGCTTACCTGGTGAAAAGAATTAATTTTGAGACAAAGGAAAAACGCAAGGGAATGGAGACAAATACAGGCAAAATGGCAAAGCCATGATGAAGCCCAGACAACAGTTAATTTAGACTTGGTTTAAACTGCTTTCCTGGTATTTGATCTGCTTTGTGGATGGAGTAAGAATAGGCTGAATCTGGAGTTGTAGGATCCTTTTTGCTTTTAAGAATGCAAACGTCTGTACACGTGGAAGGTTTTGTTTTCCATACATGTGCTGGTTTTCATAGTATGATTCCACAGGATCACGGATCTCATGGTGGATGGAGATGATGTACATACGTATTTGCCTCATGCAAGAGGAAGCACCATTTCCTGGCTTCTGAAGTTTCTGTCATGCTTCAGCTTTCTAGAGCTTTGGAAATGTTCTGGATCTGCCTTCTGTGCTCTGCAGATGGCCAGTCTTTGTGCAGGTCAACTGCCTTCCATGTGCGATGTGTCTAGGATACACGGCACTTGCTATGTGTTTGAATTGCATGTGTGTATATTGATGATTTGCCTAGGGTTTTTGATATCTGGAAGCAAGTGTTCAGCCCTGAGTTCAGTTATCAGGGAGGAAATGAAGGCAAAAATTCTTGCTGCTTTGCACATTTAGTAAGTTTTTCTGGGTATAGCTATAGAAAATACTGTAGATGCAAGGCACCCTTGGATGTGACGATCAGCTAGTCTGCAGGAAGAGCTTTTTTAACATGAGTGTCACTGTTACTTGCAATGTAGCTTCATGGATCTGTGGATCATTGACAACTTTGAAAGAGCTTCTGCACTTCTGGTTTGGCAAGGGATGACAAGAGGACTACAAGCTAGAGGTCACATGCTGAGCTTCCCTTGGTATAAAGTAGAGATTTTTTTTTCCTCCTGAAGTATTCCCTGCTGTCATAAATAGCTGATGTATGAACACCAGCTTGTGAATGTGTGAAGTAACTATTCCTATTGATTCTTTTTCAGGGTATGAGCATTATAGAGCAGCTAGATCCTGTATCTTTTAGCAACTACTTGAAGAAATACCATAATACAATATGTGGAAGACATCCTATTGGCGTATTATTAAATGTAAGTAACTCTCGATCTGTTGAAAAATGTAACCTCTAGCAAAATGCTTACATTGTTTTGAACACAATATTCCTGGAGTATTGCTTAGTTCTAAAATGCAGTCTTGAATTGATTAGTTTTCCAAGTGTTCTCAATTTCCATGTCTTGCATATAGACAAATGTAAGCTTTTACAAAGGCTGAGGGTTTTCAGCTCTTTCCTCTCCTAAGGGAAATGAGGTGTCATGTTCCTCTTGAATGTCATCCATTTTCTCTTGCCCCTAAATAAACAAATTAATCTCCCTGAAGAAGTACATGCTCACTCTTTTGAATCAGTACTTGCAAAAATGTATACATTTTTTTCTGTATGGCTATTAGCTGGCTGCTGAGTGCCTTGTGATGGCAGAGTTTCTGGGTTCTGCAGATACGATGAAAGATTGTTTCTGTGTTAGTGCAGTGTGAACTTGTAAATTGATGGCAATTAGAATTCAGATTAACTGGTACTTACTAGTTACCCTCTTCTGCTTTGGTGATGCAGTGGAGACATAAACCTGGCTTCACTTAGTTGTCTAAATTGGGTCACAGCTGCTGTAATTCAAATCTGAAAGAGGAAGCACATTAATGTTTTAAAATGGGAAAACTTAATTCACTGGAAATGCAGTCTATATGAAGAACATTTAAAGGAACTTTAGAGTATATGAAGGTTTGTATGAGCACTGCCAATGTAGTATGCATGTAGCAAAATTCAGTACTCTGACAACTCTGCAAAAATACCCAACTCAGCTTCAGGTGGTGATTTGTTTTGCAGTGAATCTGAGCAAAATTTTGCTCATTCACTTTTGCTAATAATCACACTTTAATAACTTGTCTTGGTACATTTTTCCTCAGTGGAAGAAATGTTATCTAAAAAGTGTCCATAGCGTGGGTTGTTTTGTTATTTGGTTTTCTTTTATTCACTACATCTGTGTTTCTGTGTACATTCCCTATGGAACTGAAAGTGTTGTTCCCAAAGGATCTGTTTTGAAAGGCTGTTTAACATTGCTCTATAAAACTGTATGGATGTACCTAGTGTAGTGGGGGGAGTGTCAGTGAATGACACACCACAGAAATGGTGCACAAGTTACTTGGAGATGCATATAATGGTACTATATTATGGGAGATGGTCAAGGATCCCTGGGGAGAGGGGATAAGACTGAGATGTTGAAAATGTTATAATTTCACTGATGATTTTTAAAACCAGCTTTTTTGTTTCTTTTCCTTTTTTTTTTTTTTTTTTCTCTTCAGGCTATCAGTGAGCTCCAGAAGAATGGAATGAATATGAGCTTTTCATTTTTGAATTATGCTCAGTCAAGCCAGTGTCGAAACTGGCAAGACAGCTCAGTGAGTTATGCAGCTGGAGCACTTATGGTCCACTGAACTGCTGAACGCTCAGGGATGGCACCTGCACACACTCTGTATACGGGGTCCCAGCCTAGCCCTTACAAAGATACAGTCCTTGGTCTTTGGGTATACTGAAACCTCAAACTAATAGAACTCTCTTCTTTTGTAGTAGGTGTAGTCCTTCCTTAGTTTTGACTCATTTACAAATGCTTTCTTGTTTAGGACAACAGAAGGAAGGCTGGTACCAAAACGTTTTGTGATCTTTTTTCTTTTCTTTTTTTTTTTTTTCTTTTTTTTTTTTTTTTCCCCTTTTTTTTTTTTTTTGGGGGGTGGGGTGGGGGGGGGGGGAAAGATAATGGCTATGGAGGCATGGTGGCAAGCAGTCCTTACAGATACGACGTGTAAAGCATTTACCATATCCTAAATTTGCACTCTTTGCAGACCTGTGCACATGTATGCAGCTTTCAGAATAGTTTTGCAAGTTGTAAACTGAAGAAAAGGGGGTGGAGGCTTTTTAATACACAGGGAGAACAACGCATTTATAAATGAACCTGTATTAGAAGATAATAAAACTCCAGCATAGTCAGTTACTACCCATGATGTACAACAGGTATCTTCTATTTTAGTTGCTAATAAAGGGCTACACAAACCTGAATTAGTCTGATCTAAATTTATTGCTTTGTGGTGTTTGTGGCTACTTGTCGTTAACATCCTTTATCCTCAGTTCTCACGCTAGATAATTCAGCTCTTCCCTGAAATACTTCAGAATGTATTTTATATTCAGTAGTTTTGACTACTTCATTTACAGATTTTAAAATGAGCTTAAGCCTGCACTGTGAGCTCAGCTGTGCAAAAGAATTTAAAAAGCTTTTGTATACTCTTCCTCTGTTTGTTACACAGTTCCCTGTAAAAGTAATACCTGTTGGTAGGTGATACAAATCGATATCACAAACACACTTTTAATGATTTTTATGCTCAGTTTGTTTGTTGAAGTCAAACAGATGCAGTATTTGTATTTGGAATTACTTCAAAACAAACAGTAGCTTGAAAAGTAAAATTTTTTAATTACCTGTCAGGCATTCATAGGCCACAGAAGCCATACAGTGCTAAGCTCCAGCAATTATTCCTCACAGATTTGACTGGGAGGGAAAGGTAAGGCTGCTTCTTTGTTGTTGTGTTGGGGCTGTTTGTTTGTTTGTTTGTTTGTTTAAATTTCTTTCCATTCTTTGGGTAGAATTGTTTCATAGTCTTTAAAGATCATCATCTTAAGAGCTCCCACACTACTTTCCAGCCAAAATAATGGGGTAGTATATTTGAGTTATCATTCCTGAAGTCCTCCTTTTGTTCTAATAAGAAATGCAAAGTAGGATGGCAGTACTGTCTCATTATCTAAATGGAGATTTCATTCCCTGTTGCTTCACCTGCTATCAGGCAAAGTCCTGGTGCATTCAGCTTTTCTGAGTGGTAGAGGGGAATTTCAGAATTCAATTTAGATTTATCTTTGTGTGCAACAATTTCCCCAACTTCCAAAGTCTTCACCTGAAAGCATACCAGGCATCATCTTTATTCCTATTATAATACCCTTTTGCAAACATGCACTGCTCACACCATTTCTATTTTCCTTATCACACAGTTGGCCATCATTTAAATAAACAGGTGAATGCTCCATTTACAAAATGAACTACTTTGCAGATGTTCAGAATTCATTTCAGTTGCCAAGCTCCTTTGCACGTCCATTCTTCTGGTTGCCTTATTACTCTGCCTTATTCTTGAAAAGTCTCAGCAGCAGACAGGGAAAACAGCTTTCAGATTACTTTTGACAGACCAGCAAGAAGGCTGTGTAGGCACAACTGGATTGGTAGCCAGTCCTTATAAATACTTTTCTGACTGTGCCTTATTTTAAAAGCAGTTTGATCATAAAGATTAACTTAAATTATAATACATCTTTGGTGAATACAAGGATAATTAGGAGTCACGTTTCTTTCAGTGTTACCCCAGATGTTTAATGTCATTATTGAACCACACACTTAACTAGAACAATTAACTATATACTTTCTCCCTAAGGTAAACATAGTAGTTGGCTTCTGAATACAAATGCCTGAGTTGCATCTTCTGTAAGATAGTTTTTAATAAAAACATAACTGGAAGAGCTTCAAGTTTTGCTTGAAGCCGTTTTGCTCAGCACAGTGTTGCAAAATCTCTTCCAGTGAAAGCATTGCACGTGTAAACTTTGTAATGTATTTTAAAATAAAGTGTTTAATTAAAATGGGAATTTCTGTGCCTAGTAATAATAACCAGTACTGACAGTTCAGAAGCCCCTTCAGAGAGAAATGTAAAGCATTGTGAACTCTGCTCTAGCCTGGGAGGATTTGTTGTAAAAACCCTGTTTGTCAGACAGCAGAAAATGCTTGACTTCGAAGAAGTCGGTTTGCTTTGCTTTTCTGGTGGGGTTGAAGGGACTTGACTTTCAGTTTGCTGGTGTATCAGTTTAAAACATGTCAGAAGGAAAAGCAAATGACTTCCTGAGAAGGTCTTACCTCAAGACTGGCTTTGTTATTTTAGCTTTACCACACATTATTCTCACTTAAATATACAGTTGACTATAGCATTATGGGAGAAAGAGAGATGGTTTGGACAATATTGAATAGTCAGTGATGTTCACTTTTGTGGAGGTTGCTTCTGTGCATAGGATGGCAGCTCTGACCATTCATCTGGTGCAATAGATCCAGCCAGGGACATGATTCTCACTTTTAAATTTGGCCCTGCAGAGAAGCGTTCAATGTGTAAAACTGTTGATTAAAACACTTCTGTGGTTTTCTCTGTTCTCGTTCACAAGAGTTTTCATGGATTTGTTTAAAATACTGTCTTTTAAAAGTGTTTTTAAAGCACTGTCTACTGAATTCTGAGTTCTTAAGCTTAATGTTTTTGATGCTGAAATGGAGCAGTAGGTCTTCTACTTCAGGTTTTGATCAGCAGAAGCAGGAGGAAATACAGGCATCTTGCTGCAGGGTGGTGAATGGCTCTGTGGGCACTGGGGGCTACTGCTTGCTTTTGAGTCCAGGAGCGTGCACCCCTTGCAGCTCTCTGCATGGCGCCACTTCCAAGTAGCTGCTTCAACTCCCAGCCTGCCTCAGTTCACAACAACTGCTTGGCTTTATTTATTTTGTTTTTTAAATCCTGACTTGAGTGGCATTGAACTGAACTCTTACTCCAGTGCAGTCTCCTCTCTTGAAGCTTGTAGAAGTGCTGGGTTCACACAGGCATTTTCAGGTCTAGCTCTTGTTCTTGCTGTTTCCCAGTCGGGCTCATTGCTGTGTCTCAGAGGTTCTGGGTTTTGTTGTAGGGCTCTACAGAGGAATTTTGAGTTGGCATTTCAAGCACTGAAATGGGTGCACTCTGTTTGATTCCTGCACACAGTCTCCCTGTGCCGCAGGATGTTGTTTTGGTGGTTTGTGTCGGTCTATTCTATTTCATGGTTGTCCTTTTCCCCTTACTCACTCAGGAAAAAAAATTTGCTCTCTGCATGAAAGGAAGCTTTGCTTTCCAATTACATCAGTTACCAGTTACCATAATTTGCAGTTGTTATTTTCTCAGGCTGAGTTCAGTGTGCTAAACAGCATCTGATTACTTTCAAAAATTGCCCAAACTATTAACATTCATGGAGGAATGATTAAAGTCCCTTGTAGAAGTGACCCTTTGCCTTCCTACTCCTGTGAGAAACTTTGAAGCTAGCTTATTAGAACATCTTTAGTGTGAAGGAAAACTGAATTTCAGGATTCACTTCAGTTCACTCCAGAGATGTAAGATGTGTTGTTTCAGGGTCCACAGTGCAGCCAGATGGCCCTTTCAATAGATGGTTGCAAAACATGATTTGGAATTGGTCTGTAGGGACCAACTGACTATTCTTTCAGTAATGCAAAAATCTATTGCCTCTATTCTAATTGTTTCTAGGGCTTTTTGGTTTTTTTTTCTTTTCTTATTTGATTTTGTCTAATTTTGAAAACAATTTGTCCGTGCTTACTGCAGACCACTTCCAGATGCCTGCTGTCATTTGGAGGTTATCCCAACATTAGCTGAAAACTCAGCATTGGCTTCTTCCTGTCTTATCTGGTAGCTCTTTAGAACTTGCATTCCCTAATACCAGGGCCTTAGCTAATCTCTTGCATTGCTTATACTCCCGAAATGAAAATGCCATGGTAGTGACTGGTCTAAATTAAGAAAGAGATTATGTGAAGTTTGCTTATGCTTTCTGGTTTTGGGGGTAGAGGGGAGGGCTGTGGCAGAGGCTTGGACCTTTTTGGAAAGGGCTAAGAAATTAGCATAGGCATAGATGGGAAAGACAATGGTTGGTTTTCCAGTATCATGTCAGCATCTGTTCTGCTGTCCTGTCTGGGAGCTGACATACTGCAAAACACTATCCAGTGGAGCTTTGGGCTGAGTGCAGTGGTGGGCAGCCTGCTAATGCTACTTGAAAGATAAGAAATGTTGGAAGTATTTTTGTCAAGTGTAGTTCAGTTTATTGAAGATGAAGGGTGAGAATCCTATGATGTTATCTTTAACTTACAGGAAAAAAGTGTTTTGTCTTTATGCAGAAAAGGTTACAAATGGACTCCCCTACCCCCTAGGTTGCTAAGGCAATGTGTTTTGTTCCCAGTAGATTTAAGACAAGTAAATAATTAGCTCAGCCCTATGATCTCCCTTGACTTTAATGCAAATATGTGTTCCCCACAAGCAGTTTTTCATACTTGTTTCCGAGTTTGTGAAACCACAGTCGTTACTGTTTTCAAACAAAAATATATCCTAATGCTAGTAGTTGTATTTACATACCATTAAAGAATTACCTAGGGCTTCAAATCTGCTGTGAGTGAAGTCAGTAATGAAAATGTAGACTTCAGTGGCACTATATCTCCTCTGGGTATGACAAAGACCTAAATGATAAAAGGAATAAAACACTGTGTTAAGCATTAAAACAGTAATTCTCCAAACCTAAACTACTCAGATTTCCACCCCACCCCCAGTGAATGGTGAGAAATTACTTTCCTGAGCCTGTACTGCAGCTTCACAAGACTGACAAGAGCAGTGCTTTTAGGTGAGGTCTCTTTTTTTAAATAAAGGGTGTTTATTCTATAATTTTTCTTCTGAACTCTTGCAGCATGGAGTATTATCCAAGTGCCTGGGCCGCAGTGGCTTGACTAAGCTGCTGGGCTGCTGAGTAGGTAGGGAAAGGCATCCCCTGAGTTGTGTTAGCTCATACTTAAATACCTCGATGACTTTTGTTTGTCCCCAGAGACTGTTAAAGACTTGAAGAGTGAGCCTTGAAGCTCAGATATGATGAATCAGTGTTGAACTCAGGCATATTTTTTTTAATGATAAAAATATTTTCCTTTATGCTCACAGTGCAAAGGGCCACTGTTGCAAACAGTGACATCAGTAAGATGTCTGCTACAGGGGGCTGGTCTGAGTATGCTGACTTGGTGGTATCACAACTGCTTTCAGGGAGAAATTGCACTTTCTGTAGGAAATTGGTTTTTGTTTGCAAGACTGAGATGTAACCAAATGCTGCTTTGACCCTGTCCTGAAATAAACTGACTTGGTTGTTGTATACAAGCACTTAGCTCTGGGGGTATATGGTCCGTATTTAACCATCAGAGAAATTACCTTGGTGGCAGGGCAAGGGGATGCATTACTGATGTGTGCCTCACACACTTGCAAGACAACTCCAAAGCATTGAGGTTGTGTGGGGAAACAGTTGCAGTAAAGTGGGTGACACGTTATGGCATGTGTCAAATGTTCACTTTAAAACCCCCGAACGTTAAGAAGCCAAACAACCCCTGAAACTCAATGCATAAGCAGATTTCTGTCAATAGCAGGGAAAACTTTAACCAGAAGGTTAACTTGTTCATGAAAGTTGGGACAAAGCTGGGTTGAGAGGCTTCCTATTCCAGCTCTGCAGCAGGAAGCTTTGGAGAAGAGGGTGGCCTCAAGGGCTTGCTGGAGCTGGCACGCCTTGGGGTGGGGTCACGAGTCTCGGTTCAGAGGTGCAGTCTGCTACATGCATGTGAACTCCGCTGATCAGCAAGTGTGAAAAACTACCCTTGCTCCTACTCGCGCATGAACTTGAGGAACAGGCCTTCTCTGCAAGCAGAGTGCTGACAAGCAGGGACGTGTTTTCCGTCGTTGCACAGCAGTTCGCTGAAAACCGGGCGCTTCCCGTTGCGGTAACCTCTCTTCGCTCTCCTCGCTGCGTGCTAAACGTAGGTCAGGTACCTCTGCGATGGCTGCCGGGAGCGGTCACAGCCCCGGCCTGCAGCCATCCGCCCTGTGCCAGGGGGCGCGGGGCCGCCCTGCCCGGCCGGCTCCAGCGGCCCGCGGTCCTCAGAGCTCGCTGTGAGGTGCGCCGGAGAGCCGCGTTTTGCTCAGCAGCGGTTGCCCGCCTCTTGACACAGGAGTTATTTTGGGGAGGGGAGGGCCGGCCGACACTAGGGGTCAGTGTCGGGCTTCCCTCTGTTCCTGCCTGGCCCGCCGAGCGCAGCCGCCTGCCAGAGGCACCGGTGTGCCCGCCGGGAGGTGGAGCGGGGCCAGCCCCGGGGACCGCACTGCTTGCTGGTGCGGCCAAAACACCAGTCAGAAGATTTCGTTTTCCGGTGCGTCCTGAACATTGTGGCCGTATTTTGATACGGCCCCTTTCCCAACAGTGCCTTTGTATTGATTTGTTAAAATAAATAAATAACAATTTTAAAATCCTTACGAAGTAATGGGTTGGGAGATCATCACCTCCTGAATGATCCCTGTCACAAACTACATTTAAAAATGGCAACAATCTTTTTTCTAAACAAATATTTCTCTTGACAAAGCTCACAAGCGAAGTAAAGCAATGGTGTACCTCCAGATGTGCCTCTGGACATGGACCCTCTTGGAACCTCTTGGTTGGTGTCAACTACAGAATGCCTGATCAAGAGGAGGCTATTGACAGTGCCTTCTTACTTCAGCTTACCAGGAGGCTTCATGCTTATACATTCTCCTCCTGCTGCCAGGCTTCAGCCAGCCCAATATCTGCTGGAAAAGCAGCATGGCAAGATGTAGGCAATCCAGGAATGCATAAACAATAACTTCTTAAGTGAGGTAATAGCTGGCCCCACCAGAAGGAATGCAATACTGGACCTGCTGGTCACCAATGCAAGTGGGTTTATTTGTGATCTCAGGAGTGGAGGCAGCCTATGCTGCAGTGATCACACACTGGTGGAGTTCACAGCCCTGAGAGATGTGGGTCAAAGAGTAAAGTCAGGACC
Organism: Picus viridis; assembly: GCA_033816785.1. NCBI lineage: Eukaryota > Metazoa > Chordata > Aves > Piciformes > Picidae > Picus > Picus viridis. The sequence continues at coordinate 6,002,710 of CM066578.1, read as the reverse complement.
CTGAATTTTGGGAAAGCGAAATTCCAGCTGTTCAAGGAGTTAGTCAGTTGGACTCACTGGTAAACAGCCCTCAGAGACAAGAGAGTGGAACAGAGCTGGCAGATATTTAAGGATCCTTTCATAGAGTGTAAGAGCTCAAAATCCGCAAGTGGAAGAAGTCAGGCACGAAATTAAAGAGACCACCATGGCTGACTCAAAACCTGCTGCTGAAAGTAAGGCACAAGAAGGAAATGCATGGGCAGTGGAAGCAGGGACAGGTATCCTGGGAAGAGTATAGGCATACTGACTAGTTATGTAGGGATGGGGTTGGGAAGGCCAAGGCATGGCTGGAGCTGAACTTGCCAAGGGCTGCAGGGAATCAAAAGAAGGGCTTCTACAGGTATGTCAGCCACAAAAGGAAGGTCAAAGAAAGCATACCCAACCCTGATGAGCACGACCGTCAAGGTGATAATGATGATGACAAGGCTGAGTTACTTAACAATGTCTTTGCCTCAGTCTTCACTTGGAGCCTCTCTTTTCATATCTCCCAAGTGGATGGACTACAAGAGGGGGACTCAGAGGGTAAAGTTCCTCCCACTGTAAGAGAAGATCAAAAGTCAAGCTGGACAGAACTCTGAGCAACCTGATCTAGTTAAAGATGTTCTTTCTCTCTGCAAGGGAGTTAAGTAGATGATGTTTAAATGTCCCTTTCAACCCCAAACATTCTATGATTCTCTTCTCTTGCAGTCTCTCAGTGTATTGCAAGTCATGGAAAAATTACTTCACGTGGTTTGTTTGGTGTTTCAAGAAGGCTTCTTCAGTTAGGGGTGAGGTGGGAGCATGGGTTATGAGAGGAAAGGGAAAGGTTTCTCACAAACTCCAGTGCAACTGGTATTGCAAGTTAATTGTTAAGGATGTTCTCCTATTTGTGTAAAGGCCTAGGCAAAGGTCTAAGGGCTTTCAGCAGGGTAGGCTTGAAACAGCAGCTGGAGCTGCCACTCTACCTGAGCTGGGAGTGGCAGGACAGATGTGAACGTCCTCTGTGGCATCTCTCACACTTAAGGGCAGGGCAGGCCCCAGACTTTGGTCCATGTGCTTTGGTTTGGCACACAGAGAGGTGGCCACCGAGGGCACCGCATGTGTAGCATCCCACCTCTGCGCAGATACTTTTCACTAAGCTTGAAAAACTTCCTCTTTACCTGACCCAAGTTCTTGCTGAAGTCAATAGGTGATGGATCAAACTCATATTCTTAAGATATGGAGCAGCTTAAGAAGGGGGTGAGGGAGCCAGATCTTAGCCTGGGGGAGGCTGTGGAAGGATAATGCTCACAGCTTACACGGTGGAACAAAACCAGAAAAGAAGATGCACTCGAATAGTATCTGGAGACAAATGTCCTTGCTTTCTAACCCCGAGCAGAAGTTTGGTTTATCTGATCTGCCAGTTGATTTTACAAGATTATTGTGTTCATTAAAAAAGGAATAGGAGCCAAATTGCTGCTTTTTTTTAATTCCTTTGGGGAAAAAATTACTCCTAAGTTCCATTTTCATGACATAGGAGCTTTTGCATGACTAGAGCTGCTTTTATCTGAACTCGTCTTATCTGACAGAGAAATCTCAGGCTGGATCCAGCTTATTTTATAACTAAACAGCATTCCAAAACAAAGTCAGAAGGTGAGGGACTAAAAAGTCTATCTGGAGAGGGGAAGGGCGGGGAACCAACCAACACAAACAAAACAACAACCAACCACCACCAACAACCAAAACCAACACTTCCCCCCAAAAAAAAAACCAACCCCAAACCAAACAAATAAACACAACTAGTATTTTTTTCCTACTGATCCCAGCTGGAGCAGAGTTGGGCCAGTGAAGACATTTTGAAATTTATGTTCTTCACTTTCCATTGCTGAGTTGCTTTTCCACTGGCAAGCATCCACCATCCAGGTCCTGGCACCTTGTATGAAGTGGATCATGCCATCACTAGTCCTTTCCAGGAACATAACACTGCAGAGCTAGCACTGATGTAGCTGTGCTTCTCTTAGTAGGGAGGTGTGTGATAAAATGGGTGGTGTAGCTGTGGTGTCTGTGGCACACACAGATGCTTTGCATGAACATAGCTGACAGGATGCTAAAGATACCCTTTTGCTGCCAGCTGTTGCTACTGAGTGCTCTGTCTTGGAAAAAAAAAAAAAAGATGAAGCGGAAGTAAGACTCTTGCAGAGATGCTGTCTCCTTAAGTCTCTAGCAACTCTCTGTATTGACAGCAAAAAACCACCTTGGGGAAAGCCCATCTTGGCCAGGGCCAGAGCAGCTGGGCCAACATGTGCTGGAAGCAGGGGTTTAAGGTAGATGACACAGACCATGGCCAAGTCCGGCATGTTTCCATCTAGGGAAATTGCACCACTCCACTGAGCAACCTATTCCAGCCATTAGCTGGTCTCACAATGGAGACTTTTTTTTTCTTGTGGCTGAAGAAAAAAATCTGTTCTGTAATGTCCTGACTGCCTGTCACTCCATCCTCACGATCCCCATTTCCAGCACTGAGAGCGAGATGAAATCACCCCAGCCCTCGCATCTCTGGGTTGAATGAACCAAACCCTTCAGACTTCATGTGCCAATGTCTCCAACTCCGTAACATCCTGCTGTGCTTACCCCACCAGTTTTCCAAAGTCCCTCTTGACCTTGGGGTACCAAAACTGGATACAGTGCCCAGGTGTGATGTGGGATAGTTGCATCCCTTGATTTGCTGGCTGCAGTCTCGCTGATACAGCACAGTTAGTTACTGATACAGCCACTACCATGGGGTATTTCTCATCAAGGGATTTAAAAATGCTTTGTAAGGATGTTTTAGAAATATCTCTCAGTTTCTGCTCCCCTGAGATTTTTCAAAGGAAGTCAAAGCTTCTTCAGCCCTCCCATCTACAGATCAGAAGAATAAGTCTGTTATTGTAACTGTCCTCTTCCTTTGGGCTTAACAGACAAACACATCACTTTCTGCAGTGTGTAACCCTAGAAAGAAATTTACAGGGGAGGAAAGACCTGCTTTGGAGAGTAAGAGGAAGGCATCAATTTCACAGGTAGATAAAGGGCCATGAAATCTTCAGGTTTCTCTTATGCAAACACCTCCCGAAAGAGATAAAACTGTTTATGAACTGTTCTATAAATCAAATGCAACAGTTTCTTTTTACCATAGATGCAAAAATGAGCCCTGCTTCTAACCCTGATAATTTTATCAGCAAGCATGTTCCAACTGGGTAACTGCTCCACCAGATCCCTGGTGACAAGATTACACATTCTGGGAAGGAGTGCTCTGACCTTCTTGCCCAACTCTTTGCTCAAATAAATGCCAAACTTTTATGCAAGCAGGGATATGTGCCCCAGTTTCATCATCTTTAAAACAGAAATCATACTACTTCTTTTTGGTAGCAGTTAAAGAGAAATGTTAGTGACCTCCACCACAGCTACCAGGGTTGTCTTCTTGCTTGCAGGCATTTGGAGAGGTAACAGTGTTCTATCTTGTGACACTTAGGAGGTCTGACATGCCACTTCTCATTCAGAATGCACACACTTAAATTGCCCTTGGCAGACGTTTCTCCAATGTGTCCATGAAAAGCCTGTGGTGTGGTAACCCACAGCTCCCCAGCATGGTCCTGGCAGGGCTTTGTTGCCCTTTTGGGGAGGCATTTGAGTTGGGATCTCTTCTCTGCAATTTAATCCCATTGGTCTTCCTATCCCAACAGTCTTGTTGAAGTCTCCCATGTCCTTTGCATGTCCTGGTTTTGATTGTGAAAAATCTTACTGCATCTCTTCTCAGCTTTCTTTTCCCTCACAGGAACAATCCAAATTCTCTCCATCCTTTCCTACACCATGACTAGTTGCTCTTGCTGTTTTCCTTCAGGCTGCTGGTCAATAATTCCTCAAACTGTAGCATCCCAAATGGCTAATTTCTGCTGAGGTCAAATTGGTGCTAAATAGAGGGAGTATCAATTCATGTTTTCACACATCTCACCGCTGCATGGTGATGCTCCCAGTATGATGCTCACCCTTCCACACAGCAGCAAGGTGCTGTGACACTGCTAACACCTAATCTTGGCAGGACAGCTGTGTAGCCAGGTGTTGCTGCCTTGTCAATGTCTGCTCCTCTAGAAACCCATACCAAGTTTGCATGTTCTCTTGCCTTTATCAAACTGCTTTCTGGTTTTTAGGTAGTTTCTCCACTTGGGATAGATAATTTTGAATTCTTAGGCTGCCTCCTGTGTATTGGAAGTCCTTCCACCCCAGTGATTGTCTGCAAATGCAGTAATTGTAGACCAGGCTCTCAGTATCTAAAGCACTAGTAAAGATACAGTGTAGTACCGTAGACTGGCTTCCATGCTTGACGTACCCTTCCAGTTTGACCAGGGATTTACTGACAATGACTCTTGGACTCAAGTCACCTCCCTTATAAGCATGCCATGTGAGAAAATGCCAAGCTTTACTTAGTCAAAGCACATCTGTTGCTTACATAGCATGATGATTTCCATTTTTATCCTCTCACAGAAGCCTGAAATGGGTTCCACATTATTTCCTCATTAATCTGCATTTTGCCATCACTCATCTGGCTTGGCATCTTTCATGTATTTGCAAGTAGCCTGATTTGTTCTTACAGTGTTTTTCTGGGCACTGGACTTAAGCCAGCTGGGCTCCAGTAGTCTTGCTCATCTGTTCCCTCTTTATAAACCTAGGCACTGCATTTGCCCTTGGTCAGTTTTGTGATCTCCATCACTTTCCCCAAATTCTCAGGTAACCTCAGCCAGCTCTGAGATAGCTTTTGCCAGTGGTAGAAATATGCTTGGGAAATTTAATTAGGTGCAACCAGTTTGATAACATTTTAATTTATCTAAATGCTCTTTTCAGGTAAATTTAGATTGCTTTCTCTCTTTCTTTTTAGCATCCTGGAATCTCAGTCCTTTGGTGGCACTTTTGCCAGCTGTCTGGCCATATTTCATCCTTTTAGTGGAAACAGGGAAAAAAAATGTTAAGCACTGTCATTGATATTTTTAAGTAATAGAAATGTAGGAAGGGAAAGGACTACCTACTTCTGTAAGTCCCATCTCCAGTGGCCACAAAGTATAACATAATGCAGAGATTAGGCAAATCTTGGCATCTAACAAGCTTGTCCCTCTTTAGTAAGTTCCTGCCAGGAAACTATTACCCTGCATTGGTAACACTGAAAAAGCAGGCTGAGCTTTTGGAGTCCTCATCACTGCAGCACTAGCACCATCTCAGCTGTTGCCTTGATGGGTGGACAGCCTCTGCAAGCTTCCAGGCACCACTGTTTGGGTGGCAAAATGGTGTGGAAAGGGAGGCTGGGGGTAACAGTTCCTAAGGCAGGAGGTGGCTGCAGTGTGGGCTGTCATAGCCAAAGGGTCTCTCTCTCAGCCCTTAGTGCAAAGAAAGAGAGGTGCCAGGCTTGGGCGTGGGCTCCCTTGGCACAAGGCTTCCAGGTGATGGTGGGACAGTGAGGAGGGAAAATACAAATGAGATCTCCAGGAGGGAGCCTGGCGGTTAAGGGCAATGGTCACCAGCTACATAATGTTATTGCTAACTTTTATACAGGCTCTTGTTCTCAGCTTGAAGGGAAAGACACTTATTCAGGGCTTCACCCTTTCCTGCAATAATTCTTGATTTGCTTGTGACTTGCCCCTGGCTGTATGGTGGCCATGCTGTCTCTTGCTCTCCAATTATTTTTTTTTTTTCCTGCAGCATTTGCAGCATCATCACAGATCAGAGACCCTGAGAAATATCCCCAAGCTGTAAAAATGGTTCATCATCCAACCATCTGATTTCCAATTCAGCAAGTATTATACAAGCAGTCATAAATGCTGAATCTTTGAGAACAAGAGCAGCTTCACATGCAATTGTTTAGTGCAGCCAGTGTTCAAAGCAAAAAAAGCTTCTTGGAATGTTACATTATTGTTTGTTGTGTTAGGTTTTTTGTTGGGTTTTATTATTATTATTTTTTTTAATACTAAGTGGTCCTTTAATCAGAGCTAATCTCTGACAGATGGCTTTGTCCATCTGGCACTACTGAAGAGTGTAAAAGTTTAATTTATGTGGAAAACTTATTTAAAATGGACTTATTTTAAATTATATTAATTTAAAACAACTGATCTTTTCATCCTGGGAATGCATGATGGTGCCAAAGCATCACTATAAATTCAACTGCCAAGAAGTGGGAGAGAGTTTGCAGACAGAACTGATGGCATGAGCAGTTTTCCTCTTTTCATAGTTGTGAAATATTTCTAAGGAAAAAAATCCTGTGAACAAAGTGCAATATCCCTCACAGACAGATTCACACAGGCTCTGGCTTATGCTGAAGGAAAGTACCATGGCAGCATCTGCTCTCAGTCTCTGGTACAAGGGAAGGCATCTCTGGTTGAAAGGGCAGAGCTGGAGATCCTGGCTCTAAGTATGCCTGACTCAGCATGCCACCTGAAGAGAGAGATGAAGGACCACTATTGATGCTTCTCCTACCTGACTAAAAACTTTATGCTCATACAGCCTGCTGCAAAAGGCTGAAGCTCTTGCCAGCTGCACCAGCAGCTTAGGGTGCTGAGGGCTCAACTGGAGAAGGCAGCAGAGGGAAGCTGAGCACAGCCCCCGTCAGAAAAAGCAGGGCTGTGTGCCTGCACTATAGGAGAAAAAGGAAGAGGAGATGGGAACCTTCTAGAAAGTTTGCAGAATGGCTCAGGGAGGGAGGCAAATCCACATGAAACCAGGCTTTATTAGCCCTGGTGCACATGGAGCAATGTTACTCGTGCAGGCATCAGCTTCAGAAAAGTTAAAAGACGAGAAGGGTCCTGCAACAAACAGTAGCACAGGAGTTTCTAATAATCACCAGAAACTGCCATCTTTCAGAGCATCATCCCAGTCCCATGGTGAGCTGTCTGGTGAATCCTTTGGGATATTTGGGAACCTCGCTGGGTTGTTCTGGGAATCTGAAATGTTATCCGAATGTGATCCTGTGCTCAGACAACAAAGCAACACTTTTTCTGTGACAGAGTAAACATTTATCAGTCACTTTTTATACTTTTAGTATCATCAAGTACTCAACCTGGGAAGGAATGCCATGTTTATATTTATCCTGGAATAAGAAAACATTATTCTCTGTCGGTTCAGAAAAAAGTTCTTTCTGTCTGCTACAGGAAAGATCACTGTCTTACCTTGAATCATGCAGGGCTTGAAGTTTGAGTATTGTTGCATGCTGAAGTAAAAAAAAGTCTTTTGTCCTGAAGATCAGAAGAGAGTATTTAGTATTTCTCCAGCAACCAGATCCATTATTTACAGTGACAATACACAAGGTTTCTTAGCAATGGTAATTTTTTGTCTACGAAAAACAATGCCCTAAAATTAAATCCTTAGACGAGACTGCTTTGCATTAAAAAAGTGCTTTGTTTTTGAGACTTTCAAGTCAAGTTAGCCTCTACAGACTGTATGAAAAAAATCTTAGATAATTTATTAAAAGGGAAACTAATCAGGCTCTTGCTATGCGACAGCAAACTATTAAAATGTATCATCTCATGTTTCGATGGATTTTCTGATGGTATTTTAATCATGTTTTAAACATTGTTTCTATTGAAGTCAAATGAGATTAATTTTAAAGGTTCTAGAACATACTTTATTTCCTTTCAAACGTTCTATCATTATTCCCTAGCAGTGAGCATGCTCCCAACATCTGGGAGCAGATGTTGGTCAGTTAGAGGGTAGGAGGGCCCTGCAGAGGGACCTCGATCGGCTGGACAGATGGGCGGAGTCCAATGGGATGGCATTCAACAAGTCCAAGTGCCGGGTGCTGCACTTTGGCCACAACAACCCCATGCAGAGCTACAGGCTGGGGTCAGAGTGGCTGGAGAGCTCCCAAACAGAGAGGGACCTGGGGGTGCTGATCAACAGCCGCCTGAACATGAGCCAGCAGTGTGCCCAGGTGGCCAAGAAGGCCAATGGCATCCTGGCCTGCATTAGGAATGGTGTGGCCAGCAGGAGCAGGGAGGTCATTGTGCCCCTGTACTCTGCTTTGGTTAGGCCACACCTTGAGTCCTGTGTCCAGTTCTGGGCCCCTCAGTTTAAGAAGGACATCGAGACACTTGAACGTGTCCAGAGAAGGGCAACGAGGCTGGGGAGAGGCCTTGAGCACAAGCCCTATGAGGAGAGGCTGAGGGAGCTGGGGTTGTGTAGCCTGGAGAAGAGGAGGCTCAGGGGCAACCTCATTGCTCTCTACAACTACCTGAAAGGTGGTTGTAGCCAGGAAGGGTTGGTCTCTTCTCCCTAGCACCCAGCACCAGAACAAGGGGACACAGTCTCAAGCTGCACCGGGGGAAGTTTAGGCTTGAGGTGAGGAGAAAGTTCTTCACTGAGAGAGTAGTTCATCATTGGAATGGGCTGCCCAGGGAGGTGGTGGAGTCACCGTCCCTGGAGGTGTTCAAGAGGGGACTGGGCGTGGCACTTGGTGCCATGGTCTAGTCGTGGGGTCTGTGGTGACAGGTTGGACTCGATGATCTTTGAGGTCTCTTCCAACCTTAGCGATACTGTGATACTGTGATAATAGCTCCAGGCTGCCTGTTCAAAGCCAAGCCTCACGGTGTGGTGACTGTTGAGGGAAAGTTGTCAGGGTGGCAGCCTGCGAATCAGAGGAGCTGAGAGTGGATCCATAGTCCATCATGCTCTGCCTGCACTCCTGAGTGTGTTGCAGGACTGCAAAGCTACAGCAGTCTGGTCAGATTACTGACCTGAAAGCTGGAACTTGGAGCTCATATTTTTGATACAGGAAAGAGGAGACGTTTTGAACCTTCCAAAGAGAACTGGAAACCAGACATACTCTGGGTCAGTGAGCCTCTACTGATTGCCATCAGGAGACATATTAGGAAAGGTTCAGAGTCAGTGCCCTTCTCCAAACCTTGGGTCCTATCTTAAGGGCTGGTGGTAGCATCTTGCCTTTGCAGAACCAAACACAGCTCAATGTATCTTTTAAAATAAAACAAACCAACCAACCCCCCAAAACACTGGCACTAATGCCTGAATTTGAAATTAGTGTTTGAACACATGATCAGGAAATAAGACACATGCATTTTCAGCCTCTCTCAGCTGGAGAAAGTTCAAATCCGTATCAGAGAGAATCAGCAAGGAAGAGTCTGTAGCTGAGGGATGAGAGAGTGCACTTGGGGCACCAAGGGCAGACCTGCTTACACACTGCACTTTAGGTCTTCAGATAAAAAGCAAGAATAATGTTGGAAACACAGAATGGAGCCTTGCTGGCCTTCTGAGTCGTATTTCCTCCTGCCCTGTCTATTCTGTGCTCTGGAGAGCTGTGTTTGTACTGCCTCTGCCCAAGGGAGGTGGCTCCTGACCCTGTGAGAAGGACTTTATTACCTTGAAGTACAACTGCCCTGATAGAAAACTTACAGAGACAAGGCACAGGTGCTTTGTAACTGAGTAAGAGTTATTGATGTTTACCACATGCTCACAGCCTTCATTTTACCTTCATCTGTCACCTTTATGGTGAAAACTACTATCGCTTCTGAACTCAGTGTGTGTATCACAGTGCCACAGTACATTAGAGGTTGGAAGGGACCTCAAGAGATCATTGCGTCCAGCCTCCTTGCCGAAGCAGGATCACTTAGGATAGGAATGCATCCAGGTGAGTTTTCAAAGTCTCCAGAGAAGGAGACTTCACAACCTCCCCGGGCAGCCTGTTCCAGTGCTCTGTCACCCTCACTGTAAAGAAGTTTCTCCTCATGCTGAGGTGAAAACTTCTATGTTCACAGTATCACAGTATCACCAAGGCTGGAAGAGACCTCAAAGATCATTGAGTCCAACCTGAACAAGAGGTAATGGGCACAAACTTGAACATAAGAAGTTCCATCTGAACATGAGGAGCAACTTCCTTAATTTAAGGGTGATGGAGCCCTCAAGCTTGTACCTGTGGTTCCTTGTCTTATTACTGTGCATCACTGAAAAGAGCTTGCCCCCTCCACTTGACACCCACCCCTCAGATATTTATAGACATTGATGAGATCCCTTCTCAGTCTTCTCAAGACTAAATAGCCCCAGGGATCTCAGTCTCTCTTCATAGGGGAGATGCTCAAGTCCCATAATCATCCTCGTGGCTCTCCATTGGATTCTCTCTAGTTCTTTGTCTTTCTTAAACTGGGGAGTCCAAAACTGGACACAGTATTGCAGGTGTGATGTCACCAGGGCAGAGTAGAGAGGTGGAAGAACTTCCCTAGACCTGCTGGACACACCCTTCTTGATGCACTCCAGGATACCATTTGCTCTCTTGGCCTCAAGGACACATTGTTGTCCCAACAATGTGAAAACAGAAGTAATGGTCACAACATTGGCAGCCCTTTGTTCCCCACATACTGGTTTAAAAGCTGACTTGTAATTTTTCTCTCTGGAAATACCAGCTCAAAAAGGTTTCAAAGCATTTAGATGCTTTAAAAGAGAATGGCCCCACTGGAAAAGCTCCTCTGTAAAAGCTGCACTGTCAGCTCATTGCACCTTCCCAAGCACAAAGACAGCAAAAAGCTTGCACTGTAGTGGGCAAACCCTGGCTTTCTGTGACCCTCACCAGTCAGGCCAAAAGCAGGACGGTCTTTTCTGGTGTGAGAGGCCTGAACCCATCCATAGAGAGGCACACAGTTCCCTAAACATAAATAACCGAAGGAGAAGAGAATTTCATCCAACAACTATTTAGAATTAAATTGATAAGCAGATCTGCCCTTCCACTGCCAAGTGTGTGCTCTGTGGAACTGAGGCATTTTATCACAAGTATCACACTACTGGAGGGTCCCACAGAACCCTGACTCCCACAGTTCATGAAACACAGCACCACCTCAAAACTGATTAAAGTAATAATTCAGTTTCTAGCTGTCATAAGCTAGAGAGAAGCTGGAAATTGTTACTTGGTTTTGATTAAAAGCTTCAAACAAGAAAATCATTGTGGTCATTTTCTTTTTAGTGTCATTTAAGAAAACACCCTAGCCCCTTATATAAAGGAATAGTTAAGAAAACACCCTAGCCCCTTATATAAAGGAATAGCATGATCCATGACTTTTGGACATGTGTAATTGGCAATTCTGTGAATAGGACTACCCTGCATATGCCAGGTCAGTTAGTGCACACTTCACCATATGCACATTGTAGAAATTAGGACCTTGATGTCCATTTGTCAGTTAAACCTCCCCAAATCTGGCTGCATGTGATCTGTTCTGGAGATGCTGCGGGGCACTGGTTAGTATTTGCATCGCAGCATCTGATATTACCTGTGGTGTCTCTCCTTAGCTATAGAAGGAAACACTTTGCCAGGGGTAGCATTCACAGCCAGGCTTGACAGCATAGGGGGTTGACACTCGTAGCACCACAGAGTGTTTTTAAGATCAGTTCATTTCTGTAGTTAGAATAGAATAGAATAGAATAGAATAGAATAGAATAGAATAGAATAGAATAGATCAGGTTGGAAGAGACCTTCAAGATCATCGCATCCAACCTATCAACCAATCCAAGCCACCTAAACAACTAGACCATGGCACCAAGCACCCCATCAAGTCTCCTCCTGAACACCTCCAATGATGGTGACTCCACCACCTCCCCAGGCAGCCCATTCCAATGGGCAATCACTCTCTCTGTACAGAACTTCTTCCTAACAGCCTTTTGAAATCTTTGGAACCACTGCCCAGAATAAAGCACAGGTAAAGAAGAGGCTGCCAAAGTAACAGCTGAACTTCTGTCTCAAGTGTTCCTCTAGTGCAGGAACTATTTTAGATAGACTAGAAGTGGCACTTCCTAGAAATAATGGTTTTCCCATGACAGCAGGATTTTTGTAAGCTCTACAAGACTTGACATATAGACATGGGAAAGTAACAGAGCAAACAGAGCCTTCCATACATCATCCACTCATTCCTCCTAGTCCCAACTGTAAAAGGAGTAGGCAAGACTTGTTTTCTTTTCTCTCCTCATTTCTTCCTCTGAAAGTAAATTGATCAAGCAAGCCTAATCATGAAGCAGTTGGAAAAAAAGGAGGGAAGCTGATAAGAGCTGAATGCATGATTCTTTCTCTTAAAATAAGGAAACCAAACTTGGTGACATGGGAAACTCCTCCGTTACTTAGTTGTAAGGCTTGTGTCTTATGCTGTGGCTTGAGGGAGCACAAACTTTAAGGCACAGAAACAAATTCTGAGGCTTAAAAACAAGCGCAGCTGCTGTCAGCGCAAGTAACATTTAATTAACCTGGAAACTCTTACTGAGGAGTTTGTCTGAGCTACAAATGATCAAAGAAGATGTCTCTCCCCATTTCATTGGTCTGGTTTAACTCCCTACAAAGGGATGTTTTGCACTCTGAGCAAGGAGGGGTTGTGTCCTTCTTTGAAGTTGTTTTCAAGTGCTTTTGGCAAAGCTGGTAAGAAATGTGATGTTTTCTATCTCCTTTTGCAATAAAACTACCAGCTGCAGAGGCCAAAGCCTTTCTCTAAGAACTGCAGAAGACTGCAAAGGGCTGCTTCTCCAACAGGTGTGAACTTCCTGTTGAATCTTCTCTACTTTTATACCAGCTACTTTAGAAGCCAGTTATAGACCTTCTTGCTCAAGCTCAGCAAGTGACAGATCAAAGAACACGTTTACACTGAGCTCGGACAAGGAACCTGGGGCAGAGCTGATCCTAAACCACGTTTTTTAAAGTTTTCCTGTTGCAGCAGCCCCATCCAAACCTGAAAGGAGCTGAGCTGGAACTTTCGACAGCTCAACTCCCTCCTCAAAATGCTGCGCCCAAAGTAAAAGATAGCACTTTAAATGGTACTGTTAAGTGTCATGTGGCTTTACTGTTTCCTGATCCAGAGGAAAGGAGCAGCAGCAGAGAGAAAAGGCAAGAGCATCCTCTTCAGTGGCAGCACAAACTAATTTAAGTGATTAAAGTCATGATCTACCTGTGATCACAGAGGACCAGCAGCAAAGACATAGCTCTTGAGCAGTGTATGTGGTACAGTAGGTAACTGAAGTAGTAGGTAGTACTCCATACAAGTGATCATAATGTATTAAATTCAGCCTTCTGGCAGGAACAAAAAAGAGAAACACACACGAGCCCCATAATAATGCCTTAAACCTTTGTTGGAAATGTTATTCATGAGAAAATGAAGATGTTGTTTGATATGAAAAAAGTCATGAAACTACTGCTTGGATATATAATCCATCCAGACACCTCACAGCTGCGGTGCCACAGGAATGGGAGATGACAGATGTGAGCATAACTGTTAATCCAGGAAACAGTCCAGCAATCCTGACTTCCACTGAGGGGACATGGCATAGAATACAACTAGAAGCAGTCACACAGATTAAAGTGGTATGTTGAGAAAGGTCCTATACTGTTTAGAGAAAAGTCATAATGTGTTAGAATCCTTTGAAGCTTTAAAAAGATAATTGAATTACCAAAGGGTTAGAAGGAAGATAATTTATGTATTAATAACTGATTGAATAACAGAAAACAAAGCTTTATCAGCAGAGAAAGGACATCAGTGGAAGCCCTTAGTAATCATCAGCTGGGCTTGTGATCTTCAACATATAGATCAGTGAGGCAACAAAGTTTGTTGATTATAAAAGCTATTTGGCTAGGCTATGCCCATCTGAGTTTAGTCAAGGTTTTCAAGGAACATAATGACTTACAAGCAGATCCTTACCAGCAGTGAAAATGCACAAAGTAATAAAAAGTTCAAGACTGTAATAATACTGTTTAACTTATATATCTTATAATTAATATTTCCTGGTGGTGGTACCCTCAAACACCACCATAACTTATTCACAGAATGTGTTCACAAGTTCAGTTATTCGGTTGTGGGTTTTACACTGCACATACAAAGACAGTTAAAAGATTTAAGCACAGATTTGACCTTGCCAATACAGCAATGCAAATTGGAAATACAGCTGCTGTGATCTGTGGGTTTCCCACAAATGGGATTCTGTGGCAGACTGGCTGGGGACTCACAACTTGCTCCTCTCTCTGGTATCTTGCCAGGTGCTGTGGCTATAATTCCAGAAGCCCTTGGCTTGGAGAGGGCAAGGGGGCTTCTCATTGTGCCCAGTCACTGGGCTGTAGCCTCTTCTGGGATTCAATTCCCTTGGAGCTTTTCCCCTTTCTGCCTTGGTGCAAGACCCAGGTGAAGTTATTGGTCTGCTAGAGCAGGTTCTTCAGCTGCTACTTGGGCAGCATTTGGCTCTTGTTGCACTCTGGGTGAGGACAAGGCAAGCTGCCTGACTTCTCGGCTGGTTTAAATACTGTCCCAAGACAATTAATGCCCTTTGGTAACTTTACCAAAGGGAAGTCATGTTTGACCAACTTGATAGCCTTTTCTGAGGACATAACCAGGTGGGTAGATGATGGTAGAGTGGTGAATGTGGTCTGTCTTGATTTCAGTGAGCCAACCAAATCCTGGGCTGCATCAAAAGAAGTGTGGCCAGCAGGTCAAGGGAAGCAATTTTACCACTCTACTCCAATTTCCTGAGACCCCGTCTATAATACTGTGTCCAGCTCACGAGTCTCCAACACAACAAGGATGTGGAACTCTTAGAATGGGTCCAGAGGAGGGCCACAAAGATGATCAGAGGGCTGGAGCACCTTCCCTACGAAAATACACTTAGCGATTTGGGATTGTTCAGACTGGAAAAGAGAAGACTACAGGGAGACCTTATAGCAGCCTTCCAGTATTTGAAGGTGGCCTACAGGACAGCTGGACTTTTTACAAAGGCATTTATTAACAGGATGAGGGGTAATGGCTTCAAACTGGAAGAAGCTAGACTTAGATTATGCATTAGGAAGAAATTCTTTCCCACAAGGGTGGTGAGGCTCTGGAGTAGGTTGTCTAGAGAAGTTGTGGAAGCTCCAATCCTGGAAGCGTTCAAAGCCAGGTTGGATGGGGCCTTTAGCAACCTGGTCTACTAAGAGGTGTCCCTGTCCATGGCAGGGGGGTTGGAACTAGATGATCTTTAGGGTTCCTTCCAACCCAAACTGTACTATGATTCTATCCTCTTCTGAAACTCAAATGGCAAACTACTAGGTGCTGGGTGCCATTCTGGGAACACAGTTGAGTCAAGGTTAACGTGGAGTGAATCAGCTCTTGTGTAATACTTACAGACCCAAAGATGAGATACTGTGAGGATCTTGATGAGATCTTCTGAGTCGCTAGTACACTTGCATTTTATACTCTTGGTAGTGCCTAAGGTTACATGAAAAGGGGTTTTCATTAGCTCTGTAGATCCCAGAATTTCTCCACATGATGGCAAAGACCTAGAGCTGTAGAGCCTATGTGCTGCTTGCAGAAAAAAGTATTCACTTTACTATTTCCCAATACTGCTTAAATGGAAGAAAAGGCATCTCTCAAAGCAAACTCATCTCTTCAGGAGAAATCTCAACAGCACCATAATTACATTCTTGATATATGGTGAATCTTAGGCATTCTGTCATGGGAGGAAAAGGTTGGAAAGAAAACATAAGCCCTAAAGTTTAAACTCATATCTCCAGTTCTGTGAGAGACAATAAAGATAGAAAATACATTATATGCCATTGCATTAAAACCTGTCCAATGGGCCACAAACAGAGTAGCGCTAAAACTCTTTCCTCAGGGTGAAATTGTCAGCCAACATCAGCCAACCCTAAATTACTGAGCAGAGAGGATGCAGTTCCAAATGTTTCCAGTGTAACATCTAGTGAAGAGTTTTTCAAATTACTCCCTCAGAATAAAAGGTCAATCATTAAACTATTTGCCAAAAGAACAAATTATCCCTATGGAAGAAACATAAACATGAATGAAAGAAAAGATTACGTTGATCAAAAGAGGAACTCAAATCAGTGATAAACAACCTGGATTAATTTCCTGAACAGAAAACAAATCAAGCCAGAGCTGCAATCTCTACACCACAACTAAGAAAAACTTCCCTTCCCTACTCAGTAAACCGGTCAGCAGAATTGTCTTTACTCAAGTGCACCTCTGGCATAAACCATAAATCCATTGTCTCGTGGAACACACACTGAGAAATGAAGAATCTCTCTGAAAAGGCGTATCTGCAGAGACCCACACTTTGAACTGTTCACAAGATGGCCCAAACTACTGAAACTAAAACAGTTGACAGTCATTAATCCGCAGTATCCTCGCTGGCCCATAAGCACACCAGTTATCATTCTCTTTACAGAGTAATAAAATGGTAAAGGTTGGAAGGGACCTCTGGAGATCATCTGGTCCACCACCCCTGCTAAAGCAAGTTCACCTAGATCAGGTTACACAGGACTGTGTGCAAGAGGGTTTGGAATCACTCCAGAGAAGGAGAGTCCACAATATCTCTGGGAAGTCCATTACAGTGCTTTGTCATCTTCATAGTAAAGAAGGTTTTCCTTACGTTCAGATGGGACTTCTTGTTTTCCAGTTTCTGCACTTTACCCCTTGTCCCGTTGTTGGGCTCCACTGAAGTCTGACCCCATCCTCTTGATATTGCTTCTCTCAGTGTTCTCTTCTCCAGGCTAAACATTCCCAGGTCTCTCAGCATTAAGATGCTCCAGCTCCCTAATCATCTTTGTAGCCTTTGTTAGCCTGTATAATTTCCAGTTGCTAGTAAAGAGATACAGAATCATAGAATGCATTGGGTTGGATTCCCTGCTCCCAAGCTCAGAGCTGTAACCCTCTGCCAAGACAGCTGTCACTCAGACCAACAACTCAACTCAGTTTCTGCAAATTAGACACCAAGTGGACACACGTGGAGAATACAGCCATTAACATTAATCACAAGAGAAATTCCTAAAACAGTATCTTTTGGCCAGGCCAGTAAAATCAGACCTCTCACATCTCATGTGTCAAAAGAAACTCTGGGTGGGTGTAAGAAGGACCAGTTGCAGGGTTTCCCTGATACATCAGCACCAGCTGCTATTGGAGCCCAGTGGACTCTGGACTTCCAGTTCCTCCACTTCTAAATAACATGTTGGGAATTTGCCTTGAGATCCAGGTAAGACATAGCACCAGTTGTTGGCTAAAACATGATGCTGACATGTACAAAGATTTGCTTGTGCTAATTAATTTAAAATCTCACCATTGCAGCAACATGTAAATTAAAAGCTCTTAAATCCATGCTCAGTGTAACTGTTCTTCTGAAATAACCACACACAGTAGTGGTAGGCACCCAGAAACACTGGGGTAGGCTGGAAAGCCCAATAAGTATTGCCATCAAATTCCTTGTGCCAGCCATGACCCCTGTTTCTTGTATGGATGATGCTCCTCAGCGGATAAGCTGTGACATAGCAAGGTTTGATCTCCTACAGTCAGAGTGATATTTGTGTGCACCGGATCTGGCACCAGGATGCCATTATCACTGGTGGAGGACTCATGCTGTGAAAGCATGAGGGACAACATGTGGCTAAAATTTGCTACAGATGAATCAAACCCCAGTGGGACCAACAGGCATGCTAGAGAGGAAGAGAGGCATATAACCCCCTACATCTATTTGCTGTGCAAAAGCCCATGAGTCTCCTATGTGTAAAATACCAATAGGCAGCTATGGTTAGAGGCCTGCATCCCAACATTTCATGGACTTCCTGCTTTCCTCTAACCTCAAATGCTTGAAAAAAGCAAAGAGCTAAGCAATGCCAATGTGCATATTAACCCACTCCTGGCTGCATGCTATGGCAACCACTGATCTCTTAATTTATGGAAGTTGGATCAAATCTTTCCTAAGGCTACCACTGCTACAACAGCTAATGAGGTACATCTGACAGCATTGCTTTCACAGGGCTTTGCGAGGTGTTGTTAAGAGTTGCTTGCTGTCACAAAGCACAATGTTTGACCAAGAAGTGAACTCTTCTGTGCAAAGCCAGGACAAACTATCAAAAAACACTTGAGAGGCTAATAATAAAAAAGAGATGCAGGACACAGTCAAACTCTGAGGGTCTATACAGCCATTGCAGAACTGCATTTACTTTTCAGTGAG
The DNA here is from genome assembly GCA_033816785.1 of Picus viridis. Taxonomy (NCBI): domain Eukaryota; kingdom Metazoa; phylum Chordata; class Aves; order Piciformes; family Picidae; genus Picus; species Picus viridis. The sequence goes on along the minus strand of CM066578.1, from coordinate 5,984,740 downwards.
GCTGGATGCACCCACATGGCATGTAAGTGGGGCCTTACAGTACAGTGAAGTCTCCATCACAGCTCTTGCTCTGTCTGCTGTCTTGAACTTAAAAGATAGGGATGAAGCCTGCGGTGAGGACACCACAGCTCAGAATACTTTTGTGGACAGTTTCCTTGGATATTAAAGTGGCTAAGGCATCCTTTTTTTACTCTTATCCTGGAGGAAATAAGGTGTGAGTTCCCATGCTGGATCTCCAAGAAATGAGACTAATCAAGAAAGATACTGAGTGACCTGTGCTGCTAGTTTCAGTGCCTGGGAGAACTTGAATATGGAGCTTCACACGCTAAGGGAAGGCTGGTAGAAGACACCCTAGAACTGAAACTGGTGATGAGCTGTCGCTGGCAATCCATCAGCTGCAATCAAATTCTGAGATGGTGAAAGAAAGGAATTCAATCCCAACACAAATTCTTGCATTTTGAATCTTGAGTTAATTCCAATTTAAAGCAAAAGTTCAAAATTTAAATGACTAAACAACATTTAGAATAAAATAGAAGAATGTATCTGAAGACAGAGAAGCCTTAGAATGTTATTTCTGATATAAAACACAACAATGCAATGAAACAATAAAAGGGAAACGAAAAGGCTGAAAATACACTGAGAGAGTTGGGCTCCCATCTCCCATTTTCAAGTTATTCCAATATTATAATTTTGAAATGTTGCATCAGAATTGATACATTCCCATTAAAAAATGAAATTTCAAGGAAGCAATTTTCCATCTGTTTTGCAAATAGTAGAGAAAATCACAGCCTTCAGTTGGTAATAAGTGATAACAAAGAGTTCTTACTAATCTGGACTTCAAACTCATGTTAATAAACATTGCATGGAAGAAACAAACTATTTGGAAGCAATTGATCTGCACTGAGCAAATTTTGGTTCTTGCCAGCTCAAGCCATAATTTGGGTCAGCTGTCTGTGCAATTCACAGCTAGGAATAGATGAAGAATTGTTGAGATTTGCTTTGAAACATGATGGGGTGAATTTCAACTGTCAAAATTCTTGTGAAGTTGAAGCAGGCTGGGTTCCTGATGACCAGATATTAATGAAAAATAGCTAGTAGCAGAAGAATGGAAAAAATGAGTGGCAAAAAACAAACCAGGGAATATAGCAAAAGCTTGAACAGGAAGCTCAGTCCTGGAGAAAGAGTTTGACGCTTATAATATGAACCTATCTTTAGTGGAATCTCTTGTATCCATATTGCAGGCCATGGACACTTTCAGGGAAGCAAGGGTTTTACTTTGTAATGCACCAGAAACATGCTATTCCTTGCAGCAGTACTGTTCTTGTGCTAAAAAGAGAAAGAGAAGTTGCTGGTGACAGCCTGGAGCCTACAAATGAAATATATGGCCTTTGCTGGAATGTGTGATGACAGCTGAGTGTTGCTGGATTTCCTAATTGTCTGGGATTTTCCAAGGCACCTTGAGTGGTTAGACGTCCATTGGTCAACAAGGAGATCTATGGTCACTGCATTGTATCATGTCTGTCCCCACACCCCAGGCCTGGGCAGCTTTGGAGTCTGCAAGGTTGCCACAGAAGCGAGCACGTTGTAGGGATATGTATTTTGTGAGTCACTTATCCAGGCATCAGGAATACAAAACTGAAGTAAATCAATGCCTCCTCCACACAGGTATCCCTGCTGGACTCGGTTTAGGCTTTCTCAAAGTATTCTAAGAATCCAAAAGAAAACGCTTTTAAAAGCACTGTGATTTCAGAAGCAAACAAAAGATGCGAAGTCATCCCACATTTCACATCTGCCAGAGCTAGGAACAGAAAGTCTTCTCAAACCTTACTTCAGACAGTGTGCACTTGCAGCCCAGAAGGCAAATCACATCCTGGGCTGCATCAAAAGATGTGTTGCCAGCAGGTCCGGAGAGGGGATTCTGCCACTTTGCTCTGCTCTGGTTAGACCTCACCTGGAGTACTGTGGGTCTGAAGCCCATGGTATAGGAAGAACATGGACCTGATGGACAGGGTCCAGAGGAGGGCCATGACAATGATCAGGGGATTGGAGCACCTCCACTATGAGGACAGGCTGAGGGAGGCTAGGGTTGTTCAGCCTGGAAAAGAGGAGGTTCAGGGAGACCTAATAGCAGCCTTCCAGTACCTGAGGGGGGCTTATAGGTAGGGTGCAGAGAGACTCTTTACAAGGGCCTGCGGTGACAGGACAAGGGGCAATGGCTTCAAACTAGAGAAGGGCAGCTTTAGATTGGGTATCAGGAAGAAGTTCTTCACTATGAGGGTGGTGGAACACTGGAACAGGTTGCCCAGGGAGGTGGTTGAGGCCCCTGCCCTGGAGATATTCAAGGCAAGACTCGATGAGGCCCTGGGCAGCCTGGTCTAGGTGGGGATGCCCCTGCTGACTGCAGGGAGGTCAGACTAGATGTTGTAAGCTTTGAAATGCAACAAAAAAGTACATTAACCTTTGGATCTTTGGAGGTCCCTTCTGGCCTGGATCATTCTATGATTTTATGATCCTACCATGTACATCACAGAAACTACTGCAATTAGAAAAATTGAATTTCTGTGTGAAGAGATTGTTTAACCTTTGGCTTGTAACAGTGGCCATTAAATACCAGGTTCTTAAGAAATGACAATTTGTTTGATGCTTTTTAAAATGAAAAAAAGAGCACAGGAAAAATACAAAAGGAAACCCTATTCAGCCCATGCTGACAGAACTATGGCAAGGAAAAAAAAAGTCTTCACAAATCCAAAGTAAAACTCCCTACTACTAGCCACTGTTACATAAAGCAAAGAAATTCTGCCCTGAAACCACAAATTTAAAACACATTTGAAATTTGAGATAAAAACAATTTAGATTAATCTCTTTCCTTGGCACAACAGTCCTGGTTTTCATTCTTTACTCATAATCATTTTCATTACTATCTTGTGAACCTTTCTGCTTCAACATTCCTTTACTGCCAAACCTGCTTTTCTTTATTCCACAAAGACAAGTGCAAGAATGTGGTGATGTTTCAATTGATTGCAATACTGAGAGAAAAGGAAATTCAATGACAGCATGGCTAAATGCATATGTAAGTTGTCCTTTAGGAAATGAAGACAAAGTTTGAATGTACTTTGTGCTAACACTGCTGGTGCTTAGATCTACTACAATTTGTTCTAAGTTTTGCACCAAGAAAGAGAAAATGATCATTTGCCAACTGAGCTACATTTAAAAATGACTAAATCAATGGTAACATGTTTCTCTCTAATACATTAATGTACTTAAGTGTGGCCAGCAGGAGCAGGGAGGTCATTGTGCCCCTGTACTCTGCTTTGGTTAGGCCACACCTTGAGTCCTGTGTCCACTTCTGGGCCCCTCAGTTTAAGAAGGACATCGAGGCACTTGAACATGTCCAGAGAAGGGCAACAAGGCTGGGGAGAGGCCTTGAGCACAAGCCCTATAAGGAGAAGCTGAGGGAGCTGGGATTGTTTAGCCTGGAGAAGAGGAGGCTCAGGGGAGACCTCATTGCTCTCTACAACTACCTGAAAGGTGGTTGTAGCCAGGAAGGGGTTGGCCTCTTCTCTCTAGCAACCAGCACCAGAACAAGGGGACACAGTCTCAAGCTGCACCAGGGGAAGTTTAGGATTGAGGTGAGGAGAAAGTTCGTCACTGAGAGAGTCATTCGCCATTGGAATGGGCTGCCCAGGGAGGTGGTGGAGTCGTCATCCCTGGAAGTGTTCAAGAGGGGACTGGACGTGGCACTTGGTGCCATGGTCTAGTCATGAGGTCTGTGGTGACAGGTTGGACTTGATGATCTTTGAGGTCTCTTCCAACCTTGGCGATACTGTGATACTTCTTTGTTGCCTCTCAAAGCTTGAAACGTAAAATCAGCAACCCACAGTGGCTGAAGTAATTCAATACAAAACCACTCTATAGAATAGGCTGCTGTGATTTTAAAACATTTTTTAGTAATGTAGAATTAACTTCTCTGTTGCTTTATTACACTAAATTCTGCCTCAGGAAATGTTAATGAACATAACTGAGAACATTATCTCTGTTGCCTGAGCAATCAAACACACCTATGTAAAATATCTATCACCTTTCACTGGTAGATTCAAAGTAAGTAAAGAAATTCAAGGAAAGGTGCAGAATGAGATGGAGATAGTAAGATGGAGCATATAAAAGTATAAAAAAGGTATTCAAATGAAACAAAGAAAACTGAAAATTTCATACACCGGCCCACCTCAGGAGGAGCTATACAAATAAATGATTAGTGGCTTTTTTTTCAACACAACAAAAACTTGGCAAAAGTTTGGGTTTAGTTAAAAAAAAAAAAGAAAGAATTATCTATTAGCTTATGCTTTGTAGATTTAAGGAGCTTTAGCAGTAATACTATTTCCCCCTACAGATTTTAAATGAAAATGTTCTTTTAAAATGCATAATTGACTACCTTTTCAGCTTTATTTACTTCTCATGTGTTGAAATAGTGACCTGAACCTGCAAACATCACAGTATCACAGTATCACAGTATGACCAAGGTTGGAAGAGACCTCGAAGATCATCAAGTCCAACCTGTCACCACAGACCCCACGACTAGACCATGGCACCAAGTGCCACGTCCAATCCCCTCTTAAACACCTCCAGGGATGGCGACTCCACCACCTCCCCGGGCAGCCCATTCCAATGACGAATCACTCTCTTGGTGAAGAACTTTCTCCTCACCTCCAGCCTAAACTTCCCCTGGGCCAGCTTGAGACTGTGTCCCCTTGTTCTAGTGCTGGTTGCTAGGGAGAAGAGGCCAACCCCTTCCTGGCTACAACCACACTTCAGGTAGTTGTAGAGAGCAATGAGGTCGCCCCTGAGCCTCCTCTTCTCCAGGCTAAACAACCCCAGCTCCCTCAGCCTCTCCTCATAGGGCTTGTGCTCAAGGCCTCTCCCCAGCCTTCTTGCCCTTCTCTGGACACGTTCAAGTGTCTCAATGTCCTTGTTAAACTGAGGGGCCCAGAACTGGACACAGTACTCAAGGTGCGGCCTAACCAAGGCAGAGTACAGGGGCACAATGACCTCCCTGCTCCTGCTGGCCACACCATTCCTAATGCAGGCCAGGATGCCATTGGCCTTCTTGGCCACCTGGGCACACTGCTGGCTCATGTTCAGGCGGCTGTTGATCAGCACCCCCAGGTCCCTCTCTGTTTGGCCGCTCTCCAACCACTCCAACCCCAGCCTGTAGCTCTGCATGGGGTTGTTGTGGCCAAAGTGCAGCACCTGGCACTTGGATTTGTTGAGTATCATCCTGTTGGACTCTGCCCATCTGTCCAGTCGATCGAGGTCCCTCTGCAGAGCCCTTCAACCCTCTAACTGACCAACATCTGCTCCTAACTTGGTGTCATCTGCAAATTTGCTGATGACTGTCTCAATCCCCTCATCCAGATCGTCAATGAAGACATGTCTCCTTATTTCTCTCCCTGAATTGCTTAAGCTACATGGTCTACAGAGTGCTGGACCCATGAGACAACTGTCTCTCCTCTCAGCTCTGTGTTGAGATTTCAAAGGACTCCCGGCACAAGAACAGCAGTCATGGAGGAAGCAGAGCAAAAAGGTGCTGTACTCATGTTCTGCCTTTTTCCTTCATGTCCTTTTCCTTACTGCATAAATATTCTCAACAGCTTTTCAGTGATTCTCCAGTTCTTTTGGTTTTCAGAGTACTGTAGACCATGTCTATCAGAGTCTACAATCTCTGATACCAAGACGTTTCAAAACTTGTTTGGTTGCATAAACATTGCAGCCCCTCACTTTCCACAGCTGCGTACCGTAGACATTAAATGGTATGTTAACAGTACTATTATTTTGAGAGCTCTGGTTTTATCTGCTCTTAGGGTGGGAGTCTTCTCCTTAAGTGGAAATCTGAGCTTCTGAGCTACAATACCAATTGCTGAAGAAAGACCATACCTTCTGGAAGAAGGAAAGAAAACGGAAATGTGTCAGGGCATGATCTGAAGCATTTGAGAAATTTCTGCCTCGTCTTACCAACACATGTTACATTTTAGAAGTTCCTAAAGGCAAGAGCCTACCCGATGGGTGGCAGAATAGCAAAACACCTCTTCCTTGCAGAGCACAGGAGGAGAGAAGGAGAGGTGACTGCTCAGTGCCTCTGTCAGTTGCACAAGTGTGGGGAGATAGTTTGATATTCAAAATCCAGGAACAGGGGGCATTAAATGTAATTCTTCGTCCATCAATGCACAAAAAGCCTTTTAACGGCCGTTATTGTTACGGCACATTATCGATTCTGAAGCTGCTGTACATACGTTGTTAATATCTTGCGGTATTTGTAATTGAGTATGACCTCTTGTGATATTAAAAATGCGACTGTCTGTCTCAAAAGACATCCACATGTTTTATGAAGGACAAGTTTGCTTCAGGAATCCTTTTAACCAAGAACATATGCCCATGAAACAAAAAGCTTTTATTCATTTCAGAAATAGCAAGACAATGTCAACTCTGAGCCAAGCAAACTATTGCACTGGTACTGTTGCTTTGGCATGTGTGTAATGAAGAATGGCAGTTATACGCCAGGGGGGCCATTACTGGTCTCCTTGTCTTGAGGCTGGGACCCGTGAGACAACTGTCTCTCCTCTCAGCTCTGTGTGAGATTTCAAAGGACTCCCTGCACAAGAACAGCAGTCATGGAGGAACCAGAGAAAAAGGTGCTGTGCTCATGTTCTGCCTTTTTCCTTCATGTCCTTTTCCTTGCATAATTACTGCATAAATATTCTCAACAGCTTTCCAGTGATTCTCCAGTTCTTTTGGTTTTCATCCTGTATCATATATCTTGTCTTCCAGCCTTTTAGTCATGCTCGCCATCTCCTGGGAATGACTCATGAGATCAACAAGCATTTCTATATAGGCCATGCTCAGGCAGGGGTTACCAGAACAGAGAAACCACACAGTTACATGGCATAACAATGTTAGCCAACTGCCCCCATAGACAGAATTTCATTTCTTTTGCTTTTGCCATTGCGGGCGTGTCTGAAAATGGAAAGGAATCTTTCCAGTTAACTCTCCTGGCAAGCTTCTTGTACCATTGTTATGTGCCCTAATTTAACACTCCCTCTGTAAGATGAGTTCTATTCGAGATGTTCTGATGATGATTAGATGACATTATCTTTAATTTGTTGTAGGGACAATGCAGTTCACTGGTTTTGTCAAAACACCTGGCCCATTTCAGGAGTGAGTATTTTTTTATAGAATAGAATAAGCCAGGTTGGAAGAGACCTTCGAGATCATCGTGTCCAACCCATCATCTAACACCACATAATCAACCAAACCATGGCACCAAGCACCCCATCAAGTTTCCTCCTAAACACCTTCAGTGATGGCAACTCCACCACCTCCCTGGGCAGCCCATTCCAATGGCCAATCACTCTCTCTATGAAGAATGTCTTCCTAACATCCAGCCTAATCCTCCCCTGGTGCAGTTTGAGACTGTGTCCTCTTGTTCTGGTGCTTGTTGCCTGGCAGAAGGGACTAGCTCCTCACCTGTCTACAACCTCCCTTCAGGGAGTTGTAGAGAGCAATAAGGTCACCCCTCAGTCTCCTCTTCTCCAGGCTAAGCAACCCCAGCTCCCTCAGCCTCTCCTCATAGGGCTTGTGTTCCAAACCCCTCACCAGCTTTGTTGCCCTCCTCTGGACGCATTCCAGCAACTCAACATCTTTCCTAAACTGAGGGGCCCAGAACTGGACACAGTACTCAAGGTGTGGCCCAACTAGTGCAGTGTACAAGCGGAGAATGACCTCCCTGCTCCTGCTGGCCACACTGTTCCTGATCCAGGCCAGGATGCCATTGGCCTTCTTGGCTGCCTGGGCACACTGCTGGCTCATGTATTTACTGGTCTTAATATATTTTAGCATTCTGTTGATTGGGAAGAAGCCAATGGGGAGGCACATCCCCGTGGAAAGACCCTCCAGTTAGTTGTTTCGAGTCTGATCCTCCGTAAGTTACTCCATCAGCTCTTCGCGTATGCCAATAACGTTCAGAGAAAGCAAAACATTCAGCCCAGGCTGTGCCAAAATGTGATTCGGCAGGCCAAGCATAGTACAAGCTAAAGCCTTGTGGAATGGCAGAGGCAGGAATAATTGCAGGAGCAGTTGCTCAAGCTTGGACATGTATCAGCATGACATTTCCACATATTTTGCTTTCAACTCCCAGCAAAATGGCAAACTTCCTTCCAATTATTAAAAAGAAAAAAGTTAAATCAGAAAAAAAAAAAAGGATAATTAGTTGTTTTTTTCCTCTTACAGGAAAAAGCAATCAACAGTAACTCCTGTGTTTCTTTTTAATTGTCTTTACGTTTCAGCAACTTCTCTTCTCCATTCGAATGTTCATATAGATGAAGAAAATAAATGTTCACATAGAATCATAGAATGGTTTGGGTTGGAAAGGACCTCCAAAGGTCATCTAGTCCAACCCCTGCAGCAAGCAGGGGCATCCTCAACTAAGTCAGGTTGCTCAGAGCCTTGTTGAGCCTTACCTTGATTATCTCCAGGGATGGGGTCTCAACTACCTCCCTGGGCAACCTGTTCTAGTGTTCCACCACAGTCATGGTAAAGACCTTTCTCCTAACATCCAATCTAAACCTAATTTTTTCTCTAATTTAAAACCACTATCCCTTGGCCTATCACTACAAGCCTTCATAAAGAGTCCCTTTCCAGCATTCCTGTAGGCCTCCTTCAGGTACTGAAAGGCCATAGATGAAGAAAATTAACTTGCCTAAGTGAAATGAAATAAGCATAGTGGAAAAGGGAATAAATTGACCCAGCTTGCTTCCATGAGAAGAGAAGCCTTCTCTTGCATGGAGAAGAGAAGGCTCAGAGGTGACCTCATTGTGGCCTTCCAGTATCTGAAGGGGGCCTACAAGAAGGCTGGGGAGGGACTTCTCAGGATCTCAGGTAGTGATAGGACTAGAGGGAATGGAATGAAGCTGGAGGTGGGGAGATTCAGGCTAGATGTGAGGAGGAAGTTCTTCACCATGAGAGTGGTGAAGCCCTGGAATGGGTTGTCCAGGGAGGTGGTTTGGGCCCCGTCCCTGGAGATGTTTAAGACCAGGCTGGATGAGGCTCTGGCCAGCCTGATCTAGTGTAGGGTGTCCCTGCCCATGGCAGGGGGTTGGAACTAGATGATCCTTGTGGTCCCTTCCAACCCTGACTCATACTATGATACTATGACTCCAGAAGCCATTACAAGAGGTGCCAATAATAATGCCTCTGCTTGATGTTGCTGACACATCCCCATTTTCTTCCTTTCTATATTTTTCGTTGCTCGGTTTCTACATGACTGATTAAAGAACAGGTGAAACATTGCTATGGGAGACATCACTCATATAGGAAACACAATGTATTTCTCTCCAGTTGTAGGAAAACCAAAATATTTTCATTGAAATATGGTAATTTAAAATGAAATAATTTTTAAAATCATTCTGAGAAAGACACCAGCCTTTCAGAGGATGAGGTGAAGGGAAAATTAATGTCTTTTCCCTCACAGAAAATTCTTTAAACTAGTTTATTAAAGTCCTCTATGTTTTACAGTATCACAGTATGACCAAGGTTGGAAGAGACCTCGAAGATCATCAAGTCCAACCTGTAACCACAGGCCCCATGACTAGACCATGGCACCAAGTGCCACGTCCAATCCCCTCTTGAACACCTCCAGGGATGGTGACTCCATCACCTTCCCGGGCAGCCCATTCCAATGGCGAATGACTCTCTCACTGAATAACTTTCTCCTCACCTCGAGCCTAAACTTCCCCTGGCGCAGCTTGAGACTGTGTCCTCTTGTTCTGGTGCTGGGTGCTAGGGAGAAGAGGCCAACCCTTCCTGGCTACAACCACACTTCAGGTAGTTGTAGAGAGCAATGAGGTCGCCCCTGAGCCTCCTCTTCTCCAGGCTAAACAACCCCAGCTCCCTCAGCCTCTCCTCGTAGGGCTTGTGCTCAAGGCCTCTCCCCAGCCTTGTTGCCCTTCTCTGGACACATTCAAGTGTCTTGATGTCCTTCTTAAACTGAGGGGCCCAGAAGTGGACACAGGACTCAAGGTGTGGCCTAACCAATGCAGAGTACAGGGGCACAATGACTTCCCTGCTCCTGCTGGCCACACTATTCCTAATGCAGGCCAGGATGCCATTGGCCTTCTTGGCCACCTGGGCACACTGCTGGCTCATGTTCAGGCAGCTGTCGATCAGCACCCCCAGGTCCCTCTCTGTCTGGCTGCTCTCCAGCCACTCTGACCCCAGCCTGTAGCTCTGCATGGGGTTGTTGTGGCCAAAGAGCAGCACCTGGCACTTGGACTTGTTGAATGCCATCCCATTGGACTCCACCCATTTGTCCAGCCGATCGAGGTCCCTCTGCAGGGCCCTCCTACCCTCTAACTGACTGACATCTGCTCCCAGATGTTGGGAGCATGCTCACTGCTAGGGAATAATGATAGAACATTTGAAAGGAAATAAAGGTCCCTCTGCAGAGCCTTTCTGCCCTCTAACTGATCAACATCCACTCCCAACTTGGTGTCATCTGCAAATTTGCTGATGACTGACTCAATGCCCTCATCCAGATTGTCAATGAAGATATTAAAGAGGATGGGGCCCAGCACTGATCCCTGGGGGATGTCACTTGTGATTGGCCTCCAGCTGCATGTGGCACCATTCACCACCACTCTCTGGGCTCAGCCCTCCAGCCAGTTCCCAACCCAGCACAGAGATGACAGCTTAGCCAGGAGTTTGCTGTGGAGGATGGTGTCAAAGGCCTTGCTGAAGTCCAGGTTGACCACATCCATTAGAGCTGGCAGTTTTCACCTGGCACTGATTTATCCTGATGCAAATGTTCAAATCAGACTTTTTTCCTCCCAAAATTAGATAGATTCCATAAGACTGATGGGATTTATATTAAAAGTATCATGTAGAAACACATATGTACAATTTCATGTATGCTGAAATGTATATGCTGCTTTGATATATAATACAGAAATTCAGAATGTCTTCTCAAGAGAAAACAAAATTTGTCCTGAAGTGTTGCTGGGCTTGCACCAGTTTTAGAAATTTAATTTTAGTCCATTTAAATTCATATCTCACTGGTTATTGCAACAAGACCTTTTCTGATTTTGTATAAAGCTGTAAGTAGACATTTGCTAAGTTTTAAAAGTGTATGAGTTCTGTATGCTTGCCAAGAGGTAAAACTTTGAAGTTACAGGACTTGGCATATACTTTAATGCAGGCAAGGTTGCTTCTCATGTCACTGGTAGCAAGTGAAAACGTTCTCTTTGTTCTTTATGTAGGTCAGCACTTCAGCTACAGTCATCCTCTAATTCTGCCAGAATCATATTGATTTTACTCTAATTCTCTTAATAAAAGACATAAATCTCAATTTTAGCTCTGGTAAATGACAACAGCACTTCTAACTGGAACAAATGTGGAACTCCAAGAGAATGGCAAATGCCACGTTTCTGAAACAGAGCCTAGATTCAAGTATTCCCAAACAGTAAGTTCCTATCTCCAACCTTGGAAGAGATACAATGTGCAAGAAAACGTTGCCAGAATACCACCAAACGAGGCAATGTCTCTTCTCTTCCTCCAGTCCATGCCAAGTCTCAGTGTGCTGCTGAGCTGTGTTGGTTTTGGATCGGGCTTGTAAATCCACTGTGAGGGAGAGTGCAGCTGATACGGAGAGGATGGAGGAGAGCCACAATCCCACCACTGTGACCTGAGAGGAGACCCTGGCAGGAAGGGTCTCCCTGTTCTATACAATACTTGTAAATCCACTGTGAGGGAGAGTGCAGCTGATATGGAGAGGATGGAGGAGAGCCACAATCCCACCACTGTGACCTGAGAGGAGACCCTGGCAGGAAGGGTCTCCCTGTTCTGCTCAGCCTTTCAAAGCTAAGCCAAACCTCTGGGGACAGCAGTTGGCAACCTTGTTTTACTTGGGAGGAAATCTGCTTACAGGGGAAAATGTGACTCTAAAGCTACTACTACAGAGGTGAAATTTTTGGTTTGCACACTTCCTCCTTCCTGTTCCTTTCTATTTACCCCATGTTTGCTACAAGTATTGGCAGTTAGTAAAAATGAATTAGACAATGAACCTTATCTATGGCTTTGCAGCTTGGCTGCAGAGAGTACAGGGCATCAGTGTCACATAGATGAGCCTCTGCAAGAGCTGGGGCAGTTTGTGGTTCCCAAATGGACAGCAGGATGGATGGTGTCACTCGACACCCTTGTGAGACACCTCAAGAGCACGTTAAAAAAACAGCAATCTAAACGGTCAGTGTAAGCCTGACACATCCCTTTAGGTGGGTATACTCAGCAGCTCCAGAAAGGAAGCAAGCAGAAAGGAATCAAAACACTTGGAAGCAAGCAACACACACATTTCAACTTCCTGCTACCTGCCAGAGCAACCTGGCAAAACAGAGGTAAACAATATTATGGTCTCTCCATTACCACTACTTGTATAGCAGATTTGCAAGCACAGAAGGCAAATGCTGAATTAGAACAACCAAAGTTGCTAATAACCTAAGAAAATTACAAACTCTTCCTCAAAAATTACTGCCAGAGGTGAAATAAAACCATTCCATTTCAATAGCAGTTATAAAACCATGCTGTTTAAGGCTGTGCTAAGAATATGTCAGCCAGAAATTCTTCTGGTATAGCTTGCCTTATGCACCAAAACACATGTACGAGCTGTTCCATGAAGCACTGCTGCTAATGACAAGGCCCTGCAGGGCTGGTGATGCACACTTCCTTTGTTTTATTTCCTTGTGGTCTGTTTTAAGCAAGCAGCTCTCAGTACTCTAGTGTTCAAGAATCTCATAGTCCTGAACACACTAGCCTTCTTACAAACCAGGGAGACATGAATAGGGTGATACTATAATTGCCATTTCACAAACAAGGGACTGAGGGGGAAAAGTGATGGGATAACTTGATCAAAACTACCTGGGGAGTTTCTGGCAGATCTGAACAGAGGTCTCTCAAGTGCCAGTTAAAATACTGAACCATTCTTTCTGTTGCTGAACTTCTATTGTACACACAAGCATGTATTTAGGACAACAGCAAAGTTTGAAGAAGTAATATGAGAAAATCCATGTCCCCAGGGTCTCTTCTCAAATGGTACTGATTAAAAGACAAAATGGTAGCCAATGACTAGTATAATATTCTTTTGAACTCTAAGAAAAGGCCATATCAAACCTTTGTGAAGTCAAAAGAAATCTTTCAAAGTCATCTCAGTGAATTTAAAATTAATTTAGGGAGGCAGGGAGGAGGTGTGTAGCAGAGATCAAGCACATGTCAAACATATTATGCTGATTAAAATATGAAAACCACAGCTGTGCAGAAGGAAAAAAACAAGCTATAGCATTTAGTGTTAGCTTACAGTACAGAACCTGTCTTTTTGGCTACATCATATCACCTGCTAACCCTGTAATGAGCAATCCATACCAGGTACTTCAAATGTTCTACATGAATCTGCAAACATACTTAATCATATGCTCATCACACAGATGCTCTATCCCCAGGTCACACGCATTTCCTTCCTAACATTTACCCCTTGCAGATCTAGCAGCTACTGCTGTCTGCTCAATCCACGAACAATTCTCCTGTGTCTCCCCTCGAGTTCCTCCTGGCACTCCAGATGCTCGACTGTAGATCTTTAGCTATAATGACAGAAATCTTTATTGCTTTTTTCATATTTTTGAATAAAGGCAGCACAAGGCTGTAGGTGCCTTTTATTATCCAGATGTCATGTTTCTTACCGTAACTGCCAGACACAACTGATTATCATTCTGCATAATACTTTCATAAAGTTCTAACCACTGCTTATTCTATTGACAGAAATTAAAGTTAGTAGAAACTGGCAAATAGCGACTCTCCAGCCAGGCTTTTAAAAGTCACAACAAAGCAGCATGTGGTGTCCTGATACTAGATCAGTGACACATAGTAAATGCCCCAAAAGTTAAAAAAGAGGAAAGCAAAATACACCAAGAAACAATTGGATGTATATATTCAAGCATACCAGCTTCTAGCAGATCAAGGCTTTTTTTAGCTCCTACATCGCAGAGTCTTTAGTGTCACCGCTGCCCTATTTAAATTAAACACAATTATTTACAAGCAGGTATATAACCAGGAGCATGCAACAGTCTACCTGATGACCTGATCAGGTAAACTTTCTTAAACAATCTATTCTAATCTAATTTAATCTTTGCTGCAAATCTAATTCAACCATTCAATGCAGCATGTGACAAGCTGAACTCCAGGGGCTGGACTGGTAAGTCTGTGTGTTGGTAGTTGTATTGGTGGCTTTGTGCCTCTATTTACTTTCTCTGGCTTCTTCGGGAGAAAAACTCATCCATGCATATGACAGGTGGATGTGACTGTGTATTGTCAGCACGTCACACTGTTCCGGAGAGCAATTATTTCTAGGCTGTATCCTGACTTCTTGAATGGCTGAAGAAGTGAAGAATGCTTCTGGTATGAGCAGTACAGCTTCATAAGATCATGCTTGTAACCAGAACAGAAGTGGATCTAATACATCCAGCAATAGCTTCTTCTTACTTCTCATAGACTCGCTCATTTCAAGGCCAGAAACAACCTAATTCACCTCATCTAAGTAACTAGCAGAGGCCACTTTATTTTATCCAACTATTCATGTATTGAACTCAGTAATTATACTAACCTGAAGCACACCTGCTGGAAATGCAACCTGTCTTATTTGGAAAGCATAATCAAATGCTTCTCTTTGAAACCTTATTCTATGGTAATTATATCTAGCTTTAAAAATATCTGTGTTTTTATTGAAGTTGGCTGGTTTTAACTCCAAATACTGGGGTTTGTGACATGTTTTTCTGGTAAACTGAAAAAAAATTAATCATTTAGCAGCAAGTATTTTGCCTCCATGAAAGTACTGTCAATCTTAAAAACCAAGGAATATTAAAATATTGTTGTGTTTTTTTCAGTCCTAGACTACATCTAAATCTCATCCAGTTACTGAAACAGATGTGTTAGCAACATTCAAATAGTAAACAGATCACCTGGTAACTTTCCTACCTCCGTTTAACACAAATTGCCACAGAATTTAACAGAATCACTGAATAGCTGAGACTGAAAGAGACCTCTGGAGGTCACTTGGATCAAACCCCTTGCTCAGGCAGAGTCAACTGAAGCAGGCTGCCCAGGACCACGTCCAGAGAGCTTTGGAGTATCTGTCTCTAACAATAGGTATCTCCACAACCTTTCTGGGAAACCTGTGCACCTAGCATGTTTCAGTTTGTGACCATTGTCTTTGGTTCTGCCAGTGGGCACCACTAAAAATTACCTGGCTCTGCCTTCTTTACACCCTCACCTTATGCATTGACAAGATTTCACCTGAGCCTTCTCTTGTCTAGGCTAAACGGTCCCAGCTGCCTTAGCCTGTCCTAAAAGCAGAGGTGCTGCAGTCCCTTAATCAATTATCTTAGTGGCCCTTTGCTGGACTGTCCAGTAACTCCATATTTGTGGAACATCCAGATGCGAACACAGCACTCCAGATGTGGCCTCACCAGCGTTGAGCAGAGAGGAAGTACTACTTCGCTCCACCTGGTAGCAATACCCTTCCTAATACAGCCCAGGATACATACCGTCAGCCTGCTTTGCTGCAAGGGCCCAACTTAGAGCTGACTTGCCACAAAGTACTGACACACAGAAGGCTAATACTGCTGTGTTATCACAGTTCTGAAAGCCCACAGTACTATTTAATATAAAAGGATGATCATGTGGAGATATTCATGACAATGGTCCCGTGCATTGCGCTGAATTACCCCAAGCAGCCCATCCTGTCTTTCTGTGCGTAAGGATTTGAGCTATACTGGTTTATAGCAGGCTAACAAAATGATGCCTTTTCTAGCATCTGAGGACTGCTGAAGTTCACGCTCCACCTAAGAAGTCTCTAAGAGCCTTCAGGAGGTAATTTGGATCCAGGAGTGGCTTATAGAAGCCGAAGTGTGACTACTGCCTCAGTGCAGACTAACAGGCAGAATGAAACAGCACACACCACTAGGAAGGTGGTGCTCGCTGGTGTGGACAAGGAGTTACGTGAAACAACTGCTAGATGTTTAGCAAGTCACAGACCTAAAATATGAATAAAATTTCCTGGTTTAGACTCCTAACCACTGTAAGAGCTCAGAACCCAGAACTTCTCTAATTTATATGGTTGGAAGCAAGTCTTATGTAAAAAGGCAACTGAGGTACAGATACATATTTTCAGGACCTGGGTTCTCAGAGTTTGCTACCTAGCCAACTCTACAAAAGGACACCAGCCCTACTCTGTCCAAGTCCTGTCCCTTTTCTGGACTATCCATTTCAGTGGAGAAGAAACCCAGCTGCACCAGCTGGAAGATGTGGCACACTCCAGGCAGGTCCCTGATTTTAACAAGAAAGGGCCTAGGACCTCCAAGGAAGGCATCTATCCAGCAATCAAGCAGAGCAGGTTTCCACATGGTACATGCACTGCTGGCTCAGATCACCCAGGCCACTTAGTCTATGACTGGCTGGGCAGGCAACAGTGGTACACTGGCAACCCCTGCTGCTGGGATTTAGGCAGGGAAACACAGCAACATTGAAACAGCTCTCATTTGCTACTTCCATACATGGCAGGTAGGGGAGGAAAAGTAAAAAATCATTAACAACGCCTGGCACTACCCATTGCCACATCTTACATTGTTTATAACTTTGCCAGCTCTAGCCATAAAGTCTGCAGTTTTCCCAGTTTGGTGCCTGCTCAAAGTTCAGCCAACAATTCAATTACTTTTGAAAATAAAGTATCTAACCATATTAGAAAAATAGTGGCATTTTCTTTGAGCTGCTCTAGCACCCCCAAGCTTTGGACCATTCACATGAAATGTATGAAGAGGTCGCCTTCCTGTCTGGGACATGCCAAGCACGAAGTCTTTAAAAAGATGTGGTTTACAATGATCTGGAAAAAACATGTTAAGAGTTTAGAGCTAATTTCCCAGGAGAAACTGTCTACAACGACAGTGTCTCAGTTTCTGGTGAGTAGAGAAACTGCAGTTCTGTGCTATATGGACTCAGTGCTCTACACCATGAGATGAGGAGGATTTTCTTGTGCTCCTCAAGCTCCCCTGCTTTTCACTCTGCAATTCTCTGGCTCAGCTTCAATAAGACAGTTAACTTGGGTGTATTTCCTCATCTTCTTGTAACATTCAGTGGGTGAGATGTTTTAGTGCTAACTGGAATAGGTGGGTGCAATGTGGGTGTAAAGGCATCTTTCTTCTTTGCTGAAAGAACTGTCCTCAGGGATCTGAGTATGAAAACCAGGAAACGAAGCGAGAATGTCAACTTGGGGTCAGATTCTGATCTCACAGCTGTCTCATTTAGATACTGTTCAAGAATACCTGAAGAAAAGCCAGTCTTAAAATATTAAGTCTCTCCCTGTTGTCTGGGGGCTTTTGATGGTCAGGTTTCATGTTCACCCTGCTAATGATGCAAGCACACTAAAATGCTGCGAAACTGTGTGCATGCTAGATTAAAGTTAATCCTGCAAGAGATTTACTCCTCCTTCTTCACACATGCTGGAGCAATCTGCCAAGTCTTCATCAAAACCTACTCTCTCTCACTTCTGTCGGTGTTAGGATTACAAACAACAGCAGCAGCTTATTTATTAAATTTCACATGCCAAATTAATACACACTTATGCAGTTCTAATTGCTTTTCTACACTCATTTGCACATGTCATGGAACAGACCTTTAAAAATGGCATTTGACTGATCACATGCTGTTTGGTTCCAGCTCTTTCTTATGAACAATCTTTGACTGAAGGAAAATTACTTTCACCTGCTGGATCGAACGTGTGACAACCACACAGCTTCTTATATCAGATGACAATTCCTTGTAGATAATAAAAGACTACTCATGACTGAGAGCAAAATGTCTTTCAAATGTCTTTCTTATTCAGCACAAGATACATTTGATGTTAAATAAAAAGGGCCAACAACAGCTGATGGCTCCCCAGTGTTTAACTTCAGTCTAGCTACATTCGCATCAGCACTGGAAAGACATTAGTCCAAAATTGCACCAGTGCATATATAATTTTCAGGAGATCTAAGGAACTACTTTCTGCAACTGTTCTTCTTACTGAGTACTCTCATTAATCCTGCAGCCCTTCCTAAAGATAACATATGTGCAACTGCAAGGACTGTATGCCTAATGGCATTCTCTAGACCCAAGCTCCAGGTCCTTTTGTTAAAAGCGACAGACCACTTCTGACTTATACTGTGCTATGATTCTGGCTTACAGATCTCTCTCAGAGAAGGTTTCTCTGGACCACAAAAAAAAAGACAATTGAAGAGAAGCAAGTAGCCACCTTTAGCTACCAGAGCAGGATAGCAAGGATCAGAGGAAGTAGTGTCAGAAAAAGACAGGGAATGCAACACTCCAGCCACTCTGGGATTCTACAGCAGACCACACCAATTCTCAGCTACCTCCCGAATCCAGGGAAGAGACAGAATCACAAAACATTAGAGGTTAGAAGGGACCCCTCAGAGATCATCAGGTCAGGTCCAACACCCCTGCCAAAGCAGAATCACCTAGGGTAGTCTGCACAGGAATGCATCCAGACAGATTTTGAACGTGTCCAGAGGAGACTCCACAACCTCTCTGGGCAGCCTGTACCAGCGATCCATCACTCTCAGTGTAAAGAAGTTTCTCCTCACGTTGAGGTGAAATCTTCTATTTGCAATATTTGTAGTATTTACAGCATTACAAAACTACCTTGGTTTCCATTTATAATTTCCTTCTGAAAAGCCTCTTAAATCCACTGACCCCTAGATTTATAAGTGACACACAGTTTTTCTATGGATGATTCCTATTTATATATTTATACTTCTGACATACCTAATTTTGTACCTCCTGTACATTTTGCACAATTCTTCAGAAGAGTTGCATTTTTGTCTTCAAAGATAAAATAGAACCAAGAGTTCAGAAGTTTCATCAGATATGCAAGCGAAGCTTAGACTGTACATTTCCCCCCTCACCCCCTTCAAATTCAACATGCCTGAAAACACTTCACTGATGAAGTCTTTTTTTTCTTTTTTTTTCCTCCCCCCAAGACATCAAAAAGCTTGCTCATGCTGGCTTGAGAAAATTTCAGGGCAAGATTCATTGCTGCCTGTTGCTCCTTTGGTCTGGTGAAACAAATATCCCTGTATGTTCCCATGGGAAAAATAAAGTTTGGTTTAAAATAAAGTTTTGGTGATCCTATACAAAACACACTCCTTGTGCACTGCACTTTGCCACCTTCTCAAAACCTGTTGATGTATACAACAAAGCCTTCTGCAGCACTGCTTTCACCTTTCTCATTACAACCCCTGATGTTGTATGTAGCCAAGAAGAACTGCTCAGGGGAAGACCTGTTCAGTGGTTGAATGTGATAAATAATCATGTTTGTTTGCAACAATGAACATAAATGCTGTGGTACTTTGGGGATCTGTCCACAGAAATTACTCCAGGGCAGGAGCAGGATTCAGTTCTTCCAACACATTTGTCTAGACATCTTTTAGAGACAATGGAAAGTCTTTTATGTTATGATTCATTTATCTGTTTTATTACACCTTAAAAGTGCCTCCTTTCCATGGACAAGAAATGGTTTATATGTGACCAGCTTACTGTTTAAATATTAGAAGAATTCCCGTCTCATTTGTCTTGCCCTGTAAATGAGCAGAATTAGACCCCTTCAGCTTGAATCCAAACAAACAGACTGATGAGCAGGGCACTACCTGAAGCCACCAGTGCTGTGTTTGATATCACAGACACCTCTAGTTCTTATGATGTGCCTCCTTTTGAGTTTTAGTTTGAATCCAAAACATATTTTGAAGTGATTCCTACTACCTATTGAGCTTTGGTTTGTTTCATGAAACAGATACCTGCAGCAAAGACTCCTTAAACAGAGGAGGCAAGTGAACTCACCTCCCATATCCTAGACTAGTGCATTCACCAGTCAGATCTTGAATGAAAAAACATTACCACCTCTGCTCTACATGAGTATTTTGCATGGTATCCAGTCCTTTGTGGAGCTGGATGCAAGTGCTTTCTCACTGAAGCTGCAAAATGACACAGATGAGACCATAACTCATGGCCATGAGGTGATATGCTGTAACATACTCATTTCGGATGAAACTAATCAAAATATTATGTAAAGTAGCAGCAGTAACAATACAGAGTTCAAGGTTCTGCTAGCCCTCCTCTAGTAATCCAATGCCCTCACAATCCTTACCAGATGAAGATCCCTGATGAAACAGGCAAAAAAATGCCTAATTTCTGGACTGCAGTTTCAGCCAAACTATTGTCAAAACTGCTTCACGTAGTTCAGTCTGAAGGCGTTCTGAGCATACTCCAAAGCTAACACTCACATTAGAAGCACCTTCACTAAAACTTGTGGCATTTAAAAGGGTTAAGCATGGACTGATTATACCGAACATGAGCTGGAGTTGTCAGACTCGCAGGTTTCGGCATGGGTTTCCCTAGCCTCACCACAGGCATCTGCATCTGTTAACTTCGACTCGGCCTTTAGCATCTCTCTGCTTTTGCTCTCAAAACCTGCCCAGAAACGGCACAACGCACTCTGCTATTCCAAGGCTGCTCCGCCAGTACATCACGGATCAACGGGCGAGCGACGGCATCGCCTTTACGGCGACAGACGCACTGCAGGCCGAGTTACCATTTCACTACCTGCAAACGTTCCCGTGCTTGGGCTCCCAGCATTCACGCTGCGACCCAGGGTAGGGCTCCCAGGCCGCGATGAGCGGAGCCTCGCAACATCTCCTCGGGGTCCAGGGTAACAAACTCCGGTGCTCCCGTCCTCCCGGGGGTGCAATTGCACGAACCACACATACGCAACACCCCACCTCCAGGCGGCGCCCTCGCCCTGAGCCGCTCACTGCCTGTTCTCGCGCAGGTAGCCCGCTCACCGCCGCGCGTCCCGACCCCCAACCTCAGCCCTCGTGCGTCCAGCCTCGTGGCCCTCTAACCGCCACCCTCGGTCCTGAGCCGCGACCGTGCCGCTACCGGGCTGCTGCGGGGCCTCCACCGGGCCGGTTAGCGGGAGGGGCTGAAGTGGGCTCCACCGGAGGCAGGTCCCCTGGGCGCTGGGGCGCCTCGCCCTCGCCGGCAAGAGGGGCTGCGCCCTCTGACGAGCCCGGGCGATGGGAGGCAGCGCGGCGGGGCGGGGTGACCGTCGTGGCTCTAATAAGGCCAGGGCTGGGGCCAACCAACAGCTGTTTGCCTTTCGGTACCCCGAGCTGCCTGGCGCCCCCGCCCGCCCCCGAGCATGCAGTGCTTTCCCAGCCTGGTGCTGGCGCTCAGCTTGTTGCTGGGCGCCCTGGCGCTGCTGCAGCTCTCATTGTACCTCCGGGTACCATCACCGTACGGGAAGCACGAGGAGCGGCTGTGCCGGCCGCGGGGTCGGCTGCCTGCGCGCCGCGCCTGGTTCCTGCAGGAGCTGCCCTCCTTCCTCGTGCCCGCGCTGCTGCTGGCCCTACGCAGCCCGCCCCGCCTCGAGCCGCTCGGCTGCCGCCTCCTATGCTGCCTCTTCTGCTGGCACTACTTCTACAGGTACCGCTGCCGGGCAGGGCTCCCGCAACCTCGCGGCTCCCACTGCCCGGAGCCGCCCCGCTACCGGCCCGCAGCACTCCGGCGGCGAGCGATGGCTGCGAAGAGCTGTGGCGGCCCCTTGGGAAACGGGGGAATTAATAAACCAAGGGAAGGTGCGGGAATGGGCGCAGCCGGGGCCGAGCCGAGCGGGCAGTGGGGCTGGGGCAGATCTTGGTTGCAGCATCGCTCCCTTCCGCGTTAGACGCGGTTATTCTCGTCATCGCCAACGGGAGGGCGTGGGAACAGCTAACTCGTTCCCTTGGCTTATGCTCGAAACGTAGGGACCTGTCGGGTCTACATCTTTTCCCCATCCTGGCCACCGGGGGAAGGAGCAGGTGGTACTTGGGTGCTTGAAACAGGGGAGGGTATATACGCTTCGGATTTATATCTTAAAGGGAGGAGAGGGGAAAAAAAGGCATGAGGTGTCGCTAAGATGGAGCAAAGTTTCGGATGAAACTAATCCAAACATTATGTAAAGTAACATGCCAAGTGCTTATTGCGGGCAGGAGACGCACAGCACATGCAGCGCCGGGAGCAGCGCCGGCCACCAAAGCAAGCCGTGGGAACGCGTGAGGATGGCCCGAATGCAAACCCACTACAGCAGTGAGAGAGCAAGGACTGAATGAGCCGCATTGCTGTGCAGTTAGCACACAAGGAAGTACAAAGTCACCGCAGGCTGGAGTTGGTTCTTTATGCTCGATTTGTCATCCCCACTTAACTATCGAATTACCGATTTATCTTAATTTTTTTTTTTTAAACTTTGTCATACCAGATGTCAATGAATGCTGTAACTTACTAATTAATTCTGGGTTTACTAATAGGAAGCTCAAAGATAGCGTTTTGGCCCATTGTCGGTGATAACTTTGAAGTGACAGTGCTACAATTGTCACTTGGTTCTGCAGTCAGTGGGACTTGGTTGTGGAGTATCACTGGAATATATCTTCTGACATACTGAGTTGAATGTATTTTATTTTCTGCCCCACTTCCATTTTTTATGGAGTTCTTTCATGAAGAGTTTAACTTTTGGTTTTCAGTTAAAAAAAAAAAAAAGGCTTTTCACAAATGCATGTAACAACATTATGCCATTAGAGCTACGAGGCAAAAACCTTTTCTGACTTGATTTGTCTTCTTTTACCCCAATTTCTATTTCTTATTTTGCTTCCTAGAAATTTAAAACGTTAGTGTGATAATTAATCAGAAATTCTTGCAACTCAAACATAATTGGTATATTGAAAATCCAGCTGCAGTATCTCTACAAATAGTTTAGGGATAGAAACTACAGGCTGTTGTACATACATTTAAAACAGAGAATGGTTTAAAATGCTAACCCACTATGTTAGAGGTGTATTCATTCTTTGCTGCACCAAGTAGGATGCAGAATATATGTTTGACTCCCAGAGAGCAAAATGTATTAGTTATATGTAGTTATACTGAATTTAATTTAATTAATTCTGCTATTCTCAAGAATTCCTGATCTATGGGGACAGGCAGGTTCTTTGAGGGATCCTTGGTAGCATGAGTAATAGCCACAGTGTTGCGGCTATAATTAGAGCTTTATTATTACATAAACATATTAACAATCAGCATACCTTATTGTTATCTGCAATTTCTAGCAGCGTATCTTATTGTTACACAAGTTTTAGCAATTAGTATACCTTAGAGTGAAGCAATTTCTAGTAATTTGTGTAGCTTTCTTATTATCTAGAATTTGTATTTACCTAGAATTCTTAGTCACTGGGATCCTCTGCACATTGGGTCAAACTCTCATAATCGGCACACGATGCAATAATTGTAATCTAGACTTAGACTTTACATGAAAGAATAAGAGTTATTCATTCAGTCCTCAGAGAAAGAAGGCAGTGGTGGTGGAGGTACCTCTACCTACCAAAGGATCACAGCTTTGCCATCCAGCAGCAGTTTCCAAGTCCGTTTGCAGCTACTGGATTTTACAGGCTGTATCTCATGTGCTGTTACATTTCCCTGCTCCGTAATGGGTGCCACCACATCCTAGCGACAATGGTGGTGCGCAGAGGGGGTGACAGATGATCAGCATGCCTATGTATTATGGCTGTTTGCCTTACAAAATGGCATTAGTTATGCTAGCTGTGTGACCAGGAGCTAGGAGCATGCTGTCTTGGTCACAGCGGGTTAGGACATTTCATCAACAATACGGCATTTGAAAAGGGGTTCAGTGCTTTGGTATAACAGCTAGACTTTATCGTGGTATTTTTTCAATTTATTCTCTTTACTAGGATTAATCTAAATACTTTTAAATACTTTCATGGTTGAACTTGACTACAAGTGTAAAGAGTAAATCTTACAACTGATCAATAATAAAACTACATTTAGTTCATGTAACTCCATTTAGCTGATGTAGCCTACTCCAGTTTTTCTGACTGAAATATTTTGAAGTGAATAAAGCTGTTCCACTTTTAATTAAAAATATATTCTGTTAATCTGCTCCTACCGATCATCTGACATCTGTATTTTAGCATTCACAGAATCACACAGGATCACAGAATGGTAGGAGTTGGAAGGGACCTCTAAAGATCATCTAGTCCAACACCCCTGCTAGCGCAGGATCACCTACAATAAATCACCCAGGAGCATGTTCAGACGGGTTTTGAATGCCTCAGGAGACGTCTTTGTATGAAACAGAGAAAAGTCTTCATAAATTTTCACATAATGGAGGGACTTCTTTCCCTGCACTGGGAAGCTTTTATCATTCTTAATTGTGTCTCATCTAGTGTAACAAGCCTGCACGCAGAAGGGTAATTTGATTAGAGGTATGTTCAAAAGGACTATATTGTCTCCTTAGTGGAGAAGCATAGATTTCTTTATTTTTTAAATGTCCTGCTGTGCTAGCTATTCTGCCTTCCTATATATTTTAACCAGCTGTGCTGCAGTAGTAGCTTGTGTTTGAGTGAGGCATGTATTTCAGAGTAACTTCAAGTCTTGGTCTGAAGACCTCAGAGGAATCCATCATTTTCTGTAGAGAATCCACTGTTTTCTTTGGTAGTGTAGTCTTTTGAACTTTTTTACTGTCACTTAAATTATGTGTTTAATATGTCTCCCTTGAATTTGACTTGCCTTGATATTTCTTTTTTTCCCCCAGTGGCACTCGCTGTTTGTCACTCTGTGCTAATTTAAAGCACTCCTCAGTACCCTTTAGTATTTTCTCACCATGGTATCGCTTACACAGTAATCAGATCATCTTTCAATTTGCTTGTTACAGAGCTGTCAGGTCCCCCATCTGCACCAGTGTAATCTGGACAATATAGGAGCACATTATCATATTTTTGATGCATTAACTACTGCACATGATACGGTGTTTATGCTGAATTTATGTTCTTATGGTGGATTTATGCCAGCTGCAGGGGAACAGACATTACCTGATCTGACACAGGGCGGTGCAGATACATGATACTTCATCCAGCATGAGGTTGTTTAGGATAAAATTACCTTTTCATAAATTTAGGAACAGGCTTAAACCAGCAAAATTAATTTGTCCTGCTTTTGAACATGGTGTCAAGTAGCTGCATTTTGTTTGATCCAAGGTATCCTAAACCAGAGTTATAATGTCACAGAACCACGGCTGAAGGCCCTCAATGCAGCACATTTTTCCCTTTCAGCCCTCAGGTAATTTTTATAGCTTTTTGACTCTCCTTTACTTGTATCCTTTTTAAAATGAAGACATCAGTGTTTGATGTAGAATACAATGCCAGAGTTGTAGTAGCATATCTAGAGATAACACTACCTTCCTGTTCCCATATGCTTCACCCATGCTTACATATTGGAAGAGTGCTTTCCATTTTGCAGTAACACTACAAAACCTTCTGTTTCCAAGCTACTTTGAGCACCCTGGAGCTGTTGTAACCACAAAATGGTTAAAAAACTACCACTTCTTAGGAATGGTTTGTGTTTGTGTGTCTGTATTTATTTGATTTTGAAGTAACTTTTCCCTGTGGGTTTCGTGCTCTGTAATGCTGTCCTACCCACATTCATATTCACCAGCTGTCTGGAATTTTTATCATGTGCCAGCTTTACCAGTGGTAATTTTGATCATTGAGGAATATGCTGGAGTGCTGTACCAAGCACTCTCATTTCCTTCTGGAAACTCCCTAGGTTAATGGTAGTGGCTCCTCGTGGCCAAGGACTTTATAGGACCTCTCTGCTTGTCCAGCAGAGTCCTATGAGCCAGGTCTGGTAGGTGGTATCCTGCCATCAACCCCACTGCTGAAAGAGATGGTCATCTGGATACCAACAGCTGTCCAAAAAGCCAACCTTTTTCTAGTGAAGTCAAATACAAGATTTGCTGCCGGAGAGGATGCAGGAATGGGATGGATGAAGCCAGGAGACCTTCCCCACTTTCTGCCTTGGCCCAGAAGCAGCGGTGACAGTAGTACGCTCTCAGTCTTTATCTGCCGCCACTAGGCAGCAGCCTCTCTCTTTGTGGCAGGCACTAGATGGTGCATTCTCTGCGGCTGCAATGAAAGGCTGCGGGCAGCCTTCTGCCGCTGCTGTGGGGAGGAAAAGGAAAGGAGGAATCCCTGATATTATCCCCTACCTCTCTATGTCTGCTATCCTTAGCCAGCAGGTCGTGTCTCGATATGCGCTTTATTACCACAGCATGGTGTGAATGTAATCAAATTAGCTCTGTAGTGCTAAGGCAACCATCCTATAAAAATCTCAATTTATCACGTCTGTTGTAAGTAGTTTCTTCACTTTCATAAGGAAGGGCCTGTGGTAGTTGGGCCAGAAAAACCGATGGGGTGAGAAGGCAAAGAAAAGGAGGAAGAAAGTGAGAAAAGCCCTGAATGCCAAGTCTACCATCTGTATAAGCAGTCTCTGTGAAAAGCTGGCCATGAGTTGAAGATGGCAAATGGCATAAGTACAGGAATATTTCTTGTGATAAATTACTTACAAAGTATTTTGCTTTGAACCATAATTTGTAATATAGCCTTTCTTACCAGAGGGGCTGTACTGGATAAGAGAGTGAGACTGCCAGCTGCAGCCCTCAGGTGGCATTGAGAAGCTTGCTTGTGGCATTTCCACTTTGCAGTCCAGCTTGAAGAAACAAAGGCGGGAAACAGTATGTGGTGACAGGAGAAAGTCATTGCGCCCATACCCTGCAAACCTTAATGCTGTAGTTCTTTTCAAAGTGAGAAAGGCAGAGTGGTGAGAAAGCAGAAGAGATGCTACCACACACAGTGGCAGGGGAAGAAGGAATGGTCTCACTGACAATCCTGAAGATACTGGTGTAAAAGACAGGGCTCTTCATTTGCCTTCCATTCTTTTGCCCCTAATAGCCGAGGCACCAGCAATTTAAAGAGGCATTTCTTCTCTTGCAACTTTGTTTCCAGTCAAACCCACGATACTTACTGTGTTCATATCTTTTAAAAAAATAAATGCTGTTTTGATTTCTGAGGTGCACTCAGGTGAATTGGCAGACATTAAGCAGGTTGCTCTTTCAGACACAGTTGGATCCCCAAACAACTTTGGTTGCAAGTGACCTTTCTGGCGTGCCTGTACTTGGTTTCCTACAAATTGACAGCTTTCTACAAAAGATCAGGGAAAGCAGGCTTTCATGGCAAAAAAGCTTTCATGGCCAATTTCCCTCTCCCTCAAACTAAGGTGAGGAGAGAAAGAGAAAGATTCACCTTCTCCCCAGGCTCTGAAGAATGTGGCTTGTGTAGTCCCTCTTCAGGCCTACCAGTACTGTCTGGTTGGTCAGGCAGGTGCAGCATTTGCTTGGATATGCTGGTCATTTTTTCATGTTGGTGTGCCTACTTGAGGTCAATAACAAAAGCAGCTCAAACCACCAGAGCAATAAAGATGAATGCAGGCCTCAAACGAGTAAGTCATTTACAAAATAATCTGCTCATCATTTTTAAAGGTACTTTGTATTAATAAAGAAGGAGTTTCAGTTACTTTTTAAAAATCATTAAACAGATCAACATATTCACTGTGCTAATAGTGTATAAAATCAGACCATATAATAACCACTAGATTCACTCTCATTTTTTTCCCCCTACAGAAAGTTATTTTACCCTTTTTTTAAGAAACTCACCATCATTGAGTATCAATAATTAAAGACTTTTTTATTATTAGCCTCATGAAACCCCTATCATTACTCTCCCAATATATAACATGCAGGTATTTTACAAGTAACAAATTCTGTTCTCTATTTTTCTTTACCTTGATGCTTTCCAATAGACCCTGACAAGATTCCTTTTGCCCTTTACCAGCTACACAGTAATCCATTTATGTCCTCTCTCCTGCTGTTTGGATTTAGCAGTACCTCTAGCTCTGGTAATGATATCCCTAACAGAGGCTGGCCATTCGCTCTGTCTCTCATGCATTCCTTGCTCCTCAGTCAATGAGTTAAACTTCTTGTGATTCATCCCAGAGAGTTTGAGTAATGCTAATATCTAGTTTCTTCTCCTTAGTGAAAATACTAGATATGTTGCTATTTTTACCCATGTTCCTCAAATTAATGTATGAATAGTCAACAAAAGTATTTCTTTGTATGCTTTGCCATGAAAGTGTAAATTGTTCATGTACCCAGTACTGGTGTGGACTTTTCTTCTTTGCAGTCTCCTCTAGCATTCCTAAATAATACCTTCCTAACTATGCTGTCAAAACAGAATACTAGCTGATTGCCTGCTTAACTATTAGTGCAAATAATAGTGCTATACTATAAACCTGAACTGAAACCTATACAACCCTTTCCCGTTGGAAAGGGGACTAACATTACAGGAGCCTATAGTCTTTGCCCAGTCCAAAGTGTACCCTAATTTTCCTTTTTGCCTCTTGGATTGGAATAATTTCTGTGGGGATAAGATTGTTATGTTTCTTTACTTCTTTTCAAGACAACATGCCTGTTAACAGTACATTTCCACCTGATGCCGATTCGTCTGTTCTATTTTGTCATTACCAGGCAGCTTTACAATCTTTTATGGTTTGTATTTATACTCCCAAGTTTTCATCCTGGATAGGCATTATTGTGTGTCATGCTCCTGCTCTCCATTCTCCATCATATCCACCACTCCTACTGTGCCACCTAAGGCTGTAACTCCCTAATCTGTTCAAAAAGCTTTTGTATGCTTGTGTTCTGCAGAGTCCTACAATTTATGATTCCAGATGATGTTTGCTGTCTTGCAGCCAGTCTACTAGCCTGAGCTCCATGCATGGGATGACTATTCTGCCTTTCAGAAGTAAAGCACAGTTACATGCAGAGCAGGTCACAGATTTTTTTTCTCTTAATTACATCTCTGCTACCTGAAGCAGAGCCATTGCTAAAGGAGTATTCCTGTTTGCTCTGAAACTTCTCTGTCACTCCTATTTGCCTGTCACTGGTAAATACACAAAGGCTTGGTGACTGCCTAGTCCCAGCTGCTCTGTGAAGAGCTGTTCAAATTGCAGTCACAGAGCAGAAACCTGAAGTCTCAGCCACAAGGCTGTCACCAAGGCTTCCCTGACCTCACCTCTGTGAGATTTGGGCCCAGTGAGAAAGTTACAACATTTGATATCCTGGGAGTTTAAAGCCTTTTAGAAGATATATTCTAAGCAGCAAACTCCCCTGAGCTTTGATATGACTTACAAGGATGTAAAGATGCTGTTGATATTGGATATAAAGGCTGTATTAAGACAGAGGAGGAGTTTCAGTAGATGTTTTTATATAAAAATAATAATGCTTTTACCAAACAAGGAAATCAGTTGTTTTAATCATGGGATGTCTGAGGTATTCCCTTATTGGAGCTGCTCTTTCAAGTAGGAAATAAAAAGCACGGGAAAAGTGTTAAGGTTTATTCCATATGTGCAATGAGAATTTTGTTATGGACCTTGCTTTTTCAAGCTCCACAAGTCTGATTTTTTGATTTCTTATTGTAAGAGAGACATCTATTATGGGAGGAGGTTGCACTTTTTAACTGAGCCAATTTTGAACAGTTTGAAAAAAAAAATTCACATGCCCCTTTTGTGTACTCAAAAGCTTATACAATTAGACAATATCTGAGTTTTGAGGAGCTCAGTTAAGAATAAGAATTAGAAAAAGAATATTAAATAGCCTAGTTATGTAATAATTTGATTATAAATGTCCATCCCAGATACTGCACCTGTTTCCTTTGTTGTAAGTTGCTATCTCCTTCAAAATTAAAGTAATTTTGGTTGAGAAGAATTATGCTAAAGACATATGTTCAAACTAACAGCTAAGACAGAAGGTGGAGCAGGAGGGAGAGAATGAAAAGGAAAAGGAGGTGATGTGAAAGGGTAGCATCCATGTATCAAGAGACATGCATATACTGACTCAGAGTCAGCCCATGGTACAGGGCTGTGAAGTCTTCTGATCATTTTAGTGTGAGCACAAACTCTGGACCTGACCTGGCCAGTTTGAATTTTGTTCCTTTCTGTCTATATGTACTCCTATGGATGACATAAAGTCACACAGATTCAGAACAAATTTCAACTGCTCCCTTTCCAAATGTAAGACATCTCAACCAATGTTCATCAAAATGTGAGCCTAAGGATTTAGAAATTGTAACTGTCAGCTTTAACCTTTTTTTGCCACTTTGGAAAAAAATGTATGCAGTGTAAGGCACAAAATAGGAAAAGAAGGAATTACTAGAGTGGAAAAAGTGAGTTAAGAGTATTTTAAAGACTATAGCAATATGTCTTTCAACTCTAATTGTGGAGTCATTACAGCAAAGGTGATGAGACACCGGAACAGGTTTCCCAGGGAGACCGTGGATGCCCCCTCCCTGGAGACATTCAAAGTCAGGTTGGATGAAGCCTCAAACAATCTAGTTCAGTAGAACTTGTCCCTGCCTATGGCAGAGGGGGTTGGAACTAGATGATCTTCCAGGTCCCTCCCAACCCAAACCATTCTATAAGTATATGAATCTGTTAATTCTAGAGTCTATTGTACGTTGGTTGGATAGATTCTGAGCAACATTAAGCTTTGGATAGGGATAGATAGCTTATCAAATGTCTCATTTCTCTGGTTATTTATCAGCCCCACGTGGGCCACAAGAGCACAGATTTGGATTTTGTACCATTTTCCTTGTAAATGCTTCCTTTTTTTCTGTTCACACTCTGAGTCTCTGTGAACTCTTTGAACTCTGCTCCAGTGGAGCAGCAAGCTTTGAAGTGCATAGTGCAGTGTCTGGTTAAGTTACTCTGGCATGTGTTTTATGTTTTTGGCAGACACCCACAGTTTAGCAATAGGAACAAAGTGATCTGTCTTCATAAATATCAAGTGGTTATTTCTGGAGAAGAGAGAGATACCTTGCTGAAATATATGCTTTGGCTGGTTAATCCTTTGATACACTATTGCTTAGATAAAACAACAAACATTTTCATAATCATTAAGTACTGCTGCCTTTTAGATAAGTATCAAGTAGTAGAGGTAATCATAAAGCACCATGAGATTTGTGCATTTGTCATCACAACAATCCATCTAGTTATGTTGATCCTTGTTCTGTCCTCTAATCCTCATGCATGTATAAATCTGGACCAAGTTTAGTCAGAGTTTCAAGTGAGGTAGCTGGCCTGGCATTGAGTTCAACCTGCAGCCTGAGCAAAAGCTTTTGCTTGTGCTAGTTTTTTGCTCTGCTAATTCTAGATCTTGCCCCTGTGCCCTGTTTTCTTGTCAGGGCCTCTCTTTCAGCAAGATAGCTCCAAGTTCCAATTCTCACACAGTTCTGGGCCATATATAATCCTCAAATTTTCTTCTCATTACTGATGGATGTTTTTCTGTCCTGCCCTTAACAACTGCCATTGATGGAGATTCCTCCAACCTTTCATCTAGTATGTGCTAGGGCTTCTGTGTCCTTCCCTAATGTCTAAGCTGCATTTCCTGTACAGCCATTTATGTCTGTTACTTCTTATTGTGTTCCTGGTAGACAGAGAGAGTGTTTTACTCCTTTCTTCTTTGCAGCAATTTTTTTATACAGTTGTATATTGTTATAATGTCTTACAGTGGTTTTCTTTTAGTTCAGCCTTTCTACATGTCACATTTCCTAGACCACGGTTGGTTTTCTCTGGACTGTTTCCACTTTGTCCTTGTCTTTTATAAAATGCAGAGTTTATCTGGACATAGTATCATTTAAGTTTCTGTTAACATCATACAAAGGGGGAAATCTTACTTCAGGTGTCTCCAATAGCACTCCTGTTCCACATTACCTTCAACATTTAGCTTTTCCACAAAAGCCTGACATGATTAATTAGCTCAGTCTGCTACCTACCAGCACTCCCTGTAGTATCCGGTCTGTCTAGCTTTTACATTTGTTCAATCTTACTCAAGTGTAGTATTTTGCCATTGTCTTTATTGAATCAAATCTGCTGTTTTAAATCTGTGAAATCAATATTTGAAAAATTGGTGTAAACTCTGTCCTTCACTCTTGGTGTGTTCAGCATCTCCCAGAGTTGTTCCAGACACAAACACTATAAATACTGTTCTGTTTTCCCTAGAGGCTTATCATTCATGAAAAAAAATACCCTGACTACTACCAGAAAAGTCCTTTGCAGAACTTCTCTCCAAGTATCCTTCTAGCGTGATAGCAGGCAATTGTTAACTATCCTGTGACATAATTTATCAATCAGTTTTGCAGCCACTTAAAATACCATGCTCTAAACCAGGAAACCCCAGGTTACTTATAAGACTGACATGTGAGACAGTGTAAAAAATTTTTACTGAGATCAAGACACAGGACACCTGCTGTTGCCATCCCTCTCCTATAATGCATCCAATTTATGTCAATTCCTTCACTCAACAAACCTATTTTAAGGAAATAGGATGATGTAAGCTAAATATAGAAATGCATCCTGCCTCCTGAGTTTGCTACAAGTATCAGTGTTTGGCTTTTTAGATGAGAAGTCCGTCCTGTTGTACATTCTGAACGCCCGTACTTGTCTGTGTTGTGTCTGAGGACAAACTGTGGGTCTGCATGGGATGGTACTGATTTCAACAGGGATCCATACAGGGGACATACTTCTTTGCTCTCTTAGCTTCACTTTACCTTATTTGGCTATGAAAGAGCTACATTTTTAATAAACAAATCCCCAACTTTCCAATGAATTTGCCCAGTCTGGCAGGTGATGGTGGGGGAGATAATTGCTGCTTCTAGGCTCTTGCTTCAGTTACTTTTGGGCATTCAGTCAATTTCCCCCGCAATGTTTAGTTCATCTCTCATTCAGATATTTCCATATTGCCAACAAAAATGAAGAACTAAGTGATTGGCTAGTAGCAAATATCAATAAAATAATATTTTGCAATCAAGTGCATTTACACCAAAATGGAAGTATTTGAGAAACAAATACACCAATGTAAATGTATACTGAGTGTGACTTGCTGATGGATTGTAACTTGCTGATGCAGCTTGTTAATGCACCAAACTCAAAAATTCTGCTCTTGGTTTCCCTTTAGAAAATGCATAAATACTGAAATATTTGTTCCTATACCTAATCAAGTCAGTAGAAAAGATAATACTTTTCATGATTCAATGCCCTTTTTACCAGTGACAAGGAAGAATTCTCCTCTGTGAGTTCTAACTGGATGCTGGTGATGACTGGGAGAAATTAGATCTTTCCTGTGACAGTTTCAGAAATAATGGGAGAGCAAGAGAGGTTTGGAAGTAGTTTATCAACGAACTTGCAAAACACTTTTGAAACCTGCCCATTGTTTTAGTGAAGTGAGAAGACCAAAAATTTTTGCCTTGGAGCTGAGCCTACACTGTTGCTCTTTACTATAAACAAAACCAAATACTCACCCTTAGGTACAGTCCCTTCCCTTTTCTTTCCTTTTCACAACCATTTGTATTTTATAAACTATAGCATGTCTAATAATTCCTGTGCGTGATGTGAAGAGTCAGTATGTGAAACTGAGTCAGTTTCATCCCTAGGGTGTGTTTGTCCTACTTACTAACTGTGTATCCTGCCTAAAATTTGTAGCAGTCAATGAGGCACTCCTGACTAGTGCTAGATGGTCAGGATAACTAACTGTAGGTGTTTATGTTAGTGTTGCAACTGAGCGTTGCATAGCTCAGATTCTTTGAATTTATCTAAGGTCAAGTGCATCATCTAATTTTTCAGCAATGATTGACAGTAATATAGAAGCAGCATATTATTTTTAGCTGTTCACATCAGATACACATGCTTTAGCAAATATCTGCTCATTTGCTCCTATAATCCTGCTTTATTCAAATGCAGTTGAAAGCGATTGAGCTTTTCAGACTTGGGACCAAGGATTTAGCCTGAAATCTGTACTTAACTGTGTGGCTGGAAGTTGAGTGCAGTTGATGGTTCCCCTTGAGAGTCTTTGAAGTCTGGCTTCTGCAAATCCTGTCATCCATGGTGTCAGCTTTCCTAGGGTAGTGAGTGTCACTCTGGAGCTTCGCACATGAATGCTGGTGTTAAGTAATTGCTTATCTATTCTATTATTTTTAACTCATTCGGTTTGTGTATGATGTTAGATGAGCTGTGAGACAAGAAACCCCGAAGTTATCATACTGGATTAGAGCAGAGGTCCTTCACAGTCAACACTGTCTTGGCAGAAGCCAGTACTGAATCACAGAATCCTAGAACATCAGAGGTTGGAGGGGACCTCCAGAGATCATTGAGTCCAATCCCTCTGTCAAAGCAGGATCACCTAAGGTATGCATCCACTCAGGAATGCATCCAGGCAGGTTGTG
This sequence comes from Picus viridis, assembly GCA_033816785.1. Lineage (NCBI taxonomy): Eukaryota > Metazoa > Chordata > Aves > Piciformes > Picidae > Picus > Picus viridis. The sequence continues at coordinate 5,950,400 of CM066578.1, read as the reverse complement.
AATGTGTCCAGAGAAGGAGACCACAACTTCTCTGTTTCAGTGCTCCGTCACCCTCATTGTTCTTTACATGTTTCTCCTCATGTTGAGGTGAAATCTTCTATGTTCAAGCTTGAACCCACTGTTCCTTGTCTTATTACTGCGCACCACCAAAAAGAAATTGGCCCCCTTCACGTGACACCCACCCCTCAGATGTTTATAGACATTGATTGGATCCCCTCTCAGTCTTCTCTTCTCAAGACTAAACAGCCCCCGGTCTCTCAGTCTCTCATCATAGGGGAGATGCTCAAGTCCCCTAATCATGCTCGTGGGACTCTTTCCAGCAGGACTCTGTCTCTCTTGAACTGGGGAGCCCAAAACTGGACACAGTATTCCATGTGTGATCTCACCAGGGCAAAGTAGAGAGTGAGAAGAACCTCCTTAGACCTGCTGGACACACTTTTCTTGATGCACCCCAGGATACCATTGGCTGTCTTGGCCACAAGGGCACGTTGTTGTTCCATGGAGAACTTGCTGTCCACCAGCCCTCCAAGGTCTTTCTCCATGGAGCTGCTTTCCAACAGGGCAACCCCTAGCCTGTACTGGTGCCTGCTGTTATTCCTCCCCAGATACAAGGCGCTGCACTTGTCCTTATTGAACTTCATGAGGTTTGCTTTCACCCAGCTCTCCAGCCTGTCCAGATCTTGTTGGATGGCAGCACAGCCTGATGGTGTGTTGGCCACCCCTCACCTAGTTTTGTATCATCAGTGAACTTGCTGAGGGTACTCTCAATCCCCTCAACTGTCCCTGGAGGTGTTCAAGAAATGTGTGGACATGGCACTTCAGGATATGGTTTAATGGCCATGGTGGTCTTAGGTCCATGGTGATGGTTAGACTCATGATCTTAGAGGTCTCTTCTTCTAATTCTATAACCAGGTCATTAATAAAGATATTGAACAAAACTGAGCCCAGTACTGATCCCTGGGGAACACCCTCTGTGCCACTGATGAAGACCCTCTGAACTCTGTTGTCGAGTCAGTTTTCAATCCACTTCACAGACCAGCCATCTATGCCACATTTCCTGAGCTTTTCTATGAGGATGTTATGGCAGACAGTATCAAAAGCTTTACTGAAGTCAAGGTATATGACATCCACTGCTCCTCCCTCATCTACCCATTTGGTCATGGTTTCATAGGAGGCTATCAGATTAGTCAGGCAGGATCTCCCCTTGGTAAATCCATGCTGGCTACTCATGATAGCCTTCTTGTCTTCCATGTGGTTAGAGATGACATCCAGGATTAGCTGCTCCATCATCTTCCCAGGGAGGGAGGTGAGGCTGACTGTGGTTGCCTGGGTCCTCCTTCTTGCCTTTTTTGAAGACTGGAGTGACATTTGCTTTCTTCCAGTCATCAGACACCTCTCCTGTTCTCCATGACATATCAAAAATGATGGAGAGAGGCTCAGCAACAGCATCAGCCAGCTCTCTCAGCACTTGTGGATGCACCCCATCAGGGCTTATGGATTTGTGTATCTTCAGTTGGTACAAGAGATCTCTAACCCAGTCCCGACTGACCAGTGGAGTGTGCTTTTCACTCTAGTTCTGCTCCCTTGCTTCCAGAGACTGAGGTTCCTGAGGGCTGTCTTAGGAGTAAAGTCTGAGGCAAAGAAGGCATTCAGTAACTCTGCCATCTCTGCATAATCAGTTACCATATCTCCCATATCATTCAGTTGTGGGCCCACCTCTTCCCTGCTCTTCCTTTTGTCATTGATGTATTTGAAAAAGCTCTTGTTCTCTTTCACCCCCTGACAAGACTTAGTTCCAAAAGGGCCTTGGCCTTTCTTGTTGCATCTCTACATTCTCTGGCAATGTTTCTGAAATCCTCCAGGCTATTTTTCCCCACATGTTATAAACATCCTTTTTCTTTTTGAGTTTTTCTAAGAGCTCCTTGCTTATCCATGCAGGTCTTATGCCTCCCTTACTTGATTTTTTTTTTCAAGGGAATGCATTTTTCTTGAGCTTGGAGGAGGTGATGTCTGAATATTAACCAGTTCTCTTGGGTCCCCCTTCCTTCTAGATCCCTAGCCCACTGGATACTTCTAAGTAGAGTTTTGAAAAAGGCAAAGTTAGCCCTCTTAAAGTCCAGGGTTTACTTATCACCCTGCTTCTTTGTCTGTTGATATTAAACTATAACATGTTGTGGTCACTACACAAAAGATTACCCCCAACCTTAACATCTACAACCAGTCCTTCTTTCTTTCATTCAAATGAAAGTGCAGTAAATGGTCATCAGTTGCCCAGAACAGCTGCTACCTTCTAAATTTATTCCTTAAATGGAATACATTTTATCCCCTGAAATATGCAAGTGAGCATGCATTCCAAACCTTTCAACTGTTTCTTCTCTTTATTAAAGGACTTGGAAGTGTCTGTAACCTGTACTTATCCCCCTTCGTCTCCTAGTCCTACCAAGTTCTTTTTTTCAGCATCCCCAATGGTTCAGTGTGGCAGTTTCTTCCACAGCTCTTCTTATTTCAATACCGAATCCTTCTGGGCTACTGCTGTCTTTGCCTTAAATAAGTGCTGCCCAGTTGCCCTTCTTCTGAAGAAGTCCTCAAATGCAAGCATGGTGCCATCTATCTCAGGGTTCCCTCAGTCCTCCTATCCCTTGGTCAGATGTGTACCTGTGTCTATTGCCCAGGAAAAATGAGTCTGCTCCTGCCAGAAGTTTTCATTCAACCCTGAACCTGCTGCTAAAAAAAACACAAAGAGTATCTCCAGACAAAGGCTTCAGGCTGGATGAATTCACAATTCAGCTGCAAACATACCAAGAACTGGAGACTAAGCACTTTTTTTTTTTAGCATAATGTGTGGAAATGAACCTGACATGACAAGTTTACTGTTGTTTTATATTGCTGAATTGTAAGCTTTTCAGTAGTATCTATATCTTTCTAATTCCTTAAATTACAATTGTCAGCAGTTTGTCCAAAGATCTTTGGAGGAACATGGAAGTAGGATGTTTTCCCTGTGGTTTGGAAAGTCATAGCAAGATCCTTAAATCCGATTCAAATAGGGATTTGTCTTGCTGCCATCGCAGTTACTAGACAATGATGTAAGTTGAGTTTATAAACTGGGCCTTGGACCAGCAAGTGATTACAATTATCTGATGTTTTCACACGGTCCCAGTAATGCAGGACTTGTGCACAGAGTGCCCCCCGCCCCAGTGGGGAAGATGTGCCCTGCAGCTGGCAATCACCAAGTGACACACAGAGCCACTGCGCAAACCTCTGCACTGATGGACTCTGCAGGCACCTGCAGCTAGACATCAGCTCCAGAAAAAACCCCAGATCCTCAGTTTACAGCTCTCCTTACATCAGGAGATGAGATACAACTGCAATATTAGAGTCAAGACATCTGCTGTCTGTTCTGGACCTGCAGTGGGTATTGCCAGAGGCTTAATAGCACATCCAGCATTCCTGCCTGTCTTGCTTGCGTGTGTGTGCGGCCCGAGTTGTAGCTCAGATTTTGGTCCTGAGCCTCTGTTGGAGCGTATCTCACCTTCTTAGCAAAAGAAACATGGTCCACCCTGCTCAGCACAAGTGGCTGATAATAACCTACTTGCTCTCTTTGTTTAAATATGCCCAGCTTCCACAAGAGTAAGTGGAGAAGGGCACAGCATCACAGGGTAGGATGTCTGAGGAAAGGAATGAGGGGTAAGGAGGCTCTACTCCAGTTCGTGACACCATCCATCTGTAGACATCATGATGAGCAAGAGTTGAAATCCTTTGTTTCACTGTTGAAAGTATTTTGGGGTATTTTGTTTTACCTTCCTTTGAACTGATGGCAAGATTGCCTACCAATTAGAACTGACATTTTAACTGTTACATTTATTTAAACCCAGTCTGGGGCAATGGAAAAGTGTTCACCTAGGCACAAGAAAATTAGGTGCCAGATTGTGTCCTGGGTGACTATACAGGAAGAACAGTCCTGACAGTGTTCTCCTATAAGTATTCAATGGGAATCAGTGTAACACAACTTAAAAATAGTAGAAGTTAAAAAAATTACCTCAGAGTACAATCCACAAATAACCTACAGGATTGGGCTCAAAAAGAGAATGTGTGTACAAACTTCAGCACAGACTCTTCAGCAGCAGGTGTCTTTGGGACATGTCATATGGCATCTGAAAGTCTCCAGAATAATTTGAAGCTTTGTGCAGGACATCACAGATAACACAGGTAGAAGTTCAGCATGTTTGTGAACATCTTGAACCTCCATTCAAGTGGTCAGGTATGCCAAGGGTATCAGCAATGTATCCCCAGCAATGTGATTCCAGTGATGACCTATGGCAAAGATTCCCATGCCATTAATTGGTTTGGACACCAATCTTTCCAACTTTTTCACAAGATAGATTGAAGGGAACTCCACTGTTTCATACTAGAGAAGTTCTTTCAGGTCTGATTGCCCTGTAGTTAGTGTAATAATGCAAATTACATAGCTTTACCTATCACCTCTGGTACAGATTTTTGTGGAAACTCAGAAAACCAAAAGCATTCCCCTTAGAAGGCAGCTTCAGTAAAAAGCCTAGAGGGAGGTCAAATAATGATGAAGGAAATATTAATAGTCCCAAACAGTGACAAGAGAAAGGTCTGGGTGAGAGTCAAAGGGTCAAAACTAAACCAGAGTACCAAGGATGAAACTGGGGTTGAGTGTCCACTGCACTACCCATCCCTTCCTGAAAGCATCCAAGCATCCAAGCATCCAAGCATCCAAGCATGCAGAAGCAGGTCACGGAGAGGAAACCATGTTTGCACCCACCAGGATGGCTTCTCCCTCTGGGTGCCCTGGACAGCAACAAAGGCCAGGGCAGGGGGGAAGGAGCTAGAGAGGGTGTCTTCTGACTCAAAGAGGCCTTTGGTTGAGAAGGTACCGATAAAGCAGTAAGAAGTGCCAACAGCAAGAATGTTTCACAGGAGCAAGACAAGTGGCTGTGATACGTGCTCTTGATGTAGCAGGGTGTCTTTCTCCTGCAGGAAGGACACAGCTAGCCCACCTGTGTGACTCCAGAATTATTGTGGCCATACCCACTGTTTTCCAATGCATATCCCTGGCCAGCTGTGGAGCATTCACAGTGTACATGTGAGATGCAAGGGTCCTGAAGGCATCACCTGTTGTTCCCTGATTTGGGTGACCATTGGGAGACGAATGAAGGCACAAACCCTACTGCCATGTAGTAACAAGATTCCTGAAATGCAGAGAGCAGAGAATCTCAGAAGTCCTCCTAGAAGTCCTTTAGTGCTGCACTGTAGAATCCCCAGCATTACAGAGCCTCAGAGTCCCACTTACAGAAGAAGTCCCAGAAGCCCTTAACAGATGAAGCAGCTAACAGAAGTCCCAAGCATGTCCCTACAGCATCCCTACACCAAAGCCCTTGCCAGAAGAAGTAGCTAACTAACAGAAGCAGAAGTCCCTAACCTAAGTCCTAACTGAAGATCTAAGTGAAGTAACTTGCTCAGCATGGCTGTTTGTATATTCTTTGTTATCAATCCCTTAACCAGTAAAATCCAACCACATATATAAGCTAAAATCTTTATCCAACAAGAGGTGCCAGCATGTCAAGGAGGTGACTTCTGCAGCATGTTCTAATCAAAGGGTGCCAACGTGAGGATGTTGTTCTTGGCACACGTGGAATGTTATTGTTTTGCTCTGTGCAGCGTACTAAGGAATGGGTCAGCTAAGGAATCATGCACTCTGCACACATCCAGCAGCTGCCCTCAGAACAGTGGCTGCAACAATCACCCTCATGGGAGTCTGGCTGTCTGCCTTCACTTGGACCAGCAGCATTCCACACCTTTTGTATGTCTGGGTGAGTTAAGCAAGGAAGCTCAGACTGTGTGGAAACAGTTCTTAGGCGCCATTGGTTCATTCTCATCAGGGATGCATGCCCTATCCCTGTCCTCCAAGAGGAGCCAAAAAATCTCTGCAGGGACTCAGAATGGCCCTAGTCAGAAGTCCATAACTCTCTTCTGAAGGGTGGCCAGCATCACAGGACATTCAGACAGTGGCCCAGCATGGGTAGACAAGCTGGATGTTGGTCAGCACCGTCCTTCAAATGGAAAGGCCCTGCCTGCCTTTACAATGTCTCTCATTGCTGGCCCCTAATTCATGCCAGTTAGACCTTGGAAAGGGTCTGGTATCAAAAGGCTAGATATGCAGATACAGAAGCAGGCTGTTAACCACAAGGTGATGAGTGGAAACAAGCCAGGTGCCCCTCTGCTCATCTGCCAGCCCTGAGCTCTTGACTCACTTGCTCAAGGTGTAAAATACCTCATGAGCACATGAAACACCTCAAGTTTCTGGACTGGAAAACAGAAGCTGCTACTGCATCTGGGCCATGGAGAGGAGAAGTCACAGCAGAAATATGAACATCTCCAATTAACAAGATGTTGGAAGAGGACTGAGAGCCCACTCTTGGTGGATTATGGTAAAATTTGTGAGAAGATTTCTACTTTCTGTGGAAAGAAGAACAAACCTATAGTTGCCCTCAGTTTAAATAAAGATCTCTGGAGTTTTCAAGGAGCTGGACTTTAGATTAAATGTGATATGATGCTGAATGGTTTTCTCTTCAAAACCTGTTCTGAAAAAATAAATGATGGAAAAGAAGACTAATAATTTATTATTCACTTACTTGAAAGAATCTGTTGGCAATAATTTAATCACATGCAGTACCTTTGGCCAGGACAGATAATAAAGGAATAAAGGATTAGTCATCAATACTGCACTGAAAGAAAAAGGCCAAATTTGTCATTGGTCTAAATCCAAAAGGCCATTTTACCCTGTTATTCTAAAATGTCAGCCTTTGCTCCCCCTTTGATTTTCACACTGCAAAATAATTCCGGCAGAGATGGAGAATCTTCCATGGAATGAATGGAATTAAGTGTCCCTGCTTTCTCTCAGTTGCTTTTTCTCAAAACCCATCAGCAATAATGTTTGCACCCTCAAGTAGCTATGTAGTTCAAGCTGGCAAGTGCTGTATTAAAAGAAAGACTTAGGGCATTCAGCTACAGCGAACCTAATCTGGCTTCTGGATTTGCAGGCCCAAGCAGATTTCCTTGGAGAAGTTGTTCCACAACAAATATTCTTGGATGAATTCCTGACCTGGATTTTCAAAACTGCTGTGGGGTTGGATTTCAACAATGCTAGGATTTCACTCCCTCAACAGAAAAAAGCAAGTTGATGCTTCCTGGCTCCCCTGCAATTATACTTTGACTTTGCATGCTGGTTCTTTCTGTCCTGCAGCCACTGCATCCATGGTAGACAGGTCTACAGCTGGGTTTCGGCTTCCTGTTACTGCAGGACAAGTTGCCTTTCAAGAGCTTTATAACCCTTTTCCCACAACAGCAGCATCAGAAAGCACCACTGCAACAATCAACTTTGCTGGGAGCTGAGAAATTCCAGCTCATGCTAGAAACTTCTGTCTGCATCAGCTGTAGAAATTAAGATGCTCACAAACATAATTGGTTTGACGAACGATAAAACAGCACAAGTCCCACTCCAATCTGCTGTATAAATTCCCCTCTTGAACTCACTTTGTGGGGTTTAATAACATTCAGTCTTCCATATGATTTGCTTTTGCAGAGTTCACATTTGCAAGTTTCCCACTTTTTCTCAGAGCTATTCAGGTCCAATTTGTCAATGTCACTTCAACAGGCAGGTAAGACTCCTAAAGCTGGCATTGCCTACTTGTAATTCCAACTTCCCATTCCCAAAGGGCAAACCCAATAATTCTTGGTAAAAATACTTTAAAGAGCATTCCTTTTCATACTGTAATAAATATGACTAATGTGTTACCAATCCCTGCAAGTTATTCTCTACACCTCTTTTAGGTTTCACTATATTGAGAAATGTTTAGAACATCGCAACTGACTTAATTGCTGGAAATTTGGCCTACCTTGCTTTGGAAAGTGGTGATACCTTAACCTGTTGTTGCTTGTACTTTGCTTACTGGCTTTCAGACACAGAGTATGATTTAATCTAGATTTATAATGTTATGAAATTTTATGCCTCAGCTTGCTTAAGTTGGTATTGGCAGCCTGGGATGTGGATTACTTCTCGGCAGTGCTTATATACTGGTATGATAATTACCATCCAAAGCTCAAGAGGGCAACAAAGAAATTGAGAGTGTAGATTTTGCCATTTACAGAACTTAATTGTCCAGGTAAGAAAATACCTGACATAAATGAATATAACTTCCCCATTTCACTCTCCCAGGGATGATATGGATTGTCCAAAGTGTCAAGAGGGATGCACACAGCTGAACCAAAGATATGTGAAAATTAGAACTATACAAGCACAAATTACTTGCTCCCCCTTGTTAATGCTAGTGTTAGCACAGCTTTTGTCTAAGGAAGCCCTAGGTACTGCTGCTGCATGCAATTCTTGTTGTTTATCATATTAAACCCAGGTTTTTAGCTCTTCTTATTTTAAATAAACATTTGAAAGCACAAAGGTGAGGCAAATACTGGCACTGAAATATTAGCGTCACAGTGCCAAAGCACAGCAGGACAGAGCTGCTCTGTGCTGGAGATGAGTGGAGATTTCTGGGTAGGGTGGGAGGCTAGGAAAGGGGTTTACATCTTAGGCTATAAACTATGGGGAATGAGAGAGCCAGAGGGGGTCTCAACACTTCCTTAAATGCCATCTGCCAGCATGGGCTAAAACACTCGAGGGTCAGTCCTTGCAGTGGGATCAGAAATGTCTTTTCCATAACAAAGCTCTTCCACAGTGCTTGTGGCATAGCAATGCTCATTTGGGGAATAGATACTGCAGATGGTGCTACCCTACAACACTTGGGTTTGAAAACCAGCATGTCCATATGCCTCCACAGCATCCTTTGCTCAGCCCTCTGCAGCATTATAGCAAAAGGCAGCTAAAGTCTCAAAAGAAAAATGCTGTTTGTGGGCACAATTTCCTCATTTTGCCCACAAGGGAGAAGGAAGACAGAGAGACATTCCCAGCAGCAGTGACTCTGGTTGAGATTTCCATCTTTCCACCTCACGTTCAGTCCTGTAGGACCTGAAAAACTATCTGCAGTTCCCATTAGCTGCTGATCTTGTTGCAGTTTTGTTTCGTTTGTTTGTGGGGTTGGTTTTTTTTTTCATATTTATTGACCTTTTTTCTATATTTTTATTTCGGGTTTTTTTTTTTCCCTACAGCAGAGAAATTGCAAATGCAATGTTATCATGAGTAATGTGCTGACTTTGTTTTCTTATCTACCTTAGGACATTTATTTATCCCTTCTTCACTAGAGGCAGACCTTTCCCACTGCAATTGCTTTTTTTGGCACGTTATTCTGTATATATAATGGCTTCCTCCAGGGGTACTACTTGATTTACTGTGCTGAATACCCAAGTGATTGGTGCACCGACGTCAGATTTACATCAGGTAATTACAGCTGCAGGATTCCCAAGGTCTGCTCTCCAAGCAATTTGTAAGCATTTTGAATTATGTCATGATCTTCACCAAACATGTGAGTCAAATCAGGTGTGATGGATGTCAGTATAAAACCTGCCTGCTGGCCCAGATAAAACAAATAAATGTGTAGTGACTTTTTCTTCTAGGCAGCTACCTTTGAAGGCATATAATGTAATGTGCTGATTTCCAATCACCAGCCTTGTTTTACTGACACCACTCCAGAGCCTCCCGCTGCTATGGGCTGCAGAGATGCAATCTCAGGCCTCAGCTGAACAGGGATGTGCCCTTGCACAGCCAGAAGTTTCCACCCAGCAGTGGCAATGTGCAAATGCAAACTGTGGCTTTCTCTTCCCCATCAAGGAGCTTTACACTTGATGCAGCTATTATGACCAAGAGAGAAAAGGTGGGCAAAACCCCAGCATAAAAGAGGCTTTGGAGGCAAAGGGCCCCTTTTTCTCATGTAAGGCATGTAGGAAGATTAGAGATTATGCACTGTCTGGTTGTATGTTAATATGGTTCCTTTATATTCTGTAATTTGATAGCCTAGCTGAATTTCCTCTACAATTCCTGAGAGAATAACTGAGCAGAAGCAGCTAGGTGGCATTACACATTTGATGCTGCATAGAGGATGTTTTTTAAGTGCACCCACAGAAATGAAGGTTAACATGGAAGTCTGAGGAAATGTTTTGGATATGACAAGTACAAAATAACAAAGGCACTTTCTGTACCCTATTACAGACTGTGGAGGTATGTTCAGTCTTTTCAGACAGCATCACATCTTTAGAATTCTTGACATTGTTTAGTAAGAGCACCCATATCCAACAAAGAAAACACCACATCACATAATTTGCAAAAGACATTAAATACATATTTAATGGGGGGAGAGGAGAAAGAGGGGAGTAATCAGCATTAGCAGTAGTTGAAATATTAAATAACCCCCAAGCAATAGATTTACAGACTCTTACCAACCTTCTCTTGCTACTGGAAGCATTGAGGTTTCATCAGCACTTGGTCTTTTTTTCTGTACTTTGTAGCACACACCACCTCTATTTCTTTTGTTGCTTCCAAATCATTGTCAGAGGTGGTTTTCTCAGTGTCTAATGTGGCATGAAATGTAAGGCATGTCACCTGCAGAGCATCAATCTAATGTCTCTATTTTTTCATCTAAATGGAGTATGGTCAATTAATTACTCTGGCCAGAAGCCCTCATCATCCTTCAGTGAGTGACTGCTCTAGGTGCATGCTCATAGCTCTGTTTAAGCATCCTCAGTGGCAGTGGACTGAGCTGTGCTGAGATTTAGGTTCCCTTCCCGGCTCCATTGTGAATGGGTTTGTGTTCTCTGTGATACTCTTTCCCTAGCTGTAAAATGAGAGTAATGCTACTTGCCTACAACTCAGTGGTTTCTCTGCAGTAATTGTCAGAGATGTGGGTGGCTGCCATCAGCCATCAATTGTCAGTTAGGTAGTTTGTCCCTCTGGTTGATGTTCAATAAATAGTGACCATGGCCAGCTGGGAAGTTCAGATTTTTCTTGAACCAGCTGAAAGTGCCCTGATCTCACCAACAAAACAGTGCTCAGGATGGTCATTATTCTGCCCAAAGTTGCTCTTCACACTGAAACTATCTAATGCAGTTGATGCCAGAGGACTGTGATCCCACACAGAGATACAGGATTATTTGTCACCAGTCACCTATGCTTCTCCAGTTCAGTAGCCTTCTCAGAGAAAACTCATATATATGCTTGAGTAGGGACAGCTACACACAGCTGTCTTTCTAGTTATTTTTGTTTTGTTTGTTTGTTTCTTAGGCCTCCTCTTATTTCTGGTAGGAATGGGAATCAACATTCACAGTGATCTCCTGCTGCGCCAGCTGAGGAAACCTGGGGAAGTCACTTACAAGATTCCTCAAGGTATATTCTTATCTCCTACCTCCTTGAAAAAGTAGGGCAGCAGGACAGATAATATTTTCTGACTGAATTCACAGCAAAGTGACAATAATAGTAGAGATGCCAGCACTACACAGGTGGTTGGTCCAGATGCCTCTCTGAGCTGCCAGGACTAGCACAAGCTGGCTGCAGACAGTCCACAGTACGTAACAGAAGTATCTGCAAACATGGGCTATGAGGAGAGGTTTTAGGAAATGGACTGGGTAATTCAGAGAAGAGAATTTTAGCCTTGTAGAAGGTAGCTGCAAGGAAAGAAATATTCTTCTCCATGCCCAGAAAGAATTGTAAACTTCACACCTCCTTCAAGGTGGGGTTTGCTGAAGAAGAGTGGCCATGAGCCAGGGCACTGAACCAGGGACTATCTGGGTCTGCAGTGCAATATAGATGGGGATCCAGGGTTTTGCTGGGTTTGGTGTTGACTCCTCCTGCTGGCTTACTGTGGATGGCAGTGTCTCTCCCCTAGAGTTTCTCACTTCAAATATTTACCTGCCTCTTGTAGATGGTGTGATTAGCTATGAGCCAAAACTGTGATACAGATTCTGGATCCCCCGAAGGTAGTGGAGTTGCAAAATATTTTTTAGGGCCAGAAGAGAATTGACTAATATTAATAATTTAAATTTGAATCTACTAATGGGCCTTTTCCAAATGAAGATAAATGATTGTGAAAGTGCTGGAAGCCTCTGGGTTAGAATTGCCTTTGATTCTTGAGTTATGTGAGACTCTTGTAAAAGATCCTCCTTGTAGCTTGTTGTGGCTCCACTGGCTTCAGCTCAGCGTGTGTAGGTTGCTGTTAGGGACTCTGAATAAGTAAGGTAGCATACTCTGCTGCTGACTTTATGGAAAACTTTCCATGTGCCTGAGATGACTAGAGAAATTACACATTTTTTTCTGCTGATGCAGGGGGACTGTTCACCTATGTTTCTGGAGCCAACTACTTTGGAGAAATTGTGGAATGGTTTGGGTTTGCCATAGCAACCTGGTCCCTACCAGCCTTCGCCTTTGCCTTTTTCACTCTTTGCTGCATTGGGCCACGTGCTTACCACCATCACAGGTATTAAACTGTTTCTTGCTGTATGCTGCTGCTTGCTCTTGGAGCATAGTTAAAATGGAAATGTAATACTATGTACAGCTAGTGTATCAGTTTATTTGTGACTGGGTGAAAGAAAGGCAGTCAGCTGGAGCCCCCGTGGAGTCAAGTGGGCCTGACAGTCATTTAATCCAGCAGGAGGTACATCACTGCTTCCACCACATTAAAGGCTCTTTTCAATGTGCTTTTAAAATGTGAACCTTTCCTGAGGGTTCCCTTACAACCTCAGCAATCCTTTGGAGTAGATATGGTCCCCTGCTCTGAATTCCTGAAGTTCCTACTTTGGGTCTGTTAGAACCTTAACAGTATTAGCAGATTTCACTTAATTCCATTCACTGATGTAAATAGTTTTGGAATACTCCTTTGAAGAGTAACACCCAGAGGTTGCAAAGTGAGGCAGCTTGCAGGAAGGTTAAGGTTCCTCAGCAGAGCTGCATCAGGAGAAGTGTGACCAGCAGGTCAAGGGAGGTGCTTCTTCCCCTCTACTCAGCTCTGGTGAGACCCCACCTGGAGTACTGCGTCCAGTTCTGGAGCCCCTATTACAGGAGGGATGTGGACGTGCTGGAAGGTGTCCAGAGAAGGGCCACGAGGATGATCAGAGGGCTGGAGCACCTCTCCTATGAGGACAGACTGAAGGAGTTGGGGCTGTTCAGTCTGGAGAAGAGAAGGCTCCGAGGTGACCTCATTCTGGCCTTCCAGTATCTGAAGGGGGCCTACAGGAAGGCTGGGGAGGGACTTCTCAGGATCTCAGGTAGTGATAGGACTAGGGGGAACGGAATGAAGCTGGAAATAGGGAGATTCAGGCTAGATGTGAGGAAGAAGTTCTTCCCCATGAGAGTGGTGAAGCCCTGGAATGGGTTATCCAGGGAGGTGGTTGAGGCCCCATCCCTGGAGGTGTTTAAGACCAGGCTGGACGAGGCTCTGGCCAGCCTGCTCTAGTGTAGGGTGTCCCTGCCCATGGCAGGGGTTGGCACTAGATGATCCTTGTGGTCCCTTCCAACCCTGACTGATTCTATGATTCTATGATTCTAAATGGTGCAGTTTTCTTCCATGTGTGCATGATCACTCTCTTCCTTATTTTTTTTTTCCAGGTACTATCTCAAGACATTTACAGACTATCCAAAATCAAGGAAAGCCTTGATTCCTTTTGTTTTTTAATGACTGAAATATGGACTCTGTGTTCTGTTTTAAGAGGGCTTTTTCCAATTCCTAGTTGTAATGTTAGGTGTGACTCTAATTAATTGTACACATGAGAACCCGGAGTTGTGACAGACAAGAAGGTAATTTGAAACTGAAGTTCTTGTTTTTAATGACAAAGATAATTGCAGATAGTTGTTGGCAAAAGGAACTCCCCAAGCAACATGTTTGCTTGTCAGTGGAATTCTGCCTATGGAAAATGGATAAATAACTGCACTGACATCAGAGAAAAAGTGTTGACCAAAAACTGATCCAGAAAAGTAGAAAGTAAACCCATGACTTCAGTGGGAAATTTCAGGAGCCACTCCAATTTATAGCACTTCTGCAGCTGCTTCTTCCTGCCCCCATGCTGTAGCATATGTGCCCTCACTCTGCTGGCACTGCCTTAGGGTTTGTCACACTTGAGACTGGAGTAAGTGTCTCCTTTGCCAGGAAAATAACTCAGTGCATCATATTTTATCTAAAAGCCAGTTAGCTCCCAGAACCATAATGCAACAAGAGAATATTTATGCTGGCACAAGACCAGGAGCAGTGTGCCATGGCACAGAGATGTTGGGGAATGCTTGAAGAGGGAAGTATCTTAAACTGGCACTCACAAGCAAATCGTCTATGTTCCTTCTTTCCTCTCCTCCCTGTCAGATGATTAATCTTCAGCTGTTAGGGTTTGGGGGTTTTTTGAATGTACTTTGTTAAAGCAATTGCAGCTTAATTAGTTGGTTTTTTGTGTTTTTTTTTTTTTTTTGTCTTGCAAATCCAGAGTTATTTTCAGAATAAAAGCCTGTCTACTCAAAAACACTCGATTGTGATTTGTAAAAAGATCTGAGATTGTGATATATGATGAAAATTAGTTCTCCAGCACTGTCAGTACATTTTGCCTATGGAGGGCATTTTCAGATACTCACATTAGGAAATGATACAGAGGTATTATTGAAATTTCAAGATGCCACAGAATATCTCTTCTTAATTTGAGAATATGCTTAGGCATTACCTCCATCAGGAAAAGACATCCCCAGAGATGCTGATAGTTTTAGCTACCATTTAGAGAATGATATCTGCTAAGAATTATAATACAATAATAATACAATACACCAGGTTGGAAGAGACCTTCAAGATCATCGCGTCCAACCCATCAATCAATCCAACCCACCTAAACAACTAAACCATGCAGCCAAGCACCCCATCAAGTCTTCTCCTGAACACCTCCAATGAAGGTGACTCCACCACCTCCACGGGTAGCCGATTCCAATGGGCAATCACTCTCTCCGTGTAGAACTTCTTCCTAACATCCAGCCTAAACCTCCCCTGGTGCAGCCTGAGACTGTGTCCTCTTGTTCTGGTGCTGGTTGCCTGGGAGAAGAGACCAGCCCCTGCCTGTCTACAACCTCCCTTCAGGTAGTTGTAGAGAGCAATAAGGTCACCCCTCAGTCTCCTCTTCTCCAGGCTAATCAACCCCAGCTCCCTCAGCCTTTCCTCATAGGGCTTGTGTTCCAAACCCTCACCAGCTTTGTTGCCCTCCTCTGGACACATTTCAGCAAATCAACATCCTTCCTAAACTGAGGGGCCCAGAACTGGACACAGGACTCAAGGTGCGGCCTAACCAGTGCAGTGTACAGGGGCACAATGACCTCCCTGCTCCTGCTGGCCACACTGTTCCTGATCCAGGCCAGGATGCCATTGGCCTTCTTGGCTTCCTGGGCACACTGCAGGCTCATGTTCAGCCTACCATCAACCAGTACCCCCAGGTCCCTCTCTGCCTGGCCGCTCTCCAGCCACTCTGACCCCAGCCTGTAGCACTGCCTGGGGTTGTTGTGGCCAATGTGCAGAACCCGGCACTTAATTATGCTGAGTAGCTGAAAAAAAAAAAACTAGACTACACATTTTAAGCCTACTACCTGCTGCTGGAGTAACCTGGTTGACTGTACACAATTCTCTCCAAAACACAATAAAATTCACGTAAAACACAGAGCTGTGCTAGGCTACAACTTACTGTGATGTTGCTTAGCAAATCATATTCACTCTGACTCCTTCCTTCTGGTCAAATCCTCCCTTATTTGCTTGCATAATTAATTGTCTTCATCACCATAGAGCAAAGCAACCAGCTGAGGCTGGGTCCCATTGCTCTTACCCTTTCACAGCACACAAGAGAACCAGACCCTTCACCATGTGTAGCCACAGTTAAGTGAAGGATGAAATAATGTGCAAGCAGAATACTCGTTGCACAGGCCACGAATTTCACATCAGCATCCATCACAAACATATTTTTCTTCTGTTCCCTTATTCAAATCCTCCATGTGGAAATACACCAGGACTAGAGTTGCTGGGTCAAAGTCAGGGATGGAAAGGCTAGAGGCAACAAGGATACCGG
Source organism: Picus viridis (assembly GCA_033816785.1). Lineage (NCBI taxonomy): Eukaryota > Metazoa > Chordata > Aves > Piciformes > Picidae > Picus > Picus viridis. The sequence continues at coordinate 5,934,365 of CM066578.1, read as the reverse complement.
GTGGGAGGAAATGGCCTCTTCCCTTGGGAGTGCATGTCTTCCTTCTGCCCTATCCCATGGTGTTTTTGGAGCAGGAGTAAAGTGTCTTCCTTAACCCCCTCCAAGGAACGACTGCAGTTAATAGTGATGAAGAGGAGACACAAGCTCTCCCCGTGTCAGGTTCTTCCATGGGACTGGTGGCTGCTGCCAGGGACACCAATCTGCCCTGGGGTGGCTCACCTGTGGGTTTCCTTATTTTTATAAGGAAAAATACACTCCCCTCATCTCTGGGAGAAAAATACAGTGGCCATGTTTGTGTCCTTCTGCTCAAGCCTCTGCAGGCTATGCACACATATGATTTCAGAGCCAACTGTAAAGTGTTTTGAAAAGCATCATTTTTCTGGCTTTACCATACCCTTTTGTTTCCCCAAGAGCTAACAGAAGTGTCCTCTGCTGGTAAACATTTAAAATAGATCATTCCTCCTCCTCGTCCTCCTCCTTCCTCCTTCTTCTTCTTCCTCCTTCTTCTTCTTCCTCTTTCTTCTTCTTCTTCTTCTTCTTCTTCTTCTTCTTCTTCTTCTTCTTCTTCTTCTTCTTCTTCTTCTTCTTCTTCTTCTTCTTCTTCTTCTTCTTCTTCTTCTTCTTCTTCTTCTTCTTCTTCTTCTTCTTCTTCTTCTTCTTCTTCTTCTTCTTCTTCTTCTTCTTCTTCTTCTTCTTCTTCTTCTTCTTCTTCTTCTTCTTCTTCCTCCTTCTTCTTCCTTCTTCTTCTTCTTCTTCTTCTTCTTCTTCTTTCTTCTTCTTCTTCTTCTTCTTCTTCTTCTTCTTCTTCTTCTTCTTCTTCTTCTTCTTCTTCTTCTTCTTCTTCTTCTTCTTCTTCTTCTTCTTCTTCTTCTTCTTCTTCTTCTTCTTCTTCTTCTTCTTCTTCTTCTTCTTCTTCTTCCTCCTCCTTCTTCTTCCTCCTTCTTCTTCTTCTTCCTTCTTCTTCTTCTTCTTCTTCTTCTTCTTCCTTCTTCTTCTTCTTCTTCTTTTTTCTCCCCCCCCTATATTTTAGTTTTCATTTATCTCTGAGGAACATTTTTGTGTGCTGTTCACCTAGAAAGGGACTTGAGGACAGCTCTGGGTGTTGCTGCTTTGCTAGAAAGATCTCTATGCGGAGCTGATAACCCAGCCTTCATCCCCGCTGGTAGGCTGCTGGGAAAACTAATCCTTTATACACAGGACTCTTGTTAATTTAATTATTTTTGTATTGTTTGAGTGCTAACTTTCTGTTAACATGTGCTTTACCGATGTGGCAATACACAGACAGCTTAATCATTCATCAGGCAGCTTCTTCTGTTAAACACATTTTCTTCACCTAAGTGAACCAACAGACTGGTCCCAGAATTTAGATATCTAACCTCTTCTGACAACTGAAAACAGAACTAAATACCGTTCACTGGGAGGCAAACAGGAGAACAATGGCACTTGTCAGCCCTAATTCCCATCTCCATGTGCCACACACACTTCAGGTTTTGCCTGGCTTCGGTCCTGCTTCAGATGAGAGGTCACTCATGACAACACATCAGCTGCAGGCAGCATAGGGCATTTGTAGCTACTGTTTTAAAGTACATATTTTACATACTATATATACACAAAATGAGAAAAACCCAACCAAACAAACCAAAGAATTTTGGCCACTGGGTGACTGTCTTTAGGAAAAGCACTCATCTGGAAGTTGTACTCCTACTCCTGTTACTCTTCTGGAACACAGTGTCTCTTATGCTTGGCCAGAAGCTCTGAATGTTTCTGCAGAAATACCAAACCACAATGTGTCCTGAGCAGCAAATACCGAGGAACTCGTTGCTCTCCTGGCTTGGGCTCAAGTATATCGGTTTTGTATGCTTGATGAATTGCAGAAAGTTACCTCATCTCTTTTGGGATTGTTTTCTTTTCTATTCTTGTCTCTGGAAGTGGTCTTGAAATCCAGGACCTGTTTTCATAGTACCTGGCAAAGCAATCCCAAACACATTTGAGGCCTGTAGATACTGATAGAACACAAGTAACATACTGCCTGATGCATATTCTTGGGAGGGAGAGTTGTTATATTATTACAACATAGTCTAAAGTCATAACATATCCTAAATACATACACTGAAATGCATCTTAAGAAGATATTTCATCACAGAAAAATGCTAATACATGTCACCCACTGAATCTTAGGTTCATTTGCCAACAGCAGAATAATTACCTGCTTGTGTTTGATTTACTTCTTGTTACTTAACGAAACTCTTTCTTAACACAAATCATCATAGGGTCTAATTTAAATCCAAGCATAGTCCTGGAACTCTTATATCCTCTCTTCTGCCACCTCCTGAACCAGTCTAATTTCTCAGAGCAGATGTTTCCTCTCAAACCCAAACACTGCTGTCCCTGCATGAGTAATGTGATCTAGGAAACACAAATATCTGATGCAAATTCAGAGCCAGAACCCGCCTAACAGCCACAGAGCCACTTAAGAGTATGCCATGATTCACTGCAAAGAGAGACAACAACCTTGATCTCTGTAGGAGCAAAGGTGGGCAGACATCAAGAAGTGCTTGGAGAAGTAAAGGAAGATGTTCAGATCTGGTTCTGGTTTGTGTTACCACAAGCTGTAAGTGACTTCCCAATGAACTTGTCTTTGGCACTGTAAGTCTAAAATGTAAAAGAAAACCACACTGTTTCAGAAGTTTGTTAAGTTAGTTCCTTTCCATATTCAGGAGAGGAGAGACTGATCTTAGCTGATGCAATGTTTGGAATAATCCCACCACCATGCCTCTTGCCTAGCTGCTGAAGCCTCTCCCTCTCAGTGGAATCACTGGATACATTAGCTCCTCCAGGCAGTGATTCGCAGCACCCAAACTTTTGCTTTCCAGTCTACTTGCCTACTTTTTGCATGTTTGCCATGTGAGATTATACATAATACTGTCACAGCCACACTTCCCTACCCTACTATACCAAACACACCACGTCTCTTCAGGCTGAGCTACTTTCATCTCGCAGTGCTGCTGCCATGAAGAAAGGCTATACACTAGACAGGGATGTGTTGCATTTTTACACTCAGTGGTAAAAGATGAAGAAGTGGAGAAGTTAATGTTAAGGGATTCAGAGCAGCCTTGCTTGGGCCTGAGCTGAGCCTGAGTGGAGCAGGTTTCCCCTCCCTAGACAAGTGGTGAGTGGGAAAGCAGCAGTACAAGTCCCCTGTGCCCCCACACCCTGCCCACCAGCCCTTGGGAGCTGGCCATGGGCCTTCCCTGCCTACAGGGCGCTGAATATCACAATTGCCAAGGGGAACTCAGTTATCTAGTAATTCCAGGAGAGCCCTACACCTCATCCACACCCTTGTCCTCATCTTCCTCATCCTCCTTAATAAGGGAATGACACAGCTCAGGATGTTACAGTAGAGCAAAGCCCTCCTTGCCCAGAGTGGCGAGGTACACACAGAGCCCTGAGTGAATCTGTTTTCTGTTATGGAAACTCCTAACACGACTTTCATCTCCCCAGCAAGACAGCAACTTGCAGATGATTTTGAAATCTGCTGCTTCCAAAATAGTATTTCTGCTGTTTGACCAGAAAAATCTATGGTTTGGATCCCTGCAGGAACAGAAAAATGTACTTTCATCAAGGTATTCATGTAGAGGAAATCAAGGAAGTGTTGTTCATGGTGGATTTCTAGAGATGTGGGAAGGTGGCTCTGGCAGGACTACAGACAATTTTTAAATATAAGCAAACATCACTCTTGGGCTAGAAACTGATTTAGAGGAATGAAAATATACTTGCATCACTAGAGCCACTTGATCTAAATCCTCTCTTCCCTCTGCTGTGAATTTATAACAACCACTCTGTTAATAAATACAAAAATATGTATGTCTTCATTGAAAGCACTAATCCTGCCTCCTGTGCAGTGGGGTATCACAGTATCACAGTATAACCAAGGTTGGAAGAGACCCCAAGGATCATCAAGTCCAACCTGTCCCAACAGACCTCACAACTAGACCATGGCACCAAGTGCCATGTCCAATCTCCCCTTGAACACCTCCAGGGACGGCGACTCCACCACGTCCCCGGGCAGCCCATTCCAATGACGAATGACTCGCTCAGTGAAGAACTTCTTCCTCACCTCGAGTCTAAACCTCCCCTGGCACAGCTTGAGACTGTGTCCCCTTGTTCTGGTGCTGGTTGCCTGGGAGAAGAGACCAACCCCTTCCTGTCTACAACCACCTTTCAGGTAGTTGTAGAGGGCAATGAGGTCACCCCTGATCCTTCTCTTCTTCAGGCTAAACAACCCCAGCTCCCTCAGCCTCTCCTCATAGGGCTTGTGCTCAAGGCCTCTCCCCAGCCTTGTTGCCCTTCTCTGGACACGTTCAAGTGTCTCGATGTCCTTCTTAAACTGAGGGGCCCAGAACTGGACACAGATCTTATCCTTGAGTATCCTGGCAGACTCATACACCAAGAAATATTTGTAGGGGTGTCAACTGAGCAACGTCAGGCAGTCTTCTTACATGTGATACAACTTCTGCTTCACAGCCTGCAAGCTAGAGCCCAAGCCCAAACCCAAGTGGTTATTAGCATAACTGTAGGCAAAGTCATGAACAGCAAAAGGCAGTGACTGTCCCAAAACTGAGATGGACATCCTGGAGCTGTGCTAATAACACTGAGCTGAACTCAGGCTTGGCAAACAGTGCTTCTCATCATGTCCAGTGGTGAAATTCTCCCTGGCTTCAGCAAGGCTCTGGTTTCACCCGCGTCTGTCTAGATAGAGTAGTGGCCTGTAGCCAGTGATTCAGCACTGTTCCTAGCCAGAATCCTGCCATATGTTAGCCACAGCAACCTAGGCAAGCTTCTTTTTGTAAAGCAATATTGCTGTTTCCCCCAGTTTCTGATTGAGATGCTGTTTCATAGAGATTTTTAGAATTTCTTCTCTGCTTAGGCCTTGGGGTCTCAATGCAATGAGTAGCATAGACTGAGTTTGTACACCTATGCCTTTCCCTTCTTTTTGTTATCACAGTAATGCTTTCCAGCCAGGTTTACCCATCAGCTCAAGCAGAGACTGCTACTTCTGCTGCCTTGATTAAAGTATTTGCCCTTCTGGCAGGATGGAGGACAGCCCACACAGCTCTTTCTCCCTCAGCATCCTGTGATGGCAAAACCTTGTACCAACTGATCCCACTGGTTTCCTCACGTTCACGTGGCAAGAACAACCCCCCTTGAAGAGTTTCCTCTCCTTCATTCCCCTTGAAAGTTTCTGAAGTCTTCTGAAATGTGTGATGTGTTGTTTGGGTCTGTGTCAGCAAGTCCAACATCACCTTTTAGAGCCGACCTGAGCTAGCAGTTCCTGTGTTGTGGCTTGGCTCTGTGAGGTCAATGCCCTGCCACCTCTTTACATCCCTCTTAGGCTTTTCCTCTGCTGCCTTTAATACGGATGTCAGCATTTGCTCTCCATTTGGAATATTTGAGATTCAGGTTCTCTGAGATACTCCATCTGGGATTTTGCCACCCTGGGAGATTCAAACCTGCAGCCTGCATTCTTCTGTTATGCACCTACCCAGTATGCAGCCTGCAATCTCAGATGGTGAATACAAACCAGTGGAGGAAAGAAAACTAACTGAGTTTCCTGCTCTAAAAGCAAGTGAAGTCAGAAGAGACCAAAAAAGAGTTGAATTTCCACCCTCCAGCAAGTTATGGAGGAGGCAAACACATGGGTGACTTCTTTGTACCCTCAGGGTGGAAGGAAAGGGTTGGCTTCTGAACTAGGGTACATGGCCTGTGGCAGGATTGCCTTACTTGGGAAGTCAGCCCAAATCAGATGAGGAGCTCCATATAAGGTTCAGTTACAGTAAGAAATAGGAAAGCAATACGCAAGTGGCTGGGAAGTTCTCTGAAGACTTCAAGGAAGTAGTTCAGGATGGCCTCACACCAACAATACCAGTGTTCCCTACAAAGAGAAGTCACCCCCAGGCTTAGCTCTTCAGGCTGTGAATGAAGGAGCACCTTTAGCTCTGATGGGTAGCACTGGACAGCTCCATGTGTTCAGAGTCTCATCCTTGCTCTGAGTGTAGTGTTACGTTCCCTGAATCAGAGTCACACTAATGGTCAGTGCTGGGCTGTGAGTCCTCTGGGACTGTTGGCCAGAGCTCTGTTTAGACTCAGACTGTGTCTGAATTCTCCCAGACTGTACGGATGACTCCTGGCTAGAAGGGCTACCAAGAAAAAGTTTACTAATTTGTCTTCCTGTATAAGATGAGGTGGGTTCTGTTGCTGCCCCAAACTTGCCTGCCTAAATTTCTTCTGTTCGTGTAATCACACAAAATCACAGAATGTTAGGGGCTGGAAGGGACCTCGAAAGATCATCTAGTCCAACCCCCCTGCCAGATCAGGATCACCTATACCAGATCACACAGACATGCATCCAGACAGGTCTTGAATATCTCCAGGGAAGGAGACTCTGCACCCACCCTGGGCAGCCTGTTCCAGTGTTCCATCACCCTCACAGGGAAGAAAAATTTCCTCATGTTTCCATGGAACTTCCTGTGCCTCACCTTCTACCCATCGTCCCTTGTCCTGTCACTGGGCATCCCCAAGAAGAGCCTGGCTCCAGCCTCTTGGCACTCACCCTTTACATATTTATCAACATGAATGAGGTCACCTCTCAGTCTCCTCCTCTCCAAACTAAAAAGCCCCAGCTCCCTCAGTCTCTCCTCGTAAGGAAGGTGTTCCACTCTGAACTGGACTCTTTCAAGCAGTTCCCTGAGGTTCTTCTTGAACTGAGGGGCCCAGAACTGGACACAATACTCCAGATGCAGCCTCACCAGGGCAGAGTAGAGGGGTAGGAGAACCTCTCTCGACCTACTAACTACAACCCTTCTAATACACCTGAGAATGGCAGTGGCCTTCTTGGCCACAAGAGCACATTACTGGCTCATGGTCATCCTTCCATCCATTAGGACCTTCAGGTCCTTTTCCCCTTCACTGCTCTCCAACAGGTCAGTCCCCAACCTATACTGATACATGGGGCTGTTCTTTCCCAGGTGCAAGACTCTACACTTGTCCTTGTCGAATTTAATTTAATTTCTCCCTGCCCAACTCTCCAGCCCATCCAAGTGCTGCTGAATGGCAGCACAACCTTCAAGTGTCAGCCACTCCACCCAGTTTTGTGTCATCAGCAAACTTGCTGGGAACTGAATAAACTGGAATTTGAGTAAATCAAAGGAATGGTTTTAATTATGCCAGATTCCCTGGGCAATGAATGTGTTACAGAGAAGGAAAAATCTTAACCATAGCAGCAGGTCTGCCTGGGCATCCCCCAGGAGGGTAGCAAGTGTGTGATGGTGTCTGATGAGACCACCGCACTTCCTCTACCCAGCATACTCTCGTTGGTTTTCTGCCATGCTTAAACTCTGAGAGGAGGAACAGCAAAGGAGGAATGACTCACAGCCATGCTGAAGTCTGACTGATGACTCAGAGGTAGAGCTGGCTTACAGTCCTGCTGCAGCCTTATATCACAGGGTTGGCGTGGTTGACTCAGGCAGTGGTGGGTCTGGAGAGGCTCACAGCACACTCTCTTCACTAGCTATCCCAACAAAGGGTGCAGTGACTTTTTGGAATCTTTTAGCACATCCTCTGCCAAAAAATGTCCCAAACATTCACTTGCTTCATTTGGCTTAATCTTCCCTGAAGATGAGTGACTAGGCTTAGTCATGGGATTGCAGGCAAGGGTTAAATTTCTGCCTGTATGCAGTGATGCATTTGTGAATTTGCCTACTGCAAATGCCTGGCCTGACACATTCAACAACTATATTTACCTTGTTTCATGGTGTATCACACTGAGGACTCATCATAGTCCCGTGGTTGACTAATGTCCCACCATGACCACCCATGATACCTGCTCAAGAGGGGGACTTGAAAGGTCTAGCCTGGAGAACTGCTCAGCTATAGCAGCTGATCCTTACAACAAGCAGCTCTTGGTACCACCCTCCATCCAAAGCTACCACAGGGAAGTTGTGAAAGCCAGGTACTCCCTCAGTTTCCTGGAGTGAATGCAATGCCCTCCCTGTCCTGGAGACAGACCTTCTGCATGAAAACATGTCACCCAGCTACTGCCACGGGAAATGGCAGGAAGTGCTAAGAAACATATTCAGAAGAGCTCAAAGAGTAAAGCAAACTCCTTCCCCTGGAAAAGCACACAAACAACAAACGTGTATCCAAGATAGGACACATTTATTTCTCTGTCTCTTCCTTGAGTTCAGAAAAATAACAGAAACAATGATACATTATCACAGAATCACACAAAATCACAGAATGTTAGGGGCTGGAAGGGACCTCAAAAGATCACCTAGTTCAACTCCCCTGCCAGAGCAGAATCACTTATACCAGGTCACACAGAAATGCATCCAGGTGGGTCTTGAATATCTCCAGAGAGGGAGACTCCACAACCCCACCATGGGCAGACTGTTCCAGTGTACTGTCACCCTCACAGGGAAAAAAATTGTCCTCATGTTTCCATGGAACTTCCTATGCCTCAACTTCCACCCACTGCCCCTTGTTCTGTCACTGGGCATCACTGAGAAGAGCCTGACTCCATCCTCTCAGCACAGTGGAAATGGTAAAAGCAAAGGTGTTTTGGGAATGTTCCTCTTTGAGGAACAAGTAGTGAAGAAGGTAGGTAGCTGGAGGAGCAGCTTATCAATGGCACTTTGCCTGAGTTGGGCCAACTGTTGTGTCACCTGCTCTGGATGCTGGGTTTTTGCCCTCTATTTCTCTTCACCAGAAGGATTTCTGAATTGCAGCAAAGTATGTTTTGATTATATTTTCGCCCCTTAGTTTGAGGAGATGTTGACAGCCTCGCTTCCTACAAACGGCAATGCTGCAATCGCTTAATGCAGAGTGCTCACAGGTTACTACTTTCTCAGACAGCATTACACATTTCTAACCTCTCATTCAAATTATTTAATGAAAACATCAGGACTGTTTAATTGCTGGAGCCATAAACATCAGATGCCATGCAAGTTTCAACCCAGTCTAAACCCCCATTTACTTCAATAAAATCACCATGACTGATTTGTATCTTTCCATTTGAGAATATGTTCACATACATTGAAAATTAACTGTTTTCAGGTAAACTTTCTTATTATCAGTAAATTATTATTATTATTATTATTATTATTATGACTATTATGACTATTTTGACTTGCATTAGCAGTTGCTAATAATGCAAGATGAGGAGGGAGAAGAACACGTGTCTGTACCAGCTGTTGTTTCATGCTTACCCAAGTTGTTGGCAGTCATCACAAAAAGATTTTCTTTCTTCCTCTTCAGCACAACAGCTGTTGCTTCTGGCAAGTGCAATTTTTGCCCTATTGGCATTCATTCCATGCTGAATTTTATAACAGGCCAAACAAAACAAACAAAAAAAAACCCCTTGTTTCCCACTCAAATAAGAAAAAAGAATAATCTGACCACATAAAGAGGTGATAGCCCTGAAACCAGGCCTGTCCCTTTCACTAACCTGGGAAGAAGGGCAGTGGCACAAGAAATTATTGCTACTTGCGACTCAGTGGAGTGCTGCCTCTGATTCCCCACAAGTCCTTTTTCTGCTGCTGTAACAAAAACTGTGTTCCTTATCCCTCTTGGAAGCAAGTCACTTACTTGATAGAAACGTCATGTGTTTGCTCTGCATTGAGCCATAAGAAAATGCCTGCCTTGTGACAATTAAACTGAACAGCAAAGCTCCCCTCTGAGTGGTTGGTCACCTCCCTGCTCTCTGCTGCTGGCGGACACTCGCAAGCTCTACCTGGTTCAGAAACGTGACATTTCCTTACCTGAGTTGATGAAGTGGATGGAAACACATCATTTTGGTAGGGCACAAAGCTTTTTCTGTTCATTGCTCAGTGTTATGGTCACAAGAACAGTTTTGTCAGGGAAAGCTCTGCATAGTATTGCAACCAGCAACCCATACAGCGCTAGCGCTAGAGGCAAATAAACTTCTGCTGAACAAGTCCAGTCCCTACTACTATGTATTACAGGAAACAAATAAATGCAAATCACCTTCTCAGTATGGGCAACCCCTGAGTTCTGATTTTTAATTCTTTTCTTTCCTTTTTCCCTCAGCCAAGCTGCTCAGTTACCATCCTCACTATCAGTCCTGACAGTTAAGTTCCTTGTTTCCTTTTCATTCTGAGGACCCTTTGTTGGTCTGTCTGTCTCACTAGTACAGAATCACACAGAATCACAGAATGGCAGAGACATTGAATTCCCTTGTTAAAAATGCAGCAAATTCTTAAGCAGGTAATTCTAAGTGCATGCCCAAGGATCCAGTGTGTCTGTCTCTAGGCTTATGTTTCAGACCTAAGGGCTACCAGTCAAAAGCAAATTCTAGACAGACCTATTCCTCCTTCACATGGAACTGATTTTGATTCATAAAGTGGAAAGTGCAGAGCAGCTAGAATCTATCACATATGCAAGGAGTCAAAACAATCTGTGAATCTCTAGGACAAACACATTCATTCAAAAGGGCAGGGCACTCAGGAAGAGGACTCCCACTCCCAGGCTTTAATTCTAGCTGAAGTGAGAGGCACTCAGTGAGCATGCATGTTACAGCAGTGTAATTTGTTATTCAACCAAAAGTCATTATCTTGATGCAAATATGACTAAGTAAAATCCAGTGATTTGTTCTCATGCAGAAAGAAGAATTAGAATACTGAATTAGCCTCTTAGAGCCTAAAAAATCTATGCACGTTTGTTCTCCAAACCCAGACAGAGTGATTATTTCTAGGTAGAATTCCTTGTTGAAATCAAGGGCAAACATGCTAGAAGTCAATGGTGCCATCTGGCCCTTCAGTAGGTCCCTGCATATTGTTAGCTCTGCAAATTCGAGGAAGGTGATGCTAATCATTCAGCACCAGCTGCTGCTGCCGGAGCTGTTCCTTGACTGAAGTGCTGCACAGCCATGGGTCAGCAATCCCTCCAGATTTAGCAGCGTAATTTTTTTGGAGCATGTTTCTTAAGAGGCAGCAGCTACTAGTGTGAAAAAATATATCACGTCCATTTTTTTCCCCTGAAAGCTGCACTGACTTGTTCAATCAGCAGGGTGCAAGCTGCCAGTGTAATTTCTAGAGGAGATGGGGAAACAATCCAGCTGATCCCAGCCTGAGGTGATGTGTTTCTATGGAGCTGGTGCTATGTTTCAATGGAGTTGGTGCTATGTTCAAGCTGGGGCACTCTGACAAGGAAAAGATCCTTCCCCAGAAAGTCCCTGGGAGCCCTAGCCAAAGAAGCAAATTCTGATCTAGGTTAGGTAGTGCTAACACTTGGGAGTTGCCTCAGGTGTGCCAGGGACTTGATCCCACTGCAAACTAATCCATGCATTGAGACGGTGGCAGATAGTCAGGAGAGGGAAGCATGGGAACTAACCTCCCCAGCCTCACCTGAAGGCCAGCTGGGCATTGCTCCATGCATGATCATGCCCAGGGAGATCCTCAAGCTGGTGGCACTCAGTCAATTTCTATTATGCCACTTCTGGAAAAATATTTTCTAGTTTTGAAGTGGTGGAATAGAAGAAGGTAAAAGGACTATTTATTCACAGTGAATTCTTGTTCTAACAACTAATGAGCAGATTCAGCAGACTGAGTGACAGCTGGAACTCACCTTAGCAAGGGATATAAAGAAAAACAAGAAAGACTTCTACAGGTACATTAACCAGAAAAGGAAGGTTAAAGAAAGCATCATTCTTCCCCCTCCAATGAGCAACAGTGGGGAAGTTGTATCCATGGATGAAGAGAAGGCTGAGATGCTCAACAACTTTTTTGTCTCAGTCTTCACTGGAAACCCATCTCCTCATGGCTTTTACAACACAATACAATACAATACAATAAACCAGGTTGGAAGAGACCTTCAAGATCATCGTGTCCAACCCATCAAACAACTAGATCATGTCACCAAGCACCCCATCAAGTCTCCTCCTGAACACCTCCAATGACGGTGACCCCACCACCTCCCCAGGCAGCCCATTCCAATGGGGAATCACTCTCTCTGTGTAGAACTTCCTCCTAACGTCCAGTCTAAACCTGCCCTGGTGCAGCTTGAGACTGTGTCCTCTTGTTCTGGTGCTGGCTGCCTGGGAGAAGAGACCAACCTCTGCCTGGCTACAACCTCCCTTCAGGTAGTTGTAGAGAGCAATAAGGTCATCCCTCAGTCTCCTCTTCTCCAGGCTAAGCAACCCCAGCTCCCTCAGCCTTTCCTCATAGGGCTTGTGTTCCAAACCCCTCACCAACCTTGTTGCCCTTCTCTGGACACGTTCCAGCAAGTCAACCTCCTTCCTAAACTGAGGGGCCCAGAACTGGACACAGGACTCAAGGTGCGGCCTAACCAGTGCAGTGTACAGGGGCAGAATGACCTCCCTGCTCCTGCTGGCCACACTGTTCCTGATGCAGGCCAGGATGCCATTGGCCTTCTTGGCTGCCTGGGCACACTGCAGGCTCATGTTCAGCCTCCCATCAACCAGTACCCCCAGGTCCCTCTCTGCCTGGCCACTCTCCAGTTGATGGACCACGAGCTGGAGACCAGGGTGACATGGATCCTCCCACTCTAAGTGAAGACAAGGTGCATTATCAGAGTGATTCTTCCCAGCCATCAGTAGCTATTTTAAGTTGCCTCTAATATTAGAGAGAGACCCAGGCACCCCAGAGGACATTCATGCTGACCCACTCAAGTGCCTCTTCTGTGATAGGATAAAGAAGACCTCTTGAAGATCATAAGCTTTCCCCCAGCTAATAAGGGAGTCCAGACAACTTCTTTCATTTATTGGCAGTGGTGCTGTAGGTGGGTGGGTGTGTGTAAGTTCCAGGGCACTGCAGGGTTCTAAGAGAGGGAAATCTAACTTACGGATCTGTCAGCATACCGAAGAAAAAAACAGTATTTTAGGCACACTTAAACTAGATATTCATCTTTCATATGGCTAAAATGAGATGAGATAAATCTTGTCATAATGATCAGTTTGATTCTAGAAGCAATTATGCCCCTTGAAAGTATATCTGCATTCCTTCTCAGCCTTGCTATTGGCAGAACAACATTAATGTTGGTTTAGCATGAAGGTTATTGCATTGTCAAGAAATGGATGTACTTGAAGACAAAAAAAACTCACTTATGTGGGCAATGTAAAGTATTTGAAACCCCTCTTTTCTCACTGCTAAATGACTGCTTTTTGCAGATTTTAAAATGTCCCTAAAATATGAAATTGAAAGCCTGAATGGCATTAGTCAAGCTATTAATACTACTGAAGGTTTCCACCTCCCTCAAGCCAGACCTCACAGGGTTTTTTTCCCCTTGTGTTGCTCAATTAGGAGCACATGAATGCAAACTAAGTGTTAGAACACAGGCAGATCTTTTCAGCAACACAGCTCAAGCCAAGTCTGCTAACCACAGTACTTCTCTGAGTGCAGAATGCAGCACAGGGGTGACAGAGGATCAGACTCAGAAAGCACCTTCCTGTCCCTGTTTGATTTAAGGGGGGGGGGGGGAAATCACATTTTAAATCAGCAAGAGAAAGATGTCCAGACTTCCAATGACTACTCCAATGGAAAACCAAACCATACCCAAACCCAAAACCCCAAAACCCTAAAATTTTGTAATATATCACTTTAATGTTTTGTAATATATCACTTGTAACGCACAAAACTGTAGCAAGAAGTAGCTCTGATAAGCAAGCTGTAGTATTTTCTACAGATGAGACTGAGATGCAACCAGTACACAGTGTGTTGCTCAAGAAAGCCATTTTCAAGCTCTCCCAAGATGCCTTTTTCTACTTTAATTGATCTTCTTGAATTGAAACGTGGACACTTCTTTCCCTCTTGTTTTTTTTATGGCTGCTTGACTCTTCATCAACTGTAGTTAGAATCACCATTTAATTTTCTCTTTCTCTAGGAAATTCTAGAGTGCCTCTCTTTATATTAAATTATTGCTGCTCTAGTGGAGAATAGAAGACATCCCATTATACTACTTTTGGTTCATTAAGTTTCTAATGACTTTGGGTTTGATACTGGAAAACACTGATTAATGGTTTCAATAATATTAGTAACCCCAGCCAGCAACTAAGCCCCACACAGCTGCTCACTCCCTCTCTCCCTCAGTGGGATGGAAGGGTAAAAGTGAGAAAACTTGTGGGTTGAGATAAGGAAGTTTAATAAATAAAGCAAAAACTGTGCACAAGCAAAGCAAAACAAGGCATTTATTCACCATGTCCCACTGCCAGGCAAGTGTTCAGCCATCTTCAGGACAGCAGGGCTCCATCATGTGTAATGGTCATGTGGGAAGACAAATGCCATCACTCCAAACATCCTCCCCTTCCTTCTTCTTCCTCCAGCTTTGTATATTTTAATGTGATGTCATATGGTATGGAAGGAGGTCAGCTGTCCCAGCTCTATCTCCTCTCAATGTCTTGTGCACCCCTAGCCAACTTGCTGGCCAAGTGGTGCGAGAAGCAGAAAAGGCCTTGGCTCTGCGCAAGCACTGCTGGGCAATAATTAAAACATCCCTGAACTACCAACTCTGTTTCCAGAAACAGTTCTTCTATGTCTTATCCCTGAGTAATCCCAACCACAGACAAGTTGCTGCTGAGCAACTTAAAGATCCAGTGCTCTATTCAGATCAGTCTCTCAATATGAGATCAACCTGACCAAAATTCAAAGGGTACATAAGGTTATACCTTCAACACTCTCGACTCTCTTTATGGCTAATCTTATAAGAGGTATCTAAAGCAGGTCAGATGAATGGCACCCAGGACAAAAAAGGTTTCCACTGCCTAAAAAGGGAGCCCAGGTGAGTGGCACTGATGCTGATGACCACACCATAGACACTTAAAACTGGGTAAGATGAATCACAGAACTTCTTTCCAAACAGCCTTGCCCACCTCTCTAATGCCTGCCTAGATAAGCCTTGCTCTTAGTTCAACTTCAAGCTTGGCTGAACCTTCATCATGCTGCTCCTCCATTACTGTTTAGGCCAGTGTTCACACATGGCTACAACTGGGGGTCTGTCTTTAGTCAAGACCTCTCCCTGTGTCCTTTTTCAGGCTATGTCTGAGCCGTGCAAGGGTTCTATAAATAATTCCTGACACAAAGCCTTTTTGTCTCTAGCCACACATCTCAGGCTTTCATCTAAGCTGTGGCCACTTTCCATAGTGCTCACCACTGAAGCACTTTTCCTTCCCTTAATATATTCTGTCCTGCATATAGTGACTCTAGATACCTCTGCAAAGGATATGGCTCCAGGTAGTCCCTTGTTGCTGCCATGCCTATCTTTGCATTTTTCCCTTAGCTCCCTACTCTGTGTCACATCAGATGAGAGCTGCTTGTCCTCACTTTCAAGACCTTCCATAGTACAGCCCAGCTCTGCCTGTCTCAGGCACAGCCTCTCATGTAAGAGTCAGCTCTGCAATTAGTCTTGAGCCAGTGGTGTTATTTTCTCTGTCCATTCTCATAGACAGCCCCACAGGTGTCATGGTGCCCATGTTATCTGGGAGGAGCTGCCGGCACACACCTGTAAAACTAATGCACCTTCAAAATTCCCCTCTTCCTCACAATCAACACTTGACAAGGGTTAGGCTTCCTTTGTGCATGCACATACTGTCTCATTGATGCCTTGTAACAGGTTGCACAACCTCTCATATTAGGTCAGGAGCCAGGCTGTCCTATGCTATTGCTCCCCAGGTCCAGGGGAACTGAATGTAGCTGTAGACCCCTTATAATGAGGTTCCATTGGGTGATGAATGAAGGCACGAACCCCATCACTGTATAGCAAAGAGATTCCAGAAATGCAGAGAGCACAGGATCTCAGAAGTCCTCCCAGAAGTCCTTTATTACAGTGTGGTAGAATCTCCAGCATTACAGAGTCTCAGAGTCCCACTCACAGAAGAAATCCCAGAAGCCCTTAACAGATGAAGCAGCAAACAGAAGTCCCAAGCATGTCCCTCTCAGCATCCCTAAACCAGATCCCATGTCAGAAGAAGTAGCTAACAGATGCAAAGTCCCTAGCATCCCTAAACCCCACAAATCATTCCTAACCTAAGTTGCTAACTTAAATAACTATTGCTCAGAGTGTCTGTTTATATATCCTTTGTTATCAATCCTTTAACCAGTAAAACCCAACCACATATATAAGCTAAAATCTTTTCCCAAGAAGAGGTGCCAGTGTGTCAAGGAGGTGGCTTCTGCAGCATGTTCCAATCAAAGGGTGCCAACGTGAGGATGTTGTTCTTGGCACAAATGGAATGTTATTATTTTGCTTTATGCAGCATGCTAAGGAATTGGTCAGCTAAGGAATCATGCACTCCACACACATCCAGCAGCTGCCCTCAGAACAATGGCTGCAACACCATGCTACTTCACTCCCTGGCATGGTGGCTCCTTGTCCATGACCTGTGCTCTTATATGGTACAAATTAATAGTTCTAAAATGGCAACTGCAACCACTGAATCATGATCAGTTCAGGAGAAGACTTGATGGGGTGCTTGGCTGCATGGTTTAGTTGTTGGGTGGGTTGGATTGGTTGCTGGGTTGGACGTGATGATCTTGAAGGTCTCTTCCAACCTGGTGTATTGTATTGTATTGTATTGTATTGTATTGTATTGTATAATAATGTACAGAATGGTAGACTTAAGAGGCACAGATGTAATTAGAGATAATGTATACTGTTAATAGTGCTGGGAGATATTGAATGTATTTGCCACTTCTTTGAGGATCCTTCCACTTCTTAGAAGCATTGCAGATTTGTTTATTAATATCTGCAAAGGTCAGTTTTGAAGTCAAAGTGTTTGGAAGATGTTACAATACACATGCTCAAAGGGATAGCATTAGACTTGCATTTTCCACTTTATACTTCGTCTTCTTTCAGTGACTAATGGTGCATGCAGTACTGTGTTGCAGGTTTACAAATTAATCTCAAAGTTTAGCTGCTTTTCTCCAAAATCATTTAAACCTATTATGGATGTGCTAAAGAGGTCTGGAATGGCATTTGTAGGGTATTTTAGGTCATACATGTGGAAATGTGAGAGAAAAGGTAGGAATGTGAGAGAAAAGGTAGGTATTAAACTGCTGGAGTGACATTTAATAGCTGTGGTATTTTCTGGACAGTTTCTAAATTGCAATGAAAACTATCTTGAATGCAATGTGTAAGGAATCTGTGAAGGATACTACGTGGTTTGAAGATAAAACAGCATGAAAGTGAAAATTCTGTTAAAATGTCAAAGATGAAAATTCATTTTGCTTTTTGAAATTGAAAGCAGAAGACTTGGTTTCTTTGTTTAAATTGAGAGACAAGTGCTGCAGGTACTACTGCAAGTTCAGTGAGTTCTAATTAACTTGTGACAATAGCAAAACATTCACGTTAAAGAAATTAGATGGCTGCCATTTAAGTGTGTTTGTGACTGCATTATGCTCTGCTGGAGCTGGCATAACTAATGGATGCTTTAATTTAAGGTAAGCATAAAAGAAATTGAGCTCTTTCAGTAGCTGAGAAAAAATTAATACCACAGTATCACAGTATTACCAAGGTTGGAAGAGACCTCGAAGATCATCGAGTCCAACCTGTAACCACAGACCTCACGACTAGACCATGGCACCAAGTGCCACATCCAGTCCCCTCTTGAACGCCTCCAGGGACGGCGACTCCACCACGTCCCCGGGCAGCCCATTCCAATGGCGAATCACTCTCTCAGTGAAGAACTTTCTCCTCACCTCGAGCCTAAACTTCCCCTGGTGCAGCTTGAGACTGTGTCCCCTTGTTCTGGTGCTGGTTGCTAGGGAGAAGAGGCCAACCCCTTCCTGGCTACAACCACCTTTCAGGTAGTTGTAGAGAGCAATGAGGTCTCCCCTGAGCCTCCTCTTCTCCAGGCTAAACAACCCCAGCTCCCTAGGGTTGTACCATATCCTGAACAGGCATGTGCAGGTTCATTAAAAACTGTGCTCTCCATGTTGATGAAGGTTTGAATAAATATTGTAAGAAAGAACAATATGCCTAGTTCTTGGCTACCTGGAGAAAAAGAGGGGGTCCTATCACCAACTATTAGTTGGACATATCTTCTGTCATCTGGAAGGGGGTTGGAGATATGTTCTGTAACCTAATTTTTACTCAGTACAAGAAAGTGAGATTGCACATTTATTTTTTTTTTTTAATATACATAAATAGTGATGCACAAAGGATACATCAGTCTGTTGCCACTGTCACACCCCAAATGAAACAACATCCAGAACACCAAGAGTCATGAACTAGGATTCAATAAATACTAATCCACAAGTACAGTGATACTTTTCAAATATTGCTGATGTTCTACCTCCAAAAGGCAAAACCTGAAAGGCAATGGTGATATGTACCTTGTGCCATGAAGGAAACTGACACAAAGAACTATCATCACATGATGGCTGCAAAGAATAGTTTTGCACAGTTAGAGACCTCCAGTTGCCCTCTCTTCAGTGCTGAATGCAAGCCATAATCAAGGTTTCTGTTTGTAAAGAAATGCTTACTTATGCTGCTATATGGGTATATTTTTTTTTAGTCTCAGATTTCCTACTGTTTGGAACACAAGCCCTATGAAGAGAGGCTGAGGGAGCTGGGGTTGATTAGCCTGGAGAAGAGGAGGTTCAGGGGAGACCTTATTGCTCTCTACAACTACCTTAAGGGAGGTTGTAGACAGGCAGGGGCTGGTCTCTTCTCCCAGGCAACCAGCACCAGAACAAGAGGACACAGTCTCAAGCTGCACCAGGGGAGGTTCAGACTGGATATTAGGAAGAAATTCTACACAGAGAGAGTGATTGCCCATTGGAATGGGCTGCCCGGGGAGGTGGTGGAGTCACCATCATTGGAGGTGTTTAGAAGGAGACTTGATGGGGTGCTTGGTGCCATGGTTTAGTTGATTAGATGGTGTTGGATGCTGGGTTGGACACGATGATCTCGAAGGTCTCTCCCAACCTGGTCTATTCTATTCTATTCTATTCTATTCTATTCTATTCTATTCTATTCTATTCTATTCTATTCTATTCTATTCTATTCTAAACTGTTTTAAGCATTTTTAATTGTCAGTGCTATTTCATTAATGTTTAGCTATGTTTCTGCTTCTTTCATTTTCAGACCTTTTCAGTCAAATAGGAACAACTGAAGTACACTGGAGGCCAGGAATCAAGCGTGCCGGAAAACACTTGCTCATTCCTCCTGCCACCTCCTCCACAGTAGGATGAGGAGGAAATTCGGGAAAAAGTAAAATCCATGGATTGAGACACAAATAGTTCAATGATTGAAATAGAATAATAATAGTAATAGTAATGAAAAGGAAGATAACAAAGAGAAATAAATCCTGAGAAAACCAAGTAATGCACAACGCAATTTCTCACCATCTACTGACCAAAGCCCAGATACTGCCTATGCTATCCTGTGGTATGGAATATCCCTCTTTGCATTGTCTTTTAGCATATTTTATGAGAAAGTATTCCTGGCATAAACCTCAAACTACAGAACCACCGCCTTTACAGACACTGCACACACTGGTAGCAGGCTTAAGCTTCACTGAAATAGTCATCTTCTGAATTTTCATTGATGCTGCTAAGATTGTAGGTGCTGCTGAAAAGAGCTGTGCTAACAAGTCTGCGATGAGGTGCAAAAACCACACAATCCAAGCATGCAAACTGCAAGTGAGGAGTTTAATCTCCATGCTACGCTTGCTAGGAGCAGAACTCCGTGGTGAGGAATGCTGGGGCTGAATTCCTCAGGAACTCATTTTCAGCAGCCGAGTGCCCTAGGGAGGAAAGTGATGTGTAGGCACGGATGGCACAAGAGGCCCGACAGCCCCAGCGGTGAGAGACATGTGTAGGCAGGGCTAGTAAAAGGAGGACCTCTGCTATGAGGGACATATGTAGGCAGAGCTAGCCAGAGCAGGTCACCTCCCTGCCACGGTGCTTTTGCCGGTGACAGGAAAGGAGGGTAGGCTGCAGGTGAAGAATGGCTCTACAGGGCCTGCAGTTTTGCCGCGGGTGGGAGTGCTCCCTGTGGACTCTGGGGTCGCCCCATTTCCAGACCCTTCGGCGACTGCGGTGGCTGCTGGAGCTCGACTCCCCTACGCCCCGCTGAAGAGATGGGCGCCGTGGAAGGTAAGAAGCTACAGTTCCCGGCAGGCCTCTGGAGAAGCCAGCCCGCCCCGGAAGGAGTCGCGGCAGGGTGCGAGGGGTGAGGCTTGCCAGCGCGGCAGGCCGGGACACGTAGTCCAGAGGCAGCCGCCACCTAGGCCCGTGTCCCGCAGTTTGAAAATTCGCGCGGAGGCCGCGGCAGCTCTCGCGAGAACTCTGCCTCCCGCCCCGCCCCCGCGCGGTGGCTGAGCGAGGTGGGTGTCGCGCGCGGGGGAGGGGCGCGGCGCGCGGGGTTGCGCAGGACTCGAGTGTGGCCCGGCCCGGCGGGCTCGCGGCAGCCGGAGGCCACTGTAACTGCTGCGGGAGGTACCGTCGCCTTCATCGGCACGTACGGGGCAAAACGAACTGGGACAGGGGCGTGCACGGAGCAGGAGGGAGCGGTGTGGGGAGAAGGCGGTAGAGGTGGCGACCCCCACCCGTCCGCCTCTCTTCCTTCTCCAGTTCCAGCGTGTACCGGGCTCTTCTAAGGCGGCTAGGCCTGCACCGCCGCCGCTGGCGCAGCGCGGGCCCGGAGAGGGACCTGGGTGGGCCTGAACCCCGACGACCGGCCCCTTATGTAAGTCACCCTCCCTAGGTTACGGCGCCGTGTCCGCCACGCGTGGCCCGGCCGCGACGGGGTTGGCCAGGGCGGCTGGCGGCGCGGCCTGGGCAGCGCACATGGGAGGAGGTGGCCGTCAGAACCTGGGGGGCGTGGGAGATGTGGCGGTTGCCGTCGGGATCTTTCCCCCTGCCCAGCAGCCTGGCGCACGCCCCCGCCTCTCGCTCCTCAGGTCACTTTTTTGGTGTCCTTTTTTTTTTTTTTTAAAAAAAAAAAACCTTTTCCCCTCGACCCCAGTTAGTTTTTTTCCTCCCCTCCCCCTTTCGGTGTCATTTTGCAGGAGGAGGCGGGAAATTCGCTATCTGCGTAGAGCGGGAATCGCGGGAAGAGGGCTGGGTTTAGTGGGGAAAGCACAGCTTTATAGGCAATCCAGCGCCTTGAGGGAGGGGGTCTCGATGTTTTACACGAGGCACGCATCACGCAGCGAAGTTGCTTACTAAAACAAAAGTGTGTGACTTCTTAATAAGCCCTGATTTCAGGTGTAGAGATTCTATCAATTAGAAGTGTGGTGTCAGTCTTTCAGGTCTAATAATTGATTCCAGATCGTGTTTGGTAAAATGATGGGACATTTAGAGACTTAATTCTGTAGGGAATGCTGAATCCCGTTTCGTGGGCATGACTAAACATGGTAGTTTAAGTGACTTCTTAGGCCCATCGGTCTGAATGGTTGTATTAGTGTTGGCTGGCAGCTGTCACAATGGTTTGGGTACGCAGTACCGTGTCCTGTTCTGCTGAGGACAGCTCTGCATGCATTTATTGCATCTGCTCATTTGCCTCCGGTTTGCTTTTTTAGAACAGTGAAATGGACTTTATCAGACTATTATGACTTCTGTGTCTTCTGCCTAGTAAGCTGTTGGATATAGATTTATAGGAACAAGAGTGACAAGTGGTGAAGCCATGGAATGGGTTATGCAGGGAGGTGGTTGAGGCCCCGTCCCTGGAGGTGTTTAAGAGCAGGCTGGACGAGGCTCTGTCCAGCCTGATGTAGTGTGGGGTGTCCCTGCCCATGGCAGGGGGTTGGAACTAGATGATCCTTGTGGTCCCTTCCAACCCTGACTGATTCTATGATTCTAAGCCTGGAGGTGGAGGTGTTCAGGAGGGGACTGGACGTGGCGCTTGGTGCCAGGGTTTAGTCATGAGGTCTGTGGTGACAGGTTGGACTTGATGATCTTTGAGGTCTCTTCCAACCTTGGTGGTTCTGTGATTCTGTGACATGGGCTTGGGCCCCCTGCTCTAGGTGACCCTTCCTGAGCAAGGGTATTCGCCAGGGTGACCTCCACTGATTCTGGAAGGCTTTTGTCTTCGTGTTGATTATGTGATTCTGGAATTTGTGTGGTGCAATGGCATCCTGGTGTGGTAAGCTGCCTCCCTCTATTAGGGAGGCTGTGTGTTCTGTGCTGAGATACTTTACACCAGTGTCTGTCTGTCCAGGTACACCAAGCAATGTAAAAAAAGAGCATAATTTCGGAACTGGCTTTAGAGAATTTTGCTAGGTTAAGCTACATTAGACAGAGACTATAAATTTGAAATGAAAGTATGGTGGTGTTTGAAAATAACCAGAGGAGGTAGATGACTGACCTGGCTCTGATGTCAAATTCTGGTCTGTGTTGGGTTTTTGCTTTTTCATTTAAAGAGAAGTCTAATCTGTGGTCTACGTCAGCTACAGGATCTTAGCTGTTGGGACAGACACATGAAATTCTTTCTTCTCACCTCCTGCTGTAGATCTGTGCTTGTGGAGCATCTGCATGAACTCTGCAAGAGAATCTGTAGGCTGCACTTGAGTGAAATAAGCCTGCTTATAGTTATGCTGTCTGTTATGCTAGTGCTGCTAACTCACTAAATCTTCTTTCTGCAGGAGTAAAATATGGCAAAGTGTAAATTCACTGAACCTGTCTACTAAGGTGCATAAAGTGTCTTTTCCATCTACTGCTCCTCTACTACTTGTGAGTTGCTTCCTGTTTTTTCCTGGAAAAATGGCACTGAACCAGTCATTAATCATCATTCAGAAACTTTGATTGTTTTCTTTTTTACCTGCTATTCAACCAAGTGGATGCTGTTTTTTCTCAAAATAATTATTTTCATCCATTTCTTCTTCTTTATTTTCTCTCCACTGCCCTGTTTCTATAGAAAATGTGATCTGAATACTGTCACGCAGTGTTGTCTTTTCTCTGATCACCAAGTAACACTTCCCTGCAACCACTTCAGCTTCCACATCTGCCTGAAGGAAAGAATGCAGCTGCAACCTTTCTCGGGGAGATTGAGTCTCTATGTGCAAGAGGGAGTTAAAAGTTGACTGTGCTCTGGGTGGTGTCCCAAAAGATTTTTTAGCTCTCCTCACAAACAATGTGTTTAGCTTCACACATCTATGAGTTATGTTAATGGCTTGCTGCCACAAAAGGAGGACAGATTAATTCCTCCTCCTCCTCCTCCTCCTTCCCAGTGTGCTGTCCTGCTTCCTTCCTTCTGCCAACTATTACGCTTGCTAGCTCTATCTGTGGACAGTGAGCCAGTTCAGTTCTCTAAGCTAGAAGACAGTCTGCTTTACTGGGTTAGTTTTTTGTCTGCTTAGGAAGTTAAGTGGGTTCATAATGTGCTCTGAAAAATGTTCAGGTCAGTGCAAGGTAAGCCACAGCAGTAGAACAGGGGAGCAGACGGAAAGGTGAGAATCAGCAGCAAGACCTCTCTTTTGGCGACAATGAAGTTAACATGTTCTGTGAAATCGTAGCTTCAGCTGTGACTCACCATGTTTTTAGCTTTTTCTTCAGCAAGCCCATAATGTTCACCTTTGAACCTCATTTTCACATACTGTTGTCAGTCAAACTGGACAGCTCAGAACTCTGATTTGGCTGTATGTGATTCTGCTTGCATGTGTAACTTCTCAGTTATGTTGGTTTGTTTTTTTCCTGGAGCTTTTTAATCCAACAATCTGTCATCAGTCTGACTTGTGGCAGGCTCCTCTCTTTGGAAATGGTTTATGATGTTTGCAAGTCCTAAGTACCTAGGGTGAAGAAGAATGATAATTTGGGCACTTGCACCCAGACCACTTTCCTGTAGGGTACAGCTGGGAGGTTGGGTTCCGAGTTTATTTCTGAAAACAGAGGAAGCCTGTGGCATTTTACATGAATCTGATTTCCAAGACAGCAGAAATGCAGTTAGGTTTTGATCTCTTAAAGGAGAGGCTTTATGCATTCAACCTTGCTCTGTTTTCCCACTGTTACAGTTTGCCTGTAATCCTTGGTTTAATTTTGCAGAATGATGCAGATAAGACACCCTAATAACCAGATTGCTATGATATAGTGTTTGTATTATTATGGATTTTATCTTCTCAGATCCATATTGCCAAGCCAGAAACAAATTGTTTAAAATGTCCCTTGGGTTACTAAAGGAGACCTGGGTGTGCCTGATGTGCTAACATTTTCACATGCTTTTACACACAGTTAACTACAGCATGATTAAACTTGTGTGAATGTCCTAGTGTTACTTATTTGATGGTTCATACCGTTAGTACTGGCCTGATAAACGTATTTCATGTACTGTGGACAGGACTATACTGTCAAGGTATGAGCTTTCCACCAGAAAAGACTTTTTTCAGTTTGCTATGGAGTTTGGGGTGGTTTGGGTTTGTTTGTTTCCACCCCCTCCAATAGAAATTTCTCTTATGGAGTAACTTAATTTTTACTTATTTATTATTCTGATTTGGCCACACAAAGTTCTGTGCTTTGGCCTGTCCAGGTAGGCAGAGGTGAAGGCAGGGTGACTTCATGGAGAGAGCATGCAGCAAAGTTTTCTTGAATGCTGTTACCAGTGCTCCTGGAACATACTTGTTCACAATGAAAATGCTTTGCTACTACTATGCCACATTGCATTAATAATCAAGATGTGCTCACCAGCTTTTTTTTTCCCCAGATCTCTCTGTTCTTTGCAAAAAAGACTTAGTTTTTTGTTCAGTACAATAACATGCTCTTTTTGGAATTTTGTGCTGTTTTCTGAAGTTCTGTAATATATGTTGTCACAGTCAGTGTTCTCCCTTAAAGGACGATTGGCTAGTTGACTTCCTCAGAGGAGTTTGATTATTGAGTGGTTTCATTAATGATCTGGATGATTGAGCAGAGTGTACCCTCAAGAAGCTGGCTGATGATACAAAACTGGGAAGGGTGGTGATACAGCAGGGCATCATGCTGCTGTACTCCAGAGAGATTTTGGCAGGCTGGAGAAGTGGGCTGACAGGTTCCTCATGTGGTTTAACATGGGAGTGTGCAAATTCTTCCACCTGGGAGGAAACAAACCCATAGAGCTGTATGTACTGAGGACTGCTCAGCTGGACAGCAGCTTGGCAGAAAATGCCCTGGGTACCCTGTTGACCATGAGCCAACAATATGCCCTTGCTACAAAGAAGGCTGTGACAGTTTTGTGAGCTGTATGAGGGGAAGTGCTGCCATCAGGTGCAGGGATGTGACCCTTCCTCTAATCAGCACTGGTGAGCCCACTCCTGAAGTGCTGTGTCCAGGTCTGGGCTCTCTAGTCTCACAAAGAGAGATGTGGAGGTACTAGAGAGAGTGCAGGGAATGGCCACAAAGATGATCAGAGCATCTCTTCTGTGAGGAGAGGCTGGGAGAGCTGGGACTGCTCAGGCTGGAGAAGGCTCAAGGGAGATCTCACCGATACATTTACATACCTTAAGGTATTTATGGGGTAAAGTAGATGGTGCCCAGTGACAGGGCTAGAGGCAATGGGTACAAATTGTAATGTTTAAGCTGTTTACCAACCCAGTATCTGTATTAGTATTTGGTATTATTGGGTTAGTCATAAAAATATATTCGTTAAATCATTGCAATTAAAGTAAGTCAGAGTGCTGGTCAAACTGGGGGGCTTTTTAAATTATTTGGATCCCCTGGATGAGTACAAAAGTTTATCCCACTGTCACTTTGAAACAATGACAAGTAAACCCAAAAAGCAAACGCAGCAAAATTACTACAGCTAAGTTGTCCCACTTAAAGCTAGGTGTACAGTAGCTGAGAACACTGGCAGAGTGGTCAGACTGGCTGGCTGCAGCAGCATCCAGTAGTACTGGCTTTAACATTGGCAACAGTGTTCTTGTACAGGTTGAGCTGTGCTTAGTGCAGGATCCTGATTTAGACCTCTGGTGTTTCACATGCTCATTGTTTTCATGATGGCAGAAGATGCTGGTTCATATTCTCAAACAGTAACTGTGAGTTGATGTAATTGTAAAGCCCAGGCTTTAAAGCATAATCTTTCTCCACAGAAGTGCAATTCATACAAATAATATTTGTTTATAAACATTTCCTTTTAGTAAATGTGTGTTGCTCACAGAGTCTAGTCTTCAAAACTTGCTGCAGCCACCTGCGCTGTAGGGAGAATAGGTTATTAGTGCATGCTGGAAGAAACAAGCAGTCATAAATTCATTTGCAGGAGAACACATATGGTACAGTTAATACAGAAGGTTTTGTGTGCGCATTGGTGTGGCTGGCTGTACTGGTTTGCAGCGTGGGGTAAGGGTTCTGTTTAATACCTGAGTTGGTCAGCATGCATAACACCCAGGAGTAGTGACCTACATACGTGTTCCTTTTGAGAGTTCATGAGGAAGGCAGTGCTGTATGAACTAAAAGTAATTACATGTCTGCTGGCAGCTTTTTCCAATAACCCACAGAGCTTGCAAAAGATAGTTATTGTAAGTAGTTTATGTTTCCACATGCATGGAAATCTCTTATTTACTGACCAATTTAATCTTGTTAATCACTTCAACTTTTAAGCTTTTCCACCAAATAACCCTATCTTCACATACTGAGTTGTGAACTCTTTGTGGAATGCCTACAAGAGCGTGGAAAATATCTGAAAGGCCTAGGAATTCTTGTAGAGAAATACTGTAGAGGTGTGATAAGGGCAGGCAGTATGAAGGAAAGCACTGGACGAGGAATATGAGGACTTAAGTGTAGAAATAAACCAGTATTTTAAAGTACTGTATTAGTTAGATCCTAAGTCTATGTAAAACTGCTTTCTAATTAATGAGGTGTGAAGGTTTGTGTTGCTTGTAATGTGAAAATACAGATAGTACCTTTTCTAGAAGAATTGGAGAATGAAGGTATTTAAGAACTTACGTTGAAAATAAATATGCACATAGCGAACAAGACAGAAGTTACGGGTGAAATCTGCTAGAAGACAATTGACAGTAAGAAAAAAAGTATAAAATCAAGGGAAAAGACAAATGGAAATGTCTCAGAAAATGTTTTAACATGTTTTTTTCTCAGATTGCATCTTCCTAACCTATGTGAGTAGAATGGCACTCGGTGTTTTACTTTTTTCTCCTGTTACCTATCTAAGGAAAAGAGCTACAGGCAATGTATAGATTATTCATGGTATACTGATGACATTTTTCTTGCAAAAATATTTGTAGCTGACATGAGTCTAATGTTTGATTTTTATTTTTTTTTTTTTTAATTTGATTTATTTACAGTGAAGAATGCGAGACCTAACAGCTCAGGTAACGAGCAGTCTGCTGCAGTTTCCAGAGGTGACTATTCAAGCACTTGGGGAAGATGAGATAACCCTAGATTCTGTGCTGAGTGGGAAGTTTTCTGGAGGTGAGCATTTTCCTTCAAATGTGGTCTTGATATGCAGTTGTTGTTGCCCAGAGTTTAACTGAAGCATAGGTTGTAGTATCAACTGTGTCAGGCTGGTGCTGTTAAGATGCATCAAGTTTTGAGAGAACAAAAAGGATGTTTTAATGATTGAAATGTTAAAGCATTAATGTAGTTAAACTTGAAAACACAACATCCTGCATCAGTCTTGTGCTATTAAAATAATTTTATAGTATCAGTCAGGGTTGGAAGGGACCACAAGGATCATCTAGTAGCAACCCCCTGTCATGGGCAGGGATACCCCGCACTACATCAGGCTGGCCAGAGCCTCATCCAGCCTGGGCTTAAACACCTCCAGGGACGGGGCCTCAACCACCTCCTGGGACAACCCATTCCAGGGCTTCACCACTCTCATGGGGAAGAACCTCCTCCTCACGTCCAGCCTGAATCTCCCCACCTCCAGCTTCATTCCATTCCCCCTAGTCCTATCACTACCTGAGATCCTGAGAAGTCCCTCCCCAGCCTTCTTGTAGGTCCCCTTCAGATACTGGAAGGCCACAATGAGGTCACCTCGGAGCCTTCTCTTCTCCAGACTGAACAGCCCCAACTCTTTCAGTCTGTCCTCACAGGAAAGGTGCTCCAGCCCTCTGCTCATCCTCGTGGTCCTCTGAACACGTTCCAGCACGTCCACATCCCTCTTGTAATAGGGGCTCCAAAACTGGATGCAGTACTCCAGGTGGGGTCTCACCAGAGCTGAGTAGAGGGGGAGAATCATCTCCCTTGACCTGCTGGCCGCACTTCTCTTGATGCAGCCCAGGATCTGATTGGCTTTCTGGACTGCAAGTGCACATTGAGAGCTCATGTTGAGGTTCTCGTCCACCAGCACCTCCAAATTTACTTAAATACGCTCAGTCAGTGAGTTGTCCTCAATTTTTAATGAAAGGCAGTTTTCAAGAAAGTAAGTGTTGTTTTGGGATGTATTTATTTGTGCCAGCTCAGGCTCTGTGACCATCACGACATCATGTGCGGAAATAGTTCATCTACAGTTTTAAAAAGCAGGGGGGTTTGCCTCTGTCTTTTCTAGTCTGAATAAAAGCAGAAGAGGATCCCACTGTTAAGTGCTGCAGCCATATTTCCAAAGTATTTAATAGTATGCAGATGACCACCCAGTGAGAGTTGCTCAAAGTGGCTAAGCGGATTAGATAGTTACTTTCTCAGTGATCTGAAGGCAGAGCCAGGTGCCTGTCTGGATGTCTAGGCTTCTGTTAAGACCAAGTCACTGTCTTAACTGTAAATACAGTAATTGAGTTAATACTTGCTTGGAATGTGAAGTAGTTCAGTGATGCAAAATGTGTTACATTCTTCATGTGATCAGCACATGTAGAAGTTTACATTTGCTCATGCAGTTTTCCACTGTAAGGTAATTGCTTGTTGAAGTCCAAATCCCTGCCCAAAGTAAGCATGTGTCAAGTGAAATTAAAAACCTGAAAGTGAATTGGGTTAGATTTGGTGTATTTGAAGGATGCTTTAAGACTTGTCTGTATTTAAATGATTTCCAGAAATACTGATTGTCAAATATGGTATAAAGATGATAGATGAGTATATTGTAATCTTTAACCCAAACAATACAAATTCTTGAGAGCAGAAAGTACAAGTACAAATGCAAAATAATAAGGTTGTTAATTCTAATATGTGTACAGCTTGAGGATTTCTGTGGGTGACTTTAAATAATTGAGCAGAATTAGGTAAGCTGCTCTACCTCTGTTAGGTACTTTCATTGAAGGAAAGGGGCAGTGACGGTGGTATTTCAGTTGTTTTCAGTCTTATGTTGTAAATTTGCTTTAGTCAGCTTGCTTTCTCTTACAGGCAGAAATGGCCTAGCATGGTTGGCATGTGGTCCTCAACTT
The DNA here is from genome assembly GCA_033816785.1 of Picus viridis. Taxonomy (NCBI): domain Eukaryota; kingdom Metazoa; phylum Chordata; class Aves; order Piciformes; family Picidae; genus Picus; species Picus viridis. The sequence continues at coordinate 5,905,102 of CM066578.1, read as the reverse complement.
GAGGTAGTGAACTCTGTGACAGGAGAGCGGCTCTCTGCATACCGTTTCAGTGGAGTAAATGAACAGCCTCCCACTGTTCGAGTGGTAAAGGAGTTTTCCTGGCAGAAGAGAACTGGCCTACTGGTTGGGTTGGAAGAAGCAGAGGGAAGTGTTCTCTGTCTGTATGATCTCGGAATATCAAGAGTGGTTAAAGCAGTTGTTCTTCCAGGAAGGGTATGTACTTTTTAATCAGAAATGCTTTTATGTTGTTGGGTGTTGTGTAATACTGTTTCAGGGAAAGCTTTGGAGCAACTCTTCGTGAGGAGATGGTTTTTACTGTGTTGCGTTAGCATACTGTCTCATCATAGTATCTAGTCTTGATAGATACTATGATGTAAAAGTACACCATTGTCTTTTGAGTTTACTGATGGTAATGCCAGTTTATTTGGTTTTATAGAGCACATAATTACACTTCCACAAAAAGACCCTAAAAAATAACTTTTCTTGCCCAGAGTGAAAAATATACCTGCCCCAACTCTTTAAAGTGTTTGTAACAAGTATTTCCTACATGTTTAATTTGTCAGAAGTACTGTCTTAAAAATATCTCAAACTTCTCTAGTTGTGCTGTAAATGACTTGGACACATTCCAATCTTATCTCCAACTAGCAGGTGACTTCAGATCAGAAGACATTTTTATGTTGACCGAGGATGGGGAAAAAAAGAGTCTTTAGTAACTTATTTGATGGACTGTTGAACAATGGATTTTCAATCTGCAGTCCCTGAATCTGCTTATTGAATATTGTGTTTGTTTAGATAGGATACAGTAGTGTACTACTGCTAATTTTTTTCTGTCTTCTATAACCAGTAAACTGAAATGATGTACTTGAGTATTTACTGATTTTTCACACTGATTCTTTTCCAAAGTAAAATACAGATCCATTCTTAATATCACTTTCTGCAGATTTTGTTGTTAGTGTTTTAAGGGCTTTAATGAGCACCTGGAACCTTAATTTCTGGACTCTTTTCTGTGTAGATACATCTCCTGTGGAAAAACAAGTCGTACAGGTTAACACTAGCATGGAGTAACCTCTGGTCCAAGGTGTCAAAGCCATTAGTGTATTGTTATAGTGTGTTTATAATAAATTTATGACTGCCTTTTAGTGTAAAAGTAGATGTGTAGTTATTCAGAGCATAAAGGAATGTGTTAAAAAATCCAAACTCACAAGTTTTGAAAGAAGGAGAAGACTTGATGGGGTGCTTGGTGCCATGGTTTAGTTGTTGGGTGGGTTGGATTGGTTGCTGGGTTGGACGCGATGATCTTGAAGGTCTCTTCCAACCTGGTGTATTGTATTGTATTGTATTGTAATTCAAAGACATTAGATGAGGATTTTAATGGTTCCTGCACAGAGCTTGAACCTGATATTTGAAGTGACAGAAGTCTTTAAAGATCCTAAAAACTCTGAAATGAGCCCTTTGATACCTTGTAATTTTGGCATAATCTTTTATTTTCATGTGTGTGTGAGCACTTCTGAATGCCCTGTGGATATATATATACATGTGAAATGCAGCAGCAAACTAAAAATGTTAGCGGGGTATGGTACGATTTGAATTCTAGTAGAAGCAAATCTGAATTAGAAAGACCTATTAAATTGTATTATAATGGTTGTATGTCTCAGAACTATTGAACAGTATCTTCATAAATTTTCCTGATTTGTATGAGGCAGAAAGCTGGCATTTAGATTCAGTGAGCTGCGAAAAGTTTTCTTTGTTCATTCCCAGAATGACCTGGCAGTAGTCTAGGAGAATATGAAAAGCCAGTGTGTACCAGAGTGGAAAGATACGCTCTTTCGGGAGCTTCTATATGGAAAATTGGAGTTTTACAACCAGGAAACATTTTTGTGTGAAAATGGAAAAGATTCCATTGCAGTCAGTTATACTACGAAAAAGGAACTTAGTAGCAACACTTGAACTTTAGCTAATTCTGCAGCAAAGTACGTAGTGTAGTTCTGCTTTCCTCGTAACTGTTATGAGCTGCAAGAATCTGGATAATCATAGCATCATAGTATCAGTCAGGGTTGGAAGGGACCACAAGGGTCATCTAGTGCCAACCCCTGCCATGGGCAGGGGCACCCCACACTAGATCAGGCTGGCCAGAGCCTCATCCAGCCTGGTCTTAAACACCTCCAGGGACGGGGCCTCAACCACCTCCCTGGACAACTCATTCCAGGCCTTCACCACTCTCATGGTAAAGAACTTCCTCCTCACATTCAGCCTGAATCTCCCCACCTCCAACTTCATTCCATTCCCCCTAGTCCTATCCCTACCTGATATCCGGAGAAGTCCCTCCCCAGCCTTCCTGTAGGCCCCCTTCAGATACTGGAAGGCCATGATTAGGTCACCTCGGAGCCTTCTCTTCTCCAGACTGAACAGCCCCAACTCCTTCAGTCTGTCCTCATAGGAGAGGTTCTGCTGTTCTTTGCTGGTTTTTTTTTTTTTGGTCTGGCTTTAATGACAATGCTTTTGGCAGTCCTTTGAGTAGCCAAGAAGATTGGAAGATTGGAAATACAATGTGATTTAGGCAATTTTGTTTCACATTTCATGTAAATTAGTACAGGTACTTCTGAGGTTAGAATTCTTGTAACTGAAGTGAAAGGTAAATTCTGTAGTGAATTGATGGGCAAGTGCTTGATATGGGATAGGAGAAAATTTGATGCTTAGAGATTTGGTTATTTCTCCCCACACTTGGGGGGAAAGAAGAAAAAGTATTATAAAGTGGCCTTTTTTGTGTTGCTCACATCTTTGTAGTATTTTTATATAAAATTTTGTTTCTGAAGTAAAGATCCCTGTCTGTGTTGTGTTTTGTAAGAAGGCTGGACAATAGTCTATGTTCTTTTGTTGCATAGCTTTAGTGCAGGAGTCTTCCTGTGCTTGTCTCTGCTATAGAGGGTGTTGTTTTTTTTGTTGCACTGTGGTGAGTGCTGAAAGGTCTGTCTTCACCTTGTAATACCATTCAGTGAGTGCTGCTATGCATGTTTAAGAGTCGTGAGCACTTCTTAGATGCAGTTAGCTTTTTATCTAACAAGCTGCTGTTCTTTGCTGGTTGTTTTTTTTTTTTGGTCTGGCTTTAAAAATTTTCATAAAAGTGCTGCTGTGCATTTAAACCTTCTTTTACTTTATCTGGTTGTTAATGAGAACTAGTGTAAATTTTACTAAGCTGGTATCTCCCTTCAACACTTCAGGAAAAAATCTCATTCTGATGAAGTGTCTGTCATGCAATTTGACTGCTGCCTGCTCTGATTTTGAGCCCTGATTTATCCTAATACCTGCTTGGCAAAGAAGGCATAGATTGTATCACAGTGCTAATTGGCTGTGAGCAGTGAGAGAGCTAGATGTAGTTTTGTTTTTCTTGCCTATGTCTCTTAAATATGATCACAGATTCACAGAAACATTCAGGCTGGAAAAAACCCTTGGAATTGTCAAGTCCAACTGACAATCCTATCCTACAAAGTTCACCCCTGAATCGTATCCCCAAGCAATACATCTAAATGACTTTTAAACACATCCGGGGTTGGTGACTCACGCACCTCCCTGGACAGCACAATCCAATTCTTGACCACTCTCTGAGAAAAACTTTTTTCTGATGTCCAGTCTAAATCTACCCTGTTGCAGCTTGAGGCCATTCCCTCTTGTTCTGTCACTAATTACCTGTGAGAAAAGACCAGCACCAGCCTCTCCACAGTGTCCTTTCAGGTAGTTGTAGACAGCGGTGTGGTCTCCCCTCAGCCTCTTCTTTTTCAGACTAAACAGTCCCAGCTCTTTCAGTTGTTCTTCATAAGATTTATTCTCCAGTTTCTTAGAGTTGATTTTTTTCTGCATAGGAGATGGAAATGGTAAGATGTAGTAACAGAATGTAGCATACAGTTAGATAACTGTATGAAATCTGGTATATGGAAGGCAGTGTTAGATTTTACTTTTTTAATGAAGAAACATGCTGTATTTGCTTTCTTGCTTCTGATGTGCTAATTTTGGCTTCACTTTTGAATTATTTTTATTTAGCTTCTCAAGTAGCTTAAATACTAACTTGCAGTTTTTGCTGTAGGTAACTGCTATAGAACCAATAACTAGTCACGGAGGAGCCAGTGTGAGCACTCGGCACTTGCATCAGAGTCTGCGGTGGCTCTTTGGAGTGGCAGCAGTGGCTACAGATGTTGGCCATCTACTTCTAGTTGACCTTTGTTTGGATGATTTATCTTGCAGTCAGAATGAAATAGAAGCATCAGGTAAGGTTACAGTTTTTAAACATTAATTAAAAAGCAAGAAAATTTGTGTCTTAAACAATATGCATGCTACTTTGAGGATATTAGTGTGCAGACATGAGTACTTCTTATAGGTGGTAGTTTGACATTGTATTATCCTGGACTGATTAAAAATGACAGTGGCTTAATACTTCTACGGTTATAAATGCCCCCTTCTCCCAAGATCAACTGTGTCACACCCCAGTGTGGTGTGGGAATGTTGTGGTACGAGTCAGTGCAGATGCCTGATAGGAAGTTGTTACAGATGCTGTGTTTTTTATTGAATGTTCTGCTTTTGTTAATGGACTTGTGGAAAATTTTTAGGTTTGCTTTGTAAAATGAATCTGAATTAACAAAAGTCACATGTTTGGATGAACGAAATCTCTAATCTGTGTAGTCAGATCACATAGTTTATTTTGGCTATTATATCAATGGCTTCAGGCTGAAAACCAGGCTTTATCATGAGGCCCAAACTCCTGATTTAGAGTCCAAGAATAATGTGTCTGTGAAAGTTGCACTTCTACCTGGTTTTGAAATACAAGAATACCTATCAGAGAGTGCTGTCCTTTGAGTACTTATAAAATGGCAGTAGCAACAAAAGTGTTACCTGGGTGGTTTTGTTTTGTTTTTTGTTTTGCCTGGGATGGTAGAATTAGTTTGTGTGTGTTGTCCTGTCACTGTTTAAAATGCAATCTAAATGGTGTAACACATTCATTTATTGTGTGGTTTTGTCTGTGTAGATCTAGAAGTTGTCACTAGAATTCCTGCTGAAGTTCCACAAAGAAGAGAAACTGTGACCAGAGAAGGGAGACATCTGTGTTTTCAATTACAAAATCCTTCAGGAACAGCAATATCAACTGTGTGCTACATAAGCAGAAGCAATCAGCTTGTTGTGGGTTTTTCAGATGGCTACCTGTCTCTATGGAATATGAAAACTCTAAAGAGGGAGTAAGTAGGACTTTTTACACTTGTTCATGCCTGGAGGTATAAGGGTCTCCATTTTTTGCTTAAGGAAGTGTGTTAGTTTAAAGAGAACTATTTCAAGGACTTAAATTCTGACTGCAATCTTCTGAAATAATCTTAGTCATGCACAGATTAAATGGACTGCCTTCTTAGTGAACTGGGATTGTTTCCTGTGTTGTGCCTGTGGATTGAGAAATTGTGGAAAGCAGGCTTCTTTGGGTTATGTCAAGCAGTTAGGATGTGATAGAGCTGTAAAACAGTGTATCAGTAGTCAGTGAAACTAGGAAATGTGTGTGTTTTGATTTCTCCGAACCAGTTTCTGCAATTAAGTCATGCATTGAAAGGCTTAAGTATGTTAGTGGTGTGATTTGGGTGATGTTCTTTAAAATGTCCAGGGTGGTACTAGTGAGACTTGAATTAGTAGCTGATCTGTGCCGGAAAAAACATTCTTTTTCACTTTTCCTAAAGCCTTGACTGAAATAGGAGATTTACCTATTCCAAGGCAGGGAGGCATGTACTTTGAGGATAAGCATGTTAGATGCTCTTTTCAGAAGATGCTTCTACCCTTCTGTAAAACATTTAGGGCTAGTAGACTTTATTCTTCTTCTTTTTTTTCTTCAAACCTGCAGACACCACTCTCAGCTTGAAGGAGGAAGGATTCCTGTCTATGCTGTTACTTTTCAAGAGCCTGAGAATGATCCTCGCAATTGTTGCTACTTGTGGGCTGTTCAGTCTACACAAGAAAGGTGAGTAAAAACTTAACGATAAGACACTGAATTGCTTCTTAAATACTTGTTTCCATACAGGTGATACACATATATTTGTTTTGTTTATTGAGCTGTGCAGGAGATTGTCTTGGGTAGAGAAGGTGCTAGGTTTACAATGTAGTTTTCACAGTTTTTAACAGATGTGAGGATGGACCTCCTAGTTCCTGCCTTCTGAAGGAAGGCAAAGCAACAATGGCTGTGTATGTTTGTACTTCAATTCTTGAATGATTTTGTTTCTTTCTTGATAACTACTTTATAATTTGTTCGATATTCACACCATGGTATTAAATACGATTAAAAGTAGTTGAGGCGTCACATCTGGAACAATAAATGTGCCCAGTACAACAGCCTGGTGCCCCTAAAGGAGGGGATGACTATTGCTTATTACCTTGTGCCATCTTCAGCAGTCTTTGGAGCCTTTGTGAGCCAGTTCAACTCATTTGGCAGCAAACTGTCGCTGGCAAAAAAGTTAAAGGCACCTGCTGGGCTAATGAATCAAATCAGAATGTGAAAGGGTGCAGCATATGCTAGAGAGGGACTGGACCTTTGTGGGAAGAGCAGGGTGGAAAGATCTCTCTTTCAGCATCAGCAAGCTGTTTAATCGGGTCAGCTGTTCATTGAGTGGCAGTCTTTTGTACTTTAAAGCCAGTGCGGTTGAGAACTCTTCACTGTGAAGAGCTATTTCCACATTTTTTAGTCCATACCACGTATTAAAGCTTTCAAATTGTATGGCTACATTTGCCCCGGAAGCTGGTAGTGTCAATACTTCCTCCTTTATATTTTAGCAGCTAAATGTGACCAATTGTCACGTTTTCTGACGTGTTGTTTTCATTTTCATCAGGAGCATGCTATAAAGGAAACTACAGTCTAGATCTAATAAAATGATGAGGACCGTAAAGCAGCTTGTAATCAAATTTCATAATTTATACCTTTTTCAGTGAAGGTGATGTTGTGAGTTTACATCTGTTGCAGTTGGCATTTGGTGACAGAAAGCGCTTGGCATCAGGACAAGTCATGTATGAGGTAAGACATGCATGTATGTGAAAAGACAGAAACTGTGTAATTTTCTCTGTGAGAATCAGTTACATTGGCAGGGCTGATATTTACCATCAAAATTCATAGCTGACTGAAAAAAGTCTTCTCCCTAGGCTTACTGGGCATGGCTTTATCCATACTTCTTGAAAACTAGGTGTACAATTTTATGCTGCAATGTCACATGTTCCAACCAGATTCATCTGTAAAGAGCCCATAGAAATTCAGTTCCTGAAGAGGAAGTAGCTTTTACACATAAAATTATTCTTGATTTAAACAACAAATTAATGGAAGAGAAGATAGGGCTTTGAATAGTTTTATTTAACCATACTGCAGACTTAAATAAACTTCTGTTTGGTGTTTTGGATGTTTGTTTGTTGGTTTGTTTGTTTTTAAATACAGTCATACAGCTTTATTCTTTTCTGGTATTTGGTTTTGTGTTCTTATGTTTTGTTTGAGCTCTGCCAGCTGGACTTCAAATGAAATGTACTCACAGCGATTCTTAAGTCTTGATTCTGAAACTTAGTAGCTGTAAAGATTACTCTCCCTACTTTTTGACTGGGTTGCCTGTGGAATCTATTCTTAAAGCCAGTAAAATACATAAATGCTTGCAGTAAACAATGGTATCATTTGTCAGAAGAGTGCGTGTAAATTTTTAGAAGTGGCTGCAAAGTTGTGTTTAAAATACAGATGAGGTATCATTGTATCTCAGATAGCCTAGTGACACAAGATGCATCTTCATAATTCAGTTCAGTAGTATGCTTGGAACTCCTTCAAAAATCTTTTTGAGGGAAATGGGAGACCAGTTCTTTCCTCCTATTTTGATACTTTTTCTTACATATACTCAATAGGTGTTGAATAAAATCAGGGTAATTTTAGAATAGAATAGAATAGAATAGAATAGAATAGAATAGAATAGAATAGAATAGAATAGAATAGAATAGAATAGAATAGAATTAACCAGGTTGGAAAAGACCTTCGAGATCATCAAGTCCAACCTATCACCCAACACCATTTTATCAACTAAACCATGGCACCAACTGCCACATACAGTCTCCTCTTAGACACCTCCAGTGATGGCGACTCCACCACCTCCCTGGGCAGCCCATTCCAATGGCCAGTCACCCTTTATGTGAAGAACTTCTTCCTAACATCCAGCCTAAACCTCCCCTGGTGCAGCTTGAGACTGTGTCCTCTTGTTCTGTTGGTGGTTGCCTGGGAGAAGAGACCAACCCCCACCTGGCTACAACCTCCCTTCAGGTAGTTGTAGAGAGCAATAAGGTCTCCCCTGAGCCTCCTCTTCTCCAGGCTAAGCAACCCCAGCTCTCTCAGCCTCCTCCTCACAGGGCTTGTGCTCCAAACCCCTCACCAACTTTGTTGCCCTTCTCTGGACGCACTCCAGCAACTCAACATCTTTCCTAAACTGAGGGGCCCAGAACTGGACACAGTGCTATGTGCACTGCTATTCAGTGTTCCTGAAACATAAATGCTTCTATTTTTAAACCATTACAAGTTATGAAATGATACATGTCTATTGCAACATATGGTTCAGTAGCTTTCCCTTCCCTCCAGCATTTTCTCTGCTTGGATTTTTTTGAGTGAGTTTTAATTTTTAAAGGTCATTCCTCATTTTTAAGTGTTGTCTTTGAGTAGATAACAGTTAAGAGTTTGGAAAAGGTCATAGAATCATAGAATCATAGAATCATAGAATCATAGAATCATAGAATCAGTCAGGGTTGGAAGGGACCACAAGGATCATCTAGTTCCAACCCCCCTGCCATGGGCAGGGACACCCTACACTAGATCACGCTGGCCAGAGCCTCGTCCAGCCTGGTCTTAAACACCTCCAGGGACTGGGCCTCAACCACCTCCCTGGACAACCCATTCCAGGCCTTCACCACTCTCATGGTAAAGAACTTCTTCCTCACATCCAGCCTGAATCTCCCCATTTCCAGCTTCATTCCATTCCCCCTAGTCCTATCACTACCTGAGATCCTGAGAAGTCCCTCCCCAGCCTTCCTGTAGGCCCCCTTCAGATACTGGAAAGCCACAATGAGGTCACCTCGGAGCCTTCTCTTCTCCAGACTGAACAGCCCCAACTCCTTCAGTCTGTCCTCATAGGAGAGGTGCTCCAGCCCTCTGATCATCCTCGTGGCCCTTCTCTGGACACGCTCCAGCACGTCCACATCTCTCCTGTAATATGGGCTCCAGAACTGGACGCAGTACTCCAGGTGGGGTCTCACCAGAGCTGAGTAGAGGGGGAGAAGCACCTCCCTTGACCTGCTGGTCACACTTCTCCTGATGCAGCCCAGGATCTGATTGGCTTTCCGGGCTGCAAGCGCACATTGAGAGCTCATGTCGAGCTTCTCGTCCACCAGCACCCCCAAGTCTCTCTCCTCAGGGCTGCTCTCCAGCCAGTCACTGCCCAGCCTGGATTTGTGCCTGGGATTGCCTCGACCCAGATGCAGGACCCTGCACTTGGTCTTGTTGAAGCTCATGAGGTTGGCTTGTGCCCACCTCTCCAGCCTGTCCAGGTCCCTCTGGATGGCATCCCTTCCCTCCAGGGTGTCCACTGCACCACACAGCTTGGTGTCATCAGCAAACTTGCTGAGGGTGCACTCGATGCCACTGTCCATGTCACCCACAAAGATGTTGAACAAGACAGGTCCCAGGACTGATCCCTGAGGGACTCCGCTTGTCACTGGCCTCCACTGGGACATGGACCCGTTGACAGCCACTCTTTGGGTGCGGCCATCAAGCCAATTCTTTATCCATCTAGTGGTCCATCCATCAAACCCATGTGTCGCCAGCTTGGAGACCAGGAGGTGGTGCGGGACAGTGTCGAAGGCTTTGCTCAAGTCCAGGTAAACGACATCAGTTGCTCGCCCCTCATCTATTAATGCTGTCACCTGATCATAGAAGGCCACCAGGTTTGTCAGGCAGGATTTGCCCTTGGCAAAGCCATGCTGACTATTCCCAATCACCTCTTCACTGTTCTTCTGAGTCATTAGTGCCTCCAGGAGGATCTGCTCCATGATCTTTCCGGGCACAGAGGTGAGACTGACTGGCCTGTAGTTCCCCGGTTCCTCCTTCTTGCCCTTTTTGAAAATGGGAGTAATGTTTCCCCTTTTCCAGTCTGTGGGGACTTCCCCAGTCTGCCATGACTTCTGGAATATAATAGAGAGGGGCTTGGCAACCTCATCTGCCAGTTCTCTCAGCACCCGTGGGTGTATCCCGTCGGGTCCCATGGACTTGAACACTTTCAGGTTCTTCAGGTGATCACGAACCTGAGCTTCACTTATGATGGGCAGTTCTTCCTCCCCGTCCCTGGCATCGTCTGCCATGACACCAGGAGTGTGGCTGGAGGCCCTTGCAGTGAAGACTGAGGTAAAGAAGTGATTGAGTACCTCAGCCTTTTCCACATCACTTGTGACCAATTCACCACTTTCCTTTCTGAGGGGGCCCACACCTTCCCTAGTCTTCTTCTTGCCATTAATATACCTATAGAAATTCTTAGTGTTCCCTTTAACCCCCTGGCTAGATTCAGTTCAAACTCTGCTTTGGCTTTCCTAACCAGGCCTCTTGCTGCTCGGGCAGCTTCCTTATATACCCCCTGTTCTATCTGTCCTTCCTTCCACTTCCTGTAGAGTTTCTTTTTACGTGATAGTGTGTCCAGCAGCTCCTTGTTCATCCAGGCAGGCCTCCTAGCATTCCTTCCTGCTTTTCTCCTTATAGGTATACATAGCTCCTGGACACAGAGGAGGTGGTCCTTGAATACTGACCAGCTGTCCTGGGTCCCTCTTCCCTCCAGGGTTTCATCCCACGACACTTTGGCTAGCAGATCCCTGCAGCGATCAAAGTCTGCACGCCTAAAGTCTAGGGTCGTAAGCTTAGAATATGTCCTCCTGATTGCCCTGAGGAGATTAAATTCAACTGCTTCATGGTCACTGCAGCCAAGGCCGTCTCTGAGCCTCACATTTGTTACCAGCCCTTCCCTGTTGGTGAGAACAAGGTCCAGCGTAGCACCTTTTCTTGTTGGTTCCTCTACCATTTGGAGGAGGAAGTTTTCTTCTATGCAGTCCAGGAACATCCTGGATTGCTGATGCTTTGCTGTGTTGTCCCTCCAACAGATGTCAGGGTGGTTGAAATCCCCCATGAGGACCAGGGCTTGTGACCTGGAAGCCGCTTCTATTTGCCTGTGCAGAGCCTCATCTGCTTGGTTCTGCTGGTCAGGTGGCCTGTAGGAGACCCCCACAGTAATATCTCCTTCCCCTGTCTTGCCTTTAATTCTAACCCATAAACTTTCAACCGACTCATCATGCCTCCCCAGGTGGAGTTCTGCTGATTCCAGCTGGTTGTTGACATAGAGGGCAACACCTCCTCCTCTCCTTCCCTGCCTATCCTTCCTAAAAAGCTTATACCCGTCTATCCCTACGTTCCAGTCGTGGGAGTCGTCCCACCAAGTTTCGGTGATGCCCACTATGTCATGGCGTCCCAGCATCACGGTGGCCCTTAACTCATCCTGTTTGTTGCCCAAGCTGCGTGCATTTGCATAGAAGCACTTCAGCTGGGCTGGCCCTGTCGTCCTCCTGTGCCAACTCCCCTTGGTTTCCACAGGGTGTCCTGGTGTGTCATTTGTGTCTTGCCTCAGGGCAGCAAGCTGAGAGCCCCTACTGGCTCTCCATCCCTCCACCTCAGGTGAGCTGCCCCCCTGCTTGTCACAGGCCAGCAGGAGACCACCAACCCCTCCCCCTTCAAATCTAGTTTAAAGCCCTGTCTATGAGCCCTGCCAATTCCTGCCCCAGGATCCTTTTCCCCCTCTGGGACAAGTGTGTCCCATAAGTTGTTTTTAGCTCTGCTGCCTTGAAAACCAAACCATGATTGTAGAACCCAAATCCCTGCCGATGGCACCAGTCCCTGAGCCATGAATTGACCTGTTGGCTCTTCCACAATGTTCCCTCATCCATCACTGACGTTAGAGGGATAGCAGAGAACACTACTTGAGATCCTGATCCCTTTAGCAGGTGCCCTAACGTTCTGAAATCTCTTTTAATTGACCGTGAGCCTCGCATTGTTGCATCGTCACTACCCACCTGAAAGACCAGCAGTGGGTAGTAGTCTGAAAGGGCTCACAAGTTCGGGAATTTTGCCTACGATGTTTCTTTAAAATGCATTATCTATCATGGTGACATAGTAGAAATGTCTTCAGGTGATTCATTGTGTTCCAAATATGGATGTCATCTCTTTATCTTTGATGTGCAGTATTTATGACATAATATACATAGCTCTAGCTGAACAGCACCCTGATGGAGTTTGTTTTGAATTTCAAAGGCCTTTCACTGCAGTTCACTCCTGCATCTCTTGTGCTCTGGGCACTTTGGCAAGTTGATAGCAGAAAGATTCTTTAATCTTTCTCTGGTTTCACTTTTGAACTTCTGCTTTGTTCTATCCTCTTTCAAAAGTTATTTTTAGCTACAGTCTTAGCAGAGGTGAAGACAATACCTTGTACTGTGTGTGTCTTTGGAAAAAAACCCAGCAGTTACCTATATCCATTTGCCTTGTGGCTACTTCGTTGTGTCTCAGCAGTTTAATGTTGACATGTGGGATCTTGGGTGGTTCTTTGTTTTGGTCATCTTATTTTCCTGAAGAAGATGTGGCAAGTGTCAGCTTTTACTTCAGAGGGTTGAAATGGTTCATCAACCTTTAGAAATGGGTCTGCTAGAAATTCCAGTGGACACTTTTTCTTAAAAAGTGATTAAATAATCTTATTAGGTTTGTGACCTTTTGGAAGCTGTAGTGTAGTTAGTGTAAGACTTTTAGCCACCAGCTACATATTTGCAGGCTTCTAAGAGGTGTCAGGCACCAGTCTCTTGATTTGAGATATTATGCTCTTCTGCTGTTTGTTTCCTTTAGACAGGTGTTGTACCAGATTGTAAGATTGATTCTTGTTTCAGGGTGGTTAAAGGAGAGAACTAAACAGTTGAACCAGTGAGAAAAGCCAGGTTCTTTAGCTAGCTTCCAGATGAGCAGTTTACACATGTAGCTTCACACCAAGACCTGTTAATGTCTGCTGCCAAAAAAAAAAAAAAAAACAGACTAACTCCCAAAAGCTCCAAAATGAGAAAAAATGCATTAAGACAGGTTTTGTGCTCTGCATGTAGTCTCAGAATATTTCCTTGTAGTCAAAGATTGGTCGGTACTACCTGTCTGTCTGCCTGTGTGGCTAGCTGAGTTGTATTTCTTGTCCATCTTCTATGTCAGAAAAATCAGGAGTTGTTCCCAATTGCCAGACCAAATTTGAGTAAACAAGGAGAAATCTACCATTGGTCACTGGACAGAGTTCATGAGAGCTTGGAAAACTTGACAGTGCTTTACTTTCCAGGAGTCAGACTTGAGGCTACGAAACAGGACTTCTGAAATGTGTGATACTCTTTATAAATGTTTGTCAAACATGCTTCCATTGCATTCAGGGGTGGTTTAAGTCTCAAGTAATTAAACATAAAAAATATGATTTCAAAGATTATCTCTTTTATACCAACTCAGCAGTTGCTAAATCTGGTGCATCAAATCATAGTCATGGAGCACATCCTTACCTTTGTCCTATACAGTGCTTATGGATGGACAGAGTATACAGTATCTGCTGACCAGTGCATCTCATTTGAAAACTGTCTTCTTATTTTACTGGTCAATAAAGTCAGTATTTAGTATTTTCCATTCACTAGAGTACTTTAACTTAGGTTTGCTTGCCCTAGTGTGAAAAACTTAAAATACACTGTTCTGCTTCAGAATTTGTCTTAGGTTGGAATTGTTTGGTATTGTTTGCCCCTTCCCCTCTGCCCCAGCTTTGTGGGGAACTGACTTTTCATACGTAAATAGAAGTTGAAATTTCTAGCCATCAAAATTAATCTCTTGAGAGGTTTCTGGAGCTTTAGTACGTTACCTGATGAAACTGTCTTTTAGAATAGTGGACTTTTTGTTCAGAACAGCATCATTCAAATTTTAGCTAGGGGAATGCTAAATTTTGGCTTTTGCAGGCAAACTTGCCTGTTACAATTTGACACTTCATTCTCTTACATGTCTGACCTTTCCATTTTCCATCAGAAATAAGCTCATGGGAAATACACAGTGTAATGCGTATATGATATTACATATATACTTGCTTTCATATTTAGGTATAATGTATGGTTTTACCTCAGTGTGACCTTTTTGTCCTTATGTTTTTTTTTCCCCCAGGGTTTGGAATACTGTGATGAAAGGTACAGTTTAGATCTCACAGGTGGAATCTTTCCCTTGAGAGGGGCGACCAGCAACACCAAATTACTCAGCTGTCAGACTGTAGAAAAATTTCGCAACCATGTTGACAGAGAGGACAGCGTTAATGAAGGTTTGTTCTGCTGTCTCCGTGTGGTTATTCTAAAATGAGTGGGTTTGGAACCTAAGCAGCAAATGCTGTTCTGTAATCACAGTCCAAAAGTCTTAAGTATCCCTAAAGACTACCTTGTTGGGCTTATTTCAAAAGAAAAGTGGGTCTTCTTTAAAGGAAATTAGAAAAAAAGGTTTTATTCATGCTTGCTGGCATGCTATAGTGGTGTGTGGTGGGGTCATCTGTATCACACTGGCTAGTTGTTTTATTCTTCTAGCTGTCATCTTTGAACAATAAGGTCATTCTCTTCATTGCTTAGGAATGCTGTCTGATTTGCTTTTTCCCTGCTCAAACCTATATCACAGTATCACAGTATAACCAAGGTTGGAAGAGACCCCAAGGATCATCAAGTCCAACCCGTCCCAACAGACCTCACAACTAGACCATGGCACCAAGTGCCATGTCCAGTCTCCTCTATCTGCATGTGCATCCTGTTAGAGCCAGTTCCATGTGTTGTTTCAATCTTTATCAGTGATCTGGTCAAAGGGGAGTGCACCCTCAGTAAGGCAGTGTTCCCAGGTTGCCACCGGCATCCTGTCTTGTGTCAGAAATTTTGTGTCCAGCAGGACTAGGGAAGTGGTTGTGCCCCTGTACTTGGCCCTGGTGAGGCCATACCTTGAAAACTGGGTTAAGTTTTGGGTTCCTCACTGCAAAAAGAACATAGTGGTGCTAAAAGGTACCCTTCCAAAGAAAGGCAATGAAGCTGGTGAAGGGTCTAGAGAAACAAGTGTTAGGAGAAATGGTTGAGCAGACTGGGGTTGTTTAGTCTGGAGAAAAGGAGGCTGAGGGGACATCTTACCACACTACTGCTACTTGAAAGGAGGTTGCAGTGAGGTGGATATCAGTCTCTTCTCCTAAATAACAAGTGATAGGACAAGAGGAAATGGCCTTCAGTTATGCCAGGATAGGTTTAGACTGGATATTACAAAAATATTTCTTCACCAAAAGGAATGTCAAACACTGGAGCAGTAATTTGCTGTGCATCAAATTCCATTATGCTCTGACCTTTGAGCCTGCTGCAGTAGTAACATTCATTGCCTTTTTTGGGATGTTGTTCACTTTCTTAATGGCCATAACTTCCATCTGATATTACAAAGGGATGGCTAGTGTGGTCTTTCTAGACTATTTCTGTTTATTATCTTTGACTTAGTCCTGAAGCAGCAACTTCCATCACTTTTGAGATCCCATCCCCGTGAACAACGCCTCAAAATCTGTTAAAAACACCTTTGGATTTTCTCCACTTGTCATGTTTCTGAGGAGAGAGCCTTCTAAAAACTTGCTGAAAATAAACACCCACCCCCAAATCTAAACACAACAACAACAAAAAGAACCTTTCTGTCTCCATTTTATGAAGTAATTTTTCTGATGGTTTCTAATCAGCTTTTATTCAGGATCTGTTCCAGTTAAGTTCTTGACGCATAGGAGCTGTATGTTGAGGCTAGCAGCAAAGTAAGCTTCTGAATTGTAAGAATAATTGACATCTTCAAAGGCAATTTCAGCACAGTGAAACATAGCAGAGTGTGTTAGAATCCCTCAACAGTAATGATGAATTGAACAGAGAAACATTTTTGTCAAGCATACCATTGTCTTGTTCCTTACATCCATGCATTCTCCTCTGATAAGACAGGCCATTCCATTTCTGTAGAGAACTGAAATACAACACTGTGAATGTTTCATGCTAAAAATCTTCACCTGAATTTCCTGTTTGTGGGGTTCGTTCATTTATTTCATGTGATTAGTTATGTTATTGCGAATATACTGTAAAGGAGCTAGTCTTAAAACTTTTAATTGAGTCAGATCTGGAAATTAATAATGCCAGCTGAGTGATACAGATGTATATGATAATTATTTGTATGCTTCCTAAAAGTGGCAATGTGTTCTGGGTGTGTTTGGTTTTTTTGCTAGATTATTGATCTAGCTAAATATCTTGATCAGTTCTTAGTGTATGTAGAATTTCATTGGTTAATAATTGCGTCTTCGATTTGACTTAGAACTGATACAATTTGAACAAGACAAAGGGGCAGTGTGTGACTGAAACTTACCAGAGAGCTTTTTGACATGCCATAGTTTATTTTTCTTCATTGAAATATTCTTAGTAAGTGTTGTGCTTTATGAGCAGTGTAAGAGAACTAAGCCAAAATAGAAAGTGGCATTTAAAAGACATCAGATAGATTGTATTTTCTACAAATAAGAAACTGTGTCTTTTCTTTTACAGTAATATCTCCTGACACCAGTGTATCAATCTTCAGTTGGCAAGTGAACACCTATGGGCAGGGAAAACCATCTACTTACTTGGGTGTGTTTGACATTAATCGCTGGTATCATGCTCAAATGCCAGATTCACTAAGGTAGATTTTGTATTTTAAGTTGTTTTCAATGTCCCTACAAAGAATTATTTTGAAAGTCATCATTTAGTTTATGCTCTTATTTTCTTTAAGGCCAGAAGAATTCCTTCATGATTGTCCCTATTTTGCCTTCTGGTCACTGGATACTGTAATAAGCATGACCTCTCCAAATCTCATTTTGGATATTCTTGTACATGAGCGGAGTTTAAGTCGAGGAGTTCCTCCTTCTTACCCACCACCTGAGCAGTTTTTTAATCCAAGCACCTATAATTTTGGTAGGTATTTCATGGCTTTTAATAGTGATAAGCATAAATTGAGATCAGATTCCATTTCCTGATTTTCATGTTCAGTTCGACACTCAGAAAACCACAAACCAAGTAAACCCACACCCCCCAAACCCAACACTGATCACCTTGTAATAATGATGTGTTTAGTATTGTGAAATGTATCTGGACAATCTGCTGAGTTTTGGGGTTTGGTTCTTTTGTAGTGTAGCCTGTGAACTGGTGGTGATCATAAAATGAAATCACTTTGAACTGAAGCTCAAAGTTCAGCCCCTTGATAGCACTACAGTAATTAACAAAAAAAAAAAAAAAGTTTGTAAGTGATCTGATGAAGAAAATGGGTACTTAGTTATATCTTTCCAGATACTGCCTTTGAAATAATGTAAACTGGTCAAAGCATCACTGTGAGAGTGTGCAAGGTTGTCAGGCATTCGTTGTTTCTGCAGATGGTACGTGCTTGCTGAACTCTGGAGTTGTTCACGTGACTTGCACTGGCTTCCAGAAGGAGGTAATCCCTCACTGTATCTTCATTGAGAATGTCAAGAGATGTACCTTTTCCAAGTTTTCTATTGCACTGCTTCCAGTGTCAGAGACCCTTGTACACTCATCCTTCTATCCACATGCAATTGTATCCTGCCAGTTTTATGCAAGGGTAATAATGTTTTAGGTCCACTCTCGAGCCTGTAAAACTACCATTGTCTCCTGTTGAAGCACAGTCAAGGACTGAATGTCTAGAAAGAAATGGAACGTTACTCTTGGAGCAATATCAAATATGTTGTGGAAGGTGGACAAAGCTGCTGCTGCTTTATTACCCATCAGCTGAACTGCCTGCACAATGTTGAGTTAGGGTTTTGGTCACTGATCAGCTTGAAAAAGGACAGAATGGAGAAAGCAAAAATTATGTAACTGTTTAAGAAATAGTTAAATAGTTTTGGTTTTTTTTCTCCTGGCCCATACTGTAACTTCTGAGCCATTGCATAGATTGTGACAAATAACTTTGAATTAAGTTTCAGTTCAGTTGGATATTTCCAGGTACCATATTTCCAACATGAATCAGCTTCTGTACAGAGAAGCTTGAAAGTTGAAGCTTGAAAGCTTCACAAGACCAAGTGCAGGGTCCTGCATCTGGGTCGAGGCAATCCCAGGCACAAATACAGGCTGGGCAGTGACTGGCTGGAGAGCAGCCCTGAGGAGAGAGACTTGGGGGTGCTGGTGGATGAGAAGCTCGACATGAGCTCTCAATGTGCGCTTGCAGCCCGGAAAGCCAATCAGATCCTGGGCTGCATCAGGAGAAGTGTGACCAGCAGGTCAAGGGAGGTGCTTCTCCCCTCTACTCAGCTCTGGTGAGACCCCACCTGGAGTACTGCGTCCAGTTCTGGAGCCCATATTACAGGAGAGATGTGGACGTGCTGGAGCGTGTCCAGAGAAGGGCCACGAGGATGATCAGAGGGCTGGAGCACCTCTCCTATGAGGACAGACTGAAGGAGTTGGGGCTGTTCAGTCTGGAGAAGAGAAGGCTCCGAGGTGACCTCATTGTGGCTTTCCAGTATCTGAAGGGGGCCTACAAGAAGGCTGGGGAGGGACTTCTCAGGATCTCAGGTAGTGATAGGACTAGGGGGAATGGAATGAAGCTGGAAATGGGGAGATTCAGGCTGGATGTGAGGAAGAAGTTCTTTACCATGAGAGTGGTGAAGCCCTGGAATGGGTTGTCCAGGGAGGTGGTTGAGGCCCAGTCCCTGGAGGTGTTTAAGACCAGGCTGGACGAGGCTCTGGCCTGCATGATCTAGTGTAGGGTGTCCCTGCCCATGGCAGGGGGTTGGAACTAGATGATCCTTGTGGTCCCTTCCAACACTGACTGATTCTATGATTCTATGAAAGTGATCTTCCAGAGTCTGATTTAAAGTCATTTGTTAGTTTTAGCATATGTAGAATATATTTTGTTTCAGTGTTCAGGGAAAACAGAGAGCTTAGAAAATAACTTAATGAAACATTTAAAGGGCTGATACTCTGTTTTACAGGATTTTTTTAAGGCTATCACTCTTTGCCTGCTGTATTTAAGACTCTGCACGGTAATGCTTTATTCTGATTGCTAACCTGAAGTGTATCACTGATGCAAGCTTTCTGACAGTTTAAGTAAACATTTATATTATTTCTTCTTGTTCAGAACTTTTTTGGTTGGATAATAACAACAGTGTCTTAATCTGTAGCTTTTGATTGATGTTTCAGACCTTGAATTTTTTGAAGAAATCTGGTCCTTCGATAAGTGAAGCTATTCATGATAGCTACAACAGGTGTCTTGTAGCTGGCTTGCTGTCTCCAAGACTAGTTGATGTCCAGCCATCCAGCCTCAGTCAGGTGAGGGTATACCAGGGAATCAAGGGAGAAATAGATGCATCGTGTCTGACAGGGCTGTAGAGGCTACAAGACATGATAATCTTGAGTTTCATATTATTTACAAGTTGCATTGAAATGCAGATGTTGACTTTTGATAACAGAAGTAGTAATATTCTGAGATCCAAATGGCTGAGTCTGACTGGGAACAGCCCAGATCTGTCTTTAAAGACCCATCTATTAGGAAATTCCCATCTTGAGGAAGTGGCCTCAAGTGGCAACTGGGGAGATTCACATTGGATAATAGAAGAAATTTTTTCACTGAAAGGGTTATTAAACCCTGGAGTGGGTTCTCCTGGGAGGTGTTTGAATTCCCTTCCCAGGATGTTTTTGAACATACGGTGCTAAGGGACATGGTTTATCACCAGACTTGTGAAGTTAGATAATTGTGGGACTCAATGATCTTAAGAGGATCTTTTCCAACTGGAATGATTCTATGATTCTGTTAATTCTGTGCTACAGATACTCTCAGGTAAGTGTGCAGGTCATTGCTGGTCGTGCACAACATAAAGCAACTTTGCCTCAGAACAACCTCCTTCTCTTTCCAAACCATCAGATTAAGTGCAGTAGCTAATGATAAGGGTGTCTCACTCTGCAAGCTATTGCAGACTTCAGCTTGCTGCACTATTCATGATCATTTGCTTCCAAGGAAGTAGGCTGTGGTAAACAATTGCTTTTGTCACCTCTACCTGAGAATTGCATCACTGCTTCCTCTCATTTTCCCTTCATCAGTAGGCTTTTCTGCACCTTAATCACCTTTATCTCACAACACTCACTATTTCTCTTACCTGGTTTATCCCACCATAATGACTTCACCTGCCTCTGTCATAGGTTTTCCATTTGCAGTACACCAACCTTTCTCTCTCATTCAGTGAGTTTCATGAGGTGGAGCCTTTGTGATAAGCCCTTCTTCCTTCCAGGCAGGTCTAAGCTAAATGATGATCTAGCTAGACATCATACAGCAGTAAGTAGGAAGGGGAATGCTTTCCTTCCACTGCCCTCATTTTCCTGTCTGCTTGATTCTTCATCAAACTTGTGGAAATGTGGTAGCTGAAATAAATTTCTTGATAAGTTGACCTAGCCTGTAGACCCTTTACTTTGCCAGCCTGATATATATATATATATATATATTCATACATTCAAATGAGATGTTCTGATCTCAGCTTCATCTTGCAAATATCTTGGGAGATCAAAATATTTTTAATAACCTTTTCTGAATTGTGGTCATACTGTTCAAATGTGGTTGTTACACATTGAAGTTTGTTATGCATTTCTTTTGAATGCTAGTAAGATAAATTTCAGGATTAGGTTCAAGAAGCTTGGTTTGGAGTTTTGCCTGGCATTGTAATTAGTATTTGGTGTATTTCCTTGCCTGAAAGCATGGAAAGATCAATGTGTAGAAATGACTTTGAATGTAATGATCTGGTGTATAAGGAAAATGCAAATTTGAAATGTGTTTAAAGAAAACCCAACCAACCAAAAACCCCAACCCAAGAAAACAAACAAAAAAAAAACCAAGGGAAAAGATTTATGATCATTTCCCCTGAAAGATGTATTACTGGCTGAAATAAGCTGCCACTAAATTATAGTACAGTATTCAAACAGCCTAAAATTCAAACCTCTTAGAATATAAGTACTTCACTTGTTTTCTTCTGTCATTTTAGAAAATGGTTACTTAGTGGCATGGCTCTCAGAACTGTATGTCTTCATAGCTTAGAAAGCTGCTTGACCTTAGCTTCGCTGTTTCTGTGCAAGCATTGCACATTTGTTTGTTCTGTTCCCTTCCTGCATTCCTGATGGCAAACTTACATGTGCAAGACATATAATGGGTATTAGCAGAGGATGTTACTCAGTATATGGCAAAGAGGTGCAAATAAAGACTAGAACTAGCTGTCAGTATGTTGAAATTTCAGAGGAAAAGCTTAGTGTTTCTCAGACCAAGCAGTCCAGCCTGTGGCTAGAAATAAAATGGAAGTGGAATGAGTTGCTTATATAATAACTGACTCTGTGATGTCTGAAGGAGTATGTAGTTGGAAACGGTGTTGATGGTTCAGCTGTCAAAAGTATGTTAGATTCTCATTTTATTTTGTCTGTTGTGTTTAGGAGGAGCAGTTAGAAGCAGTATTGTCAGCTGCTGTCCAGACAGGTTCTTTAGAACTTCTGACTGGATGCATTAAACATTGGACATCTGAAGGTAATAATACTTACACTGGGTTTATATTTTACGTGTTTTTAGTTTGAAATTGTCAATTCATTTCTTCTTTGTTTTCCTTCTTTTTTTTTAAAGAGCAGCCCAGTTCTGCTGCTAATTTGCGGTTTGTTCTTGAGTGGACGTGGAACAAAGTGATCTATACAAAAGATGAATTTGACCAAATATGTGAGTACTAGTGTAGTCATTCTGCAAACATAAAATTATTCTCCCTAATTGAGCCCCATCAGTAATCTGCTGGTACCTGATAATGCAGACAGTTCAAGTGCACTTTGAAACTTCTCTGGAGGCTAATGATTCTCTGTGTGTTCTTGAAAAGGTGTTCCGCTGTTTGATGGCTCTTGCAACTTCATCGACCCACAGACACTACAGTCACTTCAGCACTGCCAGTTGCTTTTGAGCAACCTCAGCACAGTCTTAAACTGTTTTCTGACAGAAGCACAAGAGCTCACTGAAAAAGGTTTGTAATGGTATTGCTGTATTTTTGGTGTGTTTTATTAACACTTGGAATTATGCTTAGGTTGTCATTGTGGAAATGTGAGCTTTTGTGGGTTTTGACGATTGGAAGACGGATTTAGCTGGAGGAAGAAGCTGAGAAGCTGGGTCTGCAGCTTAATATGTATTGAGTTCAAGGAAATTGTTCATGGCTGGGGGGGAAGGCTAGCAAGAAGCTATGTAACCCATGTGGCTTGGAATTAACAGCAACTGAATGTGGTACTGCTGAAAGTTTTTCTATTTATATTCTTACCAATTTATACTTGTGTGCAAATAGTGTATTGCAAACTGCTAAAAAATCTAAAGGAAGCACAAATGAGTAACTTGTGAGTTACTTAACTTTCTGTAGGTTTTGTGTTATCAATTGTTCCTGGCATATTAAGTAAAAAAAAAAATATAATCAGTCTGCTGTAATAAAGATCTCTGCTACTTGGAAAAATAAATGTCTTATTCATGAGTCTATTTAATAATTCAGCCTTTGCAGTTTATTTTAGCCTTTATTGAATTTAGTTCTTTGCAGTTTGGTTTTTGTTCTGGTGGTGTTTGTGGTTTTTTTATTCAAATAAGAAAGTGATACAGAGTGAAAAATGTTGGTTTTATGCTGCCTTTTTAGGATGATGAAGGGGCTTTTGTAAAAATGGAAAGAACTGTGTAACAAAAATAGTTTTATGCCTTTTTTTCAGGTTTTAGAGACTTGACGAACAAGCAGATGGTAACCAGCCTCATTTCTTTGTATGCACAAGTGGTCATCTGGTTCTGTCGAGCCAGTCTCCTTCCAGAAGGTTTAGGTAAGCATTTGTATCAAGGAGACCATTCAGTAAGTGATTTCTGTGAACACATGCTTAGTGAAAATGTTTTGTCAAGTCATACTAGTTCAGTGACAGCATATGCTGAAGTTACATTGGTGTTTCAAATACATAGTTTAGAAGAATGCATCAGTTTTCTTTCCTGCATGTTTTTGTAGAAAGAGCATTAAGCATCTGACTTCAAAGAATTGGTTATGTCCACAGCTTGAAATACTTGGGATTTTAAACAAATTACTATTAAACAACAAATACCAGAATGCTTGTATTTACAGTAAAAGCATTGCCTGCAAGTTTTGAACTTCTTACTTATTGCTTGAAGGAAAAGTACATCTTGGAGATATATTTGTTTTAGTTTGGAGGGATTATAAATGCTGTTGTCATCTTTAATTGTCTCTTGGATGCTCACATGATGTTTAAAAAATCATTCCCTTTGAGAATTAATATTTTTACAGTGAACTTCAGCTTACACTACGTGTTCTGAATGCTGCATCAACTGTAAACTTGAAATGACACTTGAGACAACAAGGAATTGAGTCTGGTGTCTTACAGCTCTTTTAGCAAAGGCAAAAACAGGACTGGCTTCTTTCAGAGTTGGAGGTTTCTTGGTGCTTAGTTTGCATGATCTGTCTTTTCAGTCAAAAATGTTAGTTTAAAAATGGGATATTGCTGCTTTAATTTGCTTTGACTTTATTGCCTGTAGATGACGATCTGCGTTTGTCCAGACCTTTCTACAATTATCCTCTGATTCAGAGCTACTATACTGGTCATCGACAGAAACTCGAGCGTTTATCAAGGTCAGCCTTAACCAGAAAATTCCAGAACTCTTGCACTACAAATTCAGAACTGGAAGTAAATGCCTTTTATACCAACAGTTGTATTTGCATTTAAGCTATGCTTAATGTAGCATTTGCTGGCAGTACTCTTGATGCTTGTGTTCTGCTGAGCACTGAGGTTACTTTCCGGCGTAGCAATGTTTATGATACTTCTGCTTAGTACTGTTTGTTGGTATCATCAGTTTTGGGTAGCATAATTAATTCATTGGCTAGTGTTGCAGTTTGGGCTGGGTGCCCTCTGCTCCATGAGGTGCTTCCTGTGTCCAGAGGTCCAGCCCAGTGGGTGGACACAGGAAACTGGGTATTTTTACCATAATTCTCTGCACCACTATAAGATCCAGTGCGAGGTCTAAGCACCTCCTCTTTCTTCCCGCCGTCGCCTTGTAACTGGGGGAGATGTTGTCTCCTGGCCATGGGCCTGGCTAGGCCCAAGGCCACGGGGGATGGGCAGTCTCAGATCTGGCCAGCTGAGACTAGCCTAGCAGTGGGGAGGGGGGAAGAAGGAGCCCTAGGGGTCTTGGATGTACCCCCAGGTGGGGATGGGATCTTCCTGGGACTGTTTTGGGATTTCTTTTGTCACTCTGCTTCTGGCTCTCTGTAAACATTCACTGCTTTTCCTTTAAACTTCTCCATCACTTTTGCAATCCGTTTGTCTGAGTTGTTTTATTTTTGCCTGTGGTGGGGAGGGGGGGCTGCCTCAACCCATCACAGCTAGTCAATGTAATTTGTTACTTGTGAGAAAATCATGGAATCAGGGTAGGATCGCTCGTCATTTCAGCACATCGGTGTTCATGCAGCAGTTGTTTTGGACACAGAAGAAAATATGTTTTACAAAAAACTAAAAAGTCATCTCTTTTCTTGATTCATAATAGATGGAAGTAATTGTATTGGCCTAAATCTTCAATTTACAAGTACATTTGTGTAAGTTAATAAGATAGTCCAGGTTACATGTGGCTGGCACACCTAGCACTCTCTGGCTATAGAAGCCCCTGTACTCAGCACTGGTTAGGCGACACCTTGAGTACTGTGTCCAGTTCTGGGCCCCTCAATTTAAGGAGGTCATTGAGACCCTTGATTGTGTCCAGAGAAGGGCAACGAGGCTGGTGAGAGGCCTCGAGTACAAGCCCTATGAGGAGAGGCTGAGGGAGCTGGGATTGTTTAGCCTGGAGAAGAGGAGGCTCAGGGGAGACCTTACTGCTGTCTACAATTACCTGAAGGGAGGTTGTAGCCAGGAGGGGGTTGGTCTCTTCTCCCAGGCAGTCAGCACCAGAACAAGAGGACACAGTCTCAAGCTGTGCCAGGGGAAGTTTAGGCTTCATGTGAGGAGAAAGCTCTTCACTGAGAGAGTAGTTAGCTGTTGGAATGTGCTGCCCAGGGAGGTGGTGGAGTCTCCATCCCTGGAGGTGTTCAAGAGGGGATTTGATGTGGCACTTGGTGCCATGGTTTAGTAGTCATGAGGTCTTGGGTGACAGGTTGGACTTGATGATCTTTAAGGCCTTTTCCAACCTTATTGATTCTATGATTCTGTAAGTCCTTTCCTCAGGTAAATTCTTCCCTGGACTAGGTAGCTAGCATGTAGGTGATATGTCTTGGATTAGAGGATAATAGATTTTTCTTTGGAAATCTTACTGAAAGATGTATAGAGGAACATAAGACTATGGTACTGATAACAAAATACTACAAGATGAGTTAAGGTGGAAGCTGCAATGTTGTTAGGTATTGACTTGAAATTTCATCTTAGCTTGCTTGTCAAGTACCTTACACACAGGCTCATGTGTTCCTTTAGAAGCATACAATATCCAATGTGATTTTCATGCTTTTTGCTATTGGGAAATTAAAGGATAGCACTACAGTCAGCAGAAAACTGTCATGGACTTTTGAAGAATGCGATTTTTAAAGGTTCAGCCATCCATGGTTGTAATGGTGTGTGTATAGAAACATAAATGCTGCCTATGATAGTATACTAGATTTTACCTGTGTGCTCAGCTTTCTAAACATAACTCGGTTTTCAGTAACAAACCCGAGATGTTGAGAATAAAATCTGAAATTTTCATTATGTTGTTTCACAGCTCTCTATTTGAAGCATTAGATTTGTGGTAAAGAATAGTTCTGCTGTTTTGGTACTATTATGTTTCCTCTGATAGACAGTATGAGTGGCTGTTTTTAGCACTTACAAGCCTTTTTTTTTTTTTTGCACTTCCTTTGTACTACATCCAATAAACTAAAGAACACCTGAAAAGCTGAAAGGTCATGGCAACTTTTCTCTTCAGAAGAGAGCTTTTTTAGGATTTATATTTTGAACTCCTTTAATAATTCAGCATGGTCTAATGATCATCTTTCATCTGACTCAGAAATTTTTGTGTGCGTGCCTTTCAAGTCATAATTACGCCTTTGTACGTCTGTTTCTTTCTTCAACTCGTGGAGGCTTTTTGGTTTTTTGACTGGTTGATGCTGAGAGGCTGGGATTCGTGTCTTAATCTGCTACCTTTTATTCCAGAGGAAAATGGGATTCTGACTGCTTGATGATTGATGGAATGGTTTCCCAGTTAGGAGACAAAGTTGAGAAATTGTGGCGGAGAGACGAAGGAGGAACTGGGAAATACCCACCTGCTAGTTTACATGTGAGTGTTGTATTCAGTGAAAACAGTAAGAATAACCTCTCTCCTCAAAAGAACATTTTAAAAACGTTGTGGTTTTTTTTTCCTTTCAGGCACTGCTGGATCTCTATTTGCTAGAAAACATTGAAGAAAGCTGCAAACATGCAATTGTATCCTTTCTAGCTAATTTTATTAGTCCTTCAGTATATGTGTGTAAATTTTCTTCAGTCTTTGTCACGCATGTATTTAATAACCTTTTAGCTTACATTTCAAACATGATGCAAATGGAAAGCATAGTTTAGAATTGTCAGAGAGAAGCATTGCTTTGTTTCTTTGCACTGCAGACTTTTTATG
Source organism: Picus viridis (assembly GCA_033816785.1). Classification (NCBI taxonomy): domain Eukaryota; kingdom Metazoa; phylum Chordata; class Aves; order Piciformes; family Picidae; genus Picus; species Picus viridis. The sequence goes on along the minus strand of CM066578.1, from coordinate 5,878,329 downwards.
ATTTTTTGTTTGTTTGTTTGGTGGTTGGTTTGGGGTTTTTGGTTTGGTTTGGTTTTTTGGTTTGTATCATCCATATCTGTAGCAATGGCCACTTACTACAGTGATGCACTAAAATAGGCTGCTACAGAGCAAAAGGCGTTCTAACAGTGGTTTACCAGTACCTGATTTTTGCTGAAAATGTTGTTTTTTTCCATCACAGTGCTTGCTTTTGCTCCATTAAAAGGGCAGCCACACAGAATAATAGGGAGAAAAGTCATTGAGCAGAATCTTTTTAGGATACAGACATGTACAAAACTCCTTTTGTTGCCTAAACCCAAGAATGGAGCCTACATAGCAAGGGATTTAAAAACAGTTGTGTCTTAAATCAGTCTTATTAGAGTATGTTCCTAAAACTGGATGTCAGAAAGAAAAATAAAAAGACACTCACAGTGGTGATCCACTTAGTGATTTTAATCTAGTTTTAATCATTGAGAACTAAGCTGCGTTGTAGGACACCATAATTTACATTGTTTCATAGATTCTGGAAAGGAGGGGAAGAACAAGAAAAAGTGTAGAATTTGTTTGCATTTGTGGAAGCTCCACTGACTAAAAATGGAGCTTGAGTTTGTAACTCAAGTATTTAAAGACAAGCTTTTTGAATGCCTTGCAGAAATCAACGAGTATTTCTTTCTGGCTGTTTATTCAGAATGCAGTGTTGTGTTTAGGACCTGACTATATTCAGGTTACAATAGCTCAGAATGGCAAGACCAACACATTCCTGTTTTCTGCTTCCTACCACTTCTGTATTCTTATTTCATTGCTTTTTCTAAATATGATAAAGTTTTGGTCTTAAAAAATTATTAGCCTTAATTGGATACTCAATATCAGACAATTTACTTGCTGCTAGATATCATGCATTCCTTTCCAAATAAAACACAAGCTTCAATTGACTCCTTCCCAACTGCCTTTGCTATCCCTTGGGGTCTTGTGAAGCTTATTCAAGGCTTTTGGCTTCTTGATCACAATGATTATGAAGTAAGTATGTTACAGTTCAGTTATACATACAGTACAGTACAAAGCTGTAATCTGTAGAATGGGTTTTTTTAAAGTGATGCTTAGCTAATAATAGATAATAAATATTAGCTGGTTTTTTGGTAATACTGTTTTGCCATCTTCAATAAATGATTATTTGATTTTTTAATTACTTTGACAGGAAGGTCATTAAAACACAGAATAAATCAGTTTTAATAATGCTTGACGTTGGCATTTTCAAAACCATCAGTTTAGGTTATTTTCAGCAGACCAGTTGAGTACTTTCTCAAAAAGAGTGGTTCAGGTACATTAAATACTGAAACTACGATCATAGCAGCAAGATTTGAGACAGAAGACTGCAGAAGAGACCTTTCCATCTTATTCTTGTTCTTTCTGCTGCTGAAAGTCGTTTTTTGCCTGACACAATGCTAATGTCTGCTTCTGGGAGATCAGTTTATTATTTAATAATGTGTTTATTAAAACCAGCATTTGTATCTGGAAATTTAGTTACCTCAGGAAAGTGTGAATTACTCCTTTTAAAGCACTTGCTTTGTTCTGCATGGCCAACTGATTTTTTTCTTTTCTGGAGATAGTAAGAATTTTTATTTGCATCTCCTGTGTCAAGTATTTCATTAGTTTGTCATAGAAGTTTATTTAACACACATTCACCCTTAAGAAACTTTAAAAAGATTATTGTTACATGCCTGTATGCATATATCATAATAGACCTGGTCTCTAACTTCCACAGAATTCACTGGCCCTGCTCTTTCATCCAGCTACAATCAAAACTGTGTCGTGGCAACATACGAGGATTATTCAATCCCTCATGTGCCAAGGAGAGCATAGGCGAGCCCTCAGATACATACAGATGATGAGGCCGTCAATGTCAAGCAGTAGTGAAGTGCGGCTTTTCCTCACTGTGTTGTTGTCCAATAGGTAAAGAAATTCCACCACTTTGGCATTCAAATGTTGTAAAAGGTAGAAAACAAAAAGCCCCAAATCATTCCTTAAATTTCCCTTAAACTTTAAATACATTAATTTGGGGGCATATTTTTGCTTATACTATTAATATTCCTTTACACATCAAAAAAAATCATTACAGGTGCATGGTGGAGGCATGGGGTTTGTTGCAGCAACATACCACTAAGTTAAACATAGAAGACCTGTTAAAACATATGTATGAAATCTGTCAGGAGATGGGACTAATGGAGGACTTGCTGAAGCTACCTTTCACAGACACTGAACAAGTAAGTATGGAGGAGGTAATTAGATCTTACTATTTTTTGGGGGAAAAAAAGCATCAGAATCATAACGGATTTTGGTAATATGTTGTTTCTCCTAGGAGTGTTTGGAGAAGTTTTTACAGACCAATGCTGGTGTCCAGAATCCTGAATTTCTTTTAGTTTACCATCTGCAGCGTGCCAACTATATCCCAGCACTACAGCTGAATCGGTCAATGAATGTTAATCTTATGGTAAGCGTAAGTTTTGTCAAGGGTGCAAGTTTCTGTTAGGTGCTACTGACAGTCTTTGATAGCACTCAGTAGAAATCCTGCTTTAGGTTTTTTTATACCATTATGTAAAGAAGCAGCAGTAAGTTTGTACACCTGAAGTTACATCTGAACCCAGAAGTTAAACAGAATATTTCAAGATTCCAACACTACTGGATGTATTTCACTGTATCTGTAGAGGAAATGTATTCGCTAATTAGAAACGGCACAGATCTGCGCAGTGCCTTGCAATGTAACCTTCTGCTTTATGCTTTTCATTCATCAGAATGATCGAGATCCTCACTTGAGAGAGAGAGCAGTTGCCAGAAATTACATATTAGACCAATATGGCAAGATCCTTCCTAGAGTTCAGAGGAAGCTGGCTGAAGAGAGAGCCAGGCCTTACCGCTTGCCTTCATCAATCTTAAGAGAAGGTAATTTTTAGGGGGGAAGTATAATAGTATAATAGACCACTAATCATTGCTTTGATTACACAAGGCTGATAATTGTTCCCTTTTGCTTTGCAGTATCAAGACCAAAGCCATTATCAACAGTTGCAAAACAAGCTAAAGCAGGAAATATGCATACAAGATCAGCTTTCATCAGTAATGTACTTTCCAAAATTGGAGAAGTATGGATAGGAAATGAGCAGAAAACCAGCGTCTCACAGTATGATAGGTAAGCAGACTTTGTAAACAAAGTTTAGCCTTGAGAGACAAATCCATTTGAATGATGTTAGTGTTCTGCTGGGAAGTGCACCTGAATAAAGATTCACTTGGCTTTTTTTGCACATAAAGTATAGAATGTGTAAGAATCAATTAATCAAAAGCAGTATGATTTACCAACAACCTCTTGGTGTATAGATTGCAATGGACTTGATTGTGTGAGCAAACAGTAATCTCTTACCACTGCCTGCCCAGTTTCTGCTTCATTTCTACCTTTTTTCATTGCAAAATAGGCAGAATTATGAGTGGAAAAGAAGCTAACATTAATTTTCCTACAGGTGGTATGGTCAAGTAAACTTAAATTCTGGTATGTCTGGACTTCAGGGCCATGAAAATCAGTTAGATGATCCTTTTTAATTCTAGTCCTAGAGCTGCAGAGCCACCAGTCCTACCATCTCCTCTCCTTGATTCAGAGTTGCGGGATGCGTTTGTGGGGACGCCAGTTACAAAATCGTCACAGAAATGTTCCAGGTACAGCAGCCCTACAGAATGAATATTTCAAACAGGAGTCGCTTCTTGTACACAAGTGTGTATGTTGTGCTTGCAGAGTGTTCTCTTTGCTTCGAGTTTTGTGTCTGTTAAAGAAAAGGTCACCTTTGGGATACAACTAAGTGGAGGGTTTAAAGTGGTTCCAGTGTAGAAATGTAGGTGAATTACCTTCGGCCATGGGAATGAACCTAACTTATGGAACTTAAAATTGCATTACTCTTGCCTTGCAGTTATTTAGGAAATTAGGTATGAAATTTAAAGAAATATTAATGGGCCTGATATGTCACCCCAACAGATTTTTTGAATGCAGCATGATGTTTTTCCTGTTTCTTTATTTTAAATTGTTTGTCTTAACAGATTGCTGGATTTGGTGGTTCGTCCTGTTCCTTCAGATTCTGCAGCACAGCGTGGTAGCTGGCAGTCACCATGCAGACCTTCTACTTCATTCATGGCATTCAGCCCACTGAAATCAAATATGTATTCTTCCAACTCTCAAAAGAATTTTTCAGGAGCACCAGAGTTGAATTTGCTACAGACTCCTCTTGTGGTTAAGGTGTGTACTTTAGAACAAAACCAACCCCACCAAAAAACCCCCAACCAAACAGTAAGAACCAGCCAACCCAAAACTCCATAAACTTTGTTTAAAATAAACCCACCAAATATTTAGCATAAATGCTGTTGATTTCAGTTGGCAGAGTATTTTCAGTATGCTTGTGGTTATTGCATTTACACTCCTTTGGGAAGCAGTACACGGGGAATGCTTGTGAAGAGGGAAAATTGAGTTATAAGTTAATTGCAGTCTGCATGGTGTCCCTTAGCTTTGTGAAATGCACTTGTCTTCGTTGCATGGAACAAAGTCAGTTAAAGCTGGGCTTTTTTTTTAAGCTGTTGCTTTGCAGATTGCCATTATGTATGGCAGTGTCTTCAGTCAACTGTAACTGGGGTAACATTTTGACATTAAAAAAAGGCAGAAGAAACGTAAAAAGTGTGGAGATTTATTAAGATTGTCATACCTTTGGAAAAAGAGCAGTGCAGAGGCTAGACAGTTCTCTCTGCTGGTATAAACTCAGTTTGTAATTTAAACTAGTAGTTTTGACAAGTGAAGTCTTCTGGTTTGAAGATTTAACTGATTTTAAATGAAATGTTATTATTTCTTTATGATCATAGAGAGCTAAAATGTTGGCCACATCTGCTTCTGGTTTTCCTGGGTTTACCCCTCAGTCTATTCTCAGATCTAGCCTTCGCACCACACCCCTAGCAACTCCCTCTGCATCTCCAGGACGATCAGTTACTCCTCCTCTACGAGCAAAGGAACCTAGAATATCTTTCAGGGAAGACAACTCAAAAGCAAAATGGACTGTTGGGGTAAGATGGGCTGTGGTTTGTGATTTTTTTTTTTTCCAGTTAAAGGCTTTTTAGACTGTGATATGACTTAAGGTTTTTAAAAAATTTTATAAACACCTTAAGCTGAGAGCAGGAATTGCAAATCAGAATGTCAGACTTGAATTTGACCAAAAAGGGTGAGGTTAGACCATCCATAACATCTTATGCCACCAGGAACATCAGTAACCCCAGCATCTTTTACTGAAGTGCCTTTAGGAACTGATTGCTCCAAGTTGCTACTTCAGCTGCCCACTGTGCCTTTTCAAATGGTGGTATGGGAGGAAGGTAAAGAATATGGATCAAGCCAATTGTTTGGGTTTGTAAGCTTTGCTAATTGAACCTCTTTGAAAGCAAGAGAAGCCAGGAGCTGCATTTACTTTCAGTCTCTCTTCACAGTACTGGATTTGCTTAAATTACGATAAAAATGGACTCCTAATGAAGAGAGCTGTACTGTTGTCTGTTCTCTAGCCTTAGAGATCTCGGGTTTGCTTCTCACCGTTAACTATGGATAACAGTTGTACAATCATCAAATGAAGTTTGTCCATCTGAAATTTGCCCCCTTTTACTCTTCCTTTTGTTGTGTAATTTGGATTCCCTGATTCAGCTCGTCATGCAGTTGCTGTATAACATACTGAGAACAGGGGCAGAGTGGGGCATGTGCCAGTACCTACATGTATGACCTTCCTGCACACGTACCCAAAAGCTGTTATAATTTGTATTTATCATACCTTTTACTGCCTCTTACAAAGAGCTACTCAATGGTAACAAGAGGCGCTCTCTCCTAGATGAAGTTCTTACTAATAATGTGGTGTGGCCAGATTAATTTACTCATTCCAAACTACAGACATAGTGAAAGCTAAAGTATTTGAGTTGTGAATGCAAGTCGAACAGGCAAGCATGAAAATGAACGAACTTTAGATGACGACAGCAGAAGCAAGAGCTTACAAAACCCAATTCATCTTAATTCACCAAGGTCATGTGCTAGAATGAGAATTCATTTTGTAGTGCCTGGAATTTCTGAAGTGTTTTGATACATCTGCTTTCATCTAATGTCAGATTGCTAATTGTGCATCTGTATTTTGGGAGCTGTAACCCCAGAGAAAATTCCACTGGGAGGTTGCCATGGAATAGCAGACTCACCTTTCAGAAAGAAGAAAAGTAGGTGTAATGGCAGTTCTTACTTCCAGGCAACATTAGGAAGTATTAGTGAAAGAATGATGAATGTTGATTAGATGAAGGGCTGCTTAGAAGGAAATTTGTCAAGAAAATGAGTGTTTCAGTAGAACTGGTTCCCTGAGTTACCTCAGAGGGTGAACACAAATATTTGTAAGACTTTGTTCTTCAAATGTTTAGAAGCCAAGGCTGATAAAAGCATTCACTCCAGGTTATAACAGGTGATGCTTGTAAAACTTAAAATACCAGTATATGTTTGTTCTTTTCTAGCTTTGAGTAGCAGCATGTGCATATTATTCATGGTGAAACTTTTTTTTTTTTTTGCTAAATAGGTAACAGAATATGATAAAGCATTATCTGGAGCTTCATCTGAGCAGCATCATGGAGTGGTGGAGGATTCTTGGTCTGAAAGCAGACATAAAGCAGCTCTGTTTACTCTGAGCAATACTGAGGAGGATCGTGCTGAAATGGAAGAGTCTTCAGAAAGCATACCTGGAGGTGGTTTGGGGACAATGGATGTCAGCAAAGAAAACAGTAACTTTTCTGTCAGGTCAGACCAAACTACTTTGGAATATCACGATGCAAAATCACCTGGCGATTTCGAAGATGATGTCATCTTTATAGCTGCTAAACCAGCTAACTCTTCCACTGAACAGCCTGCTGATTTTCATGAATTAGAGAAGACAGAAGACAGTGAAATGGTTGAAGACAAACCTTTCCAGACAGAACAACTAGATTCATCAGAACCAGGGAAAGAAGCTGGTGTGTTTCATCCTGTGATGACCTAAGTTTCTGAAGTATTCAAATGTCTTCAAAAGTTTAAATTACTGATAGTTGCAACAGTTAACAATGACTATTTACTAGTGTCATAGGCACTTCCTTATCCTAGACTTTTAAAGTTGCCCCTGTGTTCTGTATTCTTTTGGGTTTAGGTGTCCTTGCCATTATGAATGTATAGTGGCTTTGGCTGGCATTACTTGTGTGCAATTGCAGCTGAGACGCTCTAGTGATTTGTGCGAGTTTTGTGAGGGATATGAGTTAAAAGCTTAGGCTTCTGGTTATGTTTCAGGAGCACTTCTGTAGGCTACAGGGTTTTTTCAGCAAACTTAGTGCTTTGACTAGATAGGTTTTTTTCCTAACCACCTCATTAGTGCTCAGTTAAATAGTTTTCTTGAGTCTGCTTGTGTGTCGTCAGGCTGGATGTGGCTCTGAGCAACCTGATCTAGTGTGAGGTGTCCTTGACCATGGCAGGGGGATGGAACTAGATGATCCTTGAGGTCCCTTCCAACCCTAAGAATTCTATGATTCTATTATCTGTTTCTCATTCCAGCTATGCTTGCTTGTTTTGCTGGCTCAATATCTTGTGCAGCCTTCTCCAAACCTGTATTTCAGCTGGCCTTTGGTAATTCAGCTTAACTGGACTCACTCAAGCCAGGAGGTGCTGAGGATATGCTGATATAAAGCAGGTGTGCTGGCAGATTAGGAAAGGAATCACTCACTAGTTTGTGAGCAGTGATGAAGAGTTGGTAATGAAAGTGGTGCAGGAGCAGGGAGGAGGTGTGCAAACACAGCTATGACCAACTGTGTTGACATACAGCACTCAATCCATTCAGCTCTTCATAAAAAAAAATTTCTATACCATGCCGTCTGTAGAGTTAATTGCTGAATCTGGAAGCAGCAGAAAGTAGAAGACAGGAGAGATGTTTCTAAAATTGAATCTGCTGAGATTAAAAACAGATTAACAAGCAGTTGGATTTCAGCACCACCAGTTAATCACTAGAGGAAAGCACAAGAAAAGACCTTAGATGCATTCTTGTGGTAGAGGGGAAATAGGGTCAAGAAAGGATAGAAGCATTGCTGGAATGAGATAAATATCCAAAGATAATGTCTGTGCATCAGGGAAGTCATCCATCTATCTTACTTTTGTAGGATGTGTGGAAGAACCAAATGCTGAATGTCTTACCCTTCCAAAGGACGGTCAATTGGTGTTTAAAGCTGCTGAGGCTGCTACTTTTGGGACTGCAGGTGAAGGGTAAGTTTACAAAAGAGATGCATCTTCAGTTTCACACAACATGTAACTGCAGGTTTCCCTGTGTTTGAAAGTAATGATTTTAATCTGGTATTGGTTCTTTCCTGTGTTCTTAAATATAACAGCTCTTCTGTTTCTTTCTGTCTGTGAACAGAAATGATTTGGCTGTCAATTTGGGCTTTTTTTTTTTCCTCTAAAATCACTGCAGACACTAACATATGGTGTGAAAGACTTCATTCAGGAGGTTATGTAAACCTTTATACAGCCCTGCTTTTTACTGACAATTGTGTAGCTAAAGATTACACCTGAGATGCCTGTAATTTGAGCGGGTTTATTTGGCAGTTTGGTTTCTGGCACTGTTTTGTACACTTAATTTCTAGGTGTGTGCTCAATAAGCATCTCTTTGTTTAAGGAAAGGGAAGGAGATTTCTCACCACACGCTTACAAAGCCACAACAGCTTAGTGTGGTAAATACAGAATGTTAGCAATGAAAGGAATCGAAATTTCAAGCAGTGACTTAAACTGGCAGAGATTTTTGTTCAGTTTGTTACAAACCTCCAATATGGCAGTTTCACTTTTTCCTACAGAAGAGAGTACATTATTCTTTAACAAAACTCTGCTGTTACTATCTAGTGTTACTTGGCTGGGGATCACGCTCAGTGCTTGTTTATTTTGCATAAAATGAGTAGCTATGTTGGTAAAGGAATTTCTGATTTTGGTTGGTTTGTGGGTTTTTGAGTGGGTGTTGGTTTGTTGGGGTTTGGTTTTTGGTAGTGGGTTTTTTTGGTGTATGTTGGTTTTGTTTGGGTTTTTTGTTATGTTTTGTTTTCTGTTAGTTTGTTTTAAAACTGGAAGGTTTTACAGTGAGAAAGTAATTTGTAAAAGTTCTTCAAGGTTTTATTTTGAAGCTTTATGATTAATGTCTCTCTTTCTGTTCCTGAAGCAAAACAAACCACCTGAGTCCCACATGTCCTCTTCATCAGAAGAAAAGGCCTTACCAAGTGCAGCAAACCCACAGCTTTCTGAATCAGTGGAGGCAGACAATGAAAGTATGTACAGTGTTGGAGGTACACGAGTTAAGGTAGCTGAACTCGTGGAGTAGAATGTGCAGTCCACTGTACCACTACATGTGTCTCAAAGTGAAGTACTTGGGTGTTACTGCTAACTTTCCTTGAACTGTCGAGAGCATCCCTTCCTCAAAGAAGGTTCTTGTAGGAAATGCAGAGTGAATGTTCCTGTTCTTCAAAATGATACTGAGAAAACTGACAGAATTTAAACTATTAGGAGGAGAGAGCAGCATTTATTGTAATGCTGTATAACACTACTAATTTGCATTGTGTGGGATCTGCTGCTTGAGTTACTATTTTAAAACATGATGCAGTATTGGTATTGAAGCTATGAAGAATAACTAGCTGCCAGTGTTCCTTTGTTCTTTTTCTCTCTGGACTTGCCAGCTGTTTTTCCCATTCTGCTTGCCTTTGTGTTGTTGTTGGGAGATTTCCTCTTTCACCAGAGAGGCAGTTTTGGCTTCTGCTTTTTGGAGAAAGTGCAATGTCTGTTGCAGATGGGAGAACTGTATTGTTGGCTCCTGGTCCCTCTGTTACTTGCTGTTGCTTAAACCTGTGTCATTTATATCACAGAGAAGTTAAAATTGATATATATCTCTTTCAGCTGTGTTAAGTGTCCATGACGGGGAGGATGCTCGCTCAGAGAATCGCCTCGAAGGGAAGCGTGTGGATTTACCTAAAGAAAGTAACCTAGAAGCAGCCAAAGTTGAAGAAGTCACTTCTCCACAGGAAGAAATAACTGTTTCTGAGAATCTTCCTAAAACTGAGGAAATTAATGTAAGTAAACTAGTGTCCCATTTTCTATAGAAGAGAAAACAATTTGCTAATTGAGGATGGTGCTGTTTACTGACAATTAGAAGGCATGCAAAAACATTGCAGTTTCTTGAGCTGGTTAACACAAGTTAAAACTTTATTAGGTCTTTGAGTTAGTAGTAGAAAACAAAAGGTCTAAAGTTTAGTTGTTTTGTTGTTGGTGGTTTTTTTTCTAAATTTTTTCATTTAGTTCACTAGAACTTAAAAATTTATCTGACCTGAAACGTAAAGGGGGCCTACAGGAAGGCTGGGGAGGGACTATCAGGTAGTGATAGGACTAGGGGCAATGGAATGAAGCTGGAGGTAGGGAGATTCAGGCTGGACGTGAGGAGGAGGTTCTTCACCATGAGAGTGGTGAAGCCCTGGAATGGGTTGTCCAGGGAGGTGGTTGGGGCCCCGTCCCTGGAGGTGTTTAAGCCCAGGCTGGACGAGGCTCTGGCCAGCCTGATCTAGTGTAGGGTGTCCCTGCCCATGGCAGGAGGGTTGGAACTAGATGATCCTTGTGGTCCCTTCCAACCCTGACTGATACTATGATGCTATGATAAAGAGTTTTAATGTTAAAGACAGTAGGACGTGCTGGGGAGTGCAGCTTTTTGATACTGGGAGCCATTTACCAAATGACAAAATAATGTGGGACCAGACTAATTTTTTAGGATGATGTAAGTGCCAAGATCATTTATTATTAGTTCCTTACTAACATAAACAGAATTCCCAGTAATGACCTAATTTCAGTGTCAAGATGTTTTCAGCTGTCTAAAACTTTTTAGTGTGAGCACTCATTTTTGTAATATCTCAACTTTGTAAAATAGAAATTTTAAATGGTTTTTCACATGGACTGAAAATTAGAACTACAGTGTCTCAGGGTTTTTGCCTGTTCTTGGTTCTGCTGGGGCTGATGGATTCATTGTGGATGACCTCTAAGTGCCATTTAGGGTACACTGTCAGTTTCATGTAGGATTCTATTCACAGGAATTAATAATAGTTGGAGTGAAACACAAACTGAAATGTAGGTGTACCACATACAGCTAGGTCTCATGTAACAGAAAAGGTTTTAAAGTGCCTCAGATTTCAGATGATGTTAAATAGGCAGTCACTTCTTTAGCTTATGTGGGCTTGAGGATTTAGGACAGTGTGGTAGAGAAGATGATTATAGACTTGGAAAGACATGAATTACGTATGGGAGTAAAGAGAAAATGTGCCATGGGAAGAAGGGAGCAGCTCGTACATGAGGCAATCACAGAGCTTCTGCAGACATTCATGTAGTACACTGAACGTTTTTTTGCTTTCATTATAACTGGTTCTCACTGATTTCTGTGCAAGCCTTTCTTTTTGGCTTGTTGACATTCACTGAATTTAGGACGAAGTACTTAGTGTTTTCTTCTTTGTAGAATTGTAAGCGTAGTAGGCAAGGCTATGCACACTCATTTCTTTAGTTTTGAAGCATGGCATGTTGCCCTGAGCCTTTAGCAACTTTTGACAAATCAAGAGGGAAGAAAATAATTAGGTTCTCTGGAGATTCTTGTCAATTGACTTCTTTCTGCAGTGGTTGGCTAGCTAGGTAACCTTAGAGGGCTGGACAAAGACCGTTACACTTAGATTAAATTATTGTGACCATCTCGAGTTACTTGAAACACCTAAGAGATACTACATTTGTTCTCCACATGAAAGCTTGAGTATCTCATTTGGCTCTAGAAGGAAAGAACAATTTCATGAGGTGGAAGTATTCAGAATACATGTATTGTCTCGTGCCACCCTAGTGATTCCATGAAGTGTGGTGTTGAGTTATTGGATGTGATACCTGGCAAACTTGCTTGTTTTCATCACAACTATGGTGATTAAAACATGAAACATTGGGGACATAACTGTATTTGACTATCTTAGAGACAGAGTTGGTCACTCTGCATGGATTTGTGGTTAATCAAGAAAGCACTGCAATGTGGTGATTACTGCCAGTTGTGCATACAGCTTGTATTGTAAAACTGCCAGCTTTGTTCATGGGTGGTGGGAAATGGCTTGTCACACAGAGAAATCTCAGAAATGAAGCAGGAGACTGCACACACTGAACACTGTTCTCTGTCCCTTAAACGCATAAGCTCTTACCTGAGTAGGGAGTTCATCAGATGTTTCCAGCTCACATTCTATGGTGATCTGAAAGGAAAAACGACATTTCACTGTCCTCAGTCATGTCTAGCTCAGTCTGTAGTTAGCCTGTTGGATAATTAATGCATTAACAGACATTTTTTTACCTTTAGGTTATTGAGAGTGTGGTCAAGGCACAAACCTCAGAAGCAGCACCTGAAACATCGTAGAAGGAACCCCATCCATCAGGCAGTCTTCAATACAACTACGGTGCTATAGAGCAGCAGTTTGCATGTGATGTGCCTGATGCTGGAGATGGTGAATGTGATGCAGCTGAGGGAGACGCAGAGCTTTTTATATCTCAGAGTAGTTTTACTTTAGTCTTGGAAGGAGAAGAAGGTGAAGCAGAGCTGGGAGACCCTGTATTAGTAGAAGCTTCTAAAGCAACTGGCCCAACAGAGGAAAAACCTGTGCGCAGTTTAGGAAATACCGAAAAGCAAGAACATGCTACAAACTCTGTGTCCACTGTCACTAGTGATCAGGAATCCCAAAATATTGCAGAGTCACTCCCATATGTTCCTGAACCCATTAAGGTGGCTATTGCTGAGAACTTACTGGATATAATCAAAGACACAAGAAGTAAAGAATTTACATCTGAAGTTGTAGAACAATCTATAGGTAAAAAGGTAACTAGATTCCAGAGGGGAAAAGCATCCTTAACAAGCGTGCCAGAAGGATTGGAAGAGGAGACCAGTAGACATCAAGTAGAGTATGCCATCACTCCTAGAACACGCACAAGGGGACAACTGAGTAGAAGTGTAAGTATTCCATCTGCAGGTGCTCAGCAACTACTGAAGACAGATAGACCAGTTCTGTTTGCACTGTCTCCCAGGAGAAGTACTAGGAGAACAAAAGAAGCATCTGAGACTTCTAGTCTCCAAACAGAAGAAAGTGCACAAGATGTACAAATACCTGCGATGCCTGTTACTCCTAGGAGAGGTAGAAAGCCTAAACAGACTAATGTAGAAAAAGCAGAAAGCAGCCATTCTGATGGACAAACGTTGCCCATTAGTATGGAGTCTATAGCTGTTACTCCAAGAAGAGGATTAAGAAGGGCAAAGGAAGCTGCATCTAAACTCTTGGAAGAGGCTGATGAAATTTCGTTTGCTGAAGGTATTATTGCTTCTGGTACTCCCAAAAGGACTAGAGGAGGGAAGAAAGGTTCAGCAGGAGATCAAGAAACTGGCCAGACTGACACTGATAATAAGATCAAAAAGGTAGCCAGTCCCAGCAGAAGTGCAAGAAAACCAAAAAGCATTAATTTACAGCTAACTGAAAATGTGAAGGATCAAGAGGTGCAGCCTAGTGACCAACCCCTTTTACCTGTGCCAACTAAAAGAGGCAGAAGAAAAAAGATCAGTTCATCAGAGTTTTCAGAAAATTCTGACCTTGATCTGTCTAAGTCATCGCTTCCTCAAACAGAATTAAAGCTTCCTGTCACTCCTAGAAGAAGCGCTAGGAAAGGGGCACAAAATCTCTTGGCAGACACAGAATCTCTCTCTACTCAGGAAGACATACATTCAGGTGGGAAAGTGGAAATGCTTGGTACTCCTAGGAGAACAAGAAGAGTTCCACACGCTAAACCAGAAAGAATGGACACTGATGAACAAACACCTGCACAGCCAAATGAGGAATCAGCCACACCTAGGACCACAGTAAGGACAGGACGTCGGGGCAGAAAGGCACAATCAGCATTGGAGGAGACCACGAGAGAGGAGGTCCTCCCCAAGGACCTGAAGGTAGCCCTTTGCTGCTTGAGGTCACGAACCCATCAGGACACAAGGAAGCATCAAGAACTTTAACAGATCGTATTACAAGAACTCGATCTCAAAGAACTGCCATGCATCAGAAACTGTCTGTTGAGGAAAATGAGTCTTTCCTTTTCTCACCTCCTCTCACAAAGCTGGCAAAGAAATTTAAAGGTAGGTACACTAAGTTTATACACCCAGTAGGGCATATTGCTGTTTTGTAAGCCACAGAAAACAGACTGCAAGGCTTCAGTTATTGTAAAGACTGCAAAACAAAGATACTGGAAAGAGGCAGTTGATCTTTTCACTGAACTCTCTGTAACTTCCTGGCTAGTTGTAGTAGAAACAAATAAGGCACAGAGTGAAATGAAATCTAATCTGAATTTTGTGATGATTTTGTTAGTAAAGTTACTGCACACAGGGTTCTTCTTATGGAAAAGTACATGCCAAACATTTTACAGAGATATGCAATAACTGTTGATGCCTCTTAAGCAGAATACCACATGAGTGCAGGTAAAGTCACTAGACTGGCTAATTTTTGTTTCACAATGTATTGTAAAAGCAGGGATCCCAAGAGGTGGAACCAGGGGAAAAAATTACCTCTGCAATGAGTGTTTATAAACCCGATTGGACTTGTTATTTCAGGAAGCTACTGTGCTCTCGATTATCAGCTGTAGTTTAACATCACTGTCTGTCATGTATAAATGTTCATGCTTGTTAACAGTGCATTGTCATTTCAGCTGGAAAAACAGACCAGGCCGTGCAGCTGAAGGACTTAGACCCAGACTTGTCTTCTCAATTTGTCTTTTCACCCCTCTTTTGAGGTCAAGGAGGAAAAATGTATCTAGCAATTCCCAAATTGTGAAAGAACCAGTAAGTAAAAACTCCTAGTCTCTTGTTCTTGACTTTAGCTTTGTACCACTTTTCCAAGTTACACTTTTCATTGCCTTGCCTTTTCCCTTTGAGCTAAACTTTTTTCCCCCCCTTTTTCCTTCATAAAAACTAGCTACAAAAATCAAATTTAAATCGGTGTAAGTCAAGAATTAATAAGTATTGCTTTGCTTTTAACAAAAGGTTTTCCTTAAACTTGTGTGTTACCTGTTCATTTCAGAATTTGAATTTTAGGCTTGTACAGTAATTTGAGATAGAAGTTTTGTTTTTGCAGAGAGGAACTGTAACGCTTTTGGAAATAACTTTGGCATGTTAGGAGAAGTTTTTCACCGTGAGGCTGGTGAGACGCTGGAACAGGTTGCCTGGGAAGGTGGTAGAAGCCCCATCCCTGCAGGTTTTTAAGGCCAGGCTGGATGTGGCTCTGAGCAACCTGACCTAGTGTGAGTGGCAGGGGGGTTGGAACTAGATGATCCTTGAGGTCCCTTCCAACCCTGACAATTCTATCACTCTAGGACTTCTACATGAAAGAAACATTCATTTGTATTCTCCAGAAGTGTAAGAACTTCTACTTAAGTAACATTTTTTTTGCCTTAACATAGGAGCTTCCAGCTAAAGAGGAGGAGGATACCAAATCCATAGAGTCTGTGGGAAAGGAAAAAAAATGAAGAGAGGCAGAACTGCAAAATCAAAAATGAAGAAAGCAAGCAAGTATGATATTCTTCTTGAACAGTTACTTGCATTCCTCTGGTAGTGCTTCAGCTGTTAGTCGTACAACTTCTTCTCTCCCTGACTTGCTGTGCAGTTCTGCTGTGACTTAATGAGCATGTCCAGCTTGCTGGCCTAATAGGCACCTTCCCACTCTACAGTTTAGTTTTCTGAAGGAAATGGAAAAGGGAGGGAATAGAAAAAGGGGCAAGTGGATACTCTATGCAATGATGGCATGCTCTTATGTTGCCTTATTTCACCTTATGAAACCACACTCTTACGGTCATTAGTTCCCCATATAAGGCAGGAGTAGGTCAGAAAATGAGCAAAGAAAACTTGTTTCTGGGTATGTTTTTGCTGGCTTCTGGAAAACCGGGGACGTTTGGCTTTTAAAAGATGGAGTGGAGGGCTCTGAAGTCTCATATGGATAGTTGCTGAGAATGCTTGGGGCAGTATAGTAAGGAATGAAAGCAAAAGGAAGCTTGTTTTTCGCTTCCTTTTCTGCCTTGATCCTATCTACAAAGAAGCCCAAGAATAATTCTTTGGTGTTGATTTTGTCATTTCAGAGGGTCTTCTTCCTCTGCTGAATTCTGTTGGTAACAAAAATACCCATTTGATACTGCTCTTTCTTTCAGAGCCACAAGAAAAGAAGGTTCTTGGTCACCTCCACCAGTGGAAATAAAACTGATCTCTCCCTTTGTAAGTCCAGTGGATGGAACAAAAAGCAAACAGAAAGAAACTGCAGACGGGGCGGAGAAGACTCTGCGAAAGAACAAAAAGAGACTGACGAATTTCCCCAAGCCAGTTGTGCGCCGGAAGATGCTGTAACCGTTTTTAGGGCTTCTAACGTGCACCGCTGTTTGTAAAGTCAGCAGAAGTGTGGGGATTAGTGAAAAAGGGAAGGAAAAAAACCCACAAACCCCAAACCAAACTAATTTGGGAGAGATAATTTATATAAATTATTGTACAATTTCATAAACAAATGGTCTTTCAATAAGTAACTCCATATGGAGTGTGATTTCCTCAGTCAATGCAGTTTTCTATTTTATATTAAGACTTCATACCTTTATATAATAATGTAAATACAGCTTATTTTAGGAATGTTAAATAAAAATGTATACTTCACAATGTGCTTACTGTCTGATAGCTTTTTGAGGGCGTAACGGGATGGCCTGCGTTGCTCAGAAATGTTAAAAGTTGGTTTGCAAGAGTTGCTGAGGCCAAAAAGCTTTTCAAGCTTAGACTCTTTAAGTTTGCTTACAGTTCCCAAACCGAGAAAACATTTTAAACTACGCTAGCTTGTGTCTTATAAACCTTTGACCCTCTGGCACAAATGCTCGGTCCCGCAGGACAGAGCGGTGGTTTCTTACATTCACGGTTAAGTTGTACTGTATCGAAATCAGAATGTAAACAAGTTGCATTTTGAGCTGTGCAATATTTTTGTTATATATTTTTTTTTTTTTTCTCTTCAATTTGTCTTAAACTTTGGGACTCTTCAGTCGACGAGACTGGTCACACTGCTAATGTTTCACTGGGTCGGTTGGTTTCTTTTTTACAACTTGTTTGTCGGCAAAAAATCTACTACGTGAAGTGCGAGGCTTCCAACAGCGTACCAGATTAAAATGGCTATTACCCACATCCTTTGGAATTTGAACTAAAATGACCTAAAATTATTTTCATACAGTTAATAATCCTCAGAAGAGCAGCGCTGTAATGGAAATGATTCCTGCCTGTACACGCATTTTGCAGTATTTGAAGCCTGCAGAGCACACAGCACTGAAAATCCCCATGGGAAAGCTCACGGCGGTCTGAAAAAGGTACCAAAAAAAAACCCCCATATGTACAGGTTATCTTAGCTGCAAACAATATTTTTGAGTAATTAATTGATTACTGTCTTGGGTTATGGAATAAATGTCCCTATGAAGCTTCACTTTATAAATGCAAGAAACTATTTTAAAAGCAGACGGTGGAAGTACTATTTTGATGTACAGCCTTTTAGACAATGGATTATTTTTATGTATGTTAATTTATATATGGGTGCAACTTGAAGACTACAGAATGGTGGAACCTGACATTAAACTTTTCAATTAGTAAAAACCTGCTACAGCTACTCTTGAGAGAAATCATTTATCGGTGAACTCTTAATACCTTGTACGCGGTGGATGAATGTATTGGTAACAGACTGCACTTGTAAAAGAAGCTGCTTCTGGGGGTCATGATTTTTCTGTCTCAGATCATTCTAGAGAAGCAGTTGTGTGCACTTAGATTATTATTTTTTTTCTCCTTGGGAGTACTTGTGACTGAACAAAAGCCTAAAAAAATGCCCAATTTTGACACTGTGGAAGTGGCAGTTTGAGAGAGACTTTCCAGTCAGGTTAGTAATTATTTACTCTATTTTGTACTTGAACTACGCTGTAAATACGGGCAGAGAGGAGAGGGTGGGCAAATTCTTGCAATATTTTTTTAAGTCACTGTTGTACAGAAATAGCCCAGAAGTTGGGGTAAAAGAGCAAACTTTCAAGAGTGGAAGAGTGGATGCCGGCTCTAAATGAACGTTTTGCATAGCGCACAAGAGTATAAAATGCTCCGATTCTGATCAAACATGAAACGCTAGTGAAAGTTGCTTAATGGGTCTTAACATGCTTCTCTTATTTATACTTGCAGTGTATTTTTCTGTAGGAAAATAAATTGGAACAAAGGAAAACATGAGCTAATTTTATTAATCATTTGTAGCAGGTTTTTAAGCCCTTTGTTTTGTCAGCAGCTCAGCTGAATTATCCTCGTTTGGCAATGCTTTGGAGGAATGAAGAAAGCAGTAGGGGTAACAAGAAAATTGGCATGAGATTTAATAACTTCCCAAAGATTTGTAATAGTCTAGTAATTTTTTACTTAAAAGGGGGTTTAATCCAATTATGTGTTCAAATGCTTGCTTCCATGTTTTTTTCAGTTACTTAGATTCACTGCATAGTTCTTGAGTGCTGACCACTTTCCCTAGAGAGCAGTTTAAAACGGAGTGCAACTATAACATGCAAGAAAGAATAGGACTTCAGGAAGTTGAAGGACATAGAAACTGAAGCAAAAATGAGCACTGGCAATTTAGAGCCTGAGAAAAGGAATAGGAGCTAGGTAAGCGTCAAGATGGCAACTCAGAGCTGGGTATAATGGAGAAACCCAATTCTGCTTGGGTGGGTTTTATGTAGGCTTGTGAAGGATAGACTAAAAAAGATCATTTCAACAAGGGTGAGAGAGGTCCAGTGCACTGGCAGCAAGGATGAAACTGGGAAGGAGACTGCCTTTTAAAAGGTTAAAATAGCTTAGGGGTGAGTGGCTGAGGAAGCTAGGAGAGATCATAGAGAACTGCAGGTGTTTGCACACTTATCTGAGAAGGAGATAATGTTCATGGTGCCAGAGGAGGATGTAACAGGCCTGTGAAAGAAGGGGGCAGTGCATTGTTGTGGATGCATGCAGAAGGCTATAGGGCATGTGAGCAAGGTGAGAATTTACTAGGAGCTACTCAGTTCATCACTAAAAAGAGCAATTCTGGGAAATCTGCTTGAGAAGTCTGTGGGATTTTTTTTCTACTACTAAATAAAAGCTGGAATTTCTGAAGTGTTTTGATACATCTGCTTTCCTCTAATGTCAGATTGCTAATTGTGCATCTGTATTTTGGGAGCTGTAACCCCAGAGAAAATTCCACTGGGAGGTTGCCATGGGATAGCAGACTCACCTTTCAGAAAGAAGAAAAGTAGGTGTAATGGCAGTTCTTACTTCCAGGCATCACAGGAAGTATTAGTGAAAGAATGATGAATGTTGATTAGATGAAGGGCTGCTTAGAAGGGAATTTGTCAAGAAAATGAGTGTTCCAGTAGAACTGGTTCCCTGAGTTACCTCAGAGGGTGAACACAAATATTTGTAAGACTTTGTTCTTCAAATGTTTAGAAGCCAAGGCTGATAAAAGCATTCACTCCAGGTTTTAACATGAAGGAGAACTACAGCAAATCTGTTTTACTTTTGATAGCCACTTGGTGCTTTTAAGTGCTGCTTCACGTTGACTCAGTTTATTTGCCTTAGTATTTTTACCTGTCTGGTGTGCAAATGAATGTGCAGATAACCAAGTAGTGTGATTCCCCCATCAGAACTTCCTCTCATGGAAGACTACTCTCAGGGTTGTCAGTGCAATAAATTTACCTGCTGCAACTGCATCAGAGAAGCCAATCCATAGCTTCTCATGAGTTGTTAGGCAATAGTTGTATCCTATTGGCCTAGGCCAATCTGAAAGTACTATGGAGTAATTGAATTTCAAGCAAGAAGATAGTATTGCTTCCCCCAGCCCCCCCCCCTTTTTTTTTTTTTGGTACTTTTCTGTGCAAAACTTACAGGTTTCCATTCCAGGAATGCTTTATTTGCCAAAGCAGTCAAGCTAGATAGTCTCTTTGATATGCCTGGAGATAAATGTACTGTGGCTCCTTTTGAATTAAGCTGTTCCTAAAATAAAATGCATTTTCCAAAGCACTGTGCTGTGTGAAATGACCAGT
The DNA here is from genome assembly GCA_033816785.1 of Picus viridis. Classification (NCBI taxonomy): domain Eukaryota; kingdom Metazoa; phylum Chordata; class Aves; order Piciformes; family Picidae; genus Picus; species Picus viridis. The sequence continues at coordinate 5,858,132 of CM066578.1, read as the reverse complement.
CTCTGAAGGAGAGGGGAAAATGCAAGCTGCTGCAAACTGATGTGTCTGTTCATTCAGGTCACTTACTCCTTGGCTATGTATCATCTGGCACGGTTCAAGAGCAGACTTCTCCCACAGCAGTCACCGGTGTGGTGTTTACTGCTGTTGAACTAGGTTTTAATCCAGAGTAAAACACGATTAGTGAATGACTGATTGCTTGTATTTAGATTACACAACTGTCATTTTAACAGAGAAGGATGCAGGAAGGAGGTGTGTGGTTTCTGTCAACATCCAACAGCACAAGCATCTATGACCCCAGGAATCTAGGGCACAGCAAAGCCTTTACTTTTGATCCAGTCTACTGCTCCCAGGGGCTTCCTCAAGGACAAGAATGGAATGCTTATCTCAGCAGGCCAGTTAGGCAGGCCAGGTATGACTTTTCAACAAACCACCTGAAAGTAGTTTTGGCTAATGCACAGACAGACTGGTCAGTTTGTTTCTCTTCTCATTGATACTCCTGTGAGTATAATGCACATGACTGGCATCAGTGTACTGGTTTGAAGCATTATCTGTATTTTGCCCATCATCCTGGAACTCGAAACTGCTGTCAAGCATGTTTGCAAATCTTGATTCCTAATCTAAATTTTCAGTGGGGCCTTCCAGCCAGGCAGCAGTGACTGTATGTGCATTTACTTGCTCATCTCTGAAAAGGATGTTTTGTGGACAGAAGTCATTCAAGACCTCGGCCAAGGAGTGCTGGAGTGCCCCTGGCAAGGTTATAATGCCACTCTGCTGCCATATGGGCAGCCCAGTTCAGGGAAGACCTATTTGATGGCTGAATACAGTGCAAACAGTAGCCTGGTGCCCATTGTGTGTGAAGAGCTCTGCAGAGCTCCTGGAATCAAGAGCAAGCAGTACCAGGTAGGATTTGCACAAAGTGACATTTATTTCCTAGATCTTTCCAGACTGTACTCAGTTAATTTCCAATTAGTGAAAATACAAACTGTAACTTTATGGGGCAACTTCCAGTAGAAGCCTATAAAATAGCATCGTAGTGCAGCTAGAGTTACAGATAAGCCCTCAAACCATAATTTGTCACAGGTGTAATTAATTGATCCCTGACATGAGAACCAAAAATGTTACTGTTCAGTCAACTTTTTAACAGCTCTTCAGACACTCTTGTCCCTTGCACAGGATATTGATGATAAAGTCTTTGCAGCACCTCAGTAATGCTTTCTTCTGTACTTCATAGTACAGAGCATCTTTCGCATGCCACACCTCTCATGTACAGTAGGAGTGATGTAAAAACATCACACCTGGCAGTACAGCTTTTGGACCTGCTGGATGCACCCACTCCATCAGCAGCATCCTTCTGCGCTTATAGTCCAGGCGTGTAAGGAATCACTGGTGTAAGCAGAGCACTTCACTCCTATGCAGTAGTGCCTTCTGTCTACTGAAGGCTGCTTGTAATTTACTCCTATTACCTCCCACAAGAACTTGTTTTCTCCATCCAGCCTCCCCACAGCCTGCAGAAATGCTGACAAACACATCCCTGTGCCATGGATCTTTGACATCATCCACTGTGCACCCCTGTAAATGCGACAGTGAAAACTCAGGATCACAGGATGTTCAGGGTGGGAAGGGACCTCATGACAACATGGAAATGCAAAACCCTATCTGAAGTTGAGATATTCTGATTTTAAACAGGTCTTGGACACAGGAAAAAATACAATGTCCTGCATCTTTGTTTTTATTCTTAACCAGTCTTTACTGCCACACAACAGCTTTCTTTTGGAAGTTTGTGGATTTATTGCTGTAAAGCTTAACTTTTTGTGCCAGTGTCTGCCAGATAGTGAAGGGATGCTACAAATATACTAATTCCTCCTCCTGGCCTGTAAGAGCCTAGGCTGTGCCCCCCGGCCCTGACCCAGACCCACGGACGTGGCTGCTGCTTTCCCGTTTGCAGTTTTGGCCAGCACTGAAGCTTAGTGTCCACCATGCACATGCCTGAGAACAAAGCTGTCTCCCAGCTTTGGCCAGTTCTGGCCATGCCTTTAACACCCCACACATCTAGCTCTAGGGAAACACACCAGCCTCCTCCCCAGCTTGTTGCAATTAAAGCTCAGGAGCCACACCAGCAGAGGCACGCTGTCACTTGCTCTGCGAGTTCCCACGCACACCCATTGTTACAGAGCCCCAGAAGATCAGCACAGCCTCAAGCACACCTATGGTCTGGGTCCCCACTCTGGGTTGGGGGCTCTGGTTGTGGGGTGCATGTGTCCAGTGCGCCCCTCTCCAAGGGGAGAGAACAGGTGATGACACTGGAAGAGGCTACCCAGGAAGGTGGTTAAGGCCCTGGACACAGTCAAGATCTGACGCTAATGGCCCTGGGCAGCCTGCTCCAATTGGAGGTGTCCCTGCTCACTCCAGGGGGGGGTTGGACAACATGATCTTTGAGTGTCCCTTCCCCTCCAATGCTGTTTCAACCCTAGTGCAGATGTGGGCTCACACTGTAGGTTAAATTTGCCTTCAAAGTGGAACTCTTAGAGTTTTTAAAAGATAGTAGAGCCAGAATAACTACTCTCTGCTCTGCCCTGGCCTATCTTAATTTTTATTCTAACTTTTTTTTTTTCCTCTTACTCTAACACCCAATTTTGACTATAGATCTTTTCCTAGGGAACAGGTGAGCTGGCCTCTGAGTCAAGATTAGAGCAGCCCTGCAGCCAGGTTTTTATGCAGCCACTTTAAGTTGGTGCTTTGTGATATTTACAGAGAGATGAAGAGGTTAATGGAACAAGGAAGTAAGATAAGAACAGTAGCTGCAGCTGCCATGAATGTGTGCAGCAGTCAGTGTCATGTGGACATTACCATCTGCTTCAAACAGGTGTAACGTGCAGGGACTGTTTTCCTTTGCACTTTGAACTATTTTAGTCCTGATAGATGCACCATAAAATGAACTAGTGGAATTTTATGCAGACACAAAATCCAGCATGGCTGTTTTACCTAGAGCCAGTCCTGGGCTCATCTGGAACAGAGAGGGAGGCATCTTCTTTGCCTCTGGGGGAAGGTGAAAGGCATAAGTATTTCCGTACTCTTTTGCTGTGGGGGCAGGAGATGAGCAATTATTGCTTGTTGCTTAGTCCTGAGAGAGTAAAGATTTGTTTTTAGCCACACCCTTGCAGTTCTCCCACTTAAAGCAATCAATATCTACATGGATATATCATCTCTCTCTGCACAATGGTCCAGTATTTGTAACTATCAGAACCTGTTTCCTCTGCATTTCTGCAGAGTATCATTTTCTGTGTCTTTCTTAGTGTCTGAGCAATTGCCTGGTAGGTTTCCCTGCTGTTAATAACATAGTATAACACATTTTTCTTGTGAAGCAATCACTAAAAATTGTCAGCTATAAAACTGATGGCAGGGAGCAAAAGACAAAAATGATCAGGATCTAAAAGAGACAGAATGAAGGAAGAAATGATGTAAATCTGAGTCCAATCACTTTAGGAACTCTTATCAGGTTGAAGTCGTTTCCTGGGAAGTAAAACATACATTTCTATAGATGGAAAAGAAAATCTTCCCTCCATTCAGGATTCTTTGCTGTGTGGATGATAAAGTTACATAAATTAAAACAACCTGAGGGGTACAAAAGCACAACTATACTGAAGCATGTGCATAAGCATGAATATACTTGAAGTTTTTCATCTGGTAGCTTTTTGTTGTTCTGTTTGTTTCCTCTCTGAATTTTCATTTCCCCTTAGTGTTCTGGTTTAAGCTGCTACAGCAAAGAGACTGCTGCATAGTGGTGATTTGCCTGACAGTAAAGTCACATAGCTGCCTGAACCACTGTACTTGGTATAGCAACATCATCGGGCTCTGACAAAAATACCACCCAAACTGTGTACAGTGCATTGCAATACAGAGTGAAACGTTGCTTGCAACGTGCTGAAGGAAATCTCTTTGGCAATGAAACAGCCTCGCCCATTTAAGAACAGGTTTTTTGACCTGGTAATCATCCCAAGTAGCTGGTGAAGCCCTAAAGATCTGAACTGGGCAAACAGCGCTTCTGCACGCAGGCCTGTAACCGCACAGCAGCTACGAGCCACCGCCTCAGCCGCCGTGGGCGCACCGCCCGCATCACCGCACTCACCGGGCCCAGGCACCAGACGGGTCTGCCTCGCCATGGCGGCCAGCGAAGCCGCATCGGCCACATCGCACAGCAGCACGCCGACCTCCGCCCCGAGCGCCGTCTTCCCTGCACACTGGAGACCGCCGTCACCGACACCACCCGCTGCGCCAAGGGACGCGTCCCTTCCATGCCCGGGCAGACGCACCACCTCCCCGGCGCAGCCCCCTCGCTTCACCTCTCAGCCATCCCCCTCAAACTCGTCCACGGGTTTGGCCGCGCCGCACCACCCCCACCCACAGCCCGCACCCAGCCTTTCGGCCGCCACCCTCGCCACCTCCTCCACCACAAACCGGCCGGTGGAGCCCGAAGTCCCACCACCAGGTCCTAGGGCCGCTCGGCTGCCCCGGCCCGGGCTCCACGCCGCGGTCAGATGGGCAAACCCTACACTCCGTGCTTTCTCATTTTTCAGCACAGCTCACTCCAGGCAAGTGTATAAGGATGGAAATTAACATACCTTAAGGCGAGTACTGAGTCAGCTGACCTTTATTATAGTCCAGGAAATAAAGACAGACCTGTTGCTTTAACTCTAAGAAACAACAACTACTCTTCTATGGGGAACTGAGGTCTTGCAAGTAAGAACACCACAAAGCAAGAGCACCCATCCAAAGTGGTAGCAGGAGCTAGTGGTTTCAGCTGCTAAGGCACTTTTTATCCAGGGCCTGTCTACTTTTCAGTATTTTCTGAATAGGGCAAAGGAAGAAGGCTGTGGTTAATTCAGCAGAGTATCACTGGCTCTACTGTATGAAAAAGATTAAACAAAACTTTAGAACTAGCCCCCAGTAAACTGTTGATTTAATATCTTTATGAATTAAAACTCAATACCCTTTACAGGTTTGCTCACTACAGCAAGCAGTATAACATTAAACTCAAATTTTCTTCTATTTCTGCTGCAAACAACAGCACAGTGAAACTATCTTGTTATTAGACTTCTACAGCCAAATGAGTTTTATTGAGTTAGACCCAGGCAAGTTGTTAGCTCATAAAGTTACATTTTGACTTCAGACTTTCTAATAACAGAGAACTCAAAGCCACGTTTGTTGAGGCGATCAATCAGTTTTGTTTTGGAAAAGGCAGCTCCTGGAGAATATACACCACCCCTGTTAATGAAAACCAAGAGTTACATTAGTGGTACAGTGGTTGAATGACCTGTTTTGAAGTCAACGATGTGTTTGCCTGCCTGAAAAAAAGAAAGCCATTCCGTCCCACAGGAGAACATATGAAGAATTTGACAAGTCTGTACATTAACAAGTTCCTTTCTCTCTCCAGCAAACTCAACAGAAACTATTCTATTCCCTCATAATATAGACACTGATGCAATAGATAATGCAAAAGCTAACTAAACAGTTGTGACTGTGTCCTTTGAAATTAAAAAGCAGATTAAAGTAAGTGACTTGAAATCAGCTTGTGCTGATCTCCCTTGCATAGCCCTTTGGGTGAGGTAAAGTAGAACTCCACAGCATTATGAGAACTGGATTTTTGAAGAGAAACATAGGCACACAACAGCTTTAATGGAGATCCAACTGTGGTCTGTGGAGAGGTACTTACCGTTTAGGCAGACAAGCTGTCTCTTCCAGAAGAGATACACCTGCTTGAACCATTGCAATTGGTGTAGCAACATAGGCAGGCTCTGACAAAGACAAAACAAGGAAACCCCCAGTGTGTTGAAATGTAGAATGTAATCTTGCTCTTACCTACTGCATGCTGAAGAATAATCTCTTTGGCAACAAAGCAGCCTTCCCCATTTGAGAACAGCTTTCTTTAACTGGTAATCATGCCCAGGAGCCCAGTGAAGTCTAATCTGGACAAATACCGCTTCAATATACAGGCCTGCAACCACCCAACAAACATGAGCCATCACGTCACAGCAACTGAAGGCCCCCATTACAGCAAGAGCTTTCACAGAATGGTAGGGGTTGGAAGTGATGTCTTGAGTCCAACCCCTTGCCAGAGCAGGATCACCTAAAGCAGATCACATAGGAACATGTCCAGGTGGCTCCTGAAAGTCTCCAGAGAGAAAGACTCCACTTCTCCAGGCAGCCTGTTCCAGGCACCCTCAAAGTAAAGAAATTCTTTCTCATGTTAAGATGGAACTTCCTATGTTCAAGTTTATGTCCATTACCTCTTGTCCCATCACTGGGTATGACTGAGGAGAGTCTGGCTCCATCTTCCTGACACTCACCCATTAAGATAGTTTTAAGCATTAATAAAATCCAGCCCCAGTCTCCTCCAAGCTAAACAGCCCCAGCTCTCTCAGCCTTTCTAGACTGTCTACAATAGTTCTTTGTTCCTCTTGAGCTGGGGTGCCAAGAACTGGACATAGCACTCCAGGTGAGGTCTCACCAGTGCAGAGCAGAAGGCTGTAGAACATCCCATGTCCTACTGGCCACACTCCTCTTAACGCAGCCCAGGATGCATTCCAGCTTTCCCCATCCTGTGCTTACATTGAGAGTTCTGCTGTGAGACTGCTGCATTTGGCTATACTTCATTAACTCCTCTCTGAATATGCATACTCCCTGTCCGAAAACTTCACTTCAGGTGTCATATCCCCTCAAAGGAATGACCTGAACACAAGTATGTCCTAGCTAGCAATGACACCGTGCCAGATCTGTTTAAGTTCACTCACAGCAGACTAGAAATAAACCTGCAGTAAGCCCAGGATGTCACAACAGAAAGCTCTCCTTAAAGCACTCTCCCTGTAACTGTCCTACTCTTCCTGTACCAATTTTCATTCTTGCAATGTTGGAGGGAAAGAACAATAATGCAAGTGAACTGACTAGTTCAAAAACCAGGTTACAATGCATGCTAGCATCCAAGGCAATACACTCAGTGAGGCTGTTGACTTGGTCCATGTTGCAAGTGAATTGGCAAGGGTGAAAACAATGGCAGGGGAACTATAAACCTATTTTAGAGTAGGGAATGTGAGGCAGAAGCAGTTAGCTGCACCTAACGTACGTACCTGGCCCTTTCACTTCAGTGCAGATCTTTACATTTGGTTTGCCATTCTGGGGATCCTGCCCTTCACTGTAACCTTCACCAAAAAAAGTCATTGTGAAAGAGGTTTCATCCATCTGCAGCAGACAAGACAAGTGTGGTCAGAAGTGACATGCTTATACCAGGCAGTTACAAGTAGCAGATAATATCTATTGTGGTAAATACTGTGATCCATCTAAGCAGGACTACTTATTTTTAGGTTTTGCCTACAAGGCACAATTTAATCCAGGTTCTTAACACCTTTCACTGTTGGAACTGTTACTGTTATAAAGTCCACTTTTTCCTCTCAGTGCTTTCAGCCCTGGGTTGTTGTTACTCAGCCTCCCTCTGTCATCACCTTTGACAGTCACACTGAGTGCTGCAAGCCATCAAACGGCAACATCATCCGTTTTGTCTTGTTTGTGTTCCACATACTTTGGTGTCTAACAGCAGAGAACATGATTATTAAATATTCAAAGCTATCCAAACAGGCATATACAATGTGCATTTAGAAAACATTTCTCTGAGACTAAGCAGTTGACTCTAGATTACCATTCCATCATTACCGTAACAAATGTATTAAATAACTGTGATAAAAGACAGTCAGTTACCTGTTTCTGGGTTGGTCCTTTCTTTGTGAAGCGCCCACCAGAGAAGAATTCTGGGTACTATAAAATAGCAGGAGGGTGGGAGAGAAATGTGTGTGTGTGAATCAGACCAAACAATCCAAACCCAATACTAAAATAGAGAGGAAAAAGTATCTCTGGGCACTTAATTGTGTTTTGAATACTTACTTTTGTCAGAAGTTTCCTTCCAAAACTAAACTTCACAAGAAGAAGAAATAAAATGCCAGCAAGCAACAGCTTGATAACAGAGCCAAGGCCACCTATGTTCACGTAAGCAGCATACTGAACCTGTGGCAAAAACATATTTTCAGTGATACAGCTTACATTAAAGTGTTTCCATTGATTCCTTTGTGAGAAAAAAGCCCCTTCCTCCAAACTCAGATGAATCTGAATTTGGTAAAAGGTACCTCTTGAAGTAAGGCCTTAAACAACTGCCTCAGTTATAAACAATTCTTTGAGTAACACTTCACTTTACAGTTCATTAGAAGACAATCTAAGCACAGAGTGGTGAAAAGAGTGAGCACAGTAAACAAGAGTGAAAAACCTGAAAGGGTTATGTGCTTTAGTATCTGATTTCAGGCTGCTTTCCTGAAGTCTGCCTTTCCTCCTCTTCGTGCTTTACTTTATGAGAAGCTGAGGCCTTGCATTAGAATGCTGGAATAGTAGTGGCAAGCTTTCTCATTAGTCGTTTCCAAGTACATTTTTAGAGCACTGTCTCGCCTGCACCTCTTAATTGATGCCTGTGATTCTGCACAGCAGTTAGGGTGCCAGTCTTCTCTCAGGAGACCAGGGGAAAAAAACAATAAGCTTAATTTCCACCACCACCACTTCACACTGCCTTTACTCCACACACCAGAGATCCAAGTATGAAGAAAGTCTCTAGATACAAAGTGTCCATGGAAACAGAGGCGGGGGACAAGTCTGCAAGGCTGAGTAGGAATTTGGGGTACAGATGTAGCCTAACCTGTCTTCACTTTGATAAACTGTGCTTTTAAGACATATGATTTTTCCTTGGAAAGATTAGTTACTTAGTGACTAGAGACTTCAGCACGTTTTGAAAAGCTTCTCCCTCCCAGTGTATCCTGAAAACACTCTTACAGACTCAGGCATGTGCTTAACATGGCTTCCAGCGCTTCAGCTCTGAAACCTAGTTTGAATAAGGATGTGCCTGTAACATTTGCACAACAAATTGCATCACCAGCAGAGAAGTTTGATTTAGAGCTTCTTACAGGCACACCATAACCCAAGGCAGACAGCTCAGAGATTTGTTAGCTAGGCTTTCAGGTCTCTTGCTGTTAAGAGGTGGAACTTCTGGTGTTCCAGATCCTAAGTGAGGAGAAATATTATTTACTACTGTGAGGGTGCTGGAACCCTGCAGCAGGCTGCCCAGAGAGGTTGTGAGTCTTCTTCTCTGGATACTTTCAAGACCTGTCTGGATGCATTCCTGTGTGACCTGCCCTGGCGCTCAGTAACTGTCAGAGGTCCCTTCCAACCCCTAACATTCTGTGGTTCTACAAACTTTCTCTAAATGTTTACTACACTATGCTGACATGACTATAGTTACAGACTGCAATTCTGATCTTTTAGAAGCTCTGCTGATACAAAAAAAAAAAAAGCTTCTGCATAGGAACAGAATTTGATGTATTTATCATTCCCCAAAACCATGAAGCCTACCTGTCAAATATTTCATGACTCAAGGCTTTCATTCCCTGCAAATGCATACTGAGAAATCAGGCAGCATGAGAACCCTAGTTACATAACAGACTATATAACTAACAGTATTAGTTATGTAATATTGACTTATCATAAATGATTTGCAGCTTTTAAGCAAGCTCACCAGGCAGAGTATTGAGTAGTATGAAACAGGCCTGTGGTGCCACAAGAAACTGGACCACACTGGGTCAAGTAGATCCCAAAGACGTTCGACACAAGAAGTCGCCTTCTTTACAGGAGCAAAAGTACATCATGGTTCATTACTATTTACCTAACTACAGAAACCCTACACAGATCTTAGGAACTGTCATGACATAAAGGAAGATACATTCAAAGTGCCAATAAAGGCAGAGTAAGAACAGTAACTTACAGGAGTATCCTTCAAATCCAGGTACAAAGAACGCTGAGATCGTTTCACAACGGAAACATCGGATCCCATGAATGGAATGCAATACTCTCTGAATTCTGGACTGTAAAACACAAATCTTCTGCAAACAGAAAAAAGGCAGAAAGTGTTCAGATGTTAGCCAAACTGAAACTGATTGCAACAGTCCCACCAATACTAGATTTTTCTCAAGCTTATTTTTATGACAGTCTTTTTTTTACTGAGCCAAATTTATCCCTGGCTCAAGTCAAAGTTCCATGCACTATAGCAAGGATGAGTTTGATAATCTAAGTAATAATCTCCTCACAATTATTTTTTCCATTCTACTGATCACTTCTGAAATCAAACTGAGAAGTTTGCCATGTCACTACAAGTCTCTTAAAACAAGTTAACTTGAGACTCAGTAAATACTGGGATACGTTCTTTTTTTCCACTCAAACATGAACAAATAAGTAAAATGGTTCTACTTAATGAGCATCTTTCACATCTTATACCTTCTTTTAAGTTTTTCACCAACTACTGGAACGGGGGAATATCCTATCTTTCTTCGAAGGCTCCTCAGGTTGCCTTGATCCGCAGCGCCATAAACAGCTGAATTCCAAGTCCCATCATGCATACGAAGACCCTGGTGACGTACCATGAAACAGTTAAGTAATTCAGTATCTAAAGGTTTCATGTATTATTTTACTAATAATCTTACAATTATTGCATGTGTATTGTGATTACATGCATTAAAGTACACTGAAATGTGGCTGAGTGCCAGGTGCCCCCTAAGCTGCTCTATCACTCCACTTCCTACAAGGGCAGGCAGGGGAGAAAATAGGATGGGGAAAAACACACTCAGAGGTCAAAATAAAGGCAGTTTAACGATGCAAAACCACAGGCTGCATGCAGAAGCAAATGAAAACAAAAGACTTATTCTCTACTTCCCATCAGCAGGTGATGTGCAGCCACTTCCCAGGAAGAAGGGCTTTAGCACACAGTGATTGCTCCAGGAAACAAACATTGTAACAATAAAAGCCCTCCACCTCTCCTCCTTTTATTTTGCTCTAATTGCTGAGCAGAATTCATATGTCATGGAATATCCTTTTGCTTCTATTGAGTCAGCTGTCCTGCCTATGTCCCTTCCCAGGATCTTGCCCACCTCTAGCCTACTGGGTGATGGGGGAGCACTGGAGACAACCTTGATGCTGTGCGAGCTCTGCTCAGCAGTAGCCAGAACACTGCTGTGTTATCCAGACCATTTTAGCTACGAATACAACACACAGCATTACGAAGGCTGCTACAAGGAAAATTAACTCCAGATATTCGTAAGAGCAGGCTATGACTTGGGACCCATCTGTCAAGATGGGTGATCAGGGCAGGTGAAGCAGTATATTCAATTGTTGGGCACCAAAGCTGGCTTGGCTTGTTTTATTTTAATAATGATCTTAGAAGTATCACATATATTGCACGTTATTACAATTATTACATGCACTACACCTCGACCAAACAACTCCAACCAAATAGCCAAAGGCTAGGATTACTGGCTATCATAGTTTACTTGTGTCTGCAAAAACTAAGTATGTCTTGAAACAGCTCAGCACCACAAACTTTAGGTAGACAGCCTATGCAAATAAACCTGACAAAAAGGTGATGGCTTGAGACTTTTATGGGCTTCTAAAGAAGAAAACTCCTGGACTCAATGAATTCCCAACTTGTTCCTTGATTTGAATTAATGTAATGGCACATTCTAATAGGCTGCAGTGAATGTTATCAAGTATATCTCTGAGTTTCCATAAAGATATAAAGTGACTAACGTCAGGTCCAGAGTTCATCTTCAGGAAACTTTCAACAGCAGTTAATGTACCTGTAAGGAAGGACAAAACATTACTTGGTATATACAGTCATTAGTTCAGGAAGCCAGATTGCATGCTGATTGATTTCTTTTGTAAAGTACTCCACAAAGGGCAACTAATATTATCTTTACTCCATTTTTCATTTGCCTTATCTAGTTAATGAGACAATGTAAATAATCGGGGGGGGAATAAAATAATATTAAAAGCCACATTTAATTTTCCTACAAGTTTCAAAATAAAGGCTGAGGTAAGCTATGAAAAATCAAGATGGACTTAGATTTGTTGAGGTTCTTATCAATTAATACACTCAATTCTCTTTATTGAGAGTAATTCTCAATAAACTCTGCACTCAGCCTGTATTTGTGCCTGGGACTGGCCTGACCTAGACGCAGGACCTTGCATTTTGACTTGTCCAACCTCATGCAGTTGGTACTGGCCCACTGCTGAAGCCTGTCAAGATCCTTCTGGATGGCACCCCTTCCCTCAAGTGAGTCCACCACAGCACACAGCTTGGTGTCATCAGCAAACTTGCTGAGGGTACACTTGATGGCACCATCTATGTTGTTGACAAAGATGTTAAACAGCACATCCATGCACCGGCCCAACAGTTCACTGCTGACAACTCACGGTTCTCATCTCTCTGCGAGCAACATTACCTTGAATCCTTCTTCTGCTTAATGACTATTTTCCTCCAATCTAATGGGAGTGTGATTTACTTTTACATTTTTCACTACCAGATCTGGTTGGAACTGGTCAGCTAGTAAAGGCATACCAAAAAAGGGAATAGAAGAGTTTTCACTTAAGCATTGCTGTTGTAGGAAACCAGGTAAAAGCCTATTCTGCATTTCTTCTTCAGCATTAAGGTCACACATAGAAAGTCACCTTTCATCTTGTCTCTGGTGTACAGTACTCCCATATCAGCCGGTATCGAGTCAAAGCCACAGCTTCCAATGACATAGACTCCCTTTTCGGCAGCTTTTCGGTTGTATTTCAGGTACGTTTCTTCCAGAAACTAAAACACAGCCAGAACAAATATTTCAAGCAAAATTCCCTATTTGGCCACACCCACTATTAGCCATCAGCACTTCACCATCTTACCATGGCACCCTACATACTTCAAACCATTCACAAGCATCTTTAAGACAGATATAGATTCCTAACATATGGCCTCAGTCACCGCAGTGCAAAATGTGACCTACACAACATTTATACATGGAATCAAAGCCAGGACTTCAGTAGAATTCAAAATGTTTTCAGCCTGAAAGGCTCTTGTCAAAAAGTAAGAAAATTGTACAACTAATGCACATTAACATACTGGAAAATAATTAACCCCTCTTAAAATGGTAGCTCAAGAGACAGAATTTGTATTCCTTTTCAAAAACATTATAACAGAAAACACACTGAACAAGTAGTCCTTTAACAGATCCTTGATATAGAGTAACATTTTTCTACTGTCCCATACCTGGGGTTCTCCACTGATGTCAATGCAGCTTGCACCATTTTCAACACAAGCATCTACCACAGGCTCCCCAAGGAATCTGTACTGTAGAAGGAAAGAACACCACACATAACAAAATAAAACCTGAACACCACAACTCACCCAACATGCTTGATCTAACATATGTATCTACAATAAAAGCAAACACTTAGGAGCTATTGATTTGGAAATTCTGCCCCCCCCACATTAACTTTGTGAGACCAGCTCAGCTGGAAGCAAATGAAAGCTGTATTTACAAGCAAAACGGCAATCTACAATGGAATGCAAAGAATGTGTACAAAATATACAGTATTCACAAAATTTAGATATTTACAGTTAAAAACAGCACAGGAACTGCCCCCAGTCAGTGACCAGGGAAGCTACTAGCTTCTCCTTTTCTGTTCCTCTACCCCCTGTCCAAAAGGGAGAAGAGAAAGGAGCAAAGTTGTTGTTAGACTTAGCCAAAACACTGCAGCCAAGGTCAAGCAGAAGCAAGTTAGTATCTCTCCAGAGCAATGAAGTATGAAGAGAAGAGATGAGAATTGTTTTGGTACAACCAGTCTTATGGTAGATATCTCTCCAATGAAATGGTTTAGAATTATCCCTATTTTCTTTTTAACACTCAATAGTGATTTAGTTACATTTTATTACTTCTTGCTCAGCTAAAGTTACATTTCTTTGTGGAACACACTGAATTTCACCAGTCTCTTGCATTACCCAGCAAGTGTGACCAGGACCTTCAGCACAAGCCACCCCTCAGACAGGTTTAGCCTCTCCTGAAGGATTAAATACCCAGTTTTCCCCAGCAGATTCTTTCCTCTATCACCAGCAACTCTATGACCATCTAGTTTTCATAACAAATCGATTGTGCAGGTCCAGCTTGATTTACCGAACCAGGCTGCTTGTGCTAGATGTTTTTCCCCAGTTTTTCAAAGATCCACCCCCCATGGCTCTGAGAGGGGTCTTCAGCAACTGTTGCCTCTGCAACTGGGTCTACTGGACTCCACACTGCAGACTTCCATCTCTGCTTGCTTCCAACAGCAGGAACCCTCTGTGAACAAAGCGTATTTCTTTTCATCATCAGAAAGATCACTGTAAGGAGGAGCTTCCTCAGGATGAGTTACTTTCTCCTCTGGAGATTTTATACAGTTAGTGCCTTCTGGCCAATTTGCAATCACTTCCACCAGACCAGGTCTCAAGATTTCCCATTCAAGCTCTGTGTTATCAGACTCATCCACTTAAAGCACATGGCATCTGTTGCATGATGTGAAGAACCTTCACCTTTGAACATCCAATTCAAAACTGGCAATCCAGGAGCTAGCGGGAGGTGTGACTCCATTCCAGTTACTTCAGAAGCAGCTTTTACTCCTTCATAAGCAGCTAAAATCTCTTTCTCTGTTGGAGTATAGTTTTCCCCTGAGCCTTTATAGTCATGACTCCAGAAACAAGTGGACATCCGTGTGTCTCACCTGGAGTTCTCTGCCATAAACACCAGGTTGGACCATTGTCACTTGGAGCTGTGTACAAAATGTTCTTAATGTCTGGACAGGTCCCAAACCCATGGCTTGGGCTACTTCTCGCTTTATCTGGTCAAAGGCCAGAAGCTGGCTGACCATCCCACCTATTCAGGTTTTCACCAAACTGATCACTTAGAGTTGTCCAAATACTCCCATGCGATTACCTCTGTCTGTTTCAGTTTGACCTATTTTGAAATGGCCTCCTTGAAGGATGTCTATTTCTAAGAGCTGAAACTTGTACCCATCTGGAAGAAGAGGAAGCGGCATCATCCTCCTTCACATCATTCCCCCAAGACTTAGGCTTCCATGGGAGGTCATCTCTGGACAGGTACCTCATAAGGGCTGTCAGTATGAGGCATGTCCACAGAGAAACCTTATGAAGGCACCTGTCTAGATGCCTGTCTATTCCAGTGTCTTTCAAGAAAGCACCTAGCTGTGATGCTGACTTGTCACCTACCCCTAAAGCAGGAGTACCTGTGTCATAGCATCTCCCTAACCAGCTCAGTATTGGCTCATTATCTCCTCTAATGTAATCTCTTCTTACATGCCTAATATCCTGCCTGGATGCATTAGCTGACTGTATGTCATCCTTATCTTCCTCATCTTCTTGAATCAGCTGTCCCCATATTCCTGCTGGAATCCTCCATAGGACTTCTTCAAGTTCAGAAGCACCTCCATTAGATCTTAATTTACCAGGGCCCATATCCTGTCCTGCATCTCCACCATCCCCTGGTGGCCTCATTAATTCAGCTAAATCTTTAAGGCAGACTTTCTCTTCCTCCTCAGAGCACCCTTTTTAGCAGGAGGCCCCGGATCATCTTCTACGCCTCCCTTGCGTTTAGCTCAAAACAGCAACCAGCTTCACTGGTGCTGCTTTCAAATTCACAGCAGGATTAGCAGAAACTGCATTGCCAGGCTCTCTTTGGGACCCTGCTGCGGCTGCTTCTGTTCCAGCTGCAGAGGGCGGACGGGTCTTTGTCTCATTAATGGCCACTGCCTGCGAAGCAGTAGCCTCTATTTTAAGTGCTGACGCGGGATCTGCCACCACCAGTACCGCCGCCGCTGCTTGCGCAGGGGCTACGGGCAAAACTGCCAGTGCTGCCACTTTTACTGGTGCAACCAGGTCTGCAGCCGGCACAGTCGCTGCCATTTTAGCGGGGCTAGCTGCTGCTTGAGCAGAGCCAGTTCTGCCTTGGTGTTCGCTGTGGTTCAAAGCGGCTTTCTCCTGCCTGCCTGCTGCTGCAGCTTGTCCTCTCTCTGTATCTTCCTCAGCACTAGAAATCTCTGCATTAGAGTCAGACCTCTTACATCTCCTTCTCTGTCTTAAGACAGAGCAATTAGGTGCATGTCTCTCTCGGTACCGTGCTATCAGCAGGCATACAATTATTATCACTTCTATACAATTATTAGCAGATTCAAGCATAGCAAATAAATCATTTTGGGATCCCAGTTGCTTAGATAGTTCTCTGAAACAGGGATACTGAACTCAAATCTCAGGAGGAACAGTTAAGAGTTGCATTACTATGTTTTCCTAAGCCAATAAAGCCGAGGCAGCAATCACCCAGCATTTTTTAGCTTGCATCTAAACCAAAGGAACAGCTTATATGCTAAATATCTACCTAATTTATCAATCATTGCAGAAACACACCACTTATATAACATCACACTCAACACAGAATATAACAAATGCCACAAACTCCAAAACAGCTTCATTTTGCTTCCTTAATCCGAGCAGGAATTAATCAAGCAATGGCCCCATGTTGATCAGGCGCCAATTAATTTTGTCATGTGACGGGTTGGAAATTCCCTCCCACGTTAACTTTGCAAGACCAGCTCAGCTGGAAGCAAGTGAAAGCTGTATTTACAAGCAAAACTACACTCCACAATGGAATGCAATGAATATGTAAATATCTGTAAATACTGTGTATTTTGTACAATTAACAAACAGCACAAGAACCAACCCCCCTGCCCAAACGGAAGAAGAGAAGGGAGCAGACAAAGTTGCTGTTAGACTTAACCAAAACAATGCAGCCAAGGTCAAACAGAAGCAAGTTAGTATCTCTCCAGAGCAATGAAGCGAGAAGAGACAAGAAAGAAACAATTGTTTTGGTACAACCAGTCTCGTGGTAGATCTCTCCAATGAAATTGTTTAGAATTATCCCTATTTTCTTTTTTAACACTCAATAGTGATTTATTTACATTTTTTTACTTCTCTGCTCAAGATCTGTGAAAAAATTAAGGCATAGCCTAAGCGACCACATTAAAGTGGGGCAAAAAAGCAGTAGTATTTTGGGGGGAGTGGGGAGAAGGAAGAGTGTAACACACTTCACTGGTGAAGGAGTTTGCTGCACTGACTACTCTATCCTGTTTCTCTTACAAGACCACTAAATTTAATACATCTGATCTCAATTTATGCTTTTTGAACTCATTCTTACCGTATTCTCTAATAAAATATTGTTTATTTCAAAGATGTTATGACCCAACTTCTCACTTTCATACTTTGAACCCCTCCTGAATGTGCTGGAAGAACAGCTACTAAAAACTTCAAGGGGATGAAAACTTAAACCAGCAAGTCTATGGGCTTCTTTTCCAGTTCTGCTTTCAACCCTAGCATCACTTCAAAGCTCTTGGCCCAACCCCAAACCCTCCCCATTTCACAACCATTTTTTTAATGCTGCTGTCAAAGACTTAAAAAAACCCAAACCAACCGAACAAACAAACAAACATAAACAAAAAACACCAAAAGTAAAGGCAACCAACCAAGCCTCCTACATTTTAACGAGACCTGCCCACAAATTATGCCATCAGAAAATGCAGTCACCAGAAATCGTGGTGGGAAATATTTAAAGGATCACAATACACGTTTGCACTTCTGGTTCAGTTTCAAAAAGCTAGGTTTCATTGGGACAGCTCCAGACAGTCTGGAGCTCAAAGGTGAGCTGCCGGTAGCTGTCGCAGCAACGCCTGCCCTGAGGAGCACGCAGCTCAGCACCACGCAGCCGAGGAGCGGCGCCTGAGGCTCAGACGCCAGCCCAGGCACCGCCAGGAGAGCCTGGCGAACGCCGTGGGCGCACCGCCCGCATCACCGCACTCACCGGGCCCACGCAGCTGAGCACCAGACGGGTCTGCCTCGCCATGGCGGCCAGCGAAGTCGCGTCGGCCACATCGCACAGCACCACGCCGACCTCCGCGCCGAGCGACGTCTTCCCTGCACACCGGAGACCGCCGTCACCGACACCGCCCGCTGCGCCAACGGACGCGTCCCGTCCCTGTCCGGTCCGACACACCACCTCCCCGGCGCAGCCCCCTCGCTTCGCCTCTCAGCCCTT
The DNA here is from genome assembly GCA_033816785.1 of Picus viridis. NCBI lineage: Eukaryota > Metazoa > Chordata > Aves > Piciformes > Picidae > Picus > Picus viridis. The sequence goes on along the minus strand of CM066578.1, from coordinate 5,840,112 downwards.
CCTCTCACGCCCGTCCACGGATAGCTGCCCACGGACGGTGCCCCGCCGTCTCCCCCGACAAGCGGCACGGTGCCGCACGACCCCTAGCTACGGCCCGTACCCAGCCGCTCGGCCGCCCAGTTTAGCACTTCCTCCAGCTTCTTCTGGCTCCGCCCGGCCACGGCCCAGCGCAGGGGGCCGCACAGCTCCCCATCGGCCACCGTCCGCGCCACCTCCTCCACCACAAACTGGCCGGTGAAGCCCGAGGCCCCAAACACCACCAGGTCGTAGGGCCGCCGGGCCGCCTTGGCCCCGTCGCCGCCACCAGCCGCCATCAGGAGAGGCACCACCGCACTACCAGCCTGTGCCAGGCAGCAACCCCTTTCACGCTCCCTGGCACCAGCCCCGCCCCATCGCGGCGCGAGGCTCCCGTTGGATGCTCGCGGTGGCGTGCAGCTCGCGGGGCTGTGGGCGTGCCCAACCCGGAGGTACTCCGCCCCCAGCGCAGGCGCGCGTCTCCTGCCGCCTGTGACAGCGGGACCTTGGCCGCGCGCCCTGACTGATCGTACGTCACCTTTGCTCTCATTCCGGCAGCCGGGGAAGTAGCAGAGATGCTCCTGCTCCGGGGATTTTTGACATGCTCTGAACAAATAAGAGTACACCTAGATACGGCCATGAGGTTTTAGAGCCCAGCATTCTCAGCACCAATGTTTGTAGAGAGAGGCCGCCATGCCTGGTACTTCAGCAGACGCTGCTTTTACTGATGAGCGCAGCTCATTACTGTGAGTTACTGTCACAAGCATTTCAGCACTGGATGAACTGCAGACTGTTGCTGATCAAGAAGAAAATATTAACTGCCTAGAAGCAATTAAATAATTAGAAAATAAATGTTCTTCTTCCCACCACCAGTCACAGCAAATACTTCTATTTCACTCAACATCACAGACAGAACAACACAAAGTTTGAAGTTCCTATAGTGGTGGGGAGAAACAGTTGATCCTGCAAAGCCAAGACAGTAAAGAGTATTTGCAACTGCCTGACGTGGTGAGGTCTGGTCACATTTTCTGAGTGCTTTGTGGTCAGGCTGCTCATTTGGATTCCAGAGGCTCACAGCAAGTGAATGTGGGAAGCAACCTTGTGAATCCTGTTTGCTGGCCCTTTCTCCCAGGGAGTATCTGCCGTATGTAAACTGTTCCTGACAGATGCCTAATTTGTTTCAAAACCACTGGTGATAGACAGTTTCACACTGTTCGTCAGACAATCTTCTCCAGTGCTTTGTTATATATATGGCTGAAGACAAGAGGCTGGATCTCCAGTAGTTTCAGCCCCATACTATTTCTCCTGTGTCTAGAGGACGTAAGTAAAAGATGTACCTGAGGAGGATATAACAAAGATCCTGCAACAACGGAATCTTCCATGCCTCAGTGTTCCCTAGAGTAAAAAGCACTACTCTGATCTTTCCTCTTCTGAGCTCTCTCTAGGTGGTTTACATTTTTCTTGAAATCTAGTGTCTGCTACTAAGCTTTGTGTTCACATTGTCAGTGCTAAATTGATTGAGAAGGTTATGTAATGTGCCAGAATTTGCTCCTGTTTCTACATGCCCCAATCATTTGCCTTTTTAAAAAAATTGGTTTGCAAGCATCACATTGTTAATGCACTTGCAGCTCATGATCTATGCCACCTCGTCACTGCTGCCTATCAGGCTTTTACCATCTCTTGTGCTGAAGATTAATGTCCTTTTTGAATAAATTCCAAGGCAGCAGGAGATCCGCACCTCTAAGAATTAGAAGCAACTCCTAGAGCAGTGCTGATGCAGCTGTTTGTAGGCCTACAGTCTCAGCTGTATCAGTGAAACAACGCAGTGCAACAAAAAACAAAGAGGGGGAGGGAAGGACAAAGAGGGGGTTTGTGTTCTTTTTAAATCTAGATAATTTTGCTGATCTAATTTACAGAACCACCCTTCAAAACCAGTTTCTTATGTTAGAGGTCACTGAACATCTCATTAGCCAAGCTGGTTCCTTACTACTGTCCTGTCCTTCCTACACACTGGGATAATTTCCAGCTGTGCTCATAATACTGTTGAACTCCTTTAAGCTACTTGCCTCTTATGCTAATTTTTCTCTTCTGCCACCAGTTCTCAAAGTCAAGACTGTTTTCTTTGAGGCCACTGTCTTTGGCCTTCCACTTTCCTTTTTCCTTGGCTGGAGAGCGGCCAGGCAGAGAGGGACCTGGGGGTACTGGTTGATGGGAGGCTGAACATGAGCCTGCAGTGTGCCCAGGCAGCCAAGAGGGCCAATGGCATCCTGGCCTGCATCAGGAACAGTGTGGCCAGCAGGAGCAGGGAGGTCATTGTGCCCCTGTACACTGCACTGGTTAGGCCGCACCTCGAGTCCTGTGTCCAGTTCTGGGCCCCTCAGTTTAGGAAGGATGTTGTCTTGCTGGAACGTGTCCAGAGAAGGGCAACAAAGTTGGTGAGGGGTTTGGAACACAAGCCCTATGAGAAGAGGCTGAGGGAGCTGGGGTTGCTTAGCCTGGAGAAGAGGAGACTGAGGGGTGACCTTATTGCTCTCTACAACTGCCTGAAGGGAGGTTGTAGCCAGGCAGAGGTTGGTCTCTTCTCCCAGGCAGCCAGCACCAGAACAAGAGGACACAGTCTCAAGCTGCGCCAGGGCAGGTTTAGACTGGACGTTAGGAAGAAGTTCTATACAGAGAGAGTGATTGCCCATTGGAATGGGCTGCCCGGGGAGGTGGTGGAGTCACCTTCATTGGAGGTGTTCAGGAGGAGACTTGATGGGGTGCTTGGTGCCATGATCTAGTTGTTTGGGTGGGTTGGATTGGTTGATAGGTTGGATGCGATGATCTTGAAGGTCTCTTCCAACCTGGTTTATTGTACTGTATTGTATTGTATTGTCTTATTGTATTGTATTGTCCTGGTGCCAGTCCCAAGCAGCTCTCTTGCAAAAAATCTTCTCAGGCTTTCTGCTTTTTTACCAGAGTACTTAAGACTGTCTTAAGTGGTTTGGATTATTTTTCTAACACATACCAGTATTTTAGTATCCTCCATCAAAAAAGACTCCTAAGGTGTGGCACACAAACATTTTTACATGTTTAAGGGAAAAGTCAGCTTACATGGCAGCAGTAGTGGATTCCACATCTGCTGTGTGCTGACTCTTGTCTGACCAAGAACAAATACATTCACGTGAACAATGACTGTGTGATGTGGGGAGGACTGCCTGATGGCAGGTAGCTACCTGACCACAAGGGAAGCACATTTATAAAGGTATTTACTCATTAATCACATTCCTGATCATTAGATAAGAATATTAATTAAACACTTTCACAACAGCAATTGTAGTGAACAGAACCTCACCGTTGTACATTGTGCATTCAGTTGCTCCTCTCAAAATGCCTCCAACAGCAACCCAAGTATCACAGTATCACAGTATCACCAAGGTTGGAAGAGACCTCAAAGATCATCGAGTCCAACCTGTCACCACAGACCTCATGACTAGACCATGGCATCAAGTGCCACGTCCAATCCCCTCTTGAACAGCTCCAGAGATGATGACTCCACCACCTCCCTGGGCAGCACATTCCAATGATGAATGACTCTCTCAGTGAAGAACTTTCTCCTCACCTCGAGCCTAAACTTCCCCTGGTGCAGCTTGAGACTGTGTCCTCTTGTTCTGGTGCTGGTTGCTAGAGAGAAGAGACCAACCCCTTCCTGGCTACAACCACCTTTCAGGGAGTTGTAGAGAGCAATGAGGTCACCCTTGAGCCTCCAGGCTGAAGAATCCCAGCTCCCTCAGCCTCTCCTCATAGGGCTTGTGCTCAAGGCCTCTCCCCAGCCTTGTTGCCCTTCTCTGGACACCTTCAAGTGTCTCGATGTCCTTCCTAAACTGAGGGGCCCAGAACTGAACACAGGACTCAAGGTGTGGCCTAACCAAAGCAGAGTACAGGGGCACAATGACCTCCCTGCTCCTGCTGGCCACACTATTGCTAATGCAGGCCAGGATGCCATTGGCCTTCTTGGCCACCTGGGCACACTGCTGGGTCATGTTTAGGCAGCTGTCAACCAGCACCCCCAGGTCCCTCTCTGTTTGGCAGCTCTCCAGCCACTCCGACCCCAGCCTGTAGGTCTGCATAGGATTGCTGTGGCCAAAGCGCAGCACTCAGCACTTGGACTTGTTGGATGCCATCCTGCTGGACTTTGCCCATCTGTACAGTCAGTCAAGGTCCCTCTGCAGTAGTGCCTGAACCTACACATGCAACTCAGGATGATGAAGCAAGGAAAGATAAAGAGGAAAAAAAATAAGATAAAGCACAAGGTATTGATGAAACCTAATGTGCTTTAGGTAGGTGAGTGGGTTAAGTTGTGTGCCCGCAGTAAACAGGCAAATGAGAAAGGTTGGACTCTCAGTGAGGTGCATTACTCAGAGAAGGAAGTAGAGCTTCTGAGGTAGATTCACTGGTTTGTAGGAGGAGAATGTGCACCAGAAGGACATCAGTACATGGATCTGAGGATTTTTACATGATGAAGGGAAAGGAATGCACTTGGAGAGAAGAAGCAGGCAGGATGAAAAATAAACCTCTTTTGACCCATTTTTAGGTTCTGGATGTGAGAAATGAGCTCAAATACAGTTTATTGTAAAACAAAGGCAAACAGCGCTGGGCACACAGCAGATTAGCTAGAGGCATGCCATAACAACACGAGTTGAGCTTGTATAGATGTCAAACTTACACATACTCATAAATAGCTCCACAAATCCCTTTACATTTCCCAAGTATGCTCCCCCCATCCCCCGTCCCACCTGTTGTTGGCTGTGGTCTTCAGGGCTGGGATAACAGTTGCACTCTTGACCTGGCCAGTCTCCGATATCTCGATGCCTCACCCTCCCTCCATTTCGCTCCCAATACGCATCCTAGACAACACAGACTGCAAGCAGCCAATCAACTTAAGGATCGAACCCCGCAGCCCCCAGCAACGCCTGGCACCCACCTTCCCCTTCTGAAAGCCAAATATAACAATTTCTCACATGGAGAAAAAGTATTCTAGTAATATCTACCAGTGCTGAGGAGAATATTAAAGTTTGAGACCTCCCTGCCCCAGTTAAGTATTGATTTGCAAATAATCTGCAATCGAAGTGCACTTCTCATAATGCAGGCTACACAGTTGCCCGCACAGAAACACAGAAGTCCTCTCTAGGCTCAGAAACTGTGTCTGAGCTCCCTCTAGTGAGTTATGATGCTTTCCTCGGCTCAAAGATCCCCACCAGCTGCCACGTACCTATGGACCTAAGGGCTAAATTAAAATCCAAATCCTTCCAAAACAAATAAACAGGCAAAGATTCTTTTTACCTGTCCTGTAACAATTCACATCAATGCTGCTTCACAAATCTAAGTTATTTTCAGACATTTCCATAAAAGTAGGAAAAAAAAAAAAAAAAATCAAGTGCAGTTTTAAGGTCTTAGAGACAAATTGAAATTAGACTGTTTCCAAAGCACTTGCAAAACAAAACAAAACCCCAAACACACACACATGCAGTAGAACCCACAACAAACCCAAACATTAAAATAGACATTAAAAATTCTCCTGGAACATGCAGCTTGAAATGTGGGTTGATCTTGATGACATTTCTCTGCCTGACAGTTTAATTATTCTCTCCTGGAATGAGGAATGGAAGGGGCCTTTCTGTGTAATGTGCTTAAGCTACAGAGGCCACAAAGTGTTGGCCCAGCTCCATTGTACAGGCACGCACACCTACCCACAACAGGGAAGAAGGAATGCTTTTACTACATCAGTGCTTGGTTATCTTGTGGTCAGCGTAAGTCCTCCAGCTCTACTGGTGATTTGCTGTGAATTTACTTCACCTGTCTCTATAACATATGAGATCCTGTGTCTTGGTTGTAACTTCTTGTCTAGGCACTACTGCTACAGCAAGCTGTGGACGTCAGCATTGCCTTTTTTACAATACAATACAATACAATACAATACAATACAATACAATACACCAGGTTGAAAGAGACCTTCAAGATTGTTGCGTCCAACCCATCAACCAATCCAACCCACCTAAACAACTAAACCATGCAGCCAAGCACCCCATCAAGTCTCCTCCTGAACACCTCCAATGAAGGTGACTCCACCACCTCCATGGGTAGCCGATTCCAATGGGCAATCACTCTCTCTGTGTAGAACTTCTTCCTAACCTCCAGTCTAACCCTCCCCTGGCGCAGCTTGAGACTATGTCCTCTTGTTCTGGTGCTGGTTGCCTGGGAGAAGAGGCCATCCTCTGCCTGGCTACAACCTCCCTTCAGGTAGTTGTAGAGAGCAGTAAGGTCACCCCTCAGTCTCCTCTTCTCCAGGCTAAGCAACCCCAGCTCCCTCAGCCTTTCCTCATAGGGCTTGTGCTCAAGGCCTCTCCCCAGCCTTGTTGCCCTTCTCTGGACACATTCAAGAGTCTCAATGTCCTTCCTAAACTGAGGGGCCCAGAACTGGACACAGGACTCAAGGTGTGGCCTGTCCTTGCACTGCCCTGCCCAACTGAGAGCTCATTTCCTGAGTTCTCAAATCTATGTACACATTTACCAGTGGGCATAACAGCAGCCATAAAGTTAATCAGAGCAGGATGAGAAATTGTGATCCTATCAGCCAAGTACGCGTGAAAGCTGTAGAAGAAGTTAGTTTACTCAAATGAGGAAGACAATGAAGAACTGGAGATTTGCATTTAACATCATTGAGCAGCAGTATTTCCCTGCTCACCACATCAGGCTCATCACAGGCTCACCAATAGGAGGTTTGTTCACCTGTTTTTACAAGAACAAGCAAACAAACAAACAAACAAAAACCAACCAAAAAAACCAACCAACCAAAAAGTCTCAGGGGAGGAAGCAGCCAAAGGCTGTGGTAGTAGAAACCACTGCACTGTTTCGTCTACCTCCCAATAGTTCATGCATTTTAATTTCATGAGATGCATCCCAGAGCTCTGAAGGCATTGGCTGATGTAGCTGCAAAGCCACTTTCCATGATATCATGACATTTGAAAAGTCCTGGCAGTCAGGTGAAGTCCCTGGAGCCTGGAAGAAGGGAAACATGACAACCTTTTTTTAAAAAGGGTAATAAACAAAGGCCCATGGAAATTACAAGCCTCACCTCTGTGCCTGGGAAGTGTGGTGAAGGCACATTCTACCCAGATACTAGATCTGGTCCCAGCATGTGGACAGCTTTCCCCTCCCTCAGGAGGAAGACAAAAGCCAAGGCATTAGCCAGGCCAGCACGCACCCAGCGCATGCAGTGCTTGTGCAAACACCAAGCATGGCGTAATTCCAGCTTCACGCTGTCTATAGGCTGAAGCCAGTTGTCTATGAGAGTGCCCACAGGTCAAACCCAGCCTCGAGGAATCTGTAAGTATTACCCCTGTTGGTAAACAAGTTGCCCCCTCTTTCACTTTGTCTCTGTACTTGCTCGAGAAAGCAGCTCTCGAGCCGCAGCCTCTGCCATTGAGCTTATTGTTGTTAGCTTCTATCATCCATGCACGCATACTGAAGCCTCTGCATCGTGAGCAGCACTCTGATCGTGAGGATCTCCCCAGAGGGAGTACCTTCGCTGAGGCCGAGAAGCCAGCGGCGTTACAGCCAGTCGTACTGACCGGGAGAGCCCGCCGTGTTACCAATACCAGAAGACTGGACTAGCCCCCGAGGGTAAGATCTGCCCAGCTGTTGGGGAGAAGGGACTTGATCGAGACCGAGTCCGCATATGCCCAGCCCCGCCACAGCGGGAGAAGAGCCGCCACGTGTGCCGCTCTGAGCCCTGTAAACCCCAGGGAAGACTAAAGCATTGTTCGTGCCTATACTGCACTGAACCCGGGACCATTCCGAGAGTCCTGCTGTTCCTTTAAGGCCAGTAACCGGCAACGGTCGCCCCGCCCTGCCGTGCGAGCCGACTCCCAGGGCCGACCCCACGGGCCGAACCCGACCAGGACCTATCCCTATTGGCTGGGGGGAACCAACCGAGTCCTGAAGGGAACCTGCTTCCGAGCTAAGCCCAGGTTCCAGCATTCCCTCTCCACTGCTGCGGAGAGAGGAGACAGTACCCAACACCACCGTCCAACTCGACTAGGAACCAGTCCAGCGGCAGTAGTCGGCCAGACCCCCACCTTGCTACAAACAACAGCTACAGAGTATCTTCCACGTGCTTTCCACCCACTAGCACTCAGTTCAAAATATCCGCGTGTAGCAGAGTCATCGCTGACGCACGGAAAGATTGTAATATTGCTGTATATAGCCAGAAGCCGCCCGCGTTCCGCCGAGTCGTCATCTAGTGGCCAAGTGGCGGAACTGCACCATTCATTATATCAAATCTAGAATTAGTCTGTAGATAGTTTGAGTTTTAATCATAACACTAAGCCACTTATGGAATGTATTTCACGAACGTGAACTAGAACATGTTTATAAGTTGTTGATTCATCGGTTATTAATAATTTGATAATAAAAATAATATTTTCCTAATTCATATTTCCTAATAATAAATTTAATATCTGAAAGGGACCTACAGGAAGGCTGGGGAAGGACTATTTAGAAGGGCTTGTAGCAACAGGACGAGGGGCAATAGTTATAAAATGGAGCAGGGTAGATTTAGGTTAGACATAAGGAAGAAGTCCTTTACAATGACAGTGGTAAAATACTGGAACAGTTTGCCCAGTGGTTGAGGCCCTGTCCATGTGTATATTCAAGATCAGACTTGATGTGGCCCTGGGCAGCCTGATCTAATCGGAAGGGTCCCTGATGACTGCAGGGGGGTTGGACAAGATGACCTTTGAGGGCCCCTTCCAATCTGATGCAATCTGTAAAACTGTAAATGGTATTTTTCAAAGCAGCAGCTCTATCCTCTCCTAAAAATTCAGTGGTACCTGAGGCTTCCAAGGACAGCAACAGCCCCAGTCTGTGCTCAGTCACCAGCTCTCCCAGCTGCCTACAACACACAAAGTTCCTAAGGTTCATTTTAAGCTGGAATGACTAATGCTGAATATGCTGTGATACAAAACAAGAAATACAGCATGTGGCATGAAATCAGGACCACCCTGGTCAGATTCCGTGTCAGAGGAAGCGCATAATGTTGATACTGTTTGGCCTGCAGCTACGGAAGTACACAAGAAAAGGCACAAACCCAAGCTAATGGCCTTGTTAAAAAATGACACATTGCTAAACCAAAGTAAGTGCTGATGTAGCACCACCAAAGGCTCTTTAATGGGTCTGGAGACAGAATCCCCTGACCTTTCATTACATACCTAACTGCAATACCTGCCCCTGCAGAAGAAAGCTTATTTCTAATGACCATTCTCCTATGTGTTATGATGGTTCTATGCCTGTGGTAAACATTAAAAGCCCTTACTTGTCCTTGTCCTTTTTTAATACTGCACACTGGAATTTTTTTTAAATGAAAAATGACCACCCTTCTTTATTGGAATAAATAACAAGATGCAGCAGGTGAAGCTGAAGCTGAAACTAGGACATTCTAGCTTAAAAATAACTCATTAGGATTTAAGCATGCAAGTAACCTGAAAACATGCCAGAGATGCTCATCAGAATTACCGGTTAGAGACAGATGTTAAATCTGCAGGTCTGGTTCAGAGAACATTACAAGTAACCTGGCATTTGGTCCTACGAATTAATGAGATCGGTGGGTGGCACACGGCTGTGCACTGAAATAAGCCAGCGCGGGGCAAACACCACTCGTGGCTTCGACCTGAGCAGCAGGCTTGTGCTGTGATCAGCTGTGATAGCCGTCCGCGGTGGGCTTATCTTCGTCTCTCAAACACTTCCGTCCTTCCCTGCATTTGCGTGTGACCGGAATGCCAACAGAAACAAAAAGTGGCGTTATTCCACGCAGTTCCGTTTCAGCCGAGCGGCCGCTTCACCGAACCCAGGATCCTCCTCCCGCATCGCCTGGCCGCCCGGCGATGACGCCACGGAACGGCGTCGGGAGCCGCAGCGCTGAGCCCGGCGGCCGCATAGCCAGCAGGTGGCAGCACTTGTTTGCGTGCTTGCTTGCTTGCTTGTGTCGCCTCTGGCGTGCCGCAGCTTCCCCTTTGTGTGCTCTGCTGACGTCGGAGTGCCGGCCCCGCCAGCGTGCCCTGCCCTAGTTAGGACAGCTTTCCGACCTAGGGGTCACGGCTGTTTGCTTTGATTTAAGTAGGGAGGGAATAGGAAAAACCCAGAGAAGGGTAAAGTGTGTAAAAGTGTCTATTTTTAAAGCAGCCACCTGGAAAGTACCTGCTGTGCAGAGGTCTTCTGTACTGAAATGAAAATCTGAACGCTTTGGTTTTGAGGTGTCTGCTTAAACCAGGCGTTAGTGTTTCGCTTCTGATCAGCATTCGCAGAGCTCTCTCAGGACTCAGCCCACACACATACCCCACTTTCCCTGTCTCGAGGGGACAGCATGGAAGAGGGAAGGAATGAACACGCAAATAATAATCTCTGCCAAGAATAAGACTGACGATGTACACACAAATAGAGTAAACACAATAAGAATGCACTCTGGCCTCTTGCTTAAACAAGGTCGTCTCTAGCTTTACCCTCTGTCATCCTCCAGTTCCTAGAAGACATCAAGTTGTGCCTAGAGCTTACTCCCTCAGTCTCCAGTCTCTACTTATGCCCTTTTCTAATTTGTCTCCTCTTTGTGTTCTCTCTGGTGAGCCTGAAACTGCTGCATTTGCAGACAGAACTCAGACAACATGACCTCACACAGTTACCCATAGTTTACTGATGGACAAAATGGAAGAAGACATCTCCTCAGTTTGATGTGGCAACATATTGCCAAGAATTCATTTTGTCTTTCAAAAACTGGAAGCACAATTTTTTTTGGTTGCAAATAACCAAAAAGTCCTTCTCAGGTGTCTTCCTCAGAGAACACTTGGAGCATATCCAAGGCCTTCAGGCTTAGGGCTTGATGCAAAACATCTTAATAAAGTCTTAAGCTTTGCAACATCTGTTTTGCTGGCTGAGTGACTGACATAACGCTGTTTTATGGATATAAACAAGTAATATCTGTGTATGCTATAATGGACGATAAATATTGACCCTGATATATTCATATACAATGAATAGGTAGGAAAAATAATCAAACAAATCTAATGAAGATGAGGCTTTCTATATTTAACTTGTAGTTTCTGAGTCTCCAAGCTTCTTGAAACATTTGTTTCTCCATAGCCACAAGGGACAGAAATATTTTTATTCAAAAGCTTGGACTCTGGTAAGAACATACACCCATTAGACAAGACTACAAAACTACCATTGGACTGGGGGTGAAACATGAAATGCTGGAAATAGAACACACACAGGAGGGCTTCAGCTCTGATTATCAATCTTCTAGAAGCAAGTGATTGCATAAAATGTCTGAAATCTCAGCAAATAAATTGTGCAATCACTTAGCAGCAGATGAGGATTCTGGACAGCAAGAAGGATAGCCCTAAACGACCCTTAGGATGAGTTTCTCTCTCATTCAAATCTAAATGATATAGCTGCAGTGTTTCAAATTTTATTCCCTCCCATTCCCCTGGGCACCTTTTCTTTCTCCTAGGCTGAGCTAGCCTCACTATTAAATACAGCTGCCTCTCTCCCACACTCTCAGTTCCCTACGGCAGCTGTACAGAATGCCAAGAGACTCTGGTGGGTATGGACAGCACAGAGGTCTCCACGGACTGTTTCTAAATACATGCTTGGAAGGGGAAACAGCATAAACATTTGTAGTGAACATGTTATTTCAAGCTGCATTAATCACCAAACAGTTCCAGGAATGTTGCTGTGTGGATCTTGCCACCATAGAAACCTCCTTGAGGCACTTGGGGAATTTGTCCAAGATTCCATAAAACTTCTGGTCAAGAAGCAATACCTTGGACCTGCATCCAAATATCAAACATAGTCAGAAAAAGATGAACTTACCTGGAGTCTACTAGAATTTGTAACTACTAACAGTTTAGCTTTTCTTGCCTATACAAAAGGTTTACGCTGGCTCAACTGTCCAGGAAATTAGCTATGCATCGATGAAACCTGGACAAATTCCTATTACAGGTGGAACCAAAAAAGTCATAGGCATCACCCTGACAGCTTTAACTTCTTGTCCAAGGTCAGTTTGATTCAGCTCCTCTCCAAACCCTGTTGGGAGTTGAACAATTTGCTAAGAAACTTTGAGGGAACTGATTGATCCTTCGAGGTCTGCCAAAGGAAAAGCAAGAAAGCAAGATTCAGTCATCTAGAGGGGATGGCAGGGCAAGTGGGGCAGGCAGAGCAGGGAGCTCTCAAGAATCACCCAGATAACCTGCTTTTGTCTTCCACTTTTTAAGAGATGCTCAATTCTGCACAGTGTAGCAGAATTGAGGCCCTGTCCCTGGAGGTGTTTAAGACCAGGCTGGATGAGGCTCTGGCCACCCTGATCTAGTGTGGGGTGTCCCTGCCCATGGCAGGCAGGTTGGAACTAGATGATCCTTGTGGTCCCTTCCAACCCTGACTGATACTATGATACTAACCAATTACACAACATAGGCTTCAACCTTCTAATTATTGTGGATGCTTCTGCCTCAGTGTTGCTGGAGGGAAACATTCATGCAGGGAAGCCATGGTATCTGTGACAGCAGCATCATGTGCCACCCGGATCAAACACCAACTCATGGCTAAATTTTAGAGTCACACTTCCTGGTGGTAATTGCACCTTACAATTAAAAAAGAATCATCATCAAGGCTGTGTGCAAACAAAATGCTTTCATGTGAAACAAGGAACTCATTAAGCAAAACGCTGTGTAACATTTATTAATAATCTATAGCATGTATGTTTAAAAAGGCTAATTATTTTAAGGGCCAAATGATGAAACTTCTGTGATAATGAATAGTCTAATCTTTCGTAACTGGATCTAGGTCACCAACAAATTACATTACCCAGCCAGCATGAAAGATATGAATTGCAGGGAAATGAAAAGCTGCTATTAAAATAGATTTCCAGCCTGTCTTGCTAAGCCACCTGGAAGGGAAAACCCAGTAATACCTGGATATTAGTGTCATGAAAAGGAACTAGCCAGTGTCATGCTACTTTCCAGTGCCTGAACTGCAGCATTGTAAGTATCAAAGAGGTGAAATTTACACCAGGATAGTAAGATATAGAATCATAGAATGCATTGAGTTGCAAGGGACCTTTAAAGGTCATCTAGTACAAGCCCCTTGCAGTGAGCAGGGACATCCCCAACTAGACCAGATTGCTCAGGGCCATGTCAAGCTTGACCTTGAATGTCTTCAAGGATGAGGCCTCTACCACCTCCCTTGGCAACCAGTTCCAGTGTGCCACCACCCTCATAGTAAAAGCACTTCTTCCTAATGTCCAATCTACATCTACTCTTCTCTAGTTTAAAACCATTTCCCCTTGTCCTAGTGCTATATGCTCTTGTAAACAGTCCCTCCCCAGCTTTCTTGTAGGCCCCTTTCATAGGTACTGGAAGGCCACTATAAAGGTCTCCCCAGTGCTTTTTTCCCCAGACTGGGGAACTGACTCCAGCTGAGGTATCTCTGTGGAGTAGAGGGGCAGAACCGCTTCCCTTGACCTGCTGGTCACACTTCATTTGATGCAGCCCAGGATGCAGTTGGCCTTATGGGCTGCAAGGTGCATTGTTGGCTGGTGTACAGCTGATTCTGATGGAGCTGCGTATTTTAAAGTAACACAGCTCCTTTGCTGCTTCTCTGAAGAGCACATTTATTAAGACTTTAAAGTCAGTGCCTCCGATCCCAGAAATAAAGCTGCTTGTACTTTGTGATTTGGGCTTTCAGTTTATTTATTTATGTGTTATGATGCTCACTTTAATTGCATTAACATATACTGTTGCCTCCAAGGACTCCTGTTCATGCAGTCACTGGGAAGCTATTCAATATTCTTTTTGCCTTCCTTGCATTCAAGTCTTCGTTAAAATGCCTCCTCCACATCAGGTTCTGCTTATGAAACTGTTCACTTGAGGTGATGGATTAGCACTAATTTGACTACAGTGTTTGAAGGCTTTCTTGTAAATGTTGATGCATTGCCTTACAAAAATTGAAGACTTGATCTCTGCCAACGAGTTTGCATAACTTGAGTGAAGGCTGTGCCACAATGTGCCTTAAACTACTGCAAGCTGGGACAAGTACAGGTATCATGCATAGGCCATTTGTTGGTTTGAAGACCATTTTGAAATTCAAATGTAGTTACACTGGAAATCTGCAGTACACATAAATAAAATTATTCTTCCTAAGGAGAAAAACCTCAGAAGGAAGAAAATAACTTATCTTAATAATAGTATGCATTCCTGGTGACCTTTCAATCCTAGCCTATCAGTAACGTACTTTAAAAAACCTGATGCTGCTCACAGAAGCAGCAGCAGCAGCAGGAGACTGTGGCTTCTTTTCTGTGGAATGAGATATTTGAGGTCAAGAGACAACAAGGAACAAGAAATAGCCTAAAGAAAGGATTCTCTTCTTTCTCTCTCCCTCCCCTGTTTGAATAAGCTGGCAGCAATGAGTATTTCACCACAAGGAGAATCCCAGTCATGCGACCTATTTTCATCTAATTACATTACATGACCTACCTGTAACCTCCTCCTGCTAAAGGTATTCTTTCCCATTTAGTCACGTGTGCCTTGGACATCATGACACGTGCTGAAAAGCAGTACCTCACCGAGCTGTGCTAAGCACCTCAGCTTATGAAGATCTAACAATAAATTTTAACAGGGGTGATAGGATTATTCATCTAACATCCATTTCTGGCTTTCCTGTATGACACAGGGATGGGCAGCGTTCAGTGGTGGCTTCTCTTCATTTGGTATTCCCAGCATCAGCTGAAAAGAATAGGCCATGCTTGGTTCTAAAAAATGAGTGCACAGAAAACTAATGATAGCACTGAAAAATGGGTGCTAGCTGCTGTGACCGTATTCTTTCTCTGTTTCAGTAAGAGATCAAGATGGCATCCCTGTTCTCTGTCACCAGCTGGTACATATTTGGAAGGAAATGGGCAAAAGCTGTTACATCTAACTTCTGCACAAACCCCCACTTACAAAAAGGGAAAAAACACAGAACCAGCAGGCAAGATGTCCGAATCTTTCTGCAGTTAAGGATAGTTTCTGTAGCTAGTATCTGTGACAGAAGCGTGCTTCTGGAGGTGACTGCACTAGGGATTTTCTATGTTGTGTTTGGACCAGAAGCCGTATCTTAATTTGGTTGATTTTTCCCTTTATGCCAATCTTTCAACATTCTTGTTGAGATTTCCAGTGAATAGCTTTTTATGGGCTGTATCCCAGTGAACTCGAGAATCTAAATCATTAAATCCCCATGAGTCCTGTAACTACAGAGTCAGTCAGCCAGCAGCAAAAAGCTTAATTGCTATAAATGCCAATAGTCTGGGGGAGACTTTCTGATTCTCTCTCAAATTTTCTAGTAAGAACATTTTTAAAAACAACCTGGTTGCATTTTTCACATTCTTCCTGCCCTCCCCCCTCCTTCCCTAACCACTGGTAATATTGAAACATTAAATGCTCTGCTCTATTGTGGGGAGTATAAAGTGAGAAGAATTAACAAGCCTTTATATTGCAGATCCCAGATACTGAAATCCGTGAAGCAACTGGCTTTACCCCTCACTCCCACAGGCAAATGCTAAGACGCAAAAGTAGTTTATAGTCCTACAGGTAGTTCAAAACAGCTGCAAAATCTCACAGTATAGCCATTGTCTTGCTAAAAAAAAAAAAAAGACAAAAGCTAAACTCAGATGCATTTTATTTGTCTGATGGCACAGCACAAAACCTGGCAAGAGTACAAAGTGTATCTTCCTATTTTTAACACATCTTTCCTACAGCCCTTCTGAAACTGCTGGTATATTCATAGAAAACATAAAGAAGAACAGAACAGAACAGAACAGAACAGAACAGAACAGAACAGAATAGAATAGAATAGAATAGAATAGAATAGAATACGAATAGAATAGACCAGACCAGACCAGGTTGGAAGAGACCTTCATCATGTCCAACCTATCATCCAACAGCATCTAATCAACTAAACCATGGCACCAAGCACCCCAGCTTCCATTTGCTTCCGACTGAGTTAGTCTGGCAAAGTTAACTGGGGGTGGGGTGTGAATTTCAACCCACCACCTAAAGCAATACAATCTCAGGACACTGCTTGATCTGGTAACAGAGCATTTGCAGTCATAGCTGCTACTCTCCTACAGAGGGAGTTACATGGCAAAGACCATCTCCTCCAGACTTGCATGGAGGCATGTGCCGCCTACCTCAACTCTAGCTGCAGGAGTGGATGGAAAGACAAAGTGTTTTGGAATTCATGACTAAAAGTCTAAAGGTCTTTCTAGACAACTCATGGCTGTTCTGTTTTGTTATGAGAGACCTGCAGCTGCTGGTCATCTCAGTGGTTAAAGGAGAAAAAGGAAGAATACTTTGCCTCTCTGGCTGCTCTATACTGAAAAATGAAAGGTCGCAGTACGAAGACGAATTAAACGCCAGGCTGAGCTAGCAGCATGGGTGGGCTGTGCAAAGTTTGCTCTGCAATGCAAAATTCATCCAGGCCACTGAAAATAGCGTTTCATCAGCCTACTACATGAGTCAACAGAGGTGGCTCTTTTTAGTGGGGCTGTTTTATAATATATGAGTGACTTACTGCTAATGGCCATCTATTTTGCCTTTCTAGGTAAACCATGGGCCATTACCCAGCAGTGAATTGGCTCAGAAAAGCAATGCCCTATTTATAGAGAAATGTAAAAGACAGTACATGAGGAAAGAAAAATGACCCTGCTTCATTTTCCTCTTTGCTTTCAACAAAGAGAAAGGTTTCAATAATGCAATAATTGAGCAGGAAATAAAATATATCATTAAAAGCATTCTGAGGGATGCCAAGGACATTTGACATTATTTTCGTCTTTCACATTTCCAGACAGTGATGACAACATCCACTTTACAGTAAAAACATTTCTGTGCCTCAGAAGAACTTCACTTCTGCTGGGAGGCAGAATCTGGTGATTGCTCCTTCTTTCCACATCACTTTGTTTCCTCACTTTTGGCACAGCAATAGTTATTGTGTGAAGCTCAGCAGAGCTGCAAGCTTGGGGCTTGAGTTTTTCAATAGGATTCTCAATAGGGCCTGCTCTGCTGAGCATTGTTACTTTCCTGGTAGTTAACAGAGCATGAGTAGTAAGGGTTAGATGGTGAAAGGTGAAGTGATTGCAGATAGCCTGAGCCTCATTTTCTGATGGTAAGAGTTGCCATTATCCTATGTGTTTCCATGCAGCTGATTTGATTTACTTTAGCACGTGTAAATAGCAACCAGCTATCATGCCTATGATGATATCAAGTACTAAAAATATGCTAAAATGGCATTGGGACTGAGGGCTACATACTAAAAAAGGAAATTACTCTCTTGACTCAATTTTAATTCCTTAAGATCACGATAAAATTTACAAGAACATAAAAATATCTTTAATGAATGTCTTCAAAGCTGTATGAAGTCACAGATACTGTGAACAACAGAGTACTCACTTATCTTCCCTAATTGGTGTTCTTAGTGAGAAGCAGAACCAGGCAAAAGATCAGAAGATAGGATTTTAAGTCCTGCTTTGCTTCTTCCTGCTATGTAACCTTGTGCAAACCACTTGAGTTCCTCCTACAGAAACCTGCAATGAATTCAGCAGTATTTTAACCATTAGTCTCTCTCCTCCCTGATGTCATTAAAAAATTGAGAACTTCTTCCTGTTTCCATAAAATCTGATTGGAAAAAAACCCAGCATCACTGATCAGTATTGTCATTGCAAATGTTTGTAATCCTTTACCCTTTTATTAAAATCATCTTTGGTCAAAAGTCTTTATGACATTCATTCTGCAGCCTTTCTGCCCATCATATAATCAGTCTTTAGCTTTCAACAACCCTGAGAATTTGTTTCCCCTTAGTTAATTTACTAATGTACATGTAAAGCCTCAGATCCTTGAATAGCCACCAAGAAATCTTAGTATAGAATTTGTAAATCTTTTCAAATATGCTCCTGCCTGTTAATCATGGTGGGCCTTTTTGAAGCCACATTGCTAGCTACTACGATGCTAGATAGCAACATTTTGTCTTCCTGAAATTGACTGTATAGATCCTCAGTGATTCAAACCTTTTGCTCTCTTCTTTTCTGCAAGCCCTTCTATAGCGCACTGAATTCAGCTAGCTCAGGAAAAGCAGTGTGAAAATATTCTTGCTACTCCCATGGCCTCAGAGACTATCTACCAAGTTAATTAAAAATTCAGACAGAACTATTAAGCTGTACAAGTGTGAGGATGCTCAGCATGTGGCAAGCTTCATGTTAACCCTGTCAAAAAGCATGAATTACAGTTCCTGGAGAAGTGGAGGAATTGACATAATGCTGTCTCTAGTACAAGATCTTAGGGAAAACCAATGAATGGTTCCTAAATGAAAGTAAAAAAAGTACATATTCAGGTGTAAATTTATGTGGGATGTAACAACATCATCATGTTGCTCAGCTTGTGTCTATGTCTTATGCAAAGCTGCCAGTTCAGGAGAACAGAATGAACACCAGGTAGGTGAAGGGGTGCACCACAGGAAACATTGCACTGGCACTGCTTTCATGCGCTGCAAACAGCAGTTATCACAGTATCACTAAGGTTGGAAGAGACCTCGAAGATCATCGAGTCCAACCTGTCATCACAGGCCCCATGACTAGACCATGGCACCAAGTGCCACGTCCAGTCCCCTCTTGAACACCTCCAGGGACGGTGACTCCACCACCTTCCCGGGCAGCCCATTCCAATGACGAATCACTCTCTCCATGAAGAACTTTCTCCTCACCTCCAGCCTAAACTTCCCCTGGTGCAGCTTGAGACTGTGTCCCCTTGTTCTAGTGCTGGTTGCTAGAGAGAAGAGGCCAACCCCTTCCTGGCTACAACCACCTTTCAGGTAGTTGTAGAGAGCAATGAGGTCGCCCTGAGCCTCCTCTTCTTCAGGCTAACCTTCTCCTGTTTCAGCAAGAAGACCAGCGAAGTTTTCATTGCAGTACTTAGCACATGGCACTTTCAGAAAGAAACCAAGCATATAGCTCTCACTCTCAAAGTTGTTTCTGGTAACAGCTTTAAAGTTGATCATTCTATGAAAGGACTAGAGTGGGCTTAAACTAATTTTCAATGCCAGGCAATGAAATGGGATGCAATCATTAACTGCATTTGACAGAAGTATTACTGGAAACTTCCCCAACAGCCTAACAAATGAGCCCTAGGTAAGGGGCCCGTCTTGACGCTTTGGCCAAACGATTTTTTGACTAGAAAATCAAAAGCAGAGCTGACTGGTCTGTTGTCATGTGAAGCTGGATTCAAACTCGTTCTCAAGAAAGGGCAGCTCGACAATTTTAGATTAACAGAGGACTTTGGTACTAGACAGATCTTTGAAATTTTGGGTATGCTTCAGTGCTGTCTCAAAATTCTTCATTTGAGCTTGTTTGCCATTAAAAACAAGCTCAGGATGAACCCAAGTCCAGAACTAGACCTGTGGTTGACATTTGTTCGTATCAATTCTGTAACATCTTAGTTGTCACAGAGCAGCTCTGTGAAACAGCACACATCTGCTCCCCATCATTTTCTTCAAGAGATGACCACAGTTCCCAAACATTCCTGCATGCAGCAAGCCCTAGGCTCACGTTATGCCAAAGAAGAACCATTGTGACATGCAGTTCAAAGTAATACAAATTACAAATGATATTAAGGAGCCTCAAAGAAGCAATCTCTAAACCCCCATTTGTTTATTTATTAAAAAAAAACCCTTTATAGTTAAATACTTGGCTTCCTTAGGTAGATATTTTAGAGGGACACATTCCCCCCCCCCCCCAACATTTAGATGATTTCATTAAGGCACAGGGAAGTCAGCATGTAATCCTTCAAACACCAGCTTTTCCAGACTAGGATCAGCATCAGTTTTTAAATCACTGCTACATGTTAATGAAACAGGGTCATTGGTAGCTTTTAATGTCGTAACAATTGTCACTGCTATTTCAGTTTTGCCTGTGGCCTCATTACTGATTTGAAAATCTTGATACTGAATTTGAGAGTGTAAGGTCAGAAGAGGAAAGGGAGAAGCATATAGGAAAATAGGAGAATGTTCCATCTCTATCAGGAAAGAAGATGCTGCAGACAAGAGAAGGATCAGAAGAACACTGCTAGAAGAGCATGTTTAGCCTCGGGAAGAGACAAGTTTGGGGGATCTGGTAGCAGCCTTTCAGTAGCTTTATTACTGAAGCTATTCACAGCAGTGCGTATCAGGAGGATGAGAGAAAACAAAATGAAGCAGAGGTTCAGACTGGGTACAGAGTTCTTCACCCTGAGGACAGCCAAACAGTGGAATATTCCCAGGGAGGTTGTGCAGTCTACATCCTTGGAGGGTTTCAAGACCTGACTGGATAAATCTCAGAGCAATTTGGTCTCATCTCAGTTGACCCTGACTTGAGCAGAAGGTTGACTAGAGACTTTCTGACATCTCTTCTTAACTCAGTTACCTTATGATCCTATGACTTATAGGACATGTGCTATTTCCTACTGGGAAAGAAATGGTAAAAGGGGAGGAAAACAGAAGGCATGAAAGAGGATTCGTTGGGATGAGGACATGGTTAGAGACTGAAGCAGCTCCTCATAAAGGCAGGTGTAGAAGAATGTTCCCGAGAGTTACTGAGGAGAATCAAAGAATCAAAGTGGTGCCTGACAGATTCAGTGAACTCAGTCTGTGGTAGTACTGAATTAGCAGAGATGGGTCTACAAAGCTAAAGCCCAAGGCAAAGCCTGTTTTTTTTTGGTCAAAAGAATTTACTGACCAGCTCTGGAAGCCCATCCAGGTTCCTCAAGATTGCCAATGCTTCTGCTCATTAGTCAGATCAAAAGGCTCAGAAGTGGAAGATCAGCTGCTTGTCGTCCTGAAACCAGATGTCAGTCTTCATAGAACTGTTTACAATAGCAATTTACTTGCACACATAAAAGTCACTCTTAGGCTGCACCTCAGGCTGCCAGATATTATGTTATGTTTTAGTTTGGTGCTGCAAGATATTATGTCACAAGTTTCAATGAAGATATAGGAAAATCTCTTTTTCTCATTTTTCATTGTTTTTCTTCCTTTTTCTGATTGTGAAGAGTAACTTGAGAACAACACAAAGATTAAAGAAACCAAACCAGAATGTATAAAACTGCTGCTTCCCTTCGGATTTCAGTACTTTCTTAGCAGTCTAAAATTCTGGTGGCCTCATTCCATGGCTTTTTAGTGGATGAGCTGGATGGGTTGAATGTTGCAAAATGTAGGCAAAGGCTGTTTGGTTTAGTTGGGATTTTCTTTTTTTTAAAGTAATTTATTTAATCAAAGAGCAGACTGTCCTGAGACCACTATTCAAGTCACCCACTGAGTTACCAGGAATTTCAAAACTTCATGCTTTTCAATTTGTTTTCAGAAGGATGCAGTAAGGGCAACATTTTAGTACTTTAAACCTACCTTGTCTAAAGAAGTCTGGGTCTGTGGGGAAGTGGGGGCTTTGTTTAGCTGTTAAAGGAAAGACAAACCAACCCACCCAGGAAAATTACGTTACACAAAAAACCAAATCAATACAATACAATACAGTACAATACAATACAATAAACCAGGTTGGAAGAGACCTTCAAGATCATCGCGTCCAACCCATCAACCAATCCAACCCACCTAAACAACTAAACCATGACACCAAGCAACCCATCAAGTCTCCTCCTGAACACCATGAGCCAGCAGTGTGCCCAGGTGGCCAAGAAGGCCAATGGCATCCTGCCCTGCATTAGGAATGGTGTGGCCAGCAGGAGCAGGGAGGTCATTGTGCCCCTGTACTCTGCTTTGGTTAGGCCACACCTTGAGTACTGTGCCCAGTTCTGGGCCCCTCAGTTTAAGAAGGACATCGAGACACTTGAACGTGTCCAGAGAAGGGCCACAAGGCTGGGGAGAGGCCTTGAGCACAAGCCCTATGAGGAGAGGCTGAAGGAGCTGGGGTTGTTTAGCCTGGTGAAGAGGAGGCTCAGGGGCGACCTCATTGCTCTCTACAACTACCTGAAAGGTGGTTGTAGCCAGGAAGGGGTTGGCCTCTTCTCCCTAGCAACCAGCACCAGAACAAGGGGACACAGTCTCAAGCTGCACCAGGGGAAGTTTAGGCTGGAGGTGAGGAGAAAGTTCTTCACCGAGAGAGTGATTCGCCATTGGAATGGGCTGCCCGGGAGGTGGTGGAGTCGCCATCCCTGGAGGCGTTCAAGAGGGGACTGGACGAGGCACTTGGTGCCATGGTCTAGTTGTGGGGTCTGTGGTGACAGGTTGGACTCGATGATCTTCGAGGTCTCTTCCAACCTGGGCGATACTGTGATACTGTGATACCTCCAATGATGGCGACTCCACCACCTCCCCGGGCAGCCCATTCCAATGGGCAATCACTCTCTCTGTATAGAACTTCTTCCTAACATCCAGCCTAAACCCCCCCTGGTGCAGCCTGAGACTGTGTCCTCTTGTTCTGGTACTGGCCTTATGTACAAACCTTATGTATTTGATACTAATTTTCCATTTGGGTTTGGGTTTGACCATGAAATTTCTATTGGAATTACTTCTCATTTGCTTGAATTTCACAGAACATCTTCTCGGTCTTTTTATACACATAGAAATCACAGCACCCAGAAAGGTTCATATATTTTCTTTGGGACAGTTTTTATTCAATGTAATTTTATTTTTAATATTTTTTTTTTTTTTTTTTTTTTTGGCTACAGTATTTAAATTACAAGCTTGGGAGATGGTTTCAAACACAGTTATTTACTCCTTCTGCTAAAGGATGCTTAAATGTATTACAAATAGTTACTAGTCCTTTCAGATGGGTTTGGTTTTACATTACAGTACAAAGTAGGCAAACATTTTCTTAGGAGGGTAACATCCCTTTAGGCTATTGAGCCACACAAGAATCTGCACTTCCAATCTACTCTGCTGATTTGAAAAATAGCCCTTTACTCCTGAAAACCCTTAACAAGATTTTTCCCTTCCCCTTAAGACTATTTCTTACTGCTGGTCACCAGGGCTATGTGTTTTCAAAGCATGCAAGCAAAGATACTGTAAAAATTTCTAAACATGGGCTGCATCTAGATTACAAACTTCTGCTGGCATATCTGGGCTGTGGACTAGCTGCTTCCTTACTGACACTGCTGTGAAAATAAGCCTGTAGTATAGCATGGATATGCTACAGCACAGCACTTTCCTTGGGGCAGTCTGTGTTATCTGGTGTAAGGGTGTTAGTTATGTCACCAGAAAGCTGAATCTGCATCAAAAGTCCGTTTGGTTTTGTTCTGTTGCGAGAATCTCTTTAAAATAATTATGCTCAAACTGAAAGGGGGGAGTTCTAGTAGAATGCTGCAGGTGATTAAGTGGCCACAACTTCTTTGAAGGTTTACCCTTAGCCTGAAATCCAGGATATTTTAATAAATTACTTTTAACTATTGTCAAGTATTGAATCATTCCTTGAATTTTCCTACCAATGACAAAAGGTTTTACGCTGGTGTAGTATGTTTCCCCTACTGCTACTACTAAGCAGATCAGCCATAAGGTCAGTGGTAGGAAACAGAGTAAAAAGTTATGACACAAATGGGTTTAAAATGCACAAAGGAAAGAAAAACTTTCCCCTCTCTGTTTTCTTCTTCCTTATAATAACACTAGCTGGTGCTCGGTATTATTTTAGCTCAAAATACTCACAACAAAAGGAATAACTGTTCAAATTAACTACTCCTTTTAGCCTGGATTTACCTGACTCTAAGATCTCAACCCCACAGGTCACCCAGGCAGAAGCAATGTCACCATAAATAGAAGAGAGCATATAGGAAGGCCAACATCAGGCCTACCTGCACACTGTCTCAACACAAACAGCATTTGATTACACTGGTAGCTCTAAGTTTGGTAATATATTACCACATAAAATATTTGCACTAACAGAATTGTCACACAAAGCAAGAATTAGTATCATCAGCTTTTTATAAAGAAATGCCAACAGAAATTAGATCCAGACTGAGCCACTTGGTTGCAACTGAGGAGTGAACGGCTCGGATCAGGAGCTGGGCAGCCTGTGCATATGTGCCCCTTCTGCTCCCTCAAATCCTAAGAAACTTTGCAGGCATGGTACCTTTGTGTAGGCAGGGAAGGCTGGAGAGATGCTCCAAGTTACAGCAGAAGCGTGAGGAGCCGAATTACACAGAACGCCAAACCAGTCATTCTCCATGAGGCATGTGTTGGCAAAGCGGTACCCAACCTCACCACGACCTTCTTGTAGGCAGTTCTGCTGACAACTGGTGAGTCTTTGCAGTGGGAACACAGCACAAAGCAGACATACCGGGATTTGGACCGCTGATTTTCAGCTGAATTGCTCATTAAAAATCGCTTTGACTTTAAATAGCTTTACGGTTATAAATAAAATAATTATTTTAAAATAGTTTTAATTAAACCAACCTAGAAGTAGAGGGTCTTTGATGTCCATATCTGACACACTTCTGAATAAATAGTTCTATGTATACCTTCTTTTTTTTTTTTTTTTTCTTTTTTTTTTTTTTTTTTTTTTTCCTTGGTGATGAAGTGCACAAAAACTTAAGATTTTTAACCTGAAATGGAAAAGTTTTCTCATTAGGAATAACCTTAATACCCTGAAACACTCAACGCAAAGTTACAAAAGGCCAAAATATATTCTACAACACAGTCACTATAAACATTTGAACTGAATGCATGCTTTTCAATTACTCTGTAAATTACAAAAAAAACCCAAAAACCCATAAAATTAAAATGGATTCTTTTAAAAACTGAATAAATAAGCAAACCCAGACTTCGAAATAATAAACTGAACCAGCCAGTAACACTTTAAAATAGAAGTGTCTCTCCCTTTCTCCTTTAGACTAGCCCAACGTTATAATGCTCTGGGGATGACAAAACTTATACCAAACTACCATTCTCAAATTCCATTCTGAAAGCAAAAGTTTTCATTACTTTGGGCATTTGAAATTTGCCAGTTTAATATGAAGCTGCACATGAGGCTCCCTAAGGTATAAATAAACTAAGCTTCCGCAGTAAAAATGAAAAACTAAACCATACATGCAATTTATTCTACAAAAAAAAAACCCAAGTGATTTTAACTTTCACTTTAAAAACCTGTTAAGTATGACAGTGCATTAGGAACAATCAAGCTCACTAGAGGGACGATTTGCTTGCAAATGCCAGAAAGCATGATCAATTAATGTTATAATTCCTAGCAGTATCTTCAAGATTTCATTTCATAGTATGTTACAAAATGATATTCTAAACCGGAACACACTGCACCATACAGTGTTAGTAAGCAGGAAATCATGGAGTGGAGTGAAGTGGACCTCTCAAAAAATGCTGTTTCTGGAGGGGTAAAGGAATCATTTCACACTAACACCTTCAGCAGGGCTAGGTCATTATGCTCTGTGCGAGGACAGTTGCCATAGTTGACCAGAGTGTGGGACCTTCACGGTCATGTCAGCGTTTCACATATCACACAGGGAGGGCTGAGCACCAAGTGATAGAAATAACTATTTAAAAGGACTCTTTGACCTGATTTAAATTTGTTTGTATAACTGATAGAAAAATAACAGATTTTACAACACAGAAACACAGAGCAAATCGATGCAGATGTGCTTTATCTGCTGGAGTGAGTGCCCTGGGCTACTAACGTGCTGCAGATCGGCAGTGAGCCTCCGAATCTCTTCCCTTGCATCTGTCCCACTTTACATAAGCATTTGCTCACTGAGAGAGGCTGCAGCCACACAGTTCAGTGATCCTGTGTACTCATCTGGGATGAATCAGACATAAGCCCTAATTGCAATAAATATTCACAGACAAAGGCAAGGATCATTATTCCCCAATTATGGAGGAGAAACCGAGGCACAAAGTGATTACTGCTAGTCAGTGATAGCTGGAAAGACAAACCAGTTAGCTCCACACCTGGTACCATGTGCTTTAAAATTGGCCAAAGCCACTTTACTATATAACACAAATAAGTTACGAAACATCTTACTTTTGTTGCAGTGTTTAGTGAGACCAATGTTTTCCTTTTTTTTTTTTTTAAACCTTCTGTTTCAATAACAGAACACAAAACACTGGGGGTAAAATTCCAGGAAATTTAGTGAAATCTGCCAGCAGATTTATCCCACTCATGATATCCACCATAAGCTGTAAGATACAGGGTCAGCCTGTTAATCGCCAAATGAGGGCTCTGTGCATGTTGCTGCACTCTTCTCACTCCACCCAAAGAATTACGTGGTTCACCAGGAGAAATAAAATGGAGAAAACCAGAAAGACTTAGAAGAAAAAGAATGTTTCCATAAAACACAGACTTATTGCATGATAGCTGGAGGCAACACCTTTGCACAAACAGCTGTAAATTAAAGCTGTCCTTTTAATAAGCTTCCAGAGATTGCTTACACGATGTGTGGCAATGGGAGAGCATACAGAAGACAGTTAATTTTCTTCTTTCTTCTTTGCTTTCTCAAGTTGCCAAAAAGCTACTTGCCTACTCTTAAAAGGGTAAGGAGAATAACTTTCTATTCTCACAGACCACACTGCTACAGCTTAAGATGTGAACATTTTGCCACCTGATTGCTAAACTAGAATTTTCTGAGTAAGAGTGTAAGGACATCATCAGGTGGCAACTTTAGAGAACTTGAAATCACAACTTTTTTTCTACCCTCTCTAGTAACCACTGGTGACCTCTCAGGGTGCTGCTTCCGCTCATTTCGATTATGAGAAGGCTATCCAGTGTTTAAGTTCTTCCATACGATGCAGTATCTGGGTATAATAGAAATCCATGTTGGCTGCAAAATCAGTACACACAGGGGATTCCATGTCACCAAAGGTGCAGTACAGTGCAGTTCCTCCAATGCTAAGGAAAACCGTTGCTATGCACAGCAGGATCAGCAAAATACAGGAGCCACCTGCTACTTCTTCTGCAAATATAAGAGCACAAAGGGTGGAAAACGATGATAAAACCACATGAACATGTGTGATGATCTCTGAGATAGATTTTTACCATGCATGGGTCAGGAGGAACTGTATGTTTCTCTGCAGTCTTTTCAGAAAGCTACATAAGTATATAGCTTCATTTCTGCAAACTGTGTACCTGTCTTTGCTGACCTCACTCATGGGGACATTCCACACTGAAGCAAAATACACTTAACTATGAGAATGTTGCACAACCAAAGCCTTCCTTCATTGAAATAGTTGAAACAAAAAGAAAGCTTTGAAACTAAAACCAATGGAAACCTTCCTGCTTCCTCTGTACTGACAGGCTGCGCTATCGTGAACTGTTTGTGTTTAGTCTCACATTCTGGCTTTAAGGATGAAGACAAACCTTCAGGGTAAGCTAATGGGAAGGGTTATTTAACGTCTTAGTTGCTCTGCAGTAGTTCTCATGGTTGCTTATTCCAGAGCAAGGGCAACAAAGAGGCTTAGAGAGGTGCTGCTACATCCTCACAACCTTGCTTGTCTTTGGTAACTGGTATGCATAAACAGCATCTGCATCTTCTGTCAGACTGAACAGGCTCTAAGAAAACTTTTAAACTCCACTCTACATCAGGGAGAAGAAATGGGGGAATAGAAGAAAAAAAACCAAAAGACATTCAGGCACTTTTTTTGGTGTGTTTGAAATCGGATTTAAAATAACAACTACTTTCCTTTTGAATCACTAAATGCCTGGGAGGAAAAAAATAAATCAGTGAAGAAACTCTAATTGAAATCTTATTTAAAACATCAATTTCAAGAAAAAGATGGGATAAACTTGCTTTTGGACAGTGAATGGATTTTCTTGTCAGTGTATGAGACACACTTAATGCACTTTCAAGCACTAAAGACCTCCATTGGTGCCATTTAGTGGCTGGCACACAGTAGATATTAAAAGTACTATCAGTAGTAACCAAAAGTATGTGAATAATAGAGATCTTAAACTCCAAGAAAGCATAACAAAGTAATATATTGTATTTCTTGTGAGGCTACTTAGCTCATCAGAAAGGTAGTAAGGTGTTTAGCCACAGTTAATGACAGCTAGCAAATATATAAGGTTGTTTAATTATAAAGCAAGGTTAAAACCTGACGCCCTCTAATCACATGGTCTGCTAGAAAGGGTTGGAAGGCTACCTGTGCACAAAGCACAACAGACTGCTTTGTTTTGCATCCCTCTTTAACTACAGGGATTAGATACAGGGAGAAAGTCTACACCTCCTACCTCTAAATATTAATGAAAGAACATCTGTTAGATGTCACTTGCAAATTATTCAGGCAGAGCTAAAAAGCTGTGGCTTCAATCTCAATCAAGTTTTAAAACATGAATGTACTTATTGAATCCTTCTGTAGCCTGGTATGGAATGATTTCAGTCACCTTTGCTTACTACTTGATTAAGTTTTAAAATGCCAAGACTGTATGTACAATGAATGCCTACTCTGCTAATGTAAACAGAAAGTTCAACATCATTTGCACCCCAAAAGTGCGCCCCATGACCTAACAGTTTTAAATTACCTTGATCCAATGTGTCTTCCATCTCTTGGAATCGCACTCTTCTCTTTGTTTGCCTTTGCTGGACTTGAGCAACTGGTTTTCCTTCCCTGTCATCTCTCTTCTTTAGTATAGACACCAATCCTTCTGCTGGGGCAATCTATCAGAAAAGACAGCGAGTGGCACAGGAGATTTGAGAAATCCAAGCATGAGATCTACTTCACAATGACTTTAAGGAGGAAATGAGCTGAACAGTTAAAAAATGTTTTTCACTCTACTTTTCTTAAACATTGCAGCACTCATGAAACACCCTTCTGAATACATCAGTTCCTTAACGTGTGGGGCAGCTGCCAAATCATTCTGCTGACACTACTTGCTCTTAACTGCTATAAAAATGAAATACACATAAATTTATTGTTTGGATAATACTTAGTATTCATTGCAACAGTTCCTTTGTAAGCTCACATTACTAAATCACATGGATCGGAGCAGTGGTGAGAAGGGTTTGCAAAAAGCACCATCACCAGAAGGCAAGAAGAAGTCAATGACACACTGCTGCTGCCTCTCCAAAGACATAATCCTGCAGAGACTATCAAATAGTTATCGAGAGATTAATTTTCCAGCATTGTAATTGGTTTCCCAGAGTGGACTACAAGCCAAAAAGAGATAACACCAGGGAAAAATAGGCTTCAATGCTCTGGATAGATTCCAGCTCCACAACATAATAAGCTCTCTGGATAGAGCAGCAGTTCAGAATTCTTTCCCTACAGGCTGGTTACCCAAACAGCTTGCACAAAGAGCAACACAATCAACAAGTCAATAAACCATAACTTCGCTTTCCTTTAATACAGCATTTGGCTTAGCTGCAAGAGTATATTCTAAGACAGACTAGGATGTTACATCAGCCTGAGTAGTTTGTAATTTCTCAATTAGAGAAAGCAGAGGAAGTATGAGAAGAAAAATGCTTTCCTAAGCAAGCAGTTCCTGGTAGGCTAGATATAAACAGGAATTAAAATAGGAAGCATATTTAGACGTGCCTTTTTAATCTTAGCTCATCTTTACCTGGAAAAAAGGCTTAGTCGTCTCTTTATAAATTTGGGTAGCACTTTCTAAAACTTATTCTGTAGATCAGCAGTAATACTTGTTACATTGAAAAGTAATCTGCACACATTTGTGCTACAGATAAGAAAACATACTGCTTTTTCAACTGTTTGCAACTCATCTATGTAGATGATCCACATGCTTATAATCTTCACAAAAACTCCAAGTGAAAAAAAACCCTTCCAGGTGACGCTGCAGTTGCAGACCACTGACTGCTTAATTCTTTCCATAATCTAATGAAGTGAGAAGACCATGCATAAAAAAATAATTTGCATTGCAATTGTAGAACTGCAGAGACCCAGAAAACCAGTGACATCATAACTGACACCCCTAAACTTGCTTCATGCCACAAGCTCACACAATGCATGAACGCATGCCATCATCGGAGGGATGGTACACTGAACACAGCACTACGCAGAGCACAATCCAATAGGCACTGCACCGACTACAGCATTTGGCACTTGCAACACTTGAACTGGGAAACGTGGCAATTACAGTACAATACAATACAATACAATACAATACAATACAATACACCAGGTTGGAAGAGACCTTCAAGATCATCGCGTCCAACCCATCAAACAATCCAACCCACCTAAACAACTAAACCATGGCACCAAGCACCCCATCAAGTCTCCTCCTGAACACCTCCAATGAAGGTGACTCCACCACCTCCCTGGGCAGACCATTCCAATGGGCAACCACTGTCTCTGTATCAAACTTCTTCCTAACATCCAGCCTAAACCTGCCCTGGCGCAGCCTGAGACTGTGTCCTCTTGTTCTGGTACTGGCTGCCTGGGAGAAGAGACCAACCTCTGCCTGGCTACAACCTCCCTTCAGGTAGTTGTAGAGAACAATAAGGTCACTTTTGCAGTTCTCTAGCCTGACAGCATTTCACAGTCCTCAACTGCACAAACAGTGTTGCCCTAAACAGATTACCGAGTTGGTCACTGTGGGTACATGCCTAGGCTCTAAGTTTTTCCTAAAATCACAGCTGAAAGGATCTCTGCCACACTTCCCCTTTTGATATTCACTTCCTATTTTTATTACCAGCTCAGGAGCCTGAATGGATTATTTAAGGAAAAAATGCAAAAAGTACCTACAAAATAGTGAAAGCCTGGAGGTGGTGAAAAGAAATTGTTTCTAACATATGGAGAACCAACTATTTGGCACAAATGAACCAGAAATAATAGCCCATACGTGTCTCATCACAACTGACAACTGTGCTGCGGTGAAGTTTCTGCTGGTAATATTACATTAGCCTTACAGATCTGCCATGAAAATTTATCAGGCAGACAGAAAATCAACACTTGGGCTTCCTTGTTGTGACAAGGAAGGGGGATCGTGTAGGAGTGCATTAATATGACTTTTTATTTGGGAGGGTGGAGATGAAATTACATCCTTTAAAAGAGCATTATTTTGAGCTTCTGTGTATGGCATTGCTTTCACAAAGAGGATCAATGGCCCCTCCTGAACCACCCACGTGGCAGGCTAGCTGTTGCCTGGCACATGTGATTGCCAGTGGCTTGGACTGCCCTTGACAGGAATGTCACCCAGGGACAGCAGGACATTTGTACCAGTCTGCCTTAAAATTAATAAGTGGTCACCCATTCTGCAAGTAGTAATTTCAAATGGAGATACTTCATTTTGTCTGCTGGCTTTTGAATGACTGTGTGACAAGCTATGACATCCCCAAGCTTTAAAACCAGAAGGCTATTATTGACAGGATTATGTGGAAATGTGTTTCAGTGACTACAGTTTATGTAAAAGGCCTGCAAGGAAAGTCTTGCCCCAGTGAAGTTCCCTTACTTTCCATGTCAGCCTACATGGCTGTGTTTTGGGTTTGCTTCTAAATGCATAAAGAACTAATTGACACAGTACTGGTTTCCCTGTTCCAAACATCATCTTTTGCTCAAAAAGGGGGAGCAAGGGCTTTTGATTTTGCAATAAAATCAGCATTACTCTCCTGTCATAACAAAAGCCACAGACCACATGTTCCTGAATGTCCCCTTTATGTGATGTGTAAATCACACCTAGACCATTTTATCTGCCTATGAACTTCACTAGTCAAGTAGGTAAGGTTTTCTGTTTTGCTCTGCAAAGGACCTACATAGTTCTGCCTCCTAGTCAGGACACAGTTTATTGTTAAAATGCAAACACAAGCATGGAATTATGCATATGGCAATATTTACACCTACTTGTCTACCATATTCTCAACTGCAGCTCAAAAATAGGTCGCATAAACATAACCACATTTTCTTATTTTCAGCCCAAACCCCATCACTACCATAAGACTGTCATGTAAGATTAGGGTCAGTCTTGCTACAAATAAAATCTCATTCAAGTAGAACAACTATAAATGTATTTTTCTACCAAAGCTTTCATTTAGAAAGATTTCAAAGCAACATACAAACTGATTGTTATTAGTTAATTAATTAATTAAGCATCCAAGGACACGCAAGACTTGTAAGTTTTCCATCCCGGTCATTAGGAGGCAGGAGGAATTAAAAAAGGCAGAACACATAATTTAAATTGGAGGTTAACGAGGGAACTTTGGTTAACACAGCTGACCACAAGTCAGGCCTCTGCTTGACTTGAACCACAGGAGAAAAAAATGTATGCTTGCACCAGGCTGCGCTGAAAAGAGCTGTGTGTTACATAAAGGACCCTATTGAAACAGCAAACATGTTCTTCAATCTAAGTTAGATAATTAACAAAAGATGTTATTGGAGCATCTGTGTGACTGAGCCTACTCACTCAGCTCTGTCACCTTCCTAAAATCTTTTGACCGGAGCTTTTATAACTACTGTACAGGAACTGAAAAGAGCATACAGGTGTGAGGTGGCATTTAGATCAGCAGCCAGAAAAGAAAGTAGCAATGGCTGTTGGTTAACAGGAAACTAAATACTTCATCTTTTTTTTTTTTTTCTTTTTACCACTATTAATAAAAAGTGATTCTACTTCACAGAAAAGTTTTAAACCTTTTTTTGGGATAATGTTTAATATCCTGACTCTAAAACATGAAAAAACAAAAGCTCTAATTCAACCACATGTTTCTTCTCTGTCTAAAAGCATCTGCTGGTAACAAAACTTTTTTGCCACATATAATTTTTATACCACATGTTTCTTCTCTGTCTAAAAGAGCATCTGTTGGTAACAAAACTTTTTTTGCCACATATAATTTTTGTATCATTAGACCAGACTATGAAAATAAGGTCTTAGAGAAAACAGATTAAACTTGATTATTGGAATCATTCATAGCATACCAAAGTAAATAAACCCCCAGAACTGGGGGCACTGCAAACTGGGATAGAGGAAGAAAAGTTCATTGTATGAAGTATTTTGGTCTGAATGCAGAGAACAACTCAAGCAAGAGGTTACTTTGTGTATTCTTTTGTGGGTTGCATTCCTTACTCAGTTACTTGGCAAAGGCCTATAGTTTGATTTCTAGCAATACCAGAGTTTTTGAAAGCAGTAATCCATAACTGTACAACAGTCTGACTAAAAGCAAGGCTGCTTTGGGTTTAGCTGTAAGTAGCAGAAAAACCCTTCTGCTAATTAAGGACATTAGATACACGAATAGTTTGATTCTGAAAAAGAACTAACTTAACCAGATTCAGTATTCACACCACAGCATCAGACTCTAACCATTTTTCTGCTGATGTGCTTGCCATCCAAGTATTGGGGCTCCTTTACACAGCAATAAATAGCTCAGATACCGTGCAAGCGTTTTATACTGAAGTGAAACTCCTGACATCTCAAAACAACAGGACCCAAACCATACAAGAGAACAGGGGATCTCAGAAGGACATTATTTCCAGAGCCAGTGTAGATAGGTGGAGACTTCAGTTCTGTGATCAAATCAACTGCTCATCAGCACACACTCAGTAATTTTAATAAAGGTCTTGGTGTACAAACAGTGCCAACCAGAAACTTCTATCTCATCTTGTGGTTCAAAGTCTCACCACCTTCGCTGTCTGAAAGACGTTTGAATTATAATTCTTGAGTAAGGAAAACTATTTGGATTCTATTAATTTCCCTAATCCTCACTCAGATTAAAAATTTTACCTCATAAACTTCTATTTCATGTGGCAAAACACAGCTTACGTTACACAGGTTGCAAGTTGTTTGGCTGCTGGTGTGTTATTTCATTCTCGCAGCAATTACAGCAAAGAGATCGAAGATCTGTTATCTGCTGCTGCAAACTGCTGACTGTGCTTCAAAGCTCTTTGCTAGCTGTATGAATCTAGTTTCTATGAAATTACACTGATTTGCCATCGTTTGCACATCGTTGTGCACGGTTTGCACTTGGGAAGAAATACCCAGAATATTCAAAGTACTATTTTAGTTTTGCAATTCAATTCTTTAAACACAGAGTCAGAATTCAGTAGATTCCTCAGTCTTATAATTAGTTATTATAAACTGTAGATTAAAAGCAAGTGATAGGACCTAAATTAGAGAACTGCAGGATTCTTTGATCTCAGTATGGTTCTCGGATTCTCTGATCTCAATTTGGGGTAAACCAAAAGTCCCTAACTGTAAATACATAATAAAATAATACACAAACAAGTAAATACACAAACAAGTACTTACACCCTTCCCCATTTGAAATAAACTACTATTACACCTCCACTGGTGAATACTGATGAAATTTGGTCCTACCATATCACTTCTGTACCCAAGGTATTAATCTTAACTTCTGGCTTCCATTCTAACACTTTTATGGCAATTTTGCAAATACTTCCTCCCTTAAAAGTGGAGTCACAGTCAAATCAGTTTATGTTTTGGTTTTGTGTGGTTGGTTGGTTGGTTGGTTTTTTCTGCCACACAAGTACATTTAATGTAATGAAACTAATTTCATTCCTATGGCTACCAGTGAATTTTCTAGCTCTTTCTTTCATAACCAGTGTATGAAAGCTTGAACAATGTATCTTCAAAGGCCTCAGAAGGACAAGAAAGGAAGATATAGTACAGTTGGTTGCAATGATCAACCTGCTTGCCAAACATCATAGAATCATAGAATCATAGAATCAGTCAGGGTTGGAAGGGACCACAAGGATCATCTAGTTCCATTCTAGCAGGGACACCCCACACTAGATCAGGCTGGACAGAGCCTCGTCCAGCCTGGTCTTAAACACCTCCAGGGATGGGGCCTCAACCACCTCCCTGGATAACCCATTCCAGGGCTTCACCACTCTCATGGGGAAGAACTTCTTCCTCACATCTAGCCTGAATCTCCCTGTCTCCAGCTTCATTCCATTCCCCCTAGTCCTATCACTTCCTGAGATGTCCCTCCCCAGCCTTCCTGTAGGCCCCCTTCAGATACTGGAAGGCCACAATGAGGTCACCTCGGAGCCTTCTCTTCTCCAGACTCAACAGCCCCAACTCCTTCAGTCTGTCCTCACAGGAGAGGTGCTCCAGCCCTCTGATCATCCTCGTGGCCCTTCTCTGGACACGTTCCAGCACGTCCACATCCCTCCTGTAATGGGGGCTCCAGAACTGGAGGCAGTAGTCCAGGTGGGGTCTCACCAGAGCTGAGTAGAGGGGAAGAATCACCTGCCTTGACCTGCTGGCCACACTTCTCCTTATGCAGCCCAGGATATGATTGGCTTTCCGGGCTGCAAGTGCACACTGAGAGCTCATGTTGAGCTTCTCGTCCACCAGCACCCCCAAGTCTCTCTCCTCAGGGCTGCTCTCCAGCCAGTCCCTGCCCAGCCTGGATTTGTGCCTGGGATTGCCTCGACCCAGATGCAGGATCCTGCACTTGGTCTTGTTGAAGCTCATGAGGTTGGCTTGTGCCCACCTCTCCAGCCTGTCAAGGTCCCTCTGGATGGCATCCCTTCCCTCCAGCATGTCCACTGCACCACACAGCTTGGTGTCATCAGCAAACTTGCTGAGGGTGCACTCGATGCCACTGTCCATGGCACCCACAAAGATGTTGAACAAGACAGGTCCCAGGACTGATCCCTGAGGGACTCCGCTTGTCACTGGCCTCCACTGGGACACGGACCCGTTGACAGCCACTCTTTGGGTGCGGCCATCAAGCCAGTTCTTTATCCATCTAGTGGTCCACCCATCAAACCCACGTGCCACCAGCTTGGAGACCAGGAGGTGGTGCGGGACAGTGTCAGTGGAATCTTATTTTAGAACTAAACCAAAATCAGTCAGAGCTGATGCTTTCTTATGGGTGCCAAACTCTCTCAATTCCTGGTGTCTGCCAGGGAAGCTGTAGGTGCTCACCACTTCTGAAATGCAACCATTTAGGGCAATGATAGATAGTAAGATTAACTGAAAAAAAACCCAAACCAAATATAAGTGTAATATAAGTGTATAATAGAACAATACAAGCTCCTGTGTCATCCTTTGCTTACCCTGCTGCACCTAGGTATTTCAAAACACTCCAGGTGCCAGATATTACAAATTTTAACTGATACTGAGATCAATCCTTCTTCTTTTCTCCCTGAATTAAACCCCCTGCCTCTCAAAACCCAGACCTCTTGCTAAGAACAATTCAAAAAGATTCCCATCAATGCCAGCCAACGTTACGCCTTATATGGCCAGAAAAACTACTATGAAAGACTTAAGGTCCTTTTTTGTCTCCAGAGACTCCACTGGCCATTAGAGTATTGACAGTCCTAGCATCAGGATAGCAAACTAGAAATGAAACTGCATTCCCTGGAAGCATCTTCATTGTTCACTGGGCCAGTCAATACAAATGCAATTTTTTGAACAGTATGAGTATGCTGCTTCCTATCCCATCCTCTAAAATGCAAATGGCATAAACACAGCAAATTATAGTTGCTATAGGATTGAGGGTTTTTCTATGTGAAACAGTACAGTTCTCTCCTGTAGAATAAAATGCTGAACTTTCAGTGGGCTCAAAATAAATTGGATTCTGAAGGATGATATTTAAATTACTCAATTACTCTTCTGTTTTACATGTATGGAAGTTTAGCACAGACTGTCAACAAAATGCTGTTTCTCAAAACCAGCCTGCAAGTGAACACAAGCCAGTAGATTTAGTGCAAAAGTTTGACTGCATGTATGAACGTGCATGTGGGTTTCCAGACTTGCGTGTTGTAAAGAACCTGTGTACCCGGCCCTCAGTCCTGGTATGTGATATAATTCCTGACATCACACAGGAAAACAAGGTGTTTTAGGGACAGGATGAGCAACCTTGAAAAGGAGCTAAGAAATTCCTTAGGTGGGGAGAAAAAAGAAAATGCTCTGTGTCCAGCTCTGGAGATTTTGCCAAACACATACTAAAATCAGCATGGATCCTCAGTATTTCAGTTCCCTGCTTGGCTGCTGTCCTAGAATGACTGTACATACTTGGTCTCTGTGCATTAGCTTCTCATCTATACAGAAGTACTGCTATTTATTGCAAAGGGATGTTGTATTGCTAAATGCATTTAAAATAGAGATGAACTAAGAAGACATCTCCTAACAAGTTTTCCTTCTCCAGCAATCTGGAATTACAACAATCTCAGTTTTTTACATGCAAAGAAAAAGCTTTTAAGGTCTCATTGTTGCAAATGTATCAAAACCAGAAGACAAACAAAGCAAATCATAGAATCATAGAATCATAGAATCAGTCAGGGTTGGAAGGGACCACAAGGAAATGTCATCATACACTCTCCAAAATGTCCCAAAGCAATAAATCTGTATTTTCAGAAGAACAATTTAGATAATGAAGAGTTAATTTCTTATACCCTATCGGCAGTACTTCAGAAGGGTGGGTTCAGGCTTATAAGGTCTTTCTTGAAAGAACAAAACTGCCTAAACTTGGCAAAATTAGAAGCCTGTGAATACATATACAGAGTTGGCTACATATATAGTTCTCACCTATGAAGGAATATTAGCAAAGTTTATTCTATGCATAGAAATGAACCACATGTTACATCACAGGCATTATGTAGATTTCTGAGGTGAAACAGTGATCTATTGGGAATTGTCAGGCCATCTCCTAACAGTCTCTTTCAGAATAAAGGTGTTTAAACTCTCATGCAAATTCAATCTAATTTTTAGAAACAATTAGAACACTGCTGGATAAGGAGTCAGCAAGCAAGCAAAAAGAAACTTTTTTTTTTGCTGAATCAACTCAGAACAATTAAATAAGTATAGATTAATTTTCAGATTAAAAAGAGTAATATATAAAGGGATATTTAACACATTTTTGAAGCTAGCAATATTTAAAATACTTTGAGATAAACATGGAAGGTTTCATAGGATTCACAGTGTTTACCTCAGCAATCTCTATCCTTCTTGCAAGTTCATCAAGAGAAGAAAAGCTGTCATCTAGTGATAAAGTTTCCAGTGAGTTGTAAGATGCTCGTTCGGGTGAAATATCTGGAACAGCGTCAAAGTCCTTTTGGTTTTCAAATGATTCTTCAGTGTCTATTATGCTACCATTTAAAAAGCTGAGAAATAAATCTTCTTGTTCTTCATTATTTACCTTCTCCTCCTGTCCTGTTGTTCTCTGCATTTCCCTGCATACTTGTGAATGGGCAGTACTCTCATGCTGTGCCACTTTATTACACCCAGAGCATACATTTGATACAGTCCTGTCCGGCAAAGATTTTTCATCATCATTATCATGCTGCTTCTGATGCTGCTTTAAATCACTATTTCCAAGGTGGCCACTAGCAGTTTCTGAAGAGCCAGGAGCATGTTTTGATCTTGGCAGATTTCTATCAGCTTGCACATCTTTATCAGTAGGAACCAAATCCGTAGGCATACAATCAGCATCTGTCAAAACCAAAGCCTCTACCATTGGCTCAGGAGAGAGCTTCACTCCAGGCTTCCCACCTGCGCCTTCTATTTTTTCCGCATCCTTAGAGAGCTGTCTTTCTCTTAGCGGCAAACTGTTATCCTTACCGGCATTCCCAAATGATAAACAGCCTGAAGAAGGCCGGCCCACTGTCCCTGTGGACTGGGTGTGTGGCTCCAGTGTTGACTCAGCACTGCAGTGCTGCTCCTCCATGTGGTCTTTTCCTGCAGCTACCCAAAGGCTTGCAGCCTCTGTCTGTTTCTCGAGTTTGTTTTCACCTGGAGAACTAGTGCTCAGCTGTTTATCTTCTTTCTTTGGTCCGATGCCAGGACAAGTTTCCGTACCTAAGCGCAACAGGAAAAACAGTTCCAGTGTTTTTAAATGATTCAAAGCATCAGCCCGGGGGGAAGAGTATACTGTGATTTGATAACGTTGTAACCTAATGCTTTAAAATGCACTCCCATAAAGGGCAGGTATTTATGCTCCAGTCAGAGTAAAAGTTCTGTTAGTAGTCTGAAAAGCTGACTCCTGATTCAGCAGAGGTTTTGCACACATTCTTGCAGGCAAATCACAAGTTTTAGTGCCCTCCTGAAAAGAGTTACTCTCGTATTTCAAGCATAATATGCGTGTAAGTATCTTTCTGAACAGCCAAGTTTCTTCTAAAGCATATTTTACATGAGTGCATCTCACAAAAGCCTGGAGTTCAGACAAATGCACTTAATTACATAAAAGTGAATTTTGATGCTGGTGTATCTGTCACACAGGAAGACACTTGCATTTCCTACAAAGAAGTCATACTGATTCAATAAATTTTAAAAGGAATTATTTTAAGTGGGTAACTAGCCCCTTTGGTTAACATTAAATCAAATACCCAGTTACAATGTTTTACATAACAGACTGCATAACAATATGTTGCTTTTTGGATACATAAATTAGTTTACAAATTAAAAAAACACCCAACAATTAAATGCAGTTTAGTTCTGTAATTTTTTTGTATCTGAAACTTCAGAGGGAGATGAGGGGTAGTCTACATAGCTCATGAATTCATCTACTATTGGCATGATCTGCTTTTGAAGGACTAGGTGGCTAGCCCAAGTTGTCAACAAAAGTATCTAACATTAGACATATGAGAAGCTCAAAGCCAAATCTCCCCTTTTAGGCTTATGAAGAGATAAAAGTGGTATTTAGAATTAGAGCACCAAAGCAAGGTAGCTGTGATGGAAACTGATTTTTATTCCATACTTCAATAAACATGAAGACTAAAAATTACAGTAGGACTAGTGCTATGCAGTAATAGTCATAACCTCAAAGAACAAATTAAGACCTCTAAAACCCATTCATTTGCATTGTTTTGGTCATAGCAAAAAAGGAGAAAGGTCTTATCAATAGACTAATGAAGAGATCAGACAATGCCCTTATTAACTGTGTATGTTCTCACAACGACTGAAGATCTCTATGCCAATCTTATCCTTCCTCACCTGTCAAAACCTCTCTTAAAATCTGAGCAATTTCCTGAACCTGTTACACGAAACAGGGTCATATTCATTAGTTTTTAAAAGAAAAGTCTGCATTAGTTCACTGTATTGAACAACTTTATTAAATTCTGAACTATCCCCATTTTAAAGGGTAATGAAATACAAAGGTAGCAAAGGTAGAAAAGACAGGCTTGGAGATTGAAAAAGAGAGTATCTGACCATCTCGAAAGTCAGGAAAGAGAAATCAGAACAACATTAACAGTTAGAAAGGGTAGGGGGAACCTGACTTCTACAAAAGACTGAAAGAAGAAATGGGGATGAGACAGGGACTTTTTGCAAATTAGACACAGATAAGTAGATAGCTCAAGGGATTTGTAACAGGATACTGAGCCCTTCACATATAGGTCATGAGTTCAAACCCAGCCTGGATTATTGGTGCAAGATTTTGTTACCATCTGTCAATTTTTTATAGTGGATACGTCCACATTGCAACAGCAGTCCCAATTCCAACAAAGATTAAATGGAATCA
This sequence comes from Picus viridis, assembly GCA_033816785.1. Lineage (NCBI taxonomy): Eukaryota > Metazoa > Chordata > Aves > Piciformes > Picidae > Picus > Picus viridis. The sequence continues at coordinate 5,799,697 of CM066578.1, read as the reverse complement.
GAAACTGAATCATGTTCTTTACCACAAAAGGTGGCCCTTGAGCTCAGGGCTCTGTTGATAAGAAAGTAATAAATTTCCCTAGCACTGTTATCCAACTACAGATGTACAGGAACTGAGATGTGATGATCATTGTTACATTCCACATCAAATTTTCAGTAGCTTTCAGTCTTTTCCTTACACCTACTGTGATACAGCTGCCTCAGACAACTCATGCCCACTATTGATTCAAGATAAGACAAATACTTGAACACTTAATTAGAAAAGATGCTTTTTCCTACTAGGCTAAATAAAGATATACCCAGCAGTATATCAGTAATATAGCAGTAATTTTTATCTGGTTGTCAGAGATACAACAAAGTGTCTACTGAAAATTTTATCACAGTGAAAGCAATCATGATAATTTAAGAAGTGTTTGATTTTGGTTTTGTTTCTTTTCTTTTCCCCCCCCCCCCCCGAGTTACTTTAAAATCAACACTTGCTTAGTTCATAAAAGAAATCCATAGCCACTACTTTTAAAATCCTGTTAATCCAAGGCAGCCTAGCAGACAGAGTACTGACCTATGGCATTCTACCAGTGGAGAATTCACACTTCTCCATCTTTGTCCCTCTTCCCATTAAAAAAAAGTCCCATATGATGTAAAAGAAAAGAGAGTAGAAGCTGTTTCTTTCCACCTTGGAAACAGGTCTTTATGCACAGACTACAAACTTATGCTAAGAATTTTATTAAATTCATCATTTCATTAGAAAAGGTTTCATGAAGCTCATGAATTTGATTGTCTTTAGGTAACACTAAGGCTTTCAGTCAGAAACTGAAGAAATTAATGGATGTAGGATATACCCAATCTCTCCAGAAAGGAACAGACCGCTCTGCAATCCTTGCTTTGAAGGGATTTGGTGACACTCCCAGGAATCTTGACTAGCCAACTTATAAAGCTGTCCCTAGGTCACTCTATCCCAAGGAGAGAGGAATTGTGACTTAGGCTCAGCTGCCTACAGAGGCTTAGGCAAATTACCCAAATGCCCACAGTAAGTCAGTGGAATAAGTCACTTTGCTTTAGAGTAGTATGGAAGTGTGATTTTACTTCCATACAGTCCAGTACAACAATCTCTACAATGCAATATCTCTGCACAAGTTAATTATTTTTGTTGATAATTAAAAGATAAATTCTTATTTTGAGCATATGAACTCATATGCAGGCATCAAACCACTTAAAAATTTCTTTTTCCTGTCTTACTGTAAATCAGACCTCTACTACCAGCAGCTGAGTTCAGATGTTCTCCCTACAAATTGGCAGAAAAAAAAAGTTCACACATTTACTTCTCCTTATTCATGATGTAGAGAAAAAAAAACCCACCCAAAAAGCAGAAGACAAGCATTCAAAGTGTTCACTGAGAAGGCCCAAGCATTTAGGCTAATTGTAAACAAGTTAGTTTAAATATTAGGAACTGCACAGTTATTGTATTATAAAGTTCTGCTAGGGTTCAGGCAAAAATCAAGAACCAACCCCAAATGGCCATATTGCTGCAGTCCTGAGCTGAGTCACTCAGCCACAGCCTGAGCATTTTTGCATAGCACCAAGTGGATCTGAGTTATAGATCATTTTTGTCCAATTTCTGTATTAGTCCATACCAATGCCTTCCCTATCTAAAGTCTTCTAGTGTCAGTGTTCAGCCCCACGCTACTGATGCAATGACCCAGCGAGGGGCAGCAGTAGTTAACTGACCATGCACTGTGAGAAGAGCTCTCAGAGTGAGAAGTCGTTGCTTCCCTGAGAATGTGCCAGTCTTGTGAGAAGCATCTTTTGCAAATCTTAAACATTTCAACTCGAGTTAGTCTTCAAGAAAGTCACATATTTGTATTAAAAAAGCATTTAGCACTGCTCAAAACCTCTCAGCAGCACCACTTTCTCTAGGACAGCATAGCTTTACTAACATACAAACATTTTGCAGGAGCCCAAACATTTTAGTAACACTTTGACAAGAGTTACACTAAGAGAAAGACATGAAAAAGAATTCCATTTATACCATAAATTACTTCCAAATAAAGTTTAATGTATCTAGATGGTGTACTACAGGATTTTAAGGGTGACATAAAGTACTCTTTAATTCAGAATCTTCAAATGTTTAGAAATTGTGCTCTCAGAAAGCTTTTGTTCCCACTTGGAACAAAAGCAATAGAGAAATGGCTGGTTTATTTTTTTTTCAATAGGGATTTCCAACTATGTACAACTAAAAAAAGCATAAAAACCCTCCATTTTCTGAGCTGTAGAACATGTTTGTTTTCTCTTTTCAGTGCTTCATGTTTAGTGAGGGAACAAGCACAAAGAGAGAAAAGGCAGTATAGGAGTCAGGCTGAAAAAGGATGAAGAAAGGACAATCTGCACAACACAGAGAACTGTGACTGTGTCTCTGTTAATTCCTGAACATCTTGGCTGACACACACTGGCAGGATAGTTCAGGTTGAAAGGGACCTCCTGAGATCACATAGATCAGTCCTCATCTGGTAAGAAATTCAAGCTGTTTTTGAAGAAAGGTACTCAACTTAGGCCAATTCTGGGTACTGGAACGTGGCAAAGGAAAATTTTTACTTAGAGGTGGAAAGCACAGCCTGGTGGCTCACCAATGCTCTTTCCCACTCTGTGTCCCTTTTAACAATTCCCTGACTTGTAAATATTTCATGAAGGCCAATGTTTTTAACAGAGCACTCAGATAAAACAGCCACTGCCCCAAGGAAGGAGGAGGAAAATGAAGCTGACATAAAAGTGAGTACTGAAAAGAAATTAACCACGTGTGTTTTTCTCTTCAAGACCCCATCAAAAGCTTCCTAATTTTCTGTGCTGTTACAGAAAAATCTGCCTCAAAATCAGTATACTGCCTGTAATTAAAAATATTTGCTAGTACTGATAACTGTACTGAATTGCCACAACTCAGGATGTTTGTCATCCAATTATTTGCCTTACACTTTACATGCATTAATGACGTCTCTCTAGTTGTACACAGTTGTGTAGTTTCTGTACGCCGCTGCAAAAGCATGTGCATTTAAAAGGCATTTCTTGATGGAGGCAAGAACCACTTTAATTACAATTCTGAAAATCAATGACTACACAAAATTGCACAGTCAGGCCATTGTGCAGTGGCAGAAAAAGTAAAAAGAACAAGTTGCACAAAAGGATGAGTCTGTGTGAACCCCACAAATGCTGGAGCTTCCAATGAAACAGCTTCACAGTGTTTACAGGAAGATGCCATTACAGTACAACACTTAAAACGAACACGTGCACATACTCATACACATACCTGACTTAAAAGCAGCGGCTTCTCTTTCCTTTACATTTTTTGATTCCATTAGCTGAAGCAAATAACTGCTTTCCCATGTATTTTCTGCAGCTACTAGCTGTAAAATATGATAGTACTTCCTGTAATTTTTGGAATTAAACAGACAGTCTGTGACTTTTTGAGACATCCAAATTTTAAACAGATTCTATTTAATAGTATTAGAATATATTTATTAGCAATCTTTGACAAAGCAGTATTCCATTAAACAGCTGCTTACCTTATTTTTGGATACCTGTGGCCTGCAGCAACAAAGAAAAAAATAATTACAATACAATACAATAAACCAGGTTGGAAGAGACCTTCAAGATCATTGCATCCAACCTATCAACCAATCCAACCCACCCAAACAACTAAACCATGGCACCAAGCACCCCATCAAGTCTCCTCCCGAACACCTCCAATGATGGTGACTCCACCACCTCCCTGGGCAGACCATTCCAATGGGCAATCACTCTCTCTGTATAGAACTTCTTCCTAACATCCAGTCTAAACCTCCCCTGGCGCAGCTTGAGACTGCGTCCTCTTGTTCTGATGCTGGCTGCCTGGGAGAAGAGACCAACCTCTGCCTGGCTACAACCTCCCTTCAGGCAGTTGTAGAGAGCAATAAGGTCACCCCTCAGTCTTCTCCTCTCCAGGCTAAGCAACCCCAGCTCCCTCAGCCTCTCTTCATAGGGCTTGTGTTCCAAACCCCTCACCAACCTTGTTGCCCTTCTCTGGACATGTTCCAGCAAGTCAAACTTCCTAAACTGAGGGGCAAATGACTTAAATGACTTAGTTGCAACATTCTTCATAGTAAATATCATAGAAATCTTGTAAGCCTTTGCTCTGCTCTAATATTAGCACACAACTTTTCTTACATTGAAACAGTGTCAGCATGCTATCATGCTTTCAACCACAGATTTGTACCATATGTGAGTATCTTCAGAAAGTCAAATAGCCCTAACATTGCTCCATCTAATCGAGAAAGCAGTCCAAAGACAAGTTTGCTGATGACACCAACTGTGTGGTGCAGCAGACACGCTGGAGGGAAGGGATGTCACCCAGAGGGACCTTGACAGGCTGGAGAGGTGGGCACAAGCCAACCTCATGAGGTTCCACAAGACCAAGTGCAGGGTCCTGCATCTAGGGGGAATGGAATGATGCTGGAGGTGGGGAGATTCAGTATAGATGTGAGGAGGAAGTTCTTCACCATGAGAGTGGTGGAGCCCTGGAATGGGTTATCCAGGGAGGTGGTTGATGCCCCGTCCCTGGAGGTGTTTAAGACCAGGCTGGATGAGGCTCTGGCCAGCCTGATCTAGTGTGGGGTGTCCCTGCCCATGGCAGGGGGTTGGAACTAGATGATCCTTGTGGTGCCTTCCAACCCTGACTGATACTATGAACATATCAAGCAATCTAAATTCCCATAAAACTTGATGCTCAGAAGAACCTCTAGCAACTTGAAAAAACATGGAATGACTCAGTATCTGCTAGTATTAAAAACACTGCTCACTGTAACAGATTGAGGAATGGAAAGAACCCCACGGAGTGTTTACACTCTCCACAGAGTGTTTACATTGGACACGTTCTCTGGGTACTGAAAGGTACAACAGCTCTCAACGATTCCACTGGGATTCACAGGTTAAGTCTACATATTGTTTTAAGCTGCCTGCGGCCTGAGTGAGGTTACACCAGTGATGAGTGCTGCTGTGCCAGATGTGCTGGAGCTCCATTACCAGCTGGAGTCAAAGGCAGCCAAACGGTACGCCACAATTGACGCTACAAACACATTCTTCTCCACTGCCATAGCACCGGAATGCAGGCCACAGTTTGCTGTTACCTGGAGAGGTGTTCAATACACCTGGAACTGACTGTCTGAGTGGTGGAAACACAGACCCAACATTTGCCATGGTGAGATCCGGACTGTACCGGAACAGGGTGGAGTTCTGGAACACTTGCAGTACATTGATAGCATCATTGTGTGGGGCGACACAGTAGAAGTTGTTTATGAAAAAAGGAAGAAAATAATCCAGGTTCTTCTGAAGGCTGGGTTTGCCATAAAGCAGACTAAGGTCAAGGGACCTGCACAAGAGATCCAGTTCCTAGGGATAAAATGGCAGGACCGATGTTGCCAGATTCCAATGGATGTCATCAGCAAGATTACAGCTGTGTCTCCACCCACAAGGAAACCCAGGCTTTCTTGCATATCCCAGACAACAGTTTGATTTTAAGCTCTCTCTACCAAGTGACTTGGAAGAAGAGCAATGTTCAATGGGCCCCAAGCAGTTACAGGCCTTTGAACAATTCAAACAGAAGATTGTGCACACAGTAGCCCTCTGGCCAGTCCAGATAGGACAAGATAATACAAATGTGCTCTACACTGCAGCTGGGAAGAATGGTCCCACATGGAGCATTTGTCAGAAAACATCTGGGGAGACGTGAGGTCAACCCCGAGGATTCTGGAGTCAAAGCTACAAAGGAGCTGAGGCCAACTACATTTCAACCAAAAAAGAGATACTGGCAGCATATGAGGGAGTTTGAACTGCCTCAGATGTGATTGGTACTGAAGCACAACTCCTCCTGGCACCCCAACCACCAGTGCTGGGCTGGATGTTCAAATGAAGAGGTTCCTCTACTCATCATGCAGCTGATGCCACATGGAGCAACTGGATTGTACTGATAACACTATGGGCTTGAACAGGGAGCCTCAAGCACCCAGGAATCTTAGAAGTCATCACAAACTGGCCAGAAGGCAGAGATTTTGGGGTGTCATCAGAGGAAACAGAGGTGACGTGCTGAGGAGGCTTCTCCATACAACAAACTGCCAGATAATGAAAAGCAATATGCTCTGCTCACTGATGGGTCCTGCTGCACTGTGGAAAAGCACCAAAGCTGGAAAGCCACTATATGGAGTCCCACACAGCGTTTTGCAGAAGCTCCTGAGGAAGAAGGTGAATGAAGTCAGTTTGCAGAGGTGAAAGCCATCCAGCTGGCTTTAGGTATTGCTGAGTAAGAAACATGGCCAACGCTCTACCTTTATACAGGCTCCTGGATGGTGGCAAATGCTTTATGGGGATGGCTACGGCAGTGGAAGAGAAACAACTGGCAGTGCAGAGGTAAACGCATCTGGGCAGTTGAACTGTGGCAAGATATTGTTGCTCAGGCAGAGGACTTAGTGGTCAAAGTACATCATGTGGATGCCCAGGTACCCAAGAGTCGAGCCACTGAAGAACACTGCAACAACTAGCAGGTGGATCAAGCTGCTAGGATCAGAGTGGCTCAGGTGGACGTGGACTGGCAACGTAAATGTGAGTTATTTCTAGCTCGGTGGGCCCACAGCACCTCAGGCCATCAAGGAAGAGATGCGGTATACAGATGGACTTGAGATTGAGGGGTGGACTTAACTATGGACACTATTGCACAGGTTATCCATGAGTGTGAAATGTGTGCTACAATCCAACAGGCTAAGTAGCTAAAGCCTCTGTGCTATGAGGGGTGATGGCTGAAATATAAATACAGGGAAGCCTGGCAAATTGATTACATCACACTGCCACAAACCCACCGAAGGAAACACTATGTGCTTATGATGGTAGAAGCAACCACTGGCTGTCTGGAAACATATTCAGTGCCCCCATGCCACTGCTTGGAACACCATCATGGGCCTTGAAAAAACAAGTCTTATGGTGACATGGGAACCCAGAAATAACTGAGTCAATTAACGGGATCCATTTTCAAAACAGGCTTACAGACACTTGCGCCAAGGAGTATGGCATTGAGTGGGTGTATCATATCCACCATCATGCACCAGCTGCTGGGAAGGTAGAAAATTATAACAGCCTACTAAAAACCATTCTGAAAGCAATGGGAGGAAGGACCTTCAAAAACTGGGATGCACATTCAGCACAAGCCACTTGGCTGGTTAACACCAGAGGATCGGGCTGGCCCTTCCCAATCCAAACTGCAAAGCGTTGTACAAGGTGATAAGAGTTCTGTGGTACACATGAAGGACAGTACAGTCCCCTACAGTACCCTAGGCGCTGTCCAAGTTCATGGTACTATGACATACTGATTCAGAAGGCTGATCAATCAAGCAAAGTTGGTATGAAGTAAGATTTCACAACTTTTCAGAACACTGCCATACTTGGGAACTACAGAATCACGGCTTCATAATGTTTATAAATAAATAAAAAGAAAGGAAATATATAGGGTAAATTTGAGTACTGGAGTCTGAGATACTGGGCAACTGCTTTTCAAAGCAGTGATTAAAACAATAGGTACAGTTCTACAGTCTCTCTAAGTTAACACTACTCAGTTTTCACTTTGACTGAAAATACTAAAACTCAAAACTCACTTTCTGGCTAACTAAGGATTTGCCAAGACAGCTCAGATCTAATCCCTATGCATTCCTCAAACTATATTAAAACATTTTAGTTACATGTCAAAAACACTTGATAACCAAACTCACTGAAGTCAATAGGATGCAACTTTTATTTTGACATTGACTATTTTAAAAGTTACATGAGCTGTGCTAACACAGTATTGGGAAAAGTAGCAGTATTTTCTTATGCTTACTGTTGATGCGAAGAGCAAACTATAGAAAGCTTTTCCAGCTCTTCACCGCTCAGTTCTTTAGCAGAATTCTTCACTGTTGTTACTGGACTAGGAACTGCTGTTTTCCATTTTCTTTCTAAATGAAAACGAAATCATTTTTACCCAAAGTGGTAATAGTATTTACTTAGCATAAAGCATAACTGAAAATAATTAACAGAGGGATATTGACAACTCCTCTGTGCATGGTCTACAATCTTGCTTCAAACTATGCAAAAAAAGCAGTGTATTTTTTCACAGCACACTTTATTTTCATCACATCATAGCCACCAACTCTGAATCAAAATAAGCTGTGGATCAATCAAAGTCTCAACTAATAGAATAATGAGTGAAAACCCATTTGCACCTTTTAATGAAGTCTGTGAGAAGGAATCTACAGCAGGGATGCTTCTAATGATCTCAGAGAAATTCTTGTATAAATGCTGCTTTTGCTAGGTGGCATTTTTAAGCTGGCAAAATGCATGCTCTGTTATTCAGAAATACAAACCAAATTAACTTTCTCTGACAGTACTAGTTTAGCCTACACTCACCCCACTGCTCCTGTATGGAAGAAAGATTTGCAAGCAGCTGCTCATGATACAGTCGTTCGAGCTGGATGAACTTCATTGCCTTCTCATCTGAAGGGAAGCTTTAAGGAAAATGTGCACATATGTTGACATAATTTATTTACATCTTGCATCATAGTTGAAAATGCAGTGATTGTGTACCTGAAATTTGACATAACTGAATCGAAATGAATAATGGCTAGCATCTGTATTTCTTTTCTTCTGTGTGCTAGGAAGAAAAGAACACCAGACACAAAACCAACAAGTAAGAAGTAAGTTGAGGAAAGTTCCAAAAATGAAAATCCTACTATCTCCATCAATTACATTTTCCCATGTACCTTAAGTCCAACAAAAGTTTTTCCAGAAGAGAAAGGAGCAAAATTGCATTCTGCTGACAGTTCTTATATAATACAATACAATAATAATAATAATAATACAATACACCAGGTTGGAAGAGACCTTCAAGATCATCGCGTCCAACCCATCAATCAATCCAACCCACCTAAACAACTAGACCATACAGCCAAGCACCCCATCAAGTCTTCTCCTGAACACCTCCAGTGAAGGTGACTCCACCACCTCCACGGGTAGCCGATTCCAATGGGCAATCACTCTCTCCGTGTAGAACTTCTTCCTAACATCCAGCCTAAACCTGCCCTGGCGCAGCCTGAGACTGTGTCCTCTTGTTCTGGTGCTGGATGCCTGGGAGAAGAGGCCAACCTCTGCCTGGCTACAACCTCCCTTCAGGTAGTTGTAGAGAGCAATAAGGTCACCCCTCAGTCTCCTCTTCTCCAGGCTAAGCAACCCCAGCTCCCTCAGCCTTTCCTCATAGGGCTTGTGTTCCAAACCCCTCACCAGCTTTGTTGCCCTTCTCTGGACACGTTCCAGCAAGTCAACATCCTTCCTAAACTGAGGGGCCCAGAACTGGACACAGGACTCAAGGTGTGGCCTAACCAGTGCAGTGTACAGGGGCACAATGACCTCCCTGCTCCTGCTGGCCACACTGTTCCTGATGCAAGCCAGGATGCCATTGGCCTTCTTGGCTGCCTGGGCACACTGCAGGCTCATGTTCAGCCTACAATCAACCAGCACCCCCAGGTCCCTCTCTGCCTGGCCACTCTCCAGCCACTCTGACCCCAGCCTGTAGCGCTGCCTGGGGTTGTTGTGGCCAATGTGCAGAATCCGGCACTTGGATGTGTTAAATCTCATGCCATTGGACTCTGCCCATCTGTCCAGCCTGTCGAGGTCCCTCTGCTAAGCCTCTCTGCCCTCCAGCAAATCAACTGCTGCCCCCAGCTTGGTGTCATCTGCAAATTTACTGATGATGGACTCAATGCCCTCATCCAGATCATCAATAAAGATGTTGAAGAGCATGGGGCCCAGCACTGATCCTTGGGGCACACCACTAGTGACAGGCCGCCAGCTGGATGTGGTGCCATTCACCACCACTCTCTGGGCTCGGCCCTCCAGCCAGTTCCTAACCCAGTGATTAACAGAAACCAAAATCACTGGGAAATGAAAAGCAAAACAATTATGCAAATACCAGCATGTAACTCTCAAGAAATATAGTTACATGCCCATAACCATGACTACCTGAAAATATATCTCCTTTCTACTGGCTAGCTGACAGTATTTAAAAAAAATTCCCCAAACCAAACTTCCAAAGAGATTCCCTCCTCCTTTTCAACAGCAGTATTATACAACCCTGTTGGACAGCGGAGTTCACCTTTTGTTTGCTTTCTGAAGATTAGGCTTTTCTTCTATAAGAAGAACTCTTTCCTCTCCCTAAGGGTTGTAAACATATTCTCAAAGATATACTGAGAATTACATATTTTGCAATAGCCAGGGTATTTCTAGCTTCATCAAGCCCAAATTATTAGTTGTGCTGTTTACAGCCAGGCTTTGCCGCCTGTTTGATTGGAATACAACTCTACAGTGCAATGAGGATTGAAATACAAGTGAATGAGGTTCTTAATAGTATAGAAAAAACCATTTTCCATTATTCATGCTAATTAAAATACTGTAGTAATGATTACAAAAGCACAACCGGTACTTGTTACTCTTGTTAGCCTCATACAACATGTACATAGCGTGGCTTTTGAACAATAATATTAAGGGAAAAAAAATATTCTTTGCTTCAAGAAACCTGTTATTAGAAACAGAACCACAGATCACAGAGAGAGCCTTAGAGGATCTCAGAAGCAAACCCTGAATTACTGTTAATATGAGGTTCTACATTGGATGAATTAAAATGCTTGTCATGGATAATTAATACAATGCAACATGATCAAGTAAGTTCTTTATTAACCTCAGGAAACTGATGGCTGCAAGTACGGACGAGATATCCTTCATAAATATGTATTATATAGTGGTGTTGAATTCCACACACAAGGTGTACATTGCATTAAAAATATTTCCTTTGATCAGCTTCAAATAAACTATCTTCCAATTACAGCAACTTCTATGAAAGAGAAGCTGTCTGTCATTGAATGCATTTTAAATGTACTGCCTTTCCCCCTAAAAAGCCGTAACCTACTACAGATTTTTTCCACGCCTTCAATTTGTGCTATGTATTTTCAACATTCTGAGAGATGATTCTGAATTAGGGTGACCATGACTGAAGCATAGTCTTCTAAGACAGTGATGCACATTTTTTTTATCTATTTTGATTTTATAATACTGCAACAGTCATTCCTCAGGTTTCATACTACAGGCTAATACAGTCTGACTAGATTTCAAGAATACCTTTCCAGGTACCCCTATGTTTCGTTATTTAACCATTGCAATTGTGGATTTGCTCTACTTTGTTTGTAACAAATTACATAACAAAGAAATAATCTAAATGCATAAATTCTGTGACTTATGACACATCTTAGCCAACCACATGTACTTTAAGAGCCTACCACTCTTGGCTCCTCATTTTGCAGTCTTATCACTTTGCCTTAAAAGCAAACAGAAGAAAACCCAGTCCAACTTTTATAAAAAATATTTCACTTTATGGTTTAATATGATTATTCTTGTAATGAGCACCTCTCCTATGAGGACAGACTGAAGGAGTTGGGGCTGTTCAGTCTGGAGAAGAGAAGGCTCCGAGGTGACCTCATTGTGGCCTTCCAGTATCTGAAGGGGACCTACAGGAAGGCTGGGGAGGGACTTCTCAGGCTATCAGGTAGTGATAGGACTAGGGGGAGTGGAATGAAGCTGGAGACAGGGAGATTCAGGCTGGATGTGAGGAAGAGGTTCTTCACCATGAGAGTGGTGAAGGCCTGGAATGGGTTATCCAGGGAGGTGGTTGATGCCCCGTCCCTGGAGGTGTTTAAGACCAGGCTGGACGAGGCTCTGGCCAGCCTGATCTAGTGTGGAGTGTCCCTGCCCATGGCAGGGGTTGGAACTAGATGATCCTTGTGGTCCCTTCCAGCCCTGACTGATTCTATGATTCATCCCCCAAATGACTGAAATCAGAGTAATTAGCATCAGCTCAACTATTATAACTTTCAAACCAAACTTATTTGTATTATCTAGGAACAAATCAAAATGAACTACGCCACTGAACTAGCTGTTCCCAGGAAACAATTGTATTTTCCTGTGACAGTTTCTCAAATGACCTTGATAAGATTTTGACCAATTAGCATTTGCCAAACAACATGCTGCTATTGTTTGCTGATTGCTGATCTTCCTTAGTTCAATGTTTGGTATTTTTATTCTAATCTAGACCCTTGTAGTACGTATTCTAATCAACTGCTGTGATGATTTTGATCTTACTATAACAGTGCCCTATTTGATACAATAGAATAGATACCTTATCTAGATTGGACGCATTTCCAGTGACTAATACTTAAAACAGAAGTTTTTGAACTAATACTTAGAACAGAAGTTCTTTGTAAATATTTTCTTACTTCCTTGTTGGTGCACAACTATTAATGATTGTATCAGCACAACTTTTGGAAGTGGATTTATTACTTAACTCCTATTTCACCTGTCTGATTAAGAAGGGCTTGCTAACATATTGTAGATTCACTTGTGGATAAATCACAGCTGTTGACTTCTTTCTAACCCTGACCCACCACCTCTGAGTCAAGGGTAAAGCATTTGTCTTTTACGTTTTATCATGCCAAATTGTGCTAGTACTGTGCGACAATTTCTACAGGTAAAAGGATACACTCCTCCTCTTGAAAATAGGTCTCAGCTATCTGCAAAAGTAAAACAAAAACAAAAACAAAAATTAGGATTCTGCAATTTTTATGAGAGCAGTAAGGCTATAACAGGAACTTTCAGTCATATTTTCAAACAAGTTTTAAACTGTTTTGCAAGGTCATATATAGTTTGGCTAATATACGAATGTTCAGACTAAAAGACATGCATGCTTATTTGATGAAAGGTTATTAAAAGTAAGAACAAACAAGAATGAAATATGAAGTACTCTCTTGCAAATGGATTTGCCCAAATGTTTGTTGGGGTTTATCTTGTTAAAACCAACAAAAATTACTTCAGAAGCATTTTTATTGATCATATTAGTAAGTTTTAAAATGACATAGAATTACTGTGCTTACTGATAGGACTTGAACAGTTTGAGTTTTGTTACTGACCATTATTGCCTTATGTTTGACCAAATCAAGATCATTCCTGAGCACTCCTCAGCATTGCAGTTTAGTGTGGCAAAATGGAAAAATGGGTTTCCTGACTGATGAGAAAAGACCAATCTTTGGATAAAAGACACCTGTCACAGCAGCAGGGAAATACCAACAGCCTTCCTGTTTACATCCTATTTGCAATTAATATTTACAAGAACAATTACGACAATTATTTCAAATACACAGAAATCAAAATATTTACAATGTGAATATTTACAATTCATGAGATAAAAATATAAGGACTCAAGTTCTTAATTTTTTTATGTATTACTCCTAGTCAACCTGCAGAAGCTAGACGATACCAATGCAGCAGCTTTCCGCCGCTTCCTTTCCTGAAGCTGCTCTGCTGTTTAAAAAAAGATTTGAAGATTCTCTCTCTCATGTGTCAGTTCACTAAACCTAACACCTTTAACAACAGAGCAAATCAGGGAGTTACATCAGATGGCAGTTCTTTGATTTGCACTGTGGTTGCTATGACATGGAAGAAATCTGTGGCTCTTTCTCCTTAGGCTGACATTTCTGTATCAGAACAATTACAATTATATTTCTAACAAGACACCTCTGCCAAAGACAACCATTGGGGGAAAAAAAACATAAATACACAATTCTTCAATTAGATGGATGTTGAAGTAATACAGATATGTTAATAAAACAAAAAGGTGGGGGGAACATTCCTTGTTGCATTTAGAGCTCAAAGTGCTAAGGAAGTTTAATATAAAGAACAAAAATCATTCCAAAGCAGTTATTAAGGACCAGGAAAATCCAGCATATGACAGACTACATATAAAATACTTGAACAACTAAGTCAACCTCCATCACTGTATAAGCTGTAACAGTTGCTGTCTTAGCCAATGGACTGGAATTGAGCAAGGGATCTCTATGCCTAAGCATTCAAGCTGCAGCATCTTAAGAAACTACTTCGCTCTGCCTAGGTAATTTTATAATTACAATGTTTAACAGATTACTGCAGAAGGGAACAGAAAATATACCCTCACCAAGAGTTTATCTACTGAGGTGTGTATAAAACAAAAAGATGGGCATGCAAAAATAAGAGAAAATTATGTTCCAGTATATGGAGTTATTTCTATATCAAATCTATGTGGTTTATTTTCAGACTGCTGAAATAGATTTACTAGCCCTGTCCTAGTGATGCTTTTGCTTTTAAGCAGCTGTTTACAAGCACAGAAATGGCAAAACCTCCAGAAGACAAGTGAAGATAACAGATGAAGTATTTTTTCTGACAATTGTGTAAAGGTATCAGGTTTTTGATGTGGTGGCTTTTATTGTTGTTATAGACGGGGTTGTGGGCTTTTCACATTTTTGTTTGGTTGCCTTTTTCCCCAGAAATGGCATAAAGGATTGTTTCTTGGATACTGCTGGACTAGAGTTCATGCAATCCACTCGGAGAATGCAAATATTCAAAGGCAGTCAGAAAATCACAGTATCACAGTATGGCTAAGGTTGGAAGAGACCTCGAAGATCATCGAGTCCAACCTGTCACCACAGACCTCATGACTAGACCATGGCACCAAGTGCCACGTCCAATCCCCTCTTGAACACCTCCAGGGACGGTGACTCCACCATCTCCCTGGGCAGCCCATTCCAATGGCGAATCACTCTCTCAGTGAAGAACTTTCTCCTCACCTTCAGCCTAAACTTCCCCTGGTGCAGCTTGAGAATGTGTCCCCTTGTTCTGGTGCTGGTTGCTAGAGAGAAGAGGCCAACCCCTTCCTGGCTACAACCACCTTTCAGGTAGTTGTAGAGAGCAATGAGGTCACCCCTGAGCCTCCTCTTCTCCAGGATAAACAACCCCAGCTCCCTCAGCCTCTCCTCATAGGGCTTGTGCTCAAGGCCTCTCCCCAGCCTTCTTGCCCTTCTCTGGACACGTTCAAGTGTTTCAATGTTCTTCTTAAACTGAGGGGCCCAGAACTGGACACAGTACTCAAGGTGTGGCCTAACTAATGCAGAGTACAGGGGCACAATGACCTCCCTGCTCCTGCTGGCCACACTATTCCTAATGCAGGCCAGGATGCCGTTGGCCTTCTTGGCCACCTGGGCACACTGCTGGCTCATGTTCAGGCAGCTGTCGACCAGCACCCCCAGGTCCCTCTCCGTTTGGGATCTTTCCAGCTACTCCGACCCCAGCCTGTAGCTCTGCATGGGGTTGTTGTGGCCAAAGTGCAGCACCCGGCACTTGGACTTGTTGAAAAATGAGCATGCTTCTAATCAGAATCAAAATTTTGCTTTGACTCTGAGTTGGTGATAAGGAGTATTATAGAAAAGATAGAGCTGATAACCTGGAAAGGAAGAGGTGTAACACCACATAAAAAAAGTAAGCTGGTAAACACATTTTCCTTCCAATTCCTCGGTGTAGAAAAAATAATCATTGTGATTTTTAACAACAACTTACCTGTGCTTTCTAGAAAACTTAAGAATACCCAGAAAGCTTAAGAATACCAATGGCTTTGTTTACAAATGCAATAGAATAAAAAAGCCATGTCAATTTCAAAATGAATAATTTTTTCCACAGACTATATGGTATTAGCAACCTTTAAAAGCATTAACTAATCAGCCTTCAAGGACAGTGAAAGTTAGTAGTCCTTCCTATTTGCCAGGCATGGTGTGGCAAGGACCATGCTTGCAAAACGTCTCCACTAATTTTGAGTACCCTGACACCCAAATGTTCAGGCTGAGACACCTCTTAGCTGATACTCCAGTGACTTCTGCAGGAGCATACAAACATTCAATACAATACAATACAATACAATACAATACAATACAATACAATACAATACACCAGGTTGGAAGAGACCTTCAAGATCATTGCGTCCAACCCATCAAACAATCCAACCCACCCAACAACTAGACCATACAGCCAAGCACCCCATCAAGTCTTCTCCTGAACACCTCCAGTGAAGGTGACTCCACCACCTCCACGGGTAGCCGATTCCAATGGGCAATCACTCTCTCTGTATAGAACTTCTTCCTAACATCCAGCCTAAACCTGCCCTGGCGCAGCCTGAGACTGTGTCCTCTTGTTCTGGTGCTGGCTGCCTGGGAGAAGAGGCCAACCTCTGCCTGGCTACAACCTCCCTTCAGGTAGTTGTAGAGAGCAATAAGGTCACCCCTCAGTCTCCTCTTCTCCAGGCTAAGCAACCCCAGCTCCCTCAGCCTTTCCTCATAGGGCTTGTGTTCCAAACCCCTCACCAGCTTTGTTGCCCTTCTCTGGACACGTTCCAGCAAGTCAACATCCTTCCTAAACTGAGGGGCCCAGAACTGGACACAGGACTCAAGGTGCGGCCTAACCAGTGCAGTGTACAGGGGGAGAATGACCTCCCTGCTCCTGCTGGCCACACTGTTCCTGATGCAAGCCAGGATGCCATTGGCCTTCTTGGCTGCCTGGGCACACTGCAGGCTCATGTTCAGCCTACAATCAACCAGTAAATCAGCCTCAGAATCTTTGGGCATATCATAATCTGAATGTCTTAACAAGTAGGCATCCTTCTGGAGAAGTCTAAAGACGTTTTCTCAAAGAAGTCAGCAACTTGATAGAGAAGTCTAGATTTCAAATTGTATTTCCCCGGCTTTCAGCCTTATTACTAATCACTACACCATTCTGAGTGCTGTACCTCTGAAACGGAATTGTTAAGTGCCATGTAAAATTCTTGCATGTGTTGTCTGCTATCCCCAGTAGTCTCCTAGGGATTTCTGGAGCTGCAAAGCTCAGTATCTGTGTTTTATATGTAACTATTCCTTAGATTCTGTAACAAATGCTAAACAAATCCCATGAATCCCATTCAGACAGGAAAAAAGTTGCATCTCATGTTAATTAAAGGTTAATCCTTAGAATAGCTCCTAATAACCACAGCTTTTAAATATTTAATACAGACTTCCAACTAACAATGGGGATTGTTAATACTCTAGAAAGTCTGACACAGCAATTTCTTTTACATTGAATTTTGTCATACCAACTATAAAGAGAATATGATAGAAGAGTATTTGCTAGGCTTGGCATAAAGGAACATTACTGGCAGGCTGTACTAGCAGTTGGAAAAAGAAGACTGAAGATGACAGTTTAATCTCTGGAAAAGGAAGAAAATCTTAATAGTTTCACTTTATATGAAAACATGAATGCTATTGTTAAAAATCCATTATTTTCCCCACAGATTAAAAAGTGAGTTATGATCCCTTGAAGTTTTGATATTCAATTCAAAGTGCTTGATATTTCTTAGGAAAAGAGATTGTGTCACAGTTCCTGTAAGACTTTCAAAAAGATTATTACCCCTTAGGGTTTGGCTTTCTCACCTAAAAAGCACCAGATTTATTTCTACTCCATCATTTTCAATGACACTCCTTAATGTATGTAAAGTCTTTTAAAGTATCTCCCATAACTGCACTGTTTTCCAAAACAGACCTTTGTACTGACTCATGAATAATTGCCAGATTCAACATGGCTAGAAGTAAAAATGCTTAAGCCTAATACTAAATTTCAAATAATCTAAGGAACAATATCAATTGTCTTTGCTCAAACACAGATTTAAAAAAAAAAAAAAAAGGTTTAAAATTCTCTGTCAAATGTAAATAAGCTACAGTTTGGAATACTAAAAAGAAACCTCTTTTTCAAATTAAAAAGTGATGATGCAGGTGTGTCATCACAGTTCACAAGTATAAAAATATCACAATTGTCCAATTTCTACAATAAAGATAATGCAACCAAGCAAAATTAGAATAGAATAGAATAGAATAGAATAGAACAGAATAGAATAGAATTAACCAGGTTGGAAAAGACCTTTGAGATCATTGAGTCCAACCTATCATCCCACACCATTTCATCAACTAAACCACGGCACCAAGTGCCTCATCCAGTCTCAAACACCTCCAGTGATGGTGACTCCACCACCTCCCTGGGCAGCCCATTCCAATGGCCAATCACTCTTGCTATGAAGAACTTCTTCCTAACATCCAGCCGAAACCTCCCCTGGCACAGCTTGAGACTGTGTCCTCTTGCTGTGGTGCTGGTTGCCTGGGAGAAGAGACCAATCCCCACCTGGCTATAACCTCCCTTCAGGTAGTTGTAGACAGTAATAAGGTCTCCCCTCAGTCTCCTCTTCTCCAGGCTAAGCAACCCCAGCTCCCTCAGCTTCTCCTCATAGGGATTGTGCTCTAAACCCCTCACCAGCTTTGTTGCCCTTCTCTGGACATGTTCCAGCAACTCAACATCTTTCCTAAACTCAGGGGCCCAGAACTGGACACAGTACTAGAGGTCTGGCCTAACCAGGGCTGAGTACAGGGGCAGAATGAATTCATCGGGCACTGCATAGTATTTATACATGTAACTGACATTAGACACTACTGCCAAACAAAAAGTATTCTAGTCCACTCTTAGTCTGACACAACTAAATTAAGTATTAATACTTTGTCAAGTCCTATCAACATATTTGTCTTACAGCATAACCTCCAGAATGAAAATCATACTGGCCAGTTAGTAAAACAAGATTGCTTTTCAAATCACCAGCATATCCTGTGGTCTTGCAGGTGTGGCAGCTGCACAATAAGCAAGTATACACTAAGAAACCTTGAATCTTAGCATTCATACATGGAATTCATGTTAGAAAGAAGAAGTCTGCAACAGTAAAAATTATTCCAGATTTAAAATGTTATTTAGACATCACTTGTCTTTTATCTACACCAGTGTTTCACAAAAATTATTCAAGCTTTGTTGAAGAGCGATTTTCCTAAATCTTCCTGCCAAATTAGAATTTCATCATACAGAGAATTAGCAAACCCACCCTTAGGATTTTCCTTTAATTGTGCAATTTACTTTTGGGGCAATAGGTTAGAAGAGCTTAGAAGAGAGATTCGTCTTGAGGACCTGTTACACACCAAAATCACAGAATCACCAAGGTTGGAAGAGACCTCAAAGATCATCAAGTCCAACCTGAATAAACTGTTCAAATAAGAATAATGACATATATTGAATTAATGCACCTTTTTTCCTAATGAATAAAAGTCTCAAATAAAACCAAAATTGTGTTCAACACTCCAGAATCATAGGAAGTACCTGATGGAGACACAGGGGAAGTATCTTTGAATCCATCTGCTCAACCTCCTCACGGAGCAAAGAGAAAAGAGACTGCAACGTTTGTTTTTGTTCTCTTTGGTGAAAGTTTTCATTTGCTTCAACAGCACCTTCAGCATGCACAAAATCTGCATCTCTAATAAGAATATTTTCCTCCTTGATTGCTGTGGTTCCCACTGTAGAAACTCCTTTAAAAAGAACAAATACTTAAGTTAGAACTTAAAAAAAAACCCCAACAACAAACCATCAAGTTTATTTTCTAGGAAATTTCAAAATGAAAGCTATAAATAAAAATGTATTCTCTTACATAACATCTTTGCAAGTAAATAAGACATTGGTCTTGTCAAAATTAGCTGTGGTAGGTCTGTCTCACATACCTGAAAAAACATAGTAACATAGCAACCTAATCTAGTTAAAGATGCAACTGCTTACTGCAGGGGGGTTGGACTAGATGACCTTTAAAGGCTCTTTCCAAGCCTTCATAAATCAGGTATCTTCGTACACTTCTAGCTGGGACCAGACCTTAACTTCAGAAACTCCTCACCTAGTCACCTTGGTCCCAGGCAACCAGCACCAGAACAAGAGGACACAGTCTCAAGCTGCACCAGGGGAGGTTTAGGCTGGATGTTAGGAAGAAGTTCTTCATAGCAAGAGTGATTGGCCATTGGAATGGGCTGCCCGGGAGGTGGTGGAGTCACCATCACTGGAGGTGTTCAGGAAGAGACTTGATGGGGTGCTTGGTGCTGTGGTTTAGTTGATTAGATAGTGTTGGATGATAGGTCGGACACGATAATCTCAAAGGTCTCTTCCAACCTGGTTAATTATTCTATTCTATTCTATTCTATTCTATTCTATTCTATTCTATTCTATTCCATTCCATTCCATTCCATTCCATTCCATTCCATTCCATTCCATTCCATTCCATTCCATTCCATTCCATTCCATTCCATTCCATTCCATTCCATTCCATTCCCTGTTACAGAGTTTTGATAAAGAGACCAGAATAACCTAAAGTAAAAAGTGTTGTGAGTAATATTACAGCTTCAGCTAAAATAATCAATGCTTAGATGTAAATGGACAAACTCCTATGAATTCAGTCAAAATGGAATTTCAATATAGTAGAGACAAAAAGCAGGGCTTTTTGTAAGACAATTTAGCTCAAAAAGGGCAAAAAGAAGGTAGATGAGGAGTGTGAATGAGGTTCTCAGTCTGTCTTTTCACTCCTGCCAAGGATGTCTTACAGGGAGATATCCTTGGGAAGGAAGGAAGGACAGACAGTTTGACCTGTTCCTCAGATGATAACTCAGTGTCTCTTCACAGTGATGACAGGCTCTTAAAGGACTGAATGAAGCAGATGATGACAGTGGGGGATTCCGTTATGGGGACAGATGTCTATGTGGACTGTCCTGCTGAATGAAAAGGAAAACCTCCCGATGACAGTAGTTTGTATTTCAGAGACTAGGGAATGAGCCAGTAGTGGAGATTGACGTTGGTAACGACGACACAAGGATGTGTAAATTCAGTTTAGTCTCCAGCACTTCTTGTTGGGCAGAACCCCAGGTTTTCTGTGCTAGACTCTGGCAGCTTTCTGTTACCTGTATCTAATTTTTATGCAAGTCAAAAGCCAAACATGCAGGTGGAGGGCTGGCAACATGGATGAAGGCTAATGTAGAACATAACAGTATAAAATTGTTACAGGAAAAACCTTCTGGGTGAGAGTCCCACATGTTATTGCACCAAGTGTATCTGCTGTATATTGCTGATCACGAATATGGCAGCTATCGGGAAATGTTAAATGAGGTTAGTGAAGAAGCGTAGAGCAGGAGTAGTGGTGGGAGAAATTGACTATCCAGAGAATAAAAGCATAAATGATGGCATATAACTCGTTATGATAAGCATGTTACTCTTCCCCAGGTAGATTCATTTTCTGAAAAGCATGCTATCATTTAAGAGCAGGACAGGTGAGGGCACTGTTTCAGGGAACCATCACACTTTCTACAGCTTGGGCACTCAGCGTATTTCAGACCCCCTTGTGTTCGTCACAACTGGAAGCTTACAGTGCTAATTCACATTTAAAATTCAGGGCTTCATCAAGGCATTAGCTTGTCCACTGAAGGCTCCACCACTCTAATTTTTGTTATTTTAAACGCTTTATTATGTAAATTATCCAGGTCAGGAATACCAATAATCTCAGTAGGTGGCTATTTTCACAGGGCTTACTGCCAGACAAAATATGGGTGTAATTTAATGCTGCCTTTTCAACATTAATGCATGTTTCAGTATTTATTTGGGCTTGCTGTGGGCCAAAAGCAACAAGAAACATAACTGGATGCAAGACACAAACCAGGAAGTACTTTTACCGATAGAATGAAGGCTGCCGTAATACACCTTTTTTGCTGAACACATGATCATGAAACCAGAAAAGAGGGTCCATGTGTTCTTTTCCTCCAGAAAAATCACCCCAAAATATTACCTCAATCTGCATTTTATTGAGCACTTAATAATCACCTGTGATATAAAAAAAAATAAAATCACTGAAACATAGTCAACTATAACGAAAACCCTTTATTTTCATGTTATTGTGGTACTGTTGCTAACACACAGTTTATAAACTGCATACTATCCCTGCATATAGTTAAGCTGTCATTCACTTGGAATCCAATTCTGCTCACAAATTACTCCCCTGATTCTGAAGCGAGGCCTTACAGCCATTCAGGTTAATTCCACCCTGTTCTATTTAAACACGAGACAGCATTTGTGTCTTAGTAGCACTGCAACTGGTTTTTAGCCAAAATCACTTAGTATATGCTGTTCCATTATAAAGGTGTTATGGTCTTTTTCCTGTATGTTCTTGAAAACCAGTACACACAACCATTTTTCCTCCCTGGAATCAATCTTAATTGTCCAATGCAGATTTCTGTTTTTGAGTAAAGACTGGTATCTTACACAGATTTCTGGTATTTTAAGCAGCAAGGCTGAAGTTTCTTCACTTTGCAAAGCATTGATCTTTACTCCATACATTGATAGCTGGTTCCACACTAGAATGGAACCAAAGCCTTTATGAAAATAAATCTCAAAACCTGCAGAACAGAGCAATTCTCCAATGTCCAGAGCACTCACTAGGAATGTGGCAGAGAGCTGTGTTCAACTTCCTGCTTTGTCACTCACACAGGTTTCTATGCTCAGTTGTGTGCCACTGTTTCCTAAGACACTGGGAGAAGCAAACCTTCTCAAAATTTCCCTAAGAGTTCACAGAAGCAGCCCCATGTTTGCAAAAGAGTCAGTTTTGACAGACCTTGAGTAAAAAAACAAACACAATTTTCGACATGTCTCAACTTTCTTTGCTTTGTTAGTACTGCAAGTATATGAGATTCAGATGCTCTTGCCACCTGAGGGAGAATGAGTCAGAGATTCAAGTATGAGGCATTTGATATAAAAATAAAATTTCTGAATATTATCTTGGGGCTTTTTTTTTTGTTTAATTTAATTTTAAATTTCACCTTCAGTAGCATCAGCTTAAATCACCAGTAACAGAAGTTTTTAGTACAGAAAACATATGGTAGTTTCTTTTTTTAAACATTCTTTCGTACTCAGTTCCAGAAAGCTGGTTCAGGCTGATTCATTCAAGAACTATACTGAAAAACCCTCAAAACCAAACCAACAACCCCAACACCAGCAAGTATTTAAAATAAAAAAATAAATTTAAAAAAAGCAATCATTTTCAATAGAAAAGATTTTAAGCCATGAGTGCTGGCAGGAAAGATAGAACCCCAACTGAGCAAGCTCAAAATCTTTAGCATGGCACGGAGCCTTAAAAAAAAAAAAAAACACTGCTTGAGTTTTCATGTAACTTGACTATATTAATGTATTTTATTTGCTGCAACACCCATCATCCCAACCACTCCCATTTTCTTTCCTCACATTCAAGCTGCTTCGAGGAATAACTTGAATAATTTACAGGAAAACCTTATGTTGCCAAATTTAACTTGGGGGAAAAAAATAAGTGCAAGTTAACATGCTATACTACCTTAAGAGAGTACACACTGTGATTTCACAATATTAAGTTACTAATTATGCTAGGACAGATCCTTTGGACAAAAAAAGATAAAATTATTTTAAGAGGAGAGAGATAATTTGAAGTTCACATTTACAAAAAATACATTGAAGCAAGTGACCCTTCATGAGTCACTATCTTTACTGCTCTAAGGTTAGTACAACTCATTACAAGGAATCCAAGTATGAACAATCACCAAGGTTTTGTCAGTTTAAATTTACATCACTTCTTTGATCACCAGTGTCCTCTTTAAACAGACATAGTCATAGTAAATTCAAAGCTAGTATTAGTGTACAAAAGGAATGTGAGAGAAATATGGGACCTGGAAGCTACAGACTTGTCAATCCACTCTAATGAGTCTACTGCAGCATTCAGACAGATAAAAGGAGGTGCTTCTTCCAGCAATGCATAGGTGAAATCTTGGAACTAGTTACTCCAGCACACTGAGATGAACTCCAAAACCAATGGCAAATCAGGTGACAAATTCACTGTAAGCTATTACAGTCTATTGGTTCCCACTTGGAGATGTCTTGAATGGGTAACAGTGACTCTAAGAGGTTTGCTTATAGGGAAAAGGATGAAGGTACATAAATTTCTTCTTTAGCTGTAAGTGGAAGTACCTCATCCGTGACTTCTCAACAGCTGAAAAAAATAACCATGAAAGCACATGCCATGCAAATATGGCACTCTGCTGTCATCCCTTCAGAGATCTTCTACTCTGGTTTGATTATTCGCCTGTCTACCTCCAAGTCAAAGACAAGAAAGCTAGTTTGTTTCTTTTACGTAAAGGG
This sequence comes from Picus viridis, assembly GCA_033816785.1. Lineage (NCBI taxonomy): Eukaryota > Metazoa > Chordata > Aves > Piciformes > Picidae > Picus > Picus viridis. The sequence goes on along the minus strand of CM066578.1, from coordinate 5,775,680 downwards.
ATACTCAGATAATGTTTAAAATCTTTGGTGCTAAAAATGAGATGTAAGACTCTCGCCAAAATGAAGATAGCTGCACTCTCCAGAAATTTTGAAAAACCACTGCATTTTGTGAAAACAGGACAACTGTCACGTGAGGATATCTAAAAAGCAAAGTGTAAGTGAGCCTGTCTGTAATCAATGGGAGGTACAATTTTATCTTTTGGTCCTCCTTTGGTACAGCCAAGGTTCTTTATTAATAAAGTTGCAAGAGTACGTTCGTAGAAATTCAACACAACTCTTGTAAGTTGTGCAGGCAGGACACTGTTGTGGTATTGTCTGTTGCTAGATTTTTCTATAAAATGTTCTGTATTTCAGATTTCTGCTTTTTGCCTTAAAGCAGCGATCTACTGCGCAGGGCTCTCTCTGTGGTACTTCTGCATCCGATGACCCCATTTATCACAGTATCACGGTATCACCAAGGTTGGAAGAGACCTCAAAGATCATCGAGTCCAACCTGTCACCACAGACCTCGTGACTAGACCATGGCACCAAGTGCCACGTCCAAACCCCTCTTGAACACTTCCAGGGATGGTGACTCCACCACCTCCCTGGGCAGCCCATTCCAAAGAACTTTCTCCTCACCTCCAGCCTAAACTTCCCCTGGGGCAGCTTGAGACTGTGTCCTCTTGTTCTGATGCTGGTTGCTAGAGAGAAGAGACCAACCCCTTCCTGGCTTGTAGTGGGTTGAGATAGCCACCCTCCCCACCACAGGCAAAATAACGACTCTGACAAAAACGGATTGCAAAAGTGATGGAAAAGTTTAAATAGAAAAAAGTGAAGGTGCACAAAGGAAACCAGAAACAGTGACAGAAGAAACCCCAAAACACACCCGGATGAACCCCATCCCCACCTGAGGGTGGGCCCAAGACCCCAGGGCTCGTTCTTCCCCCCCACGGCTAGGCTAGTCTCAGCTGGCCAGGCCTGAGACCGCCCATCCCCCTGGCCCTGGCCCTAGCCAGGCCCAAGGCCGGGAGACATCTCCCCCAGTTACCGGGCGCCGGCGAGGGAAGAAAGAGAAAGGGGCGGACCCCACGCAAGATCTTATAGCGGTGCAGGGGATTGTGGTAGGAGATACACGGTTTTCCTGTGTCCACCCACTGGGCTGGACTTCTGGACACAGGAAGTGTGCCATGCAGCATAAGGGCACCCAGCCCAAACCACCACACTGGCTACAACCACCACCTTTCAAGTAGCTGTAGAGAGCAATGAGGTTGCCCCTGAGCCTCCTCTTCTCCAGGCTAAACAACCCCAGCTCCCTCAGCCTCTCCTCACAGGGCTTGTGCTCAAGGCCTCTCCCCAGCCTTGTTGCCCTTCTCTGGACACGTTCAAGTGTCTCGATGTCCTTCCTAAACTGAGGGGCCCAGAACTGGACTCAAGGTGTGGCCTAACTAATGCAGAGTACAGGGGCACAATGACTTCCCCTGCTCCTGCTGGCCACACCATTCCTAATGCAGGCCAGAACAAGAAGACACACTAACAGAGAGAGAATACAAGCAAAGTTTAACTTCCAGTGGTTTGTGTGAAGTTCTCCTTTTCTTCCTCTCATCGTACTTCAGATACCTCTGCCCACATGTCTGTATCACGTTTCATCAACTCATTTCCTGTTATTCCCATCATATAGATGACTGGTTCTCAATTACTTCTGCAAGCTCTTGTTTTAATTGTTCCATTCTATTTTTAAACATTAAACCCACAGTTGAAATATATACTTAATGACTTGCTGCCTCTTTTAATGAGAACTCATTCTTCCTATAATGACAGATTTCAGGATCCTCTTTTCTTTGCTAGAAAATATGAACTTTCTCTTCCTGATTTTGGCTGTATGTATAAGATGGAATGCAAACCTCCTTCCTTTCCTTTCTTTACCTGTTTTATAATCCTTTAAGATCACAGAATCTTAGAATGGCTTGAGTTTGAAAGGACCTTAAATATCATTTAGTTCCAGTCCTCACTGCCATGGGCAGGACACCTCCCACTATACCAGGTTGCTCAAAGCCTCATCCAGCCTGACCTTAAACACTTCCACAGATGAGGCGTCCACAACTTCTCTGGGCAACCTGTTCCAGTGTTCCACCATCCTCACAGTAAATAGCTTCTTCCTCATGTCCAATCTAAATCTATCCTACTGTAGTTTAAAATTATTGCCCCTTGTCCTGTGACCACACACTCTTACAAAAAGTCACTCCCCAGCTTTCCTGAACATCCCCTTCAGGTACTGGAAGGTCACTATAAGATCTCTCCAGAGCCTTCCTTTGTCCATGCTGGACAACCCCAACTCTCTCAGCCTCCCTTTGAAGGATTGGTGCTCCAGCCCTCTGATCACCTTTGTGTCCTTCTTTAGGATGCTATCCAGCAGGTCCTTGCCCTTCCTTCAGTGAGGACTCCACAGCTGGACACAGTATTCCAGGACACAAGAGCAGAGTAGAGGGGCAGAATCACCTCTTGACCTCCTGGCCATGCTGCTTTTGATGCAGGCCTGCTGGGCTGCAAGTGCACATTGTTTGCTCACATTCAGCTTCCCATCCACCAGCATCCCCAATTCTTTTTCTGCGCGGCTGCTCTCAATTTCATTGTCCCTCAGCCTGTGTTGGTTGGTACCAAGGACTGCCCCAGCCTAGGTGCAGGACCTTGCACTTCGGCCTTATATAGGCTCATGAGGTTCACCGGAGCCCACTTCTTCAGCCTGTCTAGCTCCCTCTGGATGGCATACCATCCCTCAGTCATATCAACTGCACCACTCAGCTTAGTATCACCAGCAAACTTGCTGAGGGTGCACTCAATCTCACTGTTAGCATTGATGAGGATATCAACCAGCACTGGTCCCCTGAGGGACATCATTTGTCACCCACCTCCATCTGGACACTGGGTTGTTGGCCAGTACCCTTTTGATTTGATCATCCCATCAATTCTTTATCCATTGAACAGTCTACCTATCAAATCCATATCTCTTCATCTTAGAAGGATGTTGTGGGGGACGGAGTCAAAGGCTTTACAAAAGCCCAGAAAGATGACATCTCTTGGTCTTCCCTTGCCAACTGATGTCATCATTAATCATCATCAGTTTTTGGATCAGGTTATAAAAAGACTTGCCATTTATCAGGAAACCTGTATTTTGGAATTATCTACTTCAAATAGCTAAATTTCCCATCTTTTCAGTCTTCAGGTGAAAAAAGCAGCATAGAGAAAAAAAATTGGTTGTTCCTATAACTTTCAAAGATACCTATGCAAGGAAATACACTGCAACTGATTTTAATTAATATACTGCAGCACTGTGAGAACTAAGCTTTATGATTCGTGGTGAAAACCTAATATAATAACACATTGTGTTGATGCAGACAAATCCTACTCAGGCAAAAAAAGGGAAGAAGCATCTCAGATAAGAAAATGTAATAAACTTTTCTATTATCAAATTCATATCCAAAAGGTCTGGAGGAGAAATAACATCAAAAATTGGTAAAATGCATTTTTAAACAGCTCATTGCCCAAAATACACATCCTAGAAGTACCTATGAAAATGCTTTGAAACATAAGTAGATTTTAACAGCAGCAGGCCAAGATCAAACTAGTTGGTACTTATATCAAGATTCCAGATCTTGACACTTTATCAAGACACTAAAATCTTGCACTTGAACCTGACATTCAATTGAACAAAACTATATTGCCCAAATTTCTGGCAATTCTGACTTAGAAGTCAGTCTAATTTCCATACCAAAACCCTGCACCTCCCTCTACATCTGCTTCCTTGATATGTTCCATTTACTACATAGTCTGTGTTTAAATACAGAAGGTGAAAATATCTAGCACTGAATCTGATTTAGGACTATTAAGTCTCCTGAGAAAAAAAACAAACTATACCCTTCAGCAAAACTTCAAAAATAATCAGTACTACAACTAAAATATCTCTTTTGTGTTAGTTCACAGGTAATACAGTGTTGTAATTTCAATAAACAGAAGAACTATTTTGTTGTTTTAATAAAATACCTTTAGATTTTTTTGTGGAGCTTCTTTTGCTTCTTGGACTTCTTTTTCCGCATGGCTGTTTTTCCGTAACAGGCTTTTCCTCCAGCTGGGTGTCCATATGGACATTTACAGATCTCCTCTCGGTCTCACTTTCCTTACAGCTCGGTGCACAGTCTCCAGTGTCCATATTCTCATTATTATTGATGCTGTCCTGCTCACCATTATGTTGCTGTCCCATAGCAATGCTACGACTGGTCAGAACCTCATTCCCATCGCTGTCAAGTTGATTTTCATTTTCATCAGCGGAAGAAACCAAATGAGATGCCAAACTTTCCACCCTATAGTCAGCAGGAAGACTGTCCTTTGAGTCTATTTGTACCTCATTTGGTGGAAATTCTCTGTCATCCATTAGAGCGTCACTTGTTGAACCACTTAATCTCCCTCAAAGTATTTTTAGACCTGGAATATAAACCCAGAAGAAGCATTTATAGTGTGCGCATTATAATGGATAAATAAACTTGTACTTAATTGCCAGCCAATAGAGAATCATATCAGTCAGGTGATACATTTTATAAGTATGGGGAAATCCTTTCAAACAGTAATTCATTGCTCCATTGCAGACTTTAAAGCAAGGCATATCTACAAGCAAAAAGCTATTTATAAACTCATATTTTTATCCAATTATATTTGCTTCTATTTACCTGACCAATAGCACAGCTGATCTTTAAGGCAGTGCTCATAGTGTTGCAGCTGAGCTAATGAGAAAAGCATGAAGACAAACAGTAACCACCCCCTTCACCCCCTTTAATCCAGGGCTAAAACAAAAACATTCTTGTCACATAAGATCATACTTTGCCTGAAATAAACTAGGCAGGAATAAAAGCAGAACAATTTTCAGTTCTGTCAGTGATGGTACTGCATCAAAGATGTAGGTAGGTGCAAGCGGAACCTGTGTATTGACTCAGATTGTCACTTTACAGAAAACATTTAACATGTCTTCAGTATGCACAGAAGCAGATGGTTGGTTAATAAAAAAAATAATTTAATCCTCCACCTACTCTCAGAAGGGGTCAACTTTCCTTTTTTTTGGTGGCAATGCAGCTCTAATCAATGCGGCAATTAGAGGCATATTCACAGGAAAAAAAGGGTAATAGCAGCAGAGTTACATGGTACTCTTACTGTATCAGTTTCTGGTTCTAGCTTTTAGAAGCATAGTAATACATCTGTTTTAAATTAGCAGCTATAAAGATGAAATATAGCTTCCCTATGTACATCTCTTTAGATTTAGCTCACATATTAGAAACAGTGAAGCCAAAGACTGGCAAGCGCTCTTGTATTCTAGAGGAGCTTAGACGAGCCTCCTACGGCAGTTTCCTATCCTTTCCTTTAAATGAAGAGGCATTTTAGGAAACATGTTTTCATCAGCCTTTCTTTAGTCTTGCATCCTGGTATGTAAAACCAAAGTAACTGAACACTTCCTAAGTATGCAAAATAATATTTTGTTTTGTTCTACTAGAAGAATCCACAACGAAGGAAAATGTTAAAAAATGCATTAGAAAATAAGTAGGTCTTCTTTCATACACAGAAATGTGTTGCTGCTAAAGATTTTCTCCAAATTATTCCTCCACAGCCACTGTAGGTGCTAAGAAGACTGGGAAAAAGAAAAAAAGAAAATGTCATTCCTATTTCAGAGAAGAACAAGAAGGAGGACTTGGGGAACTACAGATTGTTCAGCCTCACCTCACTTTCTAGGAGGTATAGCAAGTCATCCTAGAAACCATTTTCAAACATATGAACAACAAAAGTTATCAAGGTAGTTATTGTGGATTTATGATGGGTAAAGAGTCCTTAACCAACTTGATAGGTTAAGGAGTGACTGACCCAGTAAAGGAGGGGAGAGCAATGGATGCTGTCCACCTTGACTTAGGTAAGGTTTTTGACGCTGTCTCCAATAACAACCTCACAGATAAGCATTCAAAATACGGGCTAGATGGGAGTGACGAGTACAGGGAGGCATGCAGAGGGCAAAAAGCAACCATCAGCTGTGCAGCACAGAAGCAAAAGTCAGCACCAGCTAGGGCAACTCCATGTCTGCTTCCAACTTGAAGAACTTGTTAACCATTTCCAGCCACACTGGTCTAACAAAAACTACCAATACCACCTATCCTGTAACATATAAGCTATGCTAAGGGAGGTTTAGACTGGACATTAGGAAGCATTTCTTTATCAGGAGAGTGGTCAAGCACTGCTACACCCTTCCTGAATGGTCAATGCCCCAAGCCTGTCAGTGTTTAAAAGGCATTAGGAAAATGCCCTTAACAATACGCTCTAGCTTTTGGCCAGCCCTGAACTGGAGGTAGTTGGACTAGGTCCCTTCCAATTGAAGCATTCTTTTCTAGAAGAATAATAAATTGTACAGTAGAGACACAAATGGTATTCTCATTCGGTAACCAAGTAAGAAATCTGTCTTTCTTAGGTCACAAAGGGAGAAAGGGAACTCTAGAGGAGATACCTATCTGGAGAATGCCTCTATTCATTAAAATGATGATTCTTAATCAAGCCCTTTTTCTTCAGAGAGAGACAAACACAAAATATAAGGTTAAAAGGAGGATAGAACTTTAATCAGAGTAGCAAGAATCAGAACAAGAAGATATTATTTACAAACACCCACACTATAGTTTTGTTGATTTATTGATGGTAACTGTTCTAAAGCACTAAGAAAACAAGAGAAAAAATAATCTCAAACAGTAAGTTAAACAAGTTCACTTCTCACTCTTCCTAGTCTACAAACCAATAACTACTGCTGCCCTCTTCAGCTCATAAATTAAATGATACATCAGACAAAAGACTGAAGTAAATTACCCAAAGCCAATTAGGGATTACTTTTCACAGTACTGAAAGTCAGGATGTCCTACCATTGTCATCTTGCTTTTATCAGTAGACGACACTTTATCCTTTCAACAGCTATCACAGGGAAACAGAATGCATGAATACATTTGAACAAAGTGTTTCCTATTAGATTGTGCAGAATGAGGAAAAGACACTTTTGACAAGTGACATTTTCTATAGAGGAAACTAACATTTTGATAGACAATATTAACAACTCATTTCCTTTTAACGTGTGTCTAAAATGATAGTCCCCCCTATCTGAGATGCTGGAGAGCTTCTACAGCTAGCACAGAATAACATTTGTTGAGTTACCATTTGAAATTCAGTACTCTCCAAATAAAACTAGCCCTGAAAATCTACTCCTTTCTATAATGCTTATGACTCCTCAGAAAATTAAAATCCAGAAAGGGCTAGTTCAAAGAATTTAGAACAGTCTCAGCCTTGATATTTTCAAGGAATCTTTTTTTTCCCCCAGAGGAATTTTTCCCTTCTTGTTTTCAATGTTGCCATTTCCAGTTCCTTTTGACTTTACCAAGACACCAGGCAAATACTAAGGTGAAGCTAAATCCCGCAAGAATCAACTTTAGCTCTGCCTAAAAACACATGTAGAAACATTTACTTAAAACCAAAAATTCTAACTATATTTGACAGACCATTAACAAGCAGTTACTGTAATTACTGTTTTGCCACAGATATTACTCACACACAGAAACAACATGCCAAGAAAAAGATGTTCGTTTCTTCCCAGGCACATCTTTTCTCTCATCACTGGTTGTTCAAAATAGAAATAAAAGCTAATACTGAGCAGAACTTTGCTGACCTCTGCTAAAAGGTGTTGACCTCTGCTACAAGGAAGAAAGTGCTTCGGTTGCAGTTGCCACACGGATTCATGCAATAGGCATTTATAATCATGGTGCCTATAGTACAAATCAAAAATAAGATGGAAAGGACTTGCCAAGGGGCTAAAAGACAAAGACTGTATTGAAGAAATTAGTTGAAAGTTTGTTTGCTTTTGGACAAACATACATTACATGGTATTTGCTTCTATTTTAGGGCTATTTCAGTTTTTAAAAGCCCTGGCCCTTCAGTGTTCTCTTTCATGTACTTCAACAACATTTTTAGTTGCTCATTTTTGTGTGTATACAGAGCCTTTCTTTAACCTATCCTTATTAAAGAAATATAACCTTAAATAGAGCTGTTTGGATTGCATTCCAAAATACAAACAACCAACTCCCCTCTGTGGTGAGAGAAAGTTCAGTTCTCCCCCCACACAAAGAAACTGTCACACCCTCTCCTCCCCACGCCCCAACAACAACAACAACAAAAACCAAACCACACCAAAAAGGTGTTAAAACTGAGATCTTTCCCAACCTGGCAGAGACAAACTTGAAGAGGGCATTAAAAACCAAACCAAGCCAAAACCAGAAAAGAACATCTCCCACTTTCAAATACTCCTACACAACTCCTCTATCCCGGAAAGCTGGTGAGGTTTCATTTAGGAATGTTCACTGAATATGTAGTTTAGCATTTCATTTACTGATCTGCCAAGTATCTGGCAGAACAAATTAAGACCATAACAGTGTATCTGCTGACAAAAATCTGAAAAGGTCATAACATTCAAAAAGTTTATGGCAAATCACTTTCTTATTCCATTTGACTACCTTCATATAGCTCTTCTGCCAAAGACACTACTTCCCCCACCTCATTCTCATGCCATTTAATTACTGTATGTTAAGTAGGGAGATTTATGTATTTTAAGTCACTTTCCCCATTGTATCACCTATACTGCTTTATTCAAATAGAATAGGCATTTCAGATTGGCTCCCAGGGTCGCTTCTACTCAATCTTTTCATTAACTTTGATGATAAAAGACATAAAATCTGCAGTTACAAGCATTTAATTCAAAATTAATTGTAGGAATAAGTACTCCAAAAGGAGTAATGAGAATTTCATTAAAACAAACACAACACACACTGTCTTTTAGAGGACATGAAGCACATCTCTATGAAATCAGGAATAACCGGTCATTCTGCTCTGATGAAGAGCATCTTGTAAAGAGATACTGAACAGAACACCCCAAGTCCAAGTGGTTTTTTTTTTCTGCTTAGATATAATACAGCAAGTGCTATGGATACAAGAGAATTCATTATGTCCTACCAGGCACCAATCAAATACAGCCATGTATTTTTTGCTTTGTGCACAGTATACACAAAGCAAGATGCACACAAATAAGAGAACGTAGATCACAGTGCCATAAGAATTTCAGAGAGGAAGGGTCAGCACTACATGTGGTAACAGCTATTCAGCCCATAAAATGTTGTCATATAAACAACAGAACAGGGTGTCTAGAGATATTGTGGAATCCTAACCCTTTTAAAGAAGAAATTAAGCAAGTTTAAGGAGAGGTGAAAGAAAAAGGCAGTATTTGGGATTAAGGAAATTTGGTTTATTGTTGCAGGGGTTTTGTGGGCTGTTTGTTTCGTTTGTTGGTGGTGGTTGTTGTTGTTTTTAATACAAGCAGCTTCAAAAGTCCTAGGAAAAACAAACAAACAACAAATCCCAACAACAAGCCCAAGAAAACTGTAGAGTAGCTATGTGTAAAAACAATATACCATTATCAATTCATTAGCTTGCAAGAGAAAGGATGATGCCTACTATTCTGTTACAGGAGCTAATAACCAACCAACCTGCATGTTCTGCTCAGAAAGTTCAAGTATAATTTCTCTACAACTGTTTGCTGCTTCTGCTGATCTGAAAGTGTTATGGCTTAGGCCCAGCCGGCAGCTAAAGCCCCCCACAGCCACTCACACAGAGCTTTCCCACCCTTGGTGGAATGGGAAGGAAAATGGGTTGAGATAAGGAGAGTTTAATAAAACAGCACAGAGAGAAGAAACAACAGGAATAGTACCGACCTACCACAGCTCGGTCTTATCCTGCCCCACTACAGCTACCTACTCAGAGCACCCACATTTGCCTTGTCCCAGCTGAACACTCCTCCTCCACCCCACCCCCCATATATAGTGGGCATGGTATCAGTGTGGCATAGAATACTCCACTGGCGAGTTCAGCTACCTATCTTGGCTGTGGTCCCTTCCAGCCACTGGTGGTTAAAATGAAACAAAAAAATCCCCCAAACAAACAAAACCCCCAAACAACAACAAAAGTTAACCCTGAAGCAAAGATACACCTAAAGAAACCTGGAATATTATCACTGCATTGCTTCAGAGTCCCCTTGCCTCACCACAGCCAAGACAAAAATCAGAGAAAAGTGCTAGTTGTTGAAGATGTGACCGTCACACAATTTGCTGCAGACGTGACGGCAGACAAAGAAGGTAGGCAATTTACTTAGCTACAATCATCTCACAAAGTCAGCCCACTTACAGCTAGCAGAATTCTGCTCTCCACTGTGTTTTATGTGGAGCAGTTAATGTCTGGAATGCTGCCATCTCTAGAGAAAGGAAAATAAAAATATTTATGTATATACTTCCATTATCCAGCCTCACAGCCCTGCAGAAAACAATTACCACACTGTTGTGCCGCTTATAGCGTGGACTCATTAGCAGTTTATCATTTCACAATATAGTCTTACATACAATCTCATTACTGGATAGCCTCACTGTGAGAGAATCTCATTAATATCCTCCTGACTGTTCAGTTTGCCCTGTTTGGCTTTGCACTAATGTACCAGGGGGAAAAATATCTTTATACATATAAAGTTTTCTGCTTCTGTGTCAGCTACATGGTTTAGCAGGTCTACCCCTCCAAGCCTCTTTAGTCTGCTGTTCTTTGAGAACTATTCAGATGCAGGAAATTTTTATCTAATTTCTCTGACTTTACAAAAATGTCTGAGCATGTACACTCTGGTGATTTGGCACTTTCTGACACTGAAGTGACATCTCTCAAGTGGCAGTGGCATTTAAAGGCATGATGATCTTTATAAACAGCAGGAATAGTGAGGGTTTGAGAGGAAGTTCCACATGCTATTTTCGACTTCCAAGCTTCCTAGTCATACTGTATACTCACAGCTTTAATAAAATGATAAATATATACTGCCAGGCATAACCTACTCTTCCACATTTAACACTACTAGAACTGTTTCAGTCATCAGCCAAATACAAGAGATTGTCTGGGAACAAACAGTATCTTTTGATGAACATATGACAGAGTTCAGACGACAATTTCACACAAACAAGCTCTTTTTCAGAACTCAAACTAGACAGAGCAGGATACACCAAATGCCACAAAGCCCAAAACAAATGATCAGTCCCCCAAGTGTTTGAATAGGTTTTAAGCTTCACTAGAACAAATTACACCAAATGGTACTAGAATAAATGGGGACCTCACCATTTAATGTGTTCATTCCTTTTTTCTTGTCTGCAGCAAACCACCACAACCTATCTTAGGTAGGGGTAACAGGCAGAAGAATACACTGGTTTAGGAAGATGGAGAACTCTCCTCACTGCCCTACTTTTATAAACAGCCTAGACAAACACTGCCCAGGAATAACTTATGAGTGACTTGTCTTGCCTTGGTATGCATGAATCCCATTCCAAAATCCAGTTCCTTAACCCAGTTCCCATCTGATGCTGAGCCCAGTCTGGGACTTCTGCCTCAGCATCAGTGGTGACAGTTACTGTCATCGGGGCGGTTAGGTTCAATATTGGTTTTGTATGTAGTTGTTTATTATTACTACTATTATCAGCAACAACTATAGCTTTAGCTTCTTCTTCCAGTTCATAAGTCTCTCCCTTATTTAATTTCTCTTCCCTTTGGGAAGAGAGAGAGGTTAATGTAGAGTGTCTGTCATTCATTTAGAGGCTGGATCAGTCCCAGACCTTGAAAATAGTGAGACTGAATTCCATAATTTACACCTGACCGATGAGCAAGTTTTATAGTCCTCATTAATACAAAGAAAATTAGCATGGTCCAAATATTCAGTTAGGCCTTAAATCATATCAAAGCTAGAAACAACCACAAATAGAATGGAAACCTATCCATAACATTTATGAAACCATTCTTGTCCCCAAATCTTGTCTTGAGAACATGAATTGTTTGATAGTTTTTATTTGCATACTTGCGGTCCCTTTGTTACCAAACCTGCAGATCCAACAGAAAGTTAATTAGGAACAGAGTGAATTGTCAGAGCTTCAGTAATTGGCATCATGAAAAAAAAATCAGAACATCCAGCAGCTCTACCAAAACATTGCATCAGTTGGTTTTATATTTCAGAAAGGAAGGATGGTCTAGTTTCGACGCTGCTTAGTGTCAGATACAAATGACTGAGGTGAAATCTTTTCTTTGCTCTGAATCTTCTCCATGAAGTTGGTCAAACTGCTACATCAGCTCTAATGCATTTCTTAACTACAAAATACTCCTTTATTTTACAGGGATGCAACAAAGATGAATACATTAAAAAGACTGTGATATAAACTTTTTGGTAAAATGACTGTAAAGAAATACAAAATGGACACTTATATTTGCTCAATATTTCCCCCTTAAATGCATGAGTGAAAACTCAATCATGTATAAACCAGAAGAGGCCCCTGTTAAATGAATCATAATTGCCCCAAAATTAATCACTGCTGGAATTCAATTGAAATAATGAAGGTGCTACAACTTAAATCCAGTGTTGAATTTTGCCTTTAGAGCTGTTCCAGTTCTCCTCTTTGCAACATTAATTCATTTCAGCTCTAATTGTGTAAACATAGGCCTACTATATGAGCTGTCTCTATGAATTTACACATACTATTTATTAATAGATCATATAAAGCTTTCTGAAGCACACAGTTATCAGGTTTTCTATTAGAATTTGAATGCATGTTTGTAATACCCAAGCCTGTAAACAGAGATCTAATTTGGTTTAGAGCAGTTTTTCAGAAGACTCTTATTACCAAGGCTACTTTATGTGTAGTTTACATTAAAAAAGGCCATTTTTCCATTAGAAAGTCCTAAATATCACAAGCATTAATACAGCCAGCATCAGTAGTGTAAGAGGGTAAAATCTGATTTTACATAAAATTCAAGCTCTAATAGTTTAAATTATACCAAGACCAGAAGAGATTTACAGCCTATAGAAACACTGAATTATTACTATTTCTCCTTGTCCTAATGATGTCATATTTCAGTGCTACAACAGTAGACTTTAATAGTCTCCCATGAGAAAAAGAGAAATCCAGATAAGAAGGTAAGAAGCTACCAAAACAATACTGCATAAAAGCAATTTTATATGCTGGTTGTCATAAAATCCTCCTGGGATCAAATGTGTAAGCGTGGCATTGTGAATATAATTTTATTTTATAGAGACAGGACTAAAGGAAGACACCAAAACATTACTGAACAACTTACAAACTATGTTTCAGGACAGATGTGCCCCAGTTTGTTTATTTTTGCCAACAGTCATCTGTGTAACACTGTAATAACAGAATGAACAAACACCACAACTGTCATGAAGGTTGATCTGAAGCGGTAAGATCATCATGCCCTCACTTTGAGGCTCACAGCACACAAAATCCCAAGTTCTAACCATTAGGAAAGAACTTCCCAAACATACACTACAAATTTACATATTATTGCAATGACATATCCATGCAGGGAACCTAAAAATCTTCCTGACATGCTTATATTACAAAGCTAAAACAAATACCAGGATTAGATTTTTGGGGTGGTTTTGTTTTGTTTTGCTTGGTTTTTAAATCACAAAGTTACTTGGAATGAATCTCAATTTGCCCTACAAGAAAATTAAACTAATCCCACGGACAGAGAAAAGCAGTGTTAGAGCTCACGTTGTAGTGCCACATGTTAGCTATTTAGTCAGGAGCAACATTCAAAACAACTACACGCTCCTAGGCAACTCTGTGCCAAAAAAAAACCCCAAACAACAAAGAAGAGGTGTGCAGCATGCCAAAATTTGTTTACAGGAATGTTAGACACTAACATAATTCCTCCCCTAAAACTTCTTTATAAGCTAGCGATGCAAAGACATTACAGCGATACAGCAAGTAGATAAATAAGTAAAACAAGCATAAAATAGTATCTACAGGCTGGGGTCAGGGTGGCCGGCGAGCTCCCAAACAGAGAGGGACCTGGGGGTGCTGGTTGACAGCTGCCTAAACATGAGCCAGCAGTGTGCCCAGGTGGCCAAGAAGGCCAACGGCATCCTGGCCTGCATTAGGAATGGTGTGGCCAGCAGGAGCAGGGAGGTCATTGTGCCCCTGTACTCTGCCTTGGTTAGGCCGTACCTTGAGTCCTGTGTCCAGTTCTGGGCCCCTCAGTTTAAGAAGGACATCGAGACACTTGAAGGTGTCCAGAGAAGGGCAAGAAGGCTGGGGAGAGGCCTTGAGCACAAGCCCTACGAGGAGAGGCTGAGGGAGCTGGGATTGTTTATCCTGGAGAAGAGGAGGCTCAGGGGTGACCTCATTGCTCTCTACAACTACCTGAAGGGTGGTTGTAGCCAGGAAGGGGTTGGCCTCTTCTCTCTAGCAACCAGCACCAGAACAAGAGGACACAGTCTCAAGCTGCACCAGGGGAAGTTTAGGCTCGAGGTGAGGAAAAGTTCTTCACCGAGAGAGTGATTGCCATTGGAGTGGGCTGCCCGGGGAGGTGGTGGAGTCGCCATCCCTGGAAGTGTTCAAGAGGGGACTAAACGTGGCACTTGGTGCCATGGTCTAGTCATGGGGTCTGTGGTGACAGGTTGGACTCGATGATCTTCGAGGTCTCTTCCAACCTTAGCGATACTGTGATACTGTGGTCTACCACAGCAAGCTCTCGAGCAAGCTAACGTTGCCAAAGACATGACAAGATACGCACAGAAACACAGGCTGAATGAGTTTAAGAGCCAGCAGAATGTTTTCATCAGAATTCAATGGAGAGGAATTCTGAGAGAAGTAAACAGAAGATGCATTTATTTGTATGCTCTCGCTCCTGCGCGCGAAAGTTTAATGGCTTTTTCTTTTTGTGTGTGCACAAAATAAATATTGGCAGTAAATTTAGCACTGATGAAAGATGCCAGATTGATAGCCTTAGGGACTGAGTTCTGCTGTATACACAGAACAGATATAGCACAGAGTGAGAAAGTTTATAGCCCTGCCAAAATGCCTTACGATTTACACAGCTTACGTAACGATCTTCACGCTACAGAACCCTTTGCCCCTCCACCAAAAATATAAAAATTAGCGCTGCTCGCTGTTCACAGTAAGGGAAGACAAGATGTGGACACTGTTAGCAACAGTAGGGACAGAATTCATGACATCAGCTCATTTAAAAGTGTTTAGTTTTGTGCTGAATGGCTCTTTTGTCAGTTGTGAACTTTGCTGTTGTGTTTGTAAGGCTGCAAAGTTAAACTGCACCTGGTGTGAAAATGCTTTCCTGTTAAATGGCATGTTATTACAACACAAAATTTGCAAAGGAGGAGTGGTTTAACACAAGTCTTTTCCAAATAAGCTTGTATTAACATAACCATAAAGCTAGTGCTCAGAAAGGATCTCTAAGGAGAACTCCACAGCTTCACTTAATTGGTACCTGAGCACTCACTCTCCAGCGATCTGCACCACTTTTGATCTAGACCACTTTAAATGGACAGTATTTCCCTATTAATCAGGTTTTTAGCACCAGACTGTCACATGGAGCAGGCAGGCTTCCAAGAACTTCGGTTTCTTATTTCCCTTTGTACTAATAAGTTGGCCAAACATAAAAAAAATACTTTGCTCACCCCCACATCCCAAATCCTACTGTCCATTGTCAGCTGACTGCACATAGAAAGCCATAAATTAAGGTTTATAGAGCTCTCAGTACAAAATTGCTGACCTCTTTTTATACAACGATTTTCACCGGGCAGGAAGATGTCCAATACAACCCACAGGTAGTTCAATACAACCCACAGTATGGGCATGAGAGTTTGAAAAGCTGAGATCAAGATGTTCAAGAAATACTGGTCAATATTTACTATGGCTATGTGGTTGCTATATAGCAAAATGATACTAAAAGACAAATGCTTTAATATTAGCTTCAAAAATATGTTTTACATGAAGAAGGAAAAAAAAAAAGGTAAATGCAAAAGACCACTGAGATGAAAAATATCTCTTAACTGATCTTTTTGACTCATAAAACTCATGAGCTCTTTTGGTTCAAGCTCAGGCTGGAATCCAATCACACAGGTAACCCTTTTGATTCCTTCTCCTATTTCTTAAAAAATCCCAAACCAAACCCCAAAACTCAGGAGGAAACAACAATTTTATACCACCCAACATTGCACTTAACATCACAGAGCCTTATGTCTTCATAATTTAAGACACTAAATTTTTGCATGTGACAGTAGCTGGAGTAAGCTAGAAAGTACAAACCACAATCCACCATTAACTTAAAAATAACTGTTCAAATGTCCTTGGGATAAGTTTTAATGTACTAATCAACTTTCTGCATTGTAACTTCTAAACAACAACAACAAAAAGCAATGTACAAAACTTACCATTTTCCTAAGTTTTGAACAGTTTCTCAAGGATAATGACCAGGCCAGAGAGAGGTAATCCTTTATGTATGCAAGATTCAGTACATATGTGGTAGTTCTAGGGAGGGGAAAAAAAAAATATAAATTCATATATTCATCCCATAGAGATATATGGTTAAATGTTAAGCTAATGTAAATAAAAATATGAAAAAAAAAGTATATAATTTCTAGTGTATAAATAATGCCAAGGCATTTGGCTTTACTTAGAAAACACTGCTCTGAATCATCTCAGTTACTCTTAACAGTCCATTCAAAGATGACCCCCAGCCTTCCTGAGTGCTCTGACTGGCAATAAAAAAAATCCCCAAATCCCTTAATTGACCATTAAATAAATGGAATATAACATGGTAATACAGTAGCTATACCTAATGTTTTGTGGCCATAGGTATCAATAAACCGTGAAAAGGAATGCTAAACAGAACATTACTAAACACTTGCTCTAAGAAAACCAAGTTCTGCTACATGTTCTGAAAGCCCTACGAATTATTGAATTATCAGACTGATTAGTAAGAGAGCAAAAAAGCTATTAAAACCATAAAGTCCAGTTTAAAAATGGATTGAGGTCTATCTAATCATCCAACTGAACAGCCTGTCCATTTCCCTTAAGGCACAGGGAAGGCTATTACAGCACTCAGAATAAAGTAGCATTTAAAAATAAATTGCAGATATCAAGAATTGCTGCATTTGACATGCCTTTTGCAATCTTTCCTAAATTCAGCCCAGCCCCTCTTGATGCCACATGCAGACCTCCCATGCAGAAAATAGCAAAGCCCCAATTTTCTGTCCCAGCTTCTGTTACTAGAGGTATGTTGGAACAAAATGACTTTGTTTAGTAAGCAGGCATGCATTAATTTCTCACTTTACAAACATAAAAACAAGACATAAACGATTTAATTTGCACAACATCATAGTCTGGTTTTGACCTGTTAATTTGAAAATCTGTATACTCTCTGAGTTACAGATCCCTCCTGTCTTGTGCACAAACCAGTCAGGGAGCAGGGAAACACGTCTGGGAGGATTCTCATCCTTTCACCAGAACTCCATCACACCGTGGCCACTCACCTGCCACTGACAGGTTTTAGCACAGTATCCCCGAAGGCTGAATCCCAGTTTTGCAGAACTCGAATACTTTTTGAAGATGGTCTTAAAATTATTTCTCGTTAAGGCATTGGGGAAACTGTTGAAATGACAAGGTCGCTGCCACTGAAATACTGGTTTTACCTAAAACGTAATTGCAAGGCGGTACCGGGCAGAAAGATGCCGACGAAAATGTCAGGGATCTGCCGGAGCAGGATCCTGCACCTGCTGAGGGCGGCAGGGCGATACAAAGAACCGAGTCCCGAAGTGACTATTTAGCTGCAGACGCGGAGATCAAAGACTCCGGTGAAACACCCAGGCAAACCTCAAACTAAATATGTAGCTCCTGGGACTTCCACCAACAAACTGTGCAGACGTTGCTCCACTGGAGCCCGGCAGAGCTTTCCTTACCGGCAGAAGCCTTCCCCTCCTAAACGGCCAACCGTCGCTACAGGTCTTCTCCCTCTGGCTTGAGCCAGGGGCACCGCTCCGGGTGAAGGAACCGCAGCGCCGGTACCCGCCATCCCGGATGAGGCGGGCAGCGAGCCCATCCCGCCCGGTGCTGGCCTCCGCGCGTGCTCGTTCGCTTCACAGCGAAGCTTCGCCGCCGCCTCCGGGCAAGCAGGAAGGTGCCGTCATCGCCGTCTCGCCAAGGTAAGGCGAGGCGGCGGGGACGGCACCTTCTCGCCGTCCGCTCGGCGGCCCTCCACCCGCCCCGTATCCTCCAGTCGCGGCCGGGACTGAGCGGAAGGCGGCGGCGGAGCGCGGCACCGGAGAAAACATCTCCCCTTTCCCTTCTGCGGATAAGGGTCTGTCAGCCTACCTCAGCTCCGCTGCGGCTCGGGCGGCCGGGACCCGCCACCCGGCATGGCGTGAAGGTGAGGAAGGTGGTCCTGCCGCGCTGCCGCAGGCTCCTGGCGGTGCAGGGCTGGCACCATAGAGAGGACGGCGAGATGAGAGACCTCCGACGATAGAGCGGAAGATCGCTAGAGAGGCCGGGAACAGGCGGAAGTGACGCTCCTGTTGCCGCGGCGATCGCGCACCCGGTGCTTGCTAGCGTGGGGCCGGTGGCGGCGGCGTGGTGATGCTTGCAGGCCGGGCCTTGCCGGGTGCTGCAGGCTGCCGCCGCCTTCTGGCGACGGCTCAAGCGGCGGGGCTGCGGCCTCTGCTCTGCGGGCTACCTCTGTGCTGGGTGACAGCGAGGCGGGAGGCGGGGCAGTGGCCGAGCCCGGGCCTACAGGTGCCGGAGGCGTCGGAGACGGAATGGCTGGTGCAGCAGTTGCAGGGGACCGCGGTGCCGTTCCGCCGCTTCATCGCCTGCCCGCGGCTGGCCCGCACCGTGCAGCGGTGCCTGCAGGGTGGCGCCAGTCCTGACCACCAGCCGGTCCTGCTCGAGTACGCTCCAGGTAAGCTGCTGTAAGGTTCTGGCCGGTCTCTATTTGCTTTACCCCTGCTGCCCGGGGCTTCACTATCCCGCCGTGACGCGGCGCTGTTCGGTGTGCCCAAGTGACCTTGCTGGGTCATCCGTCCGGCGGCTACGGGCCCCTGGTCCTGCTCCCCCTGGGCTGGCGATGGGTGGTGGTGTTGAGGAAAGAGGATGAGGCCCTGCCTCTCCCGGGATTTCTGGCGGGGGTGGCAACTGTGTTGCCTGCTGGCTCTCCCTGGGCCCGCTGGGCCGGGATACACCGCCCTGGCTGCCCCCCCCACCCCGGGCGCGTGTTGGCGGACGTCAGGGCCGTCCGATTGTCGCAGCAGTGCCATGCGCCCTGGGGCGGGTGGTCAATTTATACAGAGCTTTGTAAGGATTGAGTGATTCTGGAGACTTGAGTCACTGGTGTTAGAACTTTGCCGTAAAGTTGAGATGTAAATTTCTCTTCAGGCAGTATTTTTGGTTTTGTAGGCGAACTTTGTCAGTAAAAGCATGCCAAAGGCTGTGGAGTATCACGCAGATAGCCCTTTGCAGTTAATGTGGTTTGGTTTGGGGTTTTTTTCCCCAAAAATTTCTGCAGAGGGTGTTTTAACTGCAGAGCTAATATGGGTGCGTTTTCAAAGTATTTTTCAGTTGGCAGAAGAATAAGCAGAAACATTTGAAATACGGTATCTGATGTACCTCAGTATCTAATGCAGTGCTTGGTGTAATTCACTGCACAATCTCAAGAGTCACTGTGGGTAAATCTTTTTTCTAACTCATTTTGAAGTGTGTTTAAACAAACTCAAGTTACCTGCTGTTGAAGATGGTATGTCCCAACTGTTGCATTGGGAAAATCACTGAAGTAAATCACTTAGAAGAACTGGACTTAAAAATATTTTCTAAAACATTTTTTTTTTTTCTTTTTTATCCCCCCGCTTCAGGTCCTGGAATCGTGACTCGAACTCTGCTCAATGCAGGTGTTAGAGTGGTAGCTCTAGAAAGTAGCTCAGCTTTTCTTCAAAAGTTGCAGGTACACTTTTGATTGGGTAGCACATTTCTGAAATTTAATTAAAGGGAAAATAAGAAAATAACTTCAAATTGTGTAATAACCGTTGGCTCAAAAGAGGAAATTAAACAGTCATTGTTACTTGTAACATCTGAAATAATGCTTAACAAGAGTAAGTATTTTGTTTTGCATCACACATCCAGCAACAGACTATTTTACAATCAATTTTTTACATTGTTTGTATGTAGGAATTCAAATTCATAATCTTCCTTTGAATAATTTAATGCATAATTCATTTAAGTGAAATGTCTGTATGTAGCTTTAAAAACCCCTAAATCTCTAAAAATAGTCTTGGTTATTCTGATTATCTCATGGCATTATTTAATCTATTGTCCTGCAATTGCAATTAACTGGTAATATTAAAACACTTAAATATGTTGTCCTCTCCTGTTCACCTTGGTGTTGCATGGTTTCAGAGGCGGTCAGACACAGAGCTGTAGAAGCTGCACTAGGATTATGTTACTGTGCTGTAAAATAGAGGTTTGAAACAAAAGGCTCTCACCTGACTTAAAACGTGTATGAAAGGCATTTTCTTTGCATATATGAAGAATTCCCATTGTAAATCATTAACTGCAGTGGGTTGCTTAGTTTGGTATAGCTTTTTTCAAAACATTTGCAGAATGTTTTAGTAATGTAAGAATGTGTTTTAAAGCTTCAGTTGAACAGCATAAATATGTCAAAATGTCCTGCATAATGAAGGAAGCTATTCTTTTTAACAGCTGTGAGAAGCAGCTCTGAAATTTGACTCTGGTTGACTGGGTAACAATTGTAGGTTTGTTTTGTTTTGTTTTTTTCTTGAACATTTGTTGTTTGTTTGGGGTTTTATTGTATCGGGTGTTTTGCAAGATGAAGTGCTACATCCAGATTGTTTCAACTGAAACTAATTCTCTTCAGTCCCTAGAGAATAGCCTGGATGGACAATTAAAGGTAATTTATGGTGACCTCTTCAGACTGGATCCTTTGGGGACTGGACCAGTGAAACCACCTGCTATGTGTTCTGACCAGCTTTTTGAAACCATGGGTGTAGCAGCAGTTCCTTGGAGGGCAGGTATATGTATATGATTACATGTTACAAATCCATTCAAAGGGTGCATAGGCTGTTTAGCAAAGTCTTTGGTATTTGCTTTAGAAATAGGTTCTATTTAATGTACGTGATGGATTAATGGATACTGTTTCCTACGTTTCAACTTTATTTAGGTTCTTGATAGTTTCAAACAACCCTTGTGGCACTGACATTTCATGTATTTGCTCGTCTATGTTAAAGGTTTAGTTGAATGCAAAATGGGCTTAGCTTTGACTGAGGCTTGAATTGTATTTGTTCTTGAACAGCTTGAGCTGTATGTAGTTTATACCTTAGCATTAATGAGAATGTCTAGTACATATTGCAGAATTTTAAAGATACTTTTACACACTATTGAAACAGATGTACCTGTGAAAATTTTTGGAATCTTACAACAGAGAAAGGAAAGGAACATACTTTGGAGGCTCCTTTTTGCCCTTTATGAATGCAGTTCCATATTCAGATATGGAAGAATAGAACTCAACTTCTTTATAAGTGAAAAAGAGTACAAGGTATGTGTAAGAGATTTTAAAGGTAGTAAAGAATAAAATAGTGCTTCACAGAACACAGAAACATTTATATTGTATAGTTAACCTTTTCACCAGGGAATTTCTTCTTCTGCCAGACTTTTAAAGCCTCATCTGTTTCCTAATTACTCCCTTTAATAGCACTGTCAAGAAACATTCTGATGTCACATAATCACAAATCTTTAACGTGTGAATACTGGTTCTTGAGAAGGATGCAGCAGCAGACTCGTTGCTTTCCGTTGTAGCTCGTGAGGTGCTCAAATTCCGTAACTCGCTTTTGCAACAAAATTGCTTAAAAGTTGCAGGCAACAGGCAACAAAGGCTGAATTTAAAACACCTTGAGAAGAAGATTCAGAGTTACTAAATATACTCAGTGAGATGCACTTGTCTTCTTGAACCATTTTTGTATGCAGCACTGAAAAAAACCTGAGGTTCCTGCAGAGTCACAAACCTTTAATTACTTGAAGCAATTAATTAATTACTTAATTACCTGGTGTGCTTACAGAGCCTGTGTTATGTCTAACACCCTGCTGAAAAAAATAAAAAGGAAGAAAAAAGTCTTAAGTATATAATTCTGTGAAATGACAGATTGGCTAACACTGAAGTACCCACTTAAATGGATTTTTTTTGGTAATAGGTCACTCATTCTTTGCAATCATGTCTACTAGTTTTATTGTGAATCCTGTTAAATGAGGGTTATGTACCTAAGTAAAAGCAATTGGAATCTTCTTTTAGTGGGTGCTGTTGGTTCCTTTTTGGTTTAGCTTGGGCTTTTTTGAGCATATGATGAGGCTTTTTGAATCTGAGAGTCAAATTTCCCTGCCACAGTGTACTTCTTTCTATGCCCTGCTTGAGAATAGTCACAAGGTTTTCTTTATTTTCTTGCCCAGTGAGTTGTCTGCTCTGTAATATTGATCAGGATGATTGTGCAAGCTGCTTGATGTTCAGTGAGGTCACCTGATGTTTGGCTTACTCTGCTTGTATGTCTTACTTGGAAATACTACCAGTGTGAGCTGATAACTCTGCATATGTTTTGGTTTTTATACAAAGTATGGTCCCTTTTCTCTTCTGTGTGAAACTCCTCTGCCTTAAAAGCAATCAGAAGGTATAAGCTAGAAATTCCTACACAGTTCAGTTATCCAAATAACTGCTGTAAAGAACTGCTTAGACTGCCATAATATCTTCTAATCATGTTCTGACAGGATGTACTAAAATAGCACAAAGTATGTATTTTGTATGTATTTGAGGCCTAATGCAACTTCGCCTTGGAATTTTAGACTTAACTTAGAATTTCTTAACGCTTATTATATTTATGTATCTATATAAAAGGATGTTGTTATATAAAGAAGAAAATCTTTCTGCAACAAAAATGCCCTTTCTCTGCCATTTTGTTAGGTATTGACAGCAAAGGCTAAAGACGCAAGGGCTTACCAAGCACTTACTGTGCTTTGGCAAGTAGGATGTGAAATTCAGCTACTGCATATGGTAAGTTTTTTGTACTAGCTGCCACAGTCTAATGCTGTGGACATGTTTTTAGAAAAGGTTTTATAGTATCTTACTACTGTAAACTGTAGTGAGAAGCTAATTTGACATTTAAACTAGTTGGAGAACTATTGAAAACTTTCTCTGGGAATCTGCTATATGGATGCAGGAGTTGAATGCACCATTACCAGGTTTACCAAACTGGGAGGTGCTGTTGATTTTCTTGAGGGACAAAATGCATTGCAGAGTGGTCTAGATAGATTGGGCTATGATTAATGGTGTGAAGTCTTAACGAATTCAGATGCTGGGTTCTGCATCTAGGACAGAGTAACATGGGGCACAAGTATAGATTGGAAGAGGAGTGGCTGGAGAGCAGCCCTGCACAAAGGGATCCAGGCGTGCAAGTAGACAGCATGCTCAGTATGAGCCAGTGGTGTGCCCTGGCTGTCAAAAGAGCAAACCACATCCTGGGGCACATCAAACACAGCATAGTCATCTGGTTAAGAGAGGTGATTATCCTGCTGCATTTAGCATTGGCATAGCCTCACCTGGAGTACTGTGTGCAGTTCTGGGCCCCAAAATTTAAGACGGATGTCTTGAATGCTTCAGAGGAGAGCAACAAAGCTGATAAAAGGGATGGAAGGAATGTCCTGTGGCTGAGGACTTTGGGTATGGAACAAAGGAGGCAGAGAGGTGACCTCATTCTTTCTACAGCTTTCTGAGGAGAAGGTTCTGATCTCTTTTCCCTGAAAGCCAGTGATAGGACGTGTGGGAATGGTTCAAAGTTGTGCCAGGGGAGGCTTAGACTGGCCATTGGGAAGCGTTTTCTTATCAAGCATTCAAACACTGGAACCAGAGGGGTGGTTAATGCCCCAAGCCTGTCAGTGTTTCAGAGGCATTTGGACAATGTCCTTAATAATGTGCTTTCATTCAGCCCTGAATGTGTTCTATTCTAACAAAGCACTTCAATTCTTTAAAACATTTGCTCCCTCCCATAGGAACCTTGGTCATCATTTGTAACTAATTCGAAAAACGGGGGACTGGCAGTACCAAAAGCCATGGTAAGATTGTTTTGTGCACTTTTCTCCTTTTGGGGATGCAGCTAAACCACTTTTAGTTAAAGGTTAAAATAACTTTATAACAGCATTTACATGTGTATTTTTAATATAGTATTCAAATTAAAACTTAAAGGCAGTATGTAGATGCATCAGAAGTGGCATGAAAAATTGCTATGTGCTTAGAAGCTGAAATAAACTATTGTCTTTGTTGTCTGATGGAAAAAGATAAATTCTTTATCAGAACAAGTTACTGACAAGGTCATGTCTACCTGCTTGAACAGAATAAATGTTTACCATAATTCACAGCACAATCAGTGTACTGCTGGTTTTGATTAAAATGGTTTTTCATGTGTCCAGTGTAGACTCTGTGTGCTAGTTAATTGCTGAAAAGTGCAAGTCCCAAAGCTTAAATTTGAGAAGCAGAAAAATACCTTGTATAAAGTTCCTTCTTCAGAGAAGTAATGATGTTCCTGTGTATAATATAAAAATATTTTTGTTTAATACCAATATTATAAAAGCATGTTTACTTATTATTTGGTTCAGGTTTCCCCAGAAAAATGTGTGTGCTTTCCACAGTTAGGTGTGTTGCTGTAAAGCCACATAGAGAGGCGTATCAGGGGCATTATGTAAGAGCATTGTCACAGCCTTAGGAGTGTGAGATATATCCATTGCTGCCAATACAGAAGTTCATGTATTTCGGCTAAAGACTCTACTGCCTCCTAGTTTTATAAACTCCTCAAATTGCAACATTGTGTTCCACTCAAATAATTCTATTTTCATACCCAAAAGATAGTCACAAAGCGATCTGCTCTGATACCCTGACTGATACTGTGATACTTTGCATAGTATAGGGATACTACAGGCCATATAATCTCTCAAAAACTCCCATCAAGACTGTATTGTCTTGTTTCAACTAGTAAAGTTCAGTCCTTAAAAAAAAACTCAGTAGCCTGATTATTTTGTTTACTATTTCCTTTCCTGTTTGGGACATAGGAGAGGTAGAGCATCTTTGTTCCGGAACAAACTTACAGAGCCTCAGCTTCCAATGAAATAGTTAAGATTTATAGAACTGTGTAAGAAGTGTTTCTGGTGGTACAGTTAAAACACTCTTAGCTTAAGACAGACACTGTTTTAAAGATGACTTTTCATTGATTTGTTATGTTTTTCTTGCAGTGGCTGCCAAATGACCATTTATGTTTGGTACGACTGACTCCTAGGCAAGATCTGTTCACAGGAGGCTTGAAGCCCACAAATTCACTTGCCTTTATTTTCACGGTGAAACAGTGTCTTGCTAAACCCAAGTCTAAACTTATTGACAGATTAAAGTAAGTAAGAAAGAATTACTCTCTTCAGAGAAATACCAGAAAATACTAAAATAAATTCTCAGAACTGTAGTTATTTGTAGCTGAAATACAGCTCGCCTTTTAAAAATTACCTACATGTAGAACAGAGGATTTCGTTTTTACACCCCTTAACATAATATTTTGGGCACTGTTTGTGGCTTGTATTCATAGATGTTAAAAAGGAAAGTCAACAAATATTTAGAATGTAGATGTGCAGTAACTGTCTATGACTCCACAGGACGTGAAGTCATATATCTGCAAGAAGTTTTCACTGACTACAGACATAGTAATTAAGTGAAGCCTTTTGTAGGTATAGAAATCAAAAGCTGAAAGAGTTTCAGTTTATAACAGACATCAAAGTAAGCCCAGTGAAAAAAGCTGAAGGTTATGGATGGTGGAGTGGAGAAGGCCTCAAATGGTTTTCTGTTACCTAATTAAAAAATTAGGCTTCAGACATCTTTTTGAATTATGCAACTCTAATTATTCTTCTTGGTGTTTCATTGGTGCTTTATGACTAGTAGATTTCCATTTCCCATAAATGGGAATTGTTTACAGTCTGGAAAGCATTGATTTCAACTTGTTTATGAATATAATTCATATATTTCTCATTTGCTGGTAGTTTCTGGAAGTCAATTTGCAGAAAGGAATTTAAAAAAAAAAAACAAAACAAAGGGGGTGGTGGGGTGGGGGCAGTTAATAAATTCCAGGAACTCATTTAGCAATTCAGTGCAAAGAGTCTTAATGGATTTCTTCCTTAAATGCTCACTGGAGTACCTAAAATACACACAATCCTTTGGCCAGAAAGTGGAGCTAACCTTGAAGGTTCCTAATGTGTATCCTGTGTATTTATACACCCTTTTCTTGTCTGAGTAATCGTTAATGTATATGCACATTCATAAAAGGTCTAGATTTCATAGCAATGATGGAAAGACAGTGTATATATCTGTTTATATATATATATAAGAAAATGCCTATGAAATGTGTCACTAACTCTTGCTATACTGAATCATCTTGAAAATGACATTGGCTTTCATGTCTCAGGCACTGAAGAACAGCCCCTTTTTATGCTGTAATGCCTGTTACTGACTTCATCTAGTTGGGGTGGAGGACGGAGGAAGGGCACCCACCCTCTGATGATGAGGCTTATGTGGCTCAGTATTGTCTATGTCTGCTGGTGGCTTTATGTATCTTATAGCAGGGCAGAGGTTTCTTCTTGTTTGCAGCGTGGATTGCACATAGCTTCTGTTGTAGGAAGACGTTAATTTCCAGAAGCTGCGAAAGAGTGAAATGGACCTTCAGAGACTATTTCTTGCTCTTGCTTTTTTCACAGAAAGAAATGCTTTCTTAGGACTTTTTGTTTGTTTGTTTCAGTTCATGGAGCTTGGACAAGGGTGGCAAATTGCTGAAAGAGCTAGAAATTCCCCAAAATGCGAGAACACGTGACTTGTGCCCAGAAGGCTACAGGCGTCTCTTTGAGGCTTTGCAAACCTCTGATATGTTCACTGAAACCTGGTTCCATGATGAAGCCTTGGAAAGTATAAGGAACGTGTGAATCTACAGCTGCTGTCTTTTGGAAGAGCACCTTTGCTTCTGGAAGATTACTTTGATAAGTAAAGATTGAAAAATTGGGAGATGCTGTTAGCTAGATGATTTCCTGTGCAAACCGGAAATTCAATTTAGCGAGTAGCGAAAGCCCTTCTGCACAGGATGGAAGTAACGGGTTCAGTTATTTGATCACAATCCTATCTAGATTGGACAAACTTTGCATTCTTTTCCAGGAGCTTATTAGCAACCTGCTGCTTTTGGATGTACCACTTAAATGGAACTTTTTGTTACATTGCTGTATATTTACGTTTGGGAAAAAAACAAACAAAACACAACAGACCAAATACCACTGTTTGTGTGGTTTGTGTTTTAGTGCTCAGTGATTTGAATGCCTTTTTACACATGTAGGTCTTTACAACCACTGCATGGGTTATATTGTCTCCTGATCTAAAAGCCTTTCAGTCTGAATACTAATAAATCAGAAGTGGTGGGTTAGCAGAAGATAAGGTGATGACGGCATGATAAAACATCAGCTCGGAGCTGTTGGGTGGTTGTGTTCTTTTTGTTCGGTTGGTTTGGTTTAACTGAGTATTGCTGTATCTCAGAGGGGAAAAAGTTGTAACAATTCTTTTGAAATTTTGAAGACAACACTGGGCAGCCTGTTCTAGCTTACAGTACATGAACATCTATAGGTACAGTTTTATCTTATTTTAGGTCCAAGCCCATAGTCAACAGAACATTCAGTACTGTATAAACAGTTTTTTGGGGAAAAATTCACTTGTAACCTTTGTCAATTTGTATTTCTTTTATGTGTATTATATGTACAAAATAACTCACTTAAAAACCATATGCTATTAAAAATTCTCTTTTTAGTCATAATACTCTATAATGCAACCTGTCCTAGTTTCAGTTCGTATTCCTGTTCTGTTGTTGCCTGAAAGTCCTAGCAGGCTGTAGTAGTTTTGTGTTCTATACTGTCTCCTCTGGCAGAGCTGTGGCCAAAAACATGCATTTTTTAGCAGAGCATGAGTTAATAAAATGCCTTTTTAGTAAAGGTCAAGCTATTTTCAGGCTTTGGAAAACAGTAGAATCGTATTTCTTATGCATAGTGTGAGGTATAGGTGTGACTACCATTGATCTCTGTCTTCCTATTGCAGTTCCTGCTGCATAAGAAAAGTTGACTTCAAGGAGCCTTAGTTCCCTCTGCTAGCTAGTCTGCAGCAATCTGTTTAAGATGCTGGTAAGCCTTGGTGATGTTGTTGTGATGAAGCTACTGGAAAGGCTGAGGTTTAGTTTGCAGTCTCAGAGTGTTACTGGTATTCTGGTGTAGGTTGTGAAGTTTTGAGGCTTGCTTTCTGTTTCCATCTCTTACTGTTCCAGATAACTTGGATTATAAATTGACCCTGAATGGCAAATTTGCAGTTGCACATTTTTTCAGTCTCAGCAGATGGTGTCTTTCTTACTGGTCTACAAAAATGTAGCATCTCCTGGACTGATTTTCACAACCTGCCCCCCACACCAAATCAAATACCTCTCTGTTCTTCCAGTGAGATGTTGTATATCAACACACCAAAAGTATTCAACGCATAAAAGACCTTCACTGACTATATAAACTTCTTTAACTGTGCTGTTGATTATATTTGAAACATAAACTGAAAAAAAGGGAAATTATTGCTGTGATTTATTTTTTTTTATGCTATTGGAAACCAGCATATACTGAGCCAATGCAGAGATTCCCAAGATAACAGCAGAAGCCAGTAAGTGAAAAGAATATTACATAACTGGGGACTTGAAATGAGGATGTTTAATGCTAATTAGAACTCTTCCATAAAGCCTAAGTGTAAGCAATATGCTTAGTCCCAATCACAAATATGAAATGAAGAGAATAATGGCTGTCATTCTAAAAATTGGTTTAGTACTGATCAAAGAGATAGGAAAAAGTGAATATAACTAGTGTATGTGCATAAATACAGGGAGTGAAATTGAAGCGGGTCTATGGATTTGATTAACTGATGCTATCCACTCGGTACTTGCTACTGTTGCAGGTTTGCAGCTTCTGTAGGATAATGTTGAATGCAAGCTTTCAATGAAATCTAAAATGGCATATAAATACTTCTGCATTTTTGTTAGGGTTTTAACCAACCCTGTGCTACTTCTTGTGCCTTGCCTTCACGTATCTGCATTTGCCATATTCCTTGAGACATCGATGGAAAATGAGGCAACATCTCTTCTGATGTTCTTGATTCACGTAAGTGCAAAGACAAATCTTCCAACTAGGGAAACAGTATATAACTTTAGGTTAGTATCTACAGTTCATGAACTATCAAAAATGCTATTCAGAGAGAAAGGAACTGCAAAGTCACTCAGTTTAAAATGTTAGACCTTTTCAGAAGAGAAAGTCTTCACGTGAACTGCTTTTTCATCGTGGTGTATAGCACCAATCTGTGAGTTACTGTGTCAGAGTAAGTAACAAAAAGTATTTCAAAATTAGCACCAAGGTTTGAAAATGTTGCACAGTGCAGTTTTACAGTTTTGTGTTATGCCACTATTTATATGTAAGATAGAAAGTAATATATATATTTTTTTTAATTGCATTAATTAGCTGCAAGGTTTGGGGCAGTTTTATTTCTTCCTACTGTGCTGTCATTGGATCTGTGATCTTGAATGAGATTATGGTTACACCACACACACAACATGGTTACTAGATGGTCTAGAGTATAGCATATTCCTTTCAATTTTTTCTAGACTCTCAGATTGTGGTTTCTTTTTTCCTTTGTTTTCCTCCACAAGACCAATTTCATTCATGAACCTCACATGATACATCTATCAAATAGAACTCTGAAGCATTGCTCCTGCTCCTGAAATACTGTTTCTTAGAGAAGCTGCCCAGAAAATGGCTTTTGGCATGCCATATTAAAGCACCAATATATCATAGTTTGTACACTGATTGTAACTTCAGAGGTGCTAAGTCTTTTCTACTGGCCCTCATCATTTGTGCCATCCATCTGCCTGTAAAAGTAAATTATGTGACCGTGATGGAGTTGCCTAAATTTTACTGCTTTATTGAATTCATAGCAAATACAAACAGAAAGAAACTTGTTCTTTTTTATGCTAGTTAATGAGAAATTTTGGCACTTGGAATTAGGAGATCAGTCAAGTTGGATACTATAGTTAGTAGTTTGACCTAGGGAAGGGTTTGTGAGCATGTACTAATTAATACAGTAGATGATGTGATGAGGGGTTGTTAAGATGGAATGTGTACATACTGGCTACGAGGTTTGTTCAGCATTGATCATCTTAGTAATTACAGCTTAGTCTTTCAGGTAATAAAGATGTTGGTAGAAATACCAACATGAAACTTGAGAAACAGAATGTGTGATGTAGTTTAAGATGTGTAAATGTGATAGGCAGAACCTGAGGTTTCCTGAGAAACATGTTGAATTACTAGTTATGGCAGGCTAAACATGAGCTATGGGGCTGCAGATTGAAAACTCTAAACTTTGTAAGCCTTTAATTAGCAAAATGTATCTTTCTTCTATAAACACAGAGAATGGAAATAACAAGTGACTTCTCCAGAAAGGACAAGTCAGTGGGAGGTGTTTATTCACTTACACTTGATGTATTGCATCTTTCCTTGTGTATGTTGTTTTAAGATGTCACTGCTAAAAACAGACACACTGGTTGTCCCCAGCTGATCGAACACAAAACACAGTAAGCATACAAAGCCCAAGGGAAATTCCAGGTAGTTAAGATACACCAAATGAAACAGTCAGTTATTCCTAATGCAAGCAAGACTTATGACTTGATGTAGCTCATCCCACTGATAAGACACCCCAGGATGCAAACAGCTAAGAAATTGTGCTGACAAATTTCAGAAGTTTGTGTCTGCCATCTGAAAAAACATGATGTGTTCAAGGCAGGCAAGACTCAAAATTACAAAATCATAGAATGGTTTGGGGTGGAAGGGGCCTTAAAGATCATCTAGTTCCAACTTCCCTGCCATTGGCAGGGTCACCAGGTTGCTAAAACCTCCATCCAAGCTAGCCTGAAACAATTCCAGGAAGGGGGCATCCACAGCTTCTCTGGGCAACTTGTTTCTGTATCTCACCATCCTCACAGTGAAGAGCTTATTCCTTACATCTAATCTAAATACACCTTTCAGTTTAAACCCCTTGCCCTAGCAATAGGGGGAAAAAAAAAGTAATAAACTGTTAGTAAAGTTCATAGTAAAAAAAAACAACAGGTAAAATCTATGTTAATGTGAGTGAAATTTATTATGAAATTGTGCTTAAAACTGCAGTGAGTTTTTTTAATCTAGAATCAACTTTTAATGAGCATAGCAACATTGAAGACCTCATCAAGAAGTTCCTGTGTGCTCATAGAAGTTCTGTCTATGCTTACAAGCTATTCTATGCTGTTAGTGAGAGATTTTTGTATTAATCCAAAATGTAACATTTTGTGTTTTGAGCTGTATTTTGCTCCCAGGAAAAAAAAATCAATTTAGTGTCACAATGGTGGGAATGGACATTGCATGTTTATGACTGAAGAACAGAAGTTCAATTATTTCGTTACTGCAGTTCTTTCTGTAAATTCATGCTGTAAAACACGCTGTTGTGATACAGAAAAAACTGAACTTCCACTGTGGTGTCTCATCTACTAGCAGTAAGGAAGTATGACTAATTCAGCAGCAACAGGCACAATTATGTGGTAATTCCCACAAAAGTGCCTCCATTACATGCCTTGACGGCTGCTTCTGTCTGGTGTGTGTCATGCATTTCAAATAGCTGTTGGGAAGTGTGACCGGTCTAGGCCAGTGGATGACTTAGTCATATAAAAATCCCATAATAATAGCATAGATTAATTGAACTAAATATGGTCAAGGGATAAATGACAATCTACTGGAATTATATAACAATAATCCCATGTTTTTCAGACAGTTCAGACTAACATTTCCAAAAACAGCTGGGTTGGATGTTCAGTTGATCACTGTTGCTTAAATACTGTGTTGAATGGCCCTCCTAGGCAGACCTTTCTATAAACTATGGCTGTAGATAATCAAGAATTAGCTTTCCAGTCTCTCATAGATGTCAAAATACCCAGTGTTGCATCAATGAAAATGTTTATGCTGTGTTTAAAAGCTTATCTATACCAGCAAAGCCTCTGTTATTACAACTGTATTGTCATACCATTTCAAATACCATGTCAGCCAGAAGTTGTTCCGGGGCTTCTGTGGCTTATTTCACTGTACAACTTAAGCTAAGCCGTGTGAGGGGTGTGCGTAAAGACTGTCATTCCATTGGACAGATTTTTGTCCTTGGTGAGATTTAGTTGCATTGGACAAGTGAGAAAACTTTACTTGGAAAACTGAGAAAATAATGAAAGCTATGGCTTGTATTGTATATTAATATTAGCTCTTCCCTGAATATATTGGAATGAGCTGCCCGTGGAGGTGGTGGAGTCACCATCATTGGAGGTGTTCAGGAGGAGACCTGATGGGGTGCTTGGTGCCATGGTTTAGTTGTTTAGGTGGGTTGGATTGGTTGATGGGTTGGACGCGATGATCTCAAAGGTCTCTTCCAACCTGGTTTATTTATTCTGTTGTATTATTGTGTTGTATTGTACTTTTTGCAGTTCATGGGTGGGACTTTAATTTCCCATATTTTGTATATTTGACCATTTATAAGTTAATGCACCCAGGAGACAGATACTAACCTGTGTTATTACTGAATTTGCTTATGTTGTAGGTTTTGGGCAATGCCTGCTTAGAAAATAAATAAACCAGAATCGACAGGGAAATTCAGAAGAATAAGTGGGTGAAGGGGGAAAGCATAAGCCAAATACAGAGGTAATTGTTTAACATTTTAGTTTCTGCTAAGGAGAATTCTTGACTATCTCACAATGTCAATGTAATCGAACACTTAAAATGGTAGAACTAAAGCTAAGCATAACAGTGTGCATACCATTCTAACTGTCAGGCAGATGGCTGTCAATTCTTTTGGTAATGAATTACCAAAAGCAGCATTTAAGTGAAAGACAAAATACTTTTTCTCTGTGGGAGTCCTGTGGCTTGATGTACCTTGGCTCTTCCCAAGTGTTTCGAATTTGTGTATTGCTATTTCTGAGCACCCTGTTGCAACTTAGATGAAAACAGTTGCAGACTGAGATAATCATTACTGAAAACAAAACTGAGTACGTTTGCAGAACTGTTAGGGCACTCTGTTCTTCGATAGGACGACTGAACACTCCGAAACGCGAGCTCTAGCTCCCTCTGCAGGCATAACAAGGAAAACCAGACTAAGTCTATCTGCAGTTTAGCATATTTAGCCCACATCAGGTTTGTAATCTCATGAATGAATGGAAAGCTGTATAGACCCATAGGGAAAACACATACTCTTATTATCTCATGGGCTTTGAGCATCACCATTTCAGAGTGATGCTCTTAGTTAATTGTGCAAGTGTTTTGCTTTTCCCCTGTTATTTATCATGTGCCTTTAATTGATGGCTCTGACAAAAAGCAATTATGGGGTACATTCCCAGTGATACACACTGCCAGCACTTGGGTGCTGCACAGCTTCCAGCCCAGCTATACTACTTTGTATTCACATCACAATGAGATCCAGAAACATCTCCAGCTATTTTATGCTAGCATATATGTAAAATGTCCTGGTTTGGGATGTTTTTGACAGTATCATTATCTTATGTCTTTCTTTGTGAACTAAACTTTAATACTTTGATCACAAACAGAAAGGTATATAATTTTCTGCAACAAATGGGTTTACATACAAGGAAGCTCTTGCCAAAGTTCCAACTTCTTTACATTAATTTCAGTGTTGCACCAGTGAAGTTGCTGACAAGCCCTTAAGTGTCAGTACAAAACGAGCATGATTTTCCCTTTGCATTACATCTAAGGATGAAGTGGACTTTGCTGTGTTCATGGTGTTAAGATGAAGGTACCTGTCTCTTTTCAGTGGTGCCCAGTGGTAGGACAATAGAATAGAATAGAATAGAATAGAATAGAATAGAATAGAATAGAATAGAATAGGACAAACCAGGTTGGAAGAGACCTTTGAGATCATCGCGTCCAACCCATCAACCAATCCAACCTAACAAGGAACAACGGGTACAAACTAGAACACAGGACGTTCCGTCTCAACACGAGGAAACACTTTTTAATGGTGAGGGTGAGGTTGCACTGCAACAGGCTGCCCAGAAAGGTTGTGGAGTCTCCTCTGGACAGTTTCAAACCCACCTGGATGCTTTCCTATGTGGCTTGCCCTAGGTGATCCTGCTTTGGCAAGCGGGTTGGACTTGATCTCTGGAGGTCCCTTCTAATTCCTAACTTGCTGTGATTCTGTGGTCAGTCATCTGGTTGGAGGGGCTTTCTGGTTTCCTGTGGCCCCATGCAGAACATGGCCCTGAGCTGGGGCTGTGGAAGGCCACCCACTCTCTGCAGCAGAGGGCCCAGGGAAAGCTCCCTTCATTACATACAAAGCTGCAAGTACGCAACCTCCATATGTCCTCATGCCACTTTCATTTTTGTACTTTTTTTTTCCTGCTTCCTTCCAGTTGAGACTGGGTCTATATGGCAACAAAGCAGTAACGGTGCTGGACAAAGCTAATGAGACAGCTGGAACTTCTTTTTGCTTTGCATTTCTTCTGAGGTCTGACAGCTGTCAGAGGAGTGTGTCTGAAGTCTCCAATGCTGCAATTAATGTTTATGATTAGAGGTTTTCTCCTTGCCTCATTCCCTTTAAAAACAAACTAACCCACAAAGTTACAAAGTATATGGGGGTGGGGTGAGAACAACATACTCCCTATTTGTAGGTGGCCATAGAAACATTTATAGCCACTTTGTTTTGCACAAAATCATAGAATGCTTTGCATTGGAAGGGTTCTTTAAGTGTCATCTAGTCCAAGTCCCCTGCAGTGACCCAGAGCATTTCAACTACAGCAGGCTCCTTAGAAGCTTGTGCAATTAGACCTTGCATGTTTCAAGGAGCTGGGTCACCACCTCTCTGGGCGACCTGTGCTAGTGTTTTACACCATCCTCATTGCACAAAAACTCATCCTTCTATTTAAGTCAACCCTCTTTCAGTATAAAACCTTTATACCTGTCCTGCTGCAACAGGCCCTACTGTCCTCATTGTTCTTCTAGGCCCCTTTTAAATACTGACTGCAATAAGGTCTTCCCAGAACCTTCCCTTCTCCAGGCTGGACAACCCCAAGTCTCTCAGCCTTGACTCGCAGGAGAGGTGTTCCAGCCCTCTAATCATTTCCGTGGCCCTCCTCTGGACTTGCTCCAACAAGTTCACATCCCTCTTGTGCTCAGGACTAAATAACCCCTTCTTCAGGCAACGGGCTGCGTTCTGCCCCGCGGGCTCTCAGTACAGGCAAGGGAGCTGATCTCGGTCAGAGGTATATGTCGTAATACCTGCTCAACCCTTCCGGAGCCCTCAGTTAAGATGGCGGCGGCAGCGCCCCATCACGTGGCGGTGGGCGGAGCAACCCCACGCTCTTTATGTGGTGGCGCGCGCGGGAAGATGGAGGCGCCGGTGCTGGAGCGGTTCCCTAGTCCAGGCAAAGGCAGCGGCCTCCGCTCGCGTCGGCGGGTGCTGCCTGGCCAACTGCTTTACCGAGCTGAGCCCTTCGCCTACGTCGTCAGCAAGGAGCAGCTAGGCAGCGTATGCGAACGTTGTCTGCAAAGGTACTTGGCGAGCAGTGCGGAAGTCGTGTCTTTCTCTCTCGTACGCCCCGCCCGGCCAGCACCTCCCCTTCCGCTGAGGGGAGGCGGCGCCGCGGCGTGGGGCTGGGGTTGCGACGCGGCCGGGGTTTGTTGGCTTTCAGTAGCCGTGTTCTGTAGGGTGGGGTGCGCCGCTTGCCGCTTCCTGCTGCTCTTTTTAGTGAGGGTTTTTTTAAAGAGTTTTCTAACAGGGTGTCTCTTCCGGGGCGCGGAATGTTTCGGCTGCCTGCTGCGGGCCGGTGGTGGGAGTCGGTAGTGTCGGTGGCTCGGTGCTTCGCTGGGTGGGCGGCGGTTGGAGGCGACAGTCTGTCCTCAGAGGTCTTCCTCAGCCCGGCAAGGCATGAGCAGCAAAATGCGGCAGCAGTGGTGGGGCGAACGGGCTGTGGTGAGCACTGTGGTTGCCTCGGCCCCACCTGAAACTGGCTGTTACGGTCAGGGTAAAGTTCTTACCCCATGTATCCCTACAGTCACCTGCCGTATGACCGTGACGCTGTAGTCTACTGCTGATTAACACTGACCTGAACATTCGTAGGGGTGACGACAGCAATTGCTCGTCAGTCCTCATGAAACGGGCAGCGTGAGGAGGTTGAGTTTGCTCTCACCTGGACGAGGTGCTTCTGTGTAAGGAGCATGTGGTTTTGAGATACGCATTGAAAAAATGCCTCCTTTCTTCCTCACAATCCTTACGAGTGAAAACTGGCAAACCCACCGTAGCCTTCTGTGTTTGTTTACAAACAAGCAAATGTAACTGTTTTCTATCCTTTAGTAATTTACCAGCAAGATACATTGTGATAGACTGTTTGTAGGTCTGTATGTTAGTACCTGAAACATCTAACATGGTAGATAATCCAAAGCTATACACGGGACTGACAGAGTCTATCTGCCTTTTAATATCTTTTTTTTTTAAAATACATTTTTTGGAAGTATTTCACCTGATGTTTAATGGAAGATTCTGGGTGTTTTTTCTTCATGTCCTTACAGGGCACTTCAGTTTCTGTTTAAAGAATTGATAACGTGATCATCATTTTCCCAGAGAAAAGTTTGAGTGCATTCTAGGTTACACTCAGCATATAAAGAGCAAAACCTCCAAATTTTTTTTTTTTTTTTTTTAATCTAATACATCTGTGAAGTCATCTAATAAAAGGCAATGGCTACTCATTCAGTGGACTTTGTAAATTAGTGATATCTATACATATGTGTCTTTTTATGTGTCAGAATATTGGTGAACTGCTGAATTGTGACGCAGAATCGAACTGTTTTGTGAATATGCAGTGTGATCTTAGAACAAAGGCAGGAAAAATACATTAGTGCTAAAAGTTCTGTTGTTCACTTTGATCTTTAGGTGGCAGTACAGAAGCACAACAACAAAAAAGTCTTGACATGGATTTAGGTTTTTCGCAGCCATGTATCTATAATTAAAGTTTCAGGCTTTATGTTGTAAACTGTAATTCTGTATCTTGTCTTCTGTCTTGTACAAGTGTTGTTGGATGCAGCTTTCGGCTTTGCAGGAAGTGCTGGGTGAAGCAGAAGATGGGTAACGATGAGCAAAACGCCTTATTTTTGGAGTGCCTGATGAGAGGCAGTATGATCTCACTGGGATTTCTGGTCAGAGGTTTACTATAGTGCTCACTTACTCCATGACTTTGGAGGTGTCCTTACAGTGAGGGACTGAGGTGCCTGATCAGGGTTTGCTGCATAGATTCAGAGAGGAAAGCTCAGCGAGTGCCGTAGCTCTGCTTAGTCTTGTCTCAAAGTGAATATTATTGTTGATGGAAAAATATGGAAATTGTAATGAATAAATACATATAGGTGGTGCATTTGCCAGTAGAAGGTCTAACATCACTTCTTTGCCTTATTGGGCTGTTGGTACTACTTATGCAGTTAAATTAAATTTTTTGGTGTTATTTGGGTCTGTGTTGTATGTAGACCAGATGGTTCCCCTCGTGTGATTTCTTCTTACTTCAGAGATAGTTCTCTCTTTTCTAATGGATTCATGTTGTTTTTTTCCACAGAATGGTAGGGCTTGAATGTGATGTCTTGCAATAAAATATATATACATATATTTTACATTTCTGGCAGTGGTATTGTCAAACAGTGCCATGACTTATTTACAAAGTATATTTAAAAGTTCTGTTATTTGGTTGTGAGTGATACATTCCACATAGGAAGACAGTTAAATGATTTAAGCACAAATCTCAATCTCCAATACAGTGACTTAAATTTGAAATAGAGATGCTATGATCTGCAGTTTCCCACAAGGGGGATTCTGTGACAAATTAGCCAGGTACTCACAGCTTGCTCCTCTGTCTGGTATCTTCCCAGACACTGTAACTATAATTCAAGTGACTCTTGGCTCAGAGAGGGCTATGGGGCCTCTCTCTTCTTGTGCCCAGTTCATGGTCTGGAGCTTTTCCTTGGCTCAGAGGGGGTTAAGGGACCTCTCTCTCCTGTGCTCTGTCACCAAGCTGTAGGAGTGTTGGTTGCCTTGGTTCAGGTGCAAGGCCCAGGTGTGGTTTGCCTGCTAGGGTAAGCTCTTCAGCTGCACTCTTACTGCTTTCTTGGTGAGAACAAGGCAAATTGCCTACCATCTCAGCTGGTTTAAATACTGTCTGAAGACAATTAATGCTATTTGGTAACAGAGAAACCTGATAGTTGAACCTATAGGATGGGGCATATCCAAACATGGCCAAGGATACACACAGTTTGCAGGTATGTTACAAGGTTAATTATACATGCTACATGTTTATCTGGACCCCAGGAAGTGTCCAGGTTTGCACATTCACAGGCGCTTAGCCCATTGTCTGGGTTAGGGCATGTTTAGGGGTTTGTCCCTTCAGGATAGTCTGAAGATCATCTACTCCAACGCTCCTGCTAGACCAGGATCAACTAGAGTAAATCAGAGGAATATATCCAAGTGGCTTTTGAATGCCTCCAGAGATGGAGACTCCACAGCTTCTCTGGGCAGCTTGTTCCAGTGCTCTTCCACCCTCAAAATGAAGAATCTTTTCCTGATGTTTACATGGAACCTCCTGTGTTCCAGTTCACATCCCTTGCACCTTGTCTTTTCACTGGACACCACTGAGAAGAGTCTGTTTCCATCCTCCTGACACTCACCCTTCAGGTATTTACAACCCTTTACAACTCCCCACCCCTCTCCCAGTTTCCTCAACCTAAAGAGACCCAGCTTTCTCAGCCTTTCCTCATACTCTTTCCTCATACAGCCTTTTTATAAAGGCAGTACTAAAATACTCTGCTATAGCTGATTTAATATGATAGTGTGGCTGTTTTGAATTATTCTCCACTAGAAATTAAAAAAATACTAGTCTGTGAAGTAGGATATGTTATAAAGATCTGCTTGGAAATATAAATGTTGATGAAAGATTTCCTGCCATTCAGTGAGACTTAGGCTGGAGAGTTGGTCAAGGAGAAATTTAATGAAATTCAACAAGGGCAAGTGTAGAGTCTTGCACCTGGGACAGAACAACCCCATGGTTCAGTATAGGTTGGGGACTGATCTGTTGAAGAGCAGTGAAGGGGAAAAGGACCTGGGGGTGCTAGTGGGTGGAAGGTTGACCATGAGCCAGCAATGTGCTCTTGTGGCCAAGAAGGCCAATGCCATTCTGGGGTGTATTAGAAGGGGTGTGGTTAGTAGGTCGAGAGAGGTTCCCCTCCTGCTCTGTCCTGGTGAGGCTGCATCTGCAGTATTGTCTCCAGTTCCAGGCCCCCAGTTCAGGAAAGACCTCAGGGAACTGCTTGAAAGAGTACAGGGGAGTGGATCAGCTTCCTTATGAGGAGAGACTGAGGGAGTTGGAGCTCTAGCTGGGAGAAAGGAGACTGAGGGGTGACCTCATTAGTGTTTATAAATATGTAAAGGGTGAGTGCCAAGAGGATGGAGTCAGGCTCTTCTCAGTTATGCCTAATGACAGAACAAGGGGCCATGGGTGGAAGTTGAGGCATAGGAAGTTCCATGGAAACAAGAGGAAATACATTGTGAGGGTGATGGAACACTGGAACAGACTGCCTGGGAGCTTTGTGGAGTTCAAAACCCACCTGGACGTGTTGTGTGTGACCTGGTCTAGGTGATCCTGCCCTGGCAGGGTGGTTGGATTAGATCTTTTGAGGTCCCTTCCAGCCCCTAACATTCTGTGATTCTGTGAAAATGTTGACAGTGTATATTTCTATGGAAGCAATTTCTTGAGAGAACACAAAATTGTGTTGCATGATGGTGCCTTCTTTGCGAAAGAGTATTTGTAGTGTTAGGATCAGTGCCTTGCTGAGAAGAATATGGTTTGTGATTTTATGGAAGTCTGACAATATTTCTGTGGCCAGCATCATCTTCCAACAGCTTACTGGGGAAAGCAATAGAATAGATTCTTCCCTTATCATTAATTAAAATTTTCTTTGTTTCTTCTATGCTAAAGTCTCCCCCTCTTTGACATGGGGCCAGTGGCAGTACAGCTGCAGTTCAGGTTTACATAGCAGGATTGAGGGGATAAAGCAAGCTGCTTTATTTACAAGCTTAGGGGATTTCACTGTATTTTCCATTTGCTGGACAGTGGTGAAGATGGTGAATAAAGCTAATTGTCAGTGATCCCCAAAGGCTTCCATCCCTTTTCTCTTTTCTGGACAGTGACTAAAACCCTATTTCCCCACCCCGCCCCTGTCCTTTACTGGACATTCAGACTGCAGAATTACCTTTCTCCCAGTCCTTGGCAATGGAGTTTTATTTAGCCTTTCCATGATCATGTTCAGTAGGTCCTCTTCATTCATATACCTGCTGATGCCCTCATGTAACTTGGACAATTTAGAAAAGTAGGCTGTCCGTGCTCTGTCTGGTAGGTTTTATTTGTTCAGATGATTAACATTCCTATGCACATTGGCCACAGCAACCCCAGGCAGTGCTACAGGCTGGGGTCAGAGTGGCTGGAGAGCAGCCAGGCAGAGAGGGACCTGGGGGTGCTGGTTGACGGGAGACTGAACATGAGCCTGAAGTGTGCCCAGGCAGCCAAGAAGGCCAATGGCATCCTGGCCTGCATCAGGAACAGTGTGGCCAGCAGGAGCAGGGAGGTCATTGTGCCCCTGTACACTGCACTGGTTAGGCCACACTTTGAGTACTGTGTCCAGTTCTGGGCCCCTCAGTTTAGGAGGAATGTTGACTTGCTGTAATGTATCCAGAGAAGGACAACACAGTTGGTGAGGGGTTTGGAACACAAGTCCTATGAGGAGAGGCTGAGGGAGCTGGGGTTGCTTAGCCTGGAGAAGAGGAGGCTCAGGGGTGACCTTATTGCTCTCTACAACTACCTTAAGGGAGGTTGTAGCCAGGCAGAGGTTGGTCTCTTCTCCCAGGCAGCCAGCACCTGAACAAGAGGACACAGTCTCAAGCTGCATCAGGGGAGGTTTAGACTGGATGTCAGGAGGAAGTTCTATACAGAGAGAGTGATTGCCCATTGGAATGGTCTGCCCGGGGAGGTGGTGGAGTTACCATCATTGGAGGTGTTCAGGAGGAGACTTGATGTGGTGCTTGGTGCCATGATCTAGTTGTTTGGGTGGGTTGGATTGGTTGATGGGTTGGACGCGATGATCTTGAAGGTCTCTTCCAACCTGGTTTATTATTATTATGGTCTTTTATTGTTTTGCCAGGGACAGAAACCAGGCTTGTTGTTAGTATAGTCAAGTGTGATGAGTGAGGTGTGTGTGGTGTTTTTTTTTTTTTTAGTTTTTTTTTTTTTTTTATTTCCTTAAAAAAGATTATTGCAAGCACTGGAATAATGAGTTGCCTATATGTTTAGAGTTCTGCTCTTAATGTTACCTAAGATTATAGGTGATAGCAGAATAGGTGTGAAAATCCTGATATTCTCAACTTCCTACACAAAATTTTAGGATTAAAGAAAAATACTGTTTGACCTCTTTTTTTCTGCCATTAGTTGGTACTATTTTCAATATTGCTGCTTTTAAGTTTGCTGTTCATTAGAATTTGCTTTTATGTAGTTAGTTAGGCCAGATGTTCTGCTAAAAGGCAGTTACTTCTAAATGTAACAAAATACTCCTATATCGCTATTGATTGTTGGACAATTTAACATTGCAAAATTTGCTTGCTCGTGCTGATTTACCAGGCTGTTTCATCTGGTGATGTTGCTCAGTTTACTCAGCTTATTGAATCTTTACATAGATTTTTAAAGATGTTCTTTGTTTGAAAAGTGAATGCAGAGGTGGCATCTCAGTGCTTGGCAGTTTTCTTCTGTATATCTGATATTCTCTTGTCCATTAATGCTTGCTGCTTGTTTCCTGGGAGGTACCATGGTAGTGATGTCTCTGTTTGGTCTCATCTGTGTTTGAAATGAAAATACACCCAGTCTGCTATAGAAGGCTGCTGTTAATGCCTTCTACTGACAGCCTGGCTTTACCACTATTAATAGCAGAAGAAATAGAGAAGAGAGACATTGTTAAATGTAAATTCTCCCAGGTCAAGTGTTTATTACCATGTCTGTCATTTATAGAAAATGAAGATTAACGTTTACCCATGCTTTAAAGGTCCCTAAAGGTCTTACTGTGGTGTGATTTTT
The DNA here is from genome assembly GCA_033816785.1 of Picus viridis. Classification (NCBI taxonomy): domain Eukaryota; kingdom Metazoa; phylum Chordata; class Aves; order Piciformes; family Picidae; genus Picus; species Picus viridis. The sequence goes on along the minus strand of CM066578.1, from coordinate 5,733,418 downwards.
GTGTTACAATTTCTGTGCTCATATTGCTATGTAATTTAAAAGGTATTATATCAAAATTGTCTTGTCAAGCTATGACTGACAATTTAAGTTGTAATCTTCTTGTAAATTCTTTTGAAATTAGGCTTTACAGTGTATCTGCAATCCACATCTGATGCTACATTTCTTTTTCTGCATAATGCAGTCTCTAATATTGCTTTGAACTATTAATACATTCTGTGTGAACATGCTTTGCATGTGGTAAGTGATAAAGCCATGAAAATAAGTTTGTGAATTGGGTTATCTCTAGTATAATTTTCTTAGGGTGAATTGTAGTTGTGCAAGTACAAAATTACAATTAGCACTACCAGGGCAAACATAAGTGATTAAAACATGGGCAGCTATGTAAAATGTAATGATACAATTAGTTTAAGATACCTCCTGGGAAGTTTTTAATTTTGCCTAAGTTGCTGAAGTTTTACACTGTTAGGGAACTTATTCTTTAAATTCTTTAAGAATTATTAATGATATCATGTCTACAGGCATTGGAATTCATTAGTTGTTAGTGGTTGCTTCCACTGTGGCTGTACTGAAAAGCCATTATGTACTACTTCTGACTGTGTGGTGTATGGGATGGTGCTGTTTTCCCTTGAAGAATCTACTCTCTTCTCCAGAACCAGATGAACCATCTGTGTTTAATTATCCAAAATTATACAGGTGAGGCTTACAGAATTTTTTGCACGTGTCTCTGTCCCATCTACTCATGTTTTGGAAAGGGATACAGGTCTGCATGACAGCCTACCTGATGTGTTAGCTAGGAGATGATGAAAGGGCAGGTATTCTTACCTTTCCCTCGAGTCCTTGCTTTCCTGCCTGCCTGCTCCTTCTGCTCTCCTTTTATGTGTCTGCTGCTTATCTGACCTCTGATATATTGGTGCAGAGAGATAAACTGGCCTTTAGGGATATCTTCAGGAGAAACAGTGCTTTTAGGAACTTAGCACTGACTGGCTTGTTACTGTGAAGGAGGACTTTTTCCACCTCATAGCCTTGGGCAATCAGGCCCCACTTTAATTCCCTTACCCAGTTGTATTTCTGCCATATTCTGCAGACATTTTCAGTTGTTTCTTACCACAAAGAAAATAATTCCTGTTTGTCTGCTGTCTTGGTTACATAGCAGTATCTTGACTTTTCTCACTTCATTTTTGTAACTGATTTTATTTATTTCAGGATCTGTGCTTAATTCCTGCAGTGGTAAGTCTCACAGCATGCCTCAGCAGCTGAATGGGAGATTTTGTTTAGTGACTAAGGTAGTTTTGAATTGCTCCCAAGGGCATCCTAATGACTGTAGGGTTATCGCCAGGTGGCACAACTGGTTGAACACCAGTGTGTAATTCCTATGCTAATTTAAGCTGTAATCCCCTGCTCATTCAATATTTAGCTTTCCTGTTTGTCATGGCTTGGACAGGATCACACTGTGTTGGATTAGGAACTGGCTGGAGGGCCGAGCCCAGAGGGTGGTGGTGAATGGTGCCACATCCAGCTGGCGGCCAGTCACTAGTGGTGTGCCCCAAGAATCAGTACTGGGCCCCATGCTCTTCAACATCTTCATTGATGATCTGGATGAGGGCATTGAGTCCATCATCAGTAAATTTGCAGATGACACCAAGCTGGGGACAGGAGTTGATCTGCTGGAGGGTAGAGAGGCTTTGCAGAGGGACCTCAACAGGCTGGACAGATGGGCAGAGTCCAATGGCATGAGATTGAACACATCCAAGTGCCGGGTTCTGCACATTGGCCACAACAACCCCATGCAGTGCTACAGGCTGGGGTCAGAGTGGCTGGAGAGCAGCCAGGCAGAGAGGGACCTGGGGGTGCTGGTTGATTGTAGGCTGAACATGAGCCTGCACTGTGCCCAGGTGGCCAAGAAGGCAAATGGCATCCTGGCCTGCATCAGGAACAGTGTGGCCAGCAGGAGCAGGGAGGTCATTCTGCCCCTGTACACTGCACTGGTTAGGCCACACCTTGAGTACTGTGTCCAGTTCTGGGCCCCTCAGTTTAGGAAGGATGTTGTCTTGCTGGAGCGTGTCCAGAGGAGGGCAACAAAGCTGGTGAGGGGTTTGGAACACAAGCCCTATGAGGAAAGGCTGAGGGAGCTGGGGTTGCTTAGCCTGGAGAAGAGGAGACTGAGGGGTGACCTTATTGCTCTCTACAACTACCTGAAGGGAGGTTGTAGCCAGGCAGATGGCTTCTCCCAGGCAGCCAGCACCAGAACAAGAGGACACAGTCTCAGGCTGCGCCAGGGCAGGTTTAGGCTGGATGTTAGGAAGAAGTTCTACACGGAGAGAGTGATTGCCCATTGGAATCGGCTACCTGTGGAAGTGGTGGAGTCGCCTTCATTGGAGGTGTTCAGGAGAAGACTTGATGGAGTGCTTGGCTGCATGATTTAATTGTTGGGTGGGTTGGATTGGTTGATGGGTTGGATGCGATGATCTTGAAGGTCTCTTCCAACCTGGTGTATTGTATTGTATCTTGGCTACTAGCTGCCTTCAGCTTAGAGTTTGTTCTGCTCTTAGTTTGATAAAACTCTGATCTTGTTTGAAGCTTGGGGAGTATCGATGTGTGTGGCTCGCTTTGATTTCTGTGGTGCTTTGACACCAAGTACTCTAACTGTTAAAAGTTAGTCTAGATTTCTGAAGAAGCAAAACCAAACTCCAAATTTAAAAACAAAATTCAAGTTGGCACAGAAAACCACTTCAAAGATTTATGTTCATAAGTTTCTGTGTTATTTTGGCAAATGAGACTGGCTATTAAACTGTTTACAAATTTTATGCTCTTGTCATATTAGAGCTGTCTTATGTTCCTGTACAGCAGATGCAAACAAAGAATTTCTTGAAATACTGTGTGAATCTTAACATGTGATGGTAGATTTATCTGATTCCCCCACCCCCCAGGGGGAAAAATTCAAATAAACAAAATGCATGACATCAGATATAAACCATATGGCAATGAAATCCATTTTATCTTTAATCTATTACAGAATTATACAGGTTTGCCTTTTAAAATTATTACTATTTTTATTTTTCTATATAGCCTACCATTTTGGTTTTATTCCCCCAAATAAACAGAATAGCATCTGTTAAATTAAGAACACCCCTTTCTGTGGCCCAGACTGTAGATGAAAATAGTTAGACCCCTTTAAAGACTTGGGAAGTGTGGGATGGGATTGTTTATTAGGGCTCACCCTTCTACTGAAAAGTGTGCTCAGAATCCTGTTGCAGATACATAAAATACAACACAGGCTGGATTCACTTGTGCTAAGTTAATGCCCCTTGTAGGATATGGGCGAAGATATATTGGAAGATGGTGTGCATGTTTGTGCTGGAATATATATCAAGCTAACTTCCCATTGATTAGGAAGTTACTAGGTTTATCAAGACTTAAATGAAAATCATAGAAATAAAACTACCTTATTCAGTGTTTCAGGAAAAGTTAATTCTGCTTCTGTTCACTGTCTTCATAGAAATGCCCTTTGGAATAGCATACATCGCTTGTGTTTCTGTCTGAAGAGCTACTTAAAGATTTCTCACTTTAAAGGGCTGGTGGTTGTTTTCCTTCCTTTTTGCCACCTGACAAAGCCTTCTCAGACAATCTTTGAATCAAATCTGGGACAGAGAGTCAATCAAAGCAAAGAAAGGCAGTGCTTACCTCCTTTTTAACTTCTCTTGGTCATGTATAAAACTGATGGTATATTTTAGTGCATGTGTGAGGAACACAACAGGTGAAAGATGACCTTGTAGTCCAGTTACATAATAGGGGATTAGAGTGCTTGTTGCCGCTGCCTTCTGTGAAATTGAATAAGGTCTTTCATTGTTTACCTATTTGAGTAAGATTTGAAGTTTATTGCCTTTTACCTGTGTACTTAGAAGTTGTTGATAGCATGTGAAATAGAAAATACTTTGTATGTGGAGGAAATTCTACTGCAGCGGGACAAGCGACCAACTCAATATGAGTGATAAGGCAAGTTCAACTTTATCAGGTTTGCATCAGACTTTTATAACCACACAACAACATATGCCTGCTCGGCGCAATCTTACTGGGTCTAACCTAAAGGGTCCTGTTTACATACTCCTCCCACCTGTGGTCTTTCACAGTGGCTACACTTTCTTTTCTACCGGGCTCTCAGTTCAGTTTAAGTTGCTTACTGAGTTCTCAAGGACAGACCGTCCTTGAAAGCTTGCTGGCTGACATCCAGCTCAGCCAAGACTTACGCTAACAGCCTGAATTTACCAACTTACTTACATACTTACTTACTTACTTGATCGCTGTCAAAGCCTGGGTTGTGCAGTGCTTCTAGGGGTCCATGTCCTCTCTCTTTAAGCCATTCTTCAACATTTGTATATCATCTTAAGGGCAATTGTTGACCTTAACTCATTTGAACATCTTGAGAGATTATAGGCAGCAGAAGACATCTGCTATGAATTTAATAGTATTAGTAGGAAAAGGTTCAACACTAGCAGGCTATACATATAACTAGGATTAATGTGGCTTTTTGAAATTGCTGAAATAATGTCTAAGTTCTGCCAGATCTGAAAGCTTTGCTGTGTGAAACTTTAATTGCCTGTGTCATTGCCAGATCAGACTATTACCATGCTAGATCATATATAATGGTTCTTTCCAGCTTTAAAAGCTGTGAAACTTTCTTGTCCTTGGGCCCATAAAAAAATTGGACATGTGTTAAAAAAACAACTTAACTGATACTGCCGAAGACAGAAGGAGGACCGGTGGAACCTGAAATGAATGGACGAAAGAAAACATTGGTGTGAAAAATTGTTTACCTGAGATGAGCTCAGAAGGCACAACCTAGAGAGCTGCTCTAAGCAGAAGGGATATTAAATATTTCTGAAGAAAACTGATCATACAGGAAGAACACGTCCATCTTCTAAAGTACTGATCTGCTGTGGATTATACTGTGATACAAATCACCAAGGCAAGGAGGATTTAGCAGATGGAAGTTAAATTAACAAGGTATGTGTGATATGAAGGGTTCTGAAACATGTGTTTTGAAACATGTTTTTGCATGTAGTTAAAAACAAAGTCAGATTTTAAAACATGACACCTGCAGTCCTGATTTTCCCTGGAAAGTTACAAGGCTGTGGGCTCTCAGCGTGACTGATGGGAACATTTAAAAGAATGAATGGGAAGTGGAAAATACAGGTCTGGGAAGAAAACTATACTTTCTGTACAAGATCTGCATTTCCTGAAACATCCTGAAGACAGGATGAAAGTGTTTTAAATGAACAGGACTTCTTAACAGAAAAGAGCTCTAAGAACCTCTGTGCAAACCTGTGTGGAGGAAATTGGATTTTGGGCTGGACAGTAAAAATCTGTATCTTTGCCTGGGAGAGCTGTGAGATGGAAAAAACAATGCTAGATACCTCGCTAGGAAGCCTGAGGTTGTTTTCATGGTGGCATTGGGGTGATTGTGCTGCCTGGTGGTAGAAGAACATGTAGGCATCATGGCCCATACCAGTGAATGTGGATCTTACTTGCAGTTCTGAATATCCTTTTTCAGAGTTGGTTTTAGCGTCTTGTTCCTGAGTCTCAGGAGGAATTGAATTATTAAAGGGTGCATTTTGCCTTTTTGTAGGTAGCTCTCAGCAATGTCAGTGTTTTGTGTAGGCAGAATACAGTGATGTTTTGCTCTCTGTTGGGGGAGCTGGTGTAGAGCTCTGGTCACTTCTGTGATGTTCCTTATTAAGCTGCTTTGAGGCAGATGAAATAATGTACAGAACTCCCAAGTGCTTCAGAAATAATTATGGCGCCAACTTCCTTGTCTTCTAGAGATTGCCTTGGGAGTTGTGACTTTGGGAATATGTCTGTTCAGAGCAACTGTACTGTAGGCTTATTAATTTTAAATTTTTCTTATCTTCCTTTTTAACCTTCCCCTGTGGAGTCTTAGAAGCTGTAACCCTCTGTACACATATTATTTTATGACCCTTGTGGATGGGGCTGCTTGTGAAGCACGTATTTGGCACTCATTCTCACATGTTCCTATAGGCTTTAATTATAAAATTAATTTCTACTAAGTAGTACTGTGCTAATAGCTTTTTGTTTCTAATGGAACTATTATGCTTGCTCTTCTGCTTAATAGCACATAAGGGTTCAGTATCAGCTTTAAAGACTGCATTTGTTGATCCATCTCAGTGTTGATCCATCTCAGTGTTGATCCATTTTACAGCCAGAGGGTAACAACACTTTTAAGTATTAATTGTATTTTCCAGATACAACATCACCTGCACTGTATATACCTTTCTCCCTTTTGCTGTTAATTCCCTGAAGCATGAAATAGCTTGCCAGTTGTCTCTTATGCTCAGAAGTTAATGAATGGTTATCAGTCTATTGCAGACAATAACTTAGATACAAACTGCAATGTATGCATAAGCTCAGTGTGTAGAATTTTTGCCTTAAGACAGTGTTTAATCAGTGGTTGAGGGTTAGTAATGTCAGCCCAGGCTGTCCTTTCCACCATGTCTCTACAACAAAAACCTCTGTCTCCCCTGCCCTCCTGCCCTGTTCTATGAGCAGAGGAGTTTAGAAACCTTTCTCAGCTTTGAAATGCTTCCAATTTTGCCACAAACTTTTAGTAGCTTTCAGTAGAAGAGTTGTTTTGGCTTTATCTTACGATGAATCCTGTTGTTCTGACTGGGGGAAATAAATTAGCTTAACTTTTTTCCAGGCTTGTACATCTGAAGTCTGTCCTTGATGTGCATATGGCTTGTTTACTGCTGCTGGAAATGTGAGCTCACAATTGGGAGCAACAAAATATCTGTGAACTCACTTCTGCAGCTTTCTCCAGAGGTTTAATTTTATGTTTTTTTTTTTTTTAAACTCTTGTGTCTCCTAGAACTGGTTATTTCCCAAAGTGCCTTCCCCCTGTTCATGTATGTTTTGGTTTTATGCCAATGTGAAAAAAGGATTAATACACAGCAAATTCTGTTTTGACAGTTTCTAAATAATTCTTATTTTTGAGAATTTATTTCCCAACCAAGTTGATCTAAAGGTAATTTTTTTTTTAATGTCCATTAGTTCCTTCTTCTGGATTTTTAGTTTTACAGTTACTGAGGATGTATTTAATAAATACAGTGTGCATCTGAGGAAACAGATTTTGTTATAGCACCGAGGGTACTGCTGGCACTGCGTAATACAATAATACAATACAATAAACCAGGTTGGAAGAGACCCTCAAGATCATTGCGTCCAACCTATCAACCAATCCAACCCACCCAAACAACTAGATCATGGCACCAAGCACCCCATCAAGTCTCCTCCTGAACACCTCCAATGAAGGTGACTCCACCACCTCCACGGGCAGCCCATTCCAATGGGCAATCACTCTCTCTGTATAGAACTTCTTCCTAACATCCAGCCTAAACCTCCCCTGGCGCAGCTTGAGACTGTGTCCTCTTGTTCTGGTGCTGGCTGCCTGGGAGAAGAGACCAACCTCTGCCTGTCTACAACCTCCCTTCAGGTAGTTGTAGAGAGCAATAAGGTCACCCCTGAGTCTTCTTTTCTCCAGGCTAAGCAACCCCAGCTCCCTCAGCCTCTCCTCATAGGGCTTGTGTTCCAACAAAGTAATATGGAGGCAGGCCATCAAATGAATTTGTTTTTTAACGAGATGTACAGCAAAGCTTTGCATGGTAATGCCTCTAATATCAAGCTCTTGGAGGAATCCTTCATTAAAAATAATACTCTATTTTTCACATCTATAGTACAATACGTTTCACCAAGGAGTCATGCATTTATTTCAAGATAGGCTTTTTTGGTGTGATTATTTTCCATCCCTTAAATGTTTTCTATGTGAAAAGAGGTTGGAATTTTTGTTGTCGTTTGTTTGCTTGTTTTTTCTAACCTTGGGAATACACTCAACAAAAACATGACATGACTAAAACAAGAAAAATGCAAGAATGGGGGAAAAAAATTCTTGTTATAACTGGAAACAAAGTTTAAATGAAATACGCATATAAGCAAGAAAAAGCCTACTTGGTGTGGGGTTTGTTTTTGTTTGTTTGGGGTTTTTTGCTAAGTCTGGAAACTTAAAATATATGCCTGGAGAAATCTTGAATTGCTAATTTCTAGAACTAGCCTAACACAAGGATTATCCAGGAAATAAGATGGCTTTTATAGGTCAGACAAAACCACTGTTCTGTTTGCTTCTGAAAAGGCTTAGTAGTGTTCTCAGTTTGGTTTTTTTTAATTGCATGCTCAGTTTCACTGAAAAGATGTGCATTGAAAAGATCAATGCCAGATGCAGTATTTAGGTGGAATGTAACAACATGTTGTAAACATACATAATGAATTAGAAACTAACTCTCAAGGATATGAATTACAAATTGATCAGAATCAAATTGGTCAGATCTGGAGCCCCTGTTACAGGAGGGATGTGGACGTGCTGGAGCGTGTCCAGAGAAGGGCCATGAGGATGATCAGAGGGCTGGAGCACCTCTCCTATGAGGACAGACTGAAGGAGTTGGGGCTGTTCAGTGTGGAGAAGAGAAGGCTCCGGGGTGACCTCCTTGTGGCCTTCCAGTATCTGAAGGGGGCCTACAGGAAGGCTGGGGAGGGACTTCTCAGGATCTCAGGTAGTGATAGGACTAGGGGGAATGGAATGAAGCTGGAAATAGGGAGATTCAGGCTAGATGTGAGGAAGAAGTTCTTCCCCATGAGAGTGGTGAAGCCCTGGAATGGGTTATCCAGGGAGGTGGTTGAGGCCCCATCCCTGGAGGTGTTTAAGCCCAGGCTGGACGAGGCTCTGTCCAGCCTGATCTAGTGTGGGGTGTCCCTGCCTATGGCAGGGGCGTTGGAACTAGATGATCCTTGTGGTCCCTTCCAACCCTGACTGATTCTATGATTCTATGATTCTAACCACTCTCTACATAGTTCTGATTCTTCTGTTGGCCTCATGTGGAAGCTACTAGGTTTACATCTGCCCAATCTGTGGTTTAGAAGCATGCATGAGTCTAATCTGCAGAACTTGGTGATATGAGAGTCATGCTTTTCCATTTGTGTGGCAAGACTGACTATTTGCATATGGTACAGTTGTGGATCTGAACTATTTGAGTGTGTTTAATCACATCAGAAATGTAGGCCGCAAATAGACTGTTTGGGAAGGGAAAAGTATTCCACAAGTGCAAGTATGTTCTCCTACCCACTGGATACGCTTAGCATATTGTGTGTTAAGTGACCTGTCCCGTTAGCAGATGGATCTTTAGGCACTATGAGATTTAAGGAAATCTGTTACTGTTATGGTTGATGTCAAGCCTAATGTTTTCTTCATTGCAAATATATGAATATCTTTCTTCAATTACAGTTTCTCTAGATCAGAACTTAAGTTTATTTCAATTATTTGGTGAGACAACTTTTTTATCAGTTGTCCTGGTGACTGATCTGTTACTTAGGGCTGTAGGACCTAAGACTTAGCAACTCCATCTTTATTTGATGGGTGTTCAATTTCTCTGAGTATGTAGGTAGATAAGTTTACAAAAAAGAGAAGAAAAAAGACTGAAATAACAAACTAAATCTGTGTATCCACTTGCAAAATGGCCAAAACAGTCAATGGCGAGAAAAGCAAGTGAAAACTACCAACATCAAATTATTGACAGCTTGTGGCATTGTTTTCTAGGTAGCCAGAGTACAGTTGTATATGGTTGCATCCAGAGGGTGGTGCTCAATGGCTTGATGTCCAGATGGAGTGCAGCGTATCTGTACTGGGACCTGTATGGTTTAATATTTCAGTGATAGTGAGATAGAATGCACCATCAGAAAGTTTGCAGATGACACCAAGCTGAGTGGTGCTGTTGATATGCTAGAGGGATGGGATGTCATCCAGAGAGACCTGAACAAGCTGGAGAGGTGGGCCCAGGTGAACTTCATGAGGTTCAACAAGAGCAAGTGCAGGGTTCTGTACTTGGGCTGGAACAATCCTCACTGTCAGTACAGACTGGGGGATGAGGTGATAGAAAGCAGCCCTGTGGAAAAGGTCTTGGGTGTACTGATGGATAAGAAGCTGGACATGAGCATACAGTGTGCACTTGCAGCCCAGAAGGCAAATCACATCCTGGGCTGCATCAAAAGATGTGTGGCCAGCAGATCCAGAGAGGTGATTCTGCCACTTTGCTCTGCTCACCTGGAGTCCTATATCCAGGTTTGGAGCCCTTAATACAGGAAGGCTGTGGACCTGATGGAGACGGTCCATAGGAGGGCCACAAAAATGATCAGGGGGTTGGAGCACCTCTGCAAGGAGGACAGGCTGAGGGAGCTGGGGTTGTTCAGCCTGGAGAAGAGGAGGCTCTGGAGAGACCCAATAGTGGCCTTCTAGTACCTGAAGGGGGCCTACAAGAAGGATGGAGAGAGACTGTTTACAAAGGCTTGTAGTGACTGGACAAGAGGCAATGGCTTCAAACTACAGAAGAGTGGATTTAGATTGGATGTTAGGAACAAGCTCTTTACTGTGAGGGTGGTGGAACACTGGAACAGGTTGCCCAGGGAGGTGGTTGGGGTCCCATTCCTGGAGATGCTCAAAGTGAGGCTTGACAGGGCTCTAGGCAACCTGATCTAGTTGAGGATGTCTCTGCATACTGCAGAGGGGGTTGGACTAGATGACCTTCAAAAGTCCCTTCCAACCCAGACCACTCTGATTCCACAGTCTTTTTCCAAGAGAATAAGAGCTGGTGCCTTCCTCATGCCTCAATGATCTGAAATTTGAAATGATAGCCTGTTTTGGAGATGTTTTTGCAGTTGCCACTAGTGTTTTTTCCAATGAACATAATGTTTCTAGCTTTGTCTTCCTTGTGAACACAAGGTCTGACCTTAGGAGATGTGGAGGTGCAAGCACCCCATCTAGTCTCCTTCTAAACACCTCCGATGACGGTGACTCCACCACCTCCCTGGGCAGCCCATTCCAATGGACAATCTCTGTACTCTGCTAAGAATAACCATTCTATTTTAAAGTCACAATTAATATTTTGGTGTTGTTAGGAGGTTCACTTCTAACTGTTAAATGTGGATGTTTCATTGCTCAGCTGCATCATCAGTGATGCAGCCTCCATGGTACTAGCATGGTGCTGCTAATCACCAGGTTGTGTATCTGGAATCCTGATACCATTGGTGCCTGAGTTTTGGAGTCCCACAAGTAATTTGGGGGATAGAAAGGATGGCTGTGGTTTGCAAGAGAAAACTTTGCTATCTGAATATTGGAATTTCTTTTGCTGTGCAACTCTTATTTCAAATAAAGCTCTGCATTAAAAAACAGACTTGAGACTCAGTAATTTCTGTTGAAGAGCCAAGATGCTGACTTGCTGGAATGTGTCTGGAGCAGGGCAGCAAAGCTGGTGAGGGGTTTGGAGCACAAGGCCTATGAGGAGAGGCTGAGGGAGCTGGGGTTGCTTAGCCTGGAGAAGAGGAGGCTCAGGGGAGACCTTATTGCTGTCTACAACTACCTGAAGGGAGGTTGTAGCCAGGCAGAGGTTGGTCTCTTCTCCCAGGCAACCAGCACCAGAACAAGGGGACACAGTCTCAAGCTGCACCAGGGGAGGTTTAGGCTGGATGTTAGGAAGAAGTTCTTTGTAGAAAGAGTGATTGCCCTTTGAAATGTGCTGCCCTGGGAGGTGGTGGAGTCACCATCACTGGAGGTGTTTAGGAAGAGACTGGGTAGGGTGCTTGGTGCCATGGTTTAGTTGATTAGGTGATGTTGGCTGATAGGTTGGACGCGATGATCTTGAAGGTTACTTCCAACCTGGTCTATTCTATTCTATCAGTGTTGGATGATAGGTTAATGTTAAAATGGAGACTTTTTCAAGGATGTAGTTACAATAGTAGGGGAAAAAAAGATATTCTATTTCAAGTTAAGTGCATTAATCCCAGGTAATGTATTTAGTTCTGGACAGTAAATTTACTCACATTGAGTATTCCTTCCATTTCTGTTATTAAGAAAACTATCCTTGTGAGAATGTAATGATTGATACTCTATGTGAAATGTCTAGAGTGCTTTCACTGAAGCAAGATGTTTGTTTCTTTTTTTTTTTCCTTGCAAGGCAGATTTAAACTTGTAATAATTCTTTAAAGTATTTCAAATACAGTAGTGACTTTAAGTGGGAAATTCTGACAGACTCTAGGCATTTCACAACTGCTGCCATCATTGTGTAAGCTCTTCCAAATAAAGGGATAGAATTCCAAGATTCAAAGGCAGTCTAAAATATTTCAATATTCATTTAAAGATTCTGAGCATGGTCATATGTAGACACTGGGTAGTTTTACTGATCTATGGTCTTATTTTTAGGAGATGTGGTTTATTTTTTTATCTCAATTGAAGTAGTAAGTTTTACACGTGTTAAATATTTTGTGTGCCACACACGTGGTAGCAGTGTATTTTTAAAGTGGGTTCCACCCTCATAATTTGGTGGTATATCAGAGTGCACTGTGCACCTGTTATCTACTAAAAGCTTTATACTCTCATGGGTTGGAGGCAGGGCCTCTCTAATTCTGGCTGGAATCCCTTGCATTTTGTGAAGATGTTTTGGGAGTCCCTTCAGGAGCATCAGAAGCAGTGTCAGTTCCGCTCTTTTTGGGTGACTTTACACTGGAAACCAGGGTAGTGTTCTTCTGGGGGAATTGGGCAGTGACTGGCTGGAGAGCAGCCCTGAGGAGAGAGACTTGGGGGTGCTGGTGGACGAGAAGCTCAACATGAGCTCTCAATGTGCACTTGCAGCCCGGAAAGCCAATCAGATCCTGGGCTGCATCAGGAGATGTGTGACCAGCAGGTCAAGGGAGGTGCTTCTCCCCCTCTACTCAGCTCTGGTGAGACCCCACCTGGAGTAGTGTGTCCAGTTCTGGAGCCCCTATTACAGGAGGGATGTGGACGTGCTGGAGCGTGTCCAGAGAAGGGCCACGAGGATGATCAGAGGGCTGGAGCACCTCTCCTATGAGGACAGACTGAAGGAGTTGGGGCTGTTGAGCCTGGAGAAGAGAAGGCTCCGAGGTGACCTCATTGTGGCCTTCCAGTATCTGAAGGGGGCCTACAGGAAGGCTGGGGAGGGACTTCTCAGGATCTCAGGTAGTGATAGGACTAGGGGGAACGGAATGAAGCTGGAAATGGGGAGATTCAGGCTGGATGTGAGGAAGAAGTTCTTCCCCATGAGAGTGGTGAAGCCCTGGAATGGGTTATCCAGGGAGGTGGTTGAGGCCCCATCCCTGGAGGTGTTTAAGACCAGGCTGGACGAGGCTCTGGCCAGCATGATCTAGCGTAGGGTGTCCCTGCCCATGGCAGGGGGTTGGAACTAGATGATCCTTGTGGTCCCTTCCAACCCTGACTGATTCTATGATTCTATGATTTCCCTGTAGTTCACAGACTTGCACAGCTAGGACAGAAGTGGGGTTTTTGTCCTGGGTCCTCATGTCCTTCCTGTGGTCATGTAAGTAAAACCACAGGGTGTGCTGTGGTGTGTACCTCTCAGATTCTCTCTGTTGCATGGGGAAGTGCTTGCCTCCTCGTGGCTGAACCATGGGACCATACAGAATCGTAGAATCAATAAGGTTGGAAAAGACCTCAAAGATCATCAAGTCCACCCTGTCACCCAAGACCTCATGACTATTAAACCATGGCACCAAGTGCCACGTCCAATCCCCTCTTGAACACCTTCAGGGATGGTGATTCCACCACCTCCCTGGACATCCCATTCCAATGGCTAACAACTCTCTCTGTGAAGAACTTTCTCATCACCTTGAGCCTAAACATCCCCTGGCACAGCTTGATACTGTGTCCTCTATAAATGCAGGTGGGGAATACAACATGTTCTCTTGGATTTGCTTGATGTTCCAGGACAGCTCCTTCACAGCTGAAACACAAGCCTGTAGATGAGAAGTGAGACCATTCATACTGCTGGAGCAGGCTAACCATTTCATCCACTGTTGTTGGCTATATATTATGGCCCATATTGCTATTGCAAATGAGCTGGCATATGAATGTGGTACACTGTGTAGAAACTTTCTCCACATGGCTGGTGTACATACAACTTCATCTAGGTCTGTAGGCTGAGATTCATGTAAATTCATGTCATTGTAAAGCATTTCCAACACAGCTGCTTCCCTCTAGTACTGGATACATGTCATGGTGGATTGGTCACAGACTCTAATATGATAATTAAAGATGCTTATTGTAGCATCTGAGGACCTTGTATACCTGCCTGAATATAGGTGGTGTAACACATAAAAGATACAATGACCAGAGTTGTGTCAATTAGCTCATTCTAACATAATTGGTATAATATATGGGTAAAGATAACAAGTCTTGCAGCTACACTAAAAACGCAAGCATACATTCCTTTCCACTTATCTTACAATGTCAAGACACAAATAAGACAGTTGCCTCTTTCAGACCAGTACCAGAAAGGTTCCATCCCACAGTTTGGGGCCCTAAATACAACTCTTCTTTGTTTTGCCTTATCTCTTAAGAGAAACTGAGGAACTGCTAGTTCAAATCCCCACAGATGCCTTTCTCCATGGTGATCCATCTTCCCAGAAGACCCATCATATCTTCCTTGAAGGGGTACCTATCCCTTACACCTGCTAGAAATCATCTCCAGAAGCTGAGGGCTTGTACCATTTTTCCAATAACCTTGTGAATGCCCCCTTCCCTAGACTACAACAAAATGCTTATAGATAAATCAGACTCTTGATTATTGTAGGCAGTGATGCAGGGACCATTTCTAATAGAATTTGCAGAGAAGCCGTCAATTGAGTTTTGACAGGGGTCATGTAGGATCCATAAACTCCCATGAGGCAGTTATCAAAGCTGTAACTGTGAGCAATGAAGCATAACAGAGCAAATGCCTTTTACTTGCCGATTCTTGATCGAACAGTTAATTTGAGAGTGGTCACCATGCACTTTGCCCTTATTAGATACGTTAGGTAGTACAAGCAATCTTACAAGACATTTATGAACTTCAAGGTGATTATAAGTTCACAGGTAATTCTTAAACAAAAAGTTAGGTATTGATTATCAGAGATGTTACTTTTGCTTTCTAGACTGTAGTTCGTAGGCTGTGTTTGTTCTTTGTATTATCACTGTTTTCACAGAATCACCAAGGTTGGAAGAGACCTCAAAGGTCATCAAGTCCAACCTGAATAAACTGTCCAAATAAGAATAATGACATATATTGAATTAATACACCTTTTTTCCTAATGAATAAAAGTCTCAAACCCCCGACAGCTATGTGTTTGCCAAACACCAGAGTAAAGCTTCGTTTTAATTGGTTGGCTGGGCTGCTGCCACATGGCCTCTGAGAAGAAATAGAACATGTGTGTTCATGCCTGGGTGGGCATGTTTAGTTTTGAACAAAAATGGGCATTCAACTGACACATTTTTAGTAAACAGGAAAAAAAACCCAAACCGAACACAACCCCAAATTTCAGGTTATAGTCAACAGGCACAGCATGAAGTAACATCTGCTGAAAGGTTTTTAAAGGTGCACAAAAATACCAGTTTATTTTGGGGCTATTTGCCATAGCTGTTTATTCCTGCAGTTAATGTTTACAAATGGCAATACTTCCCTGACTAGAACGTTACTGTATTGACAATCCTTATGGCTACATTGGAGTATGACACACAGCTTTTATTTGTCACACTATAACTCATGTGGAACCCATTCATTCTAAGTGTACAGGTGTGATTATTATGTGTCTTGTTCAGTATTTGTGATCTGCTCCAACGTTTATTTTGTATGTCTCATGTTTAAATGGGTTAATAGAAAGGAAGACTAGAAATTGTGCATCATTTTCAATGCAACTTTAACATATTGCTTTTAAAATGTTGGGGTTTTTTATGGCTTCTACATGTGTGAAGTATTTCTGGCCAAAAATAGTTGGGTAGTAAATATTTACAGGATCACAGGATGTTGGAGCTTGGAAGGGACCTCGGGAAATCATTGAGTCCAAACCCCCTGCCAGAGCAGGACCATGGAATCTAGTGCAGGAATGCATCCAGACGGTCTTGAAAGTCTCCAGAGAAGGAGACTCCACAACCTCTCTGTGGAGCCTGTTGCAGTGCTTTGTGACCCTTGCAGTAAAGTTGTTCTTCCTCATATTGAGGTGGAACTTCCTGTGCTGTAGTTTATATCCATTGCCCCTTGTCCTGTCACAGGGCTGACTGCATTTCACTGCACCAGGATGGTGCTGCTCTCCTTCCTTTTCCTTTCTGTGTACCTATCTTATTATGAAGATAGAATAGAATAGAATTAACCAGGTTGGAAAAGAACTTTGAGATGATTGAGTTCAACCTGTCACCCAACACTATCTAATCAACTAAACCGTGCCCCATCCAGTCTCTTCCTAAACACCTCCAGTGATGGTGACTCCATCACCTCCCTGGGGAGCCCATTCCAATGGCCAGTCACTCTCTATGAAGAATTTCTTCCTAACATCCAGTGTAAACCTCCCCATGTGCAGCTTGAGACTGTGTCCTCTTGTTCTGGTCTTGGTTGCCTGGGAGAAGAGACCAACCCCTCCTGGCTACAACCTCCTTTCAGGTAGTTGTGGAGAGCAATAAGGTCTCCCTGAGCCTCCTCTTCTCCAGGCTAAGCAACCCCAGCTCCCTCAGCCTCTCCCCATAGGGCTGGTGCTCCAAACCCCTCACCAGCTTTGTTCCCCTTCTCTGGACAGGTTCCAGCAACTCAGCATCCTTCTTAAACTGAGGGGCCCAGAACTGGACACAGGGCTCAAGGTGTGGCCTAATCAGTGCTGAGTACAGGGGGAGAATGACCTCCCTGCTCCTGCTGGCCACATTATTCTTGATACAGGCCAGGATGCCATTGGCCTTCTTGGCTGCCTGGGCACACTGCTGGCTCATGTTCAGCCTAATATCAACCAGATGGCCCATAGTTCTGAGCTATGACATCTGCGTAATCTGTCACCCCTTTATGTTGGTTTCCCTTGTGCTGACTTGCTGTAGGACATCTCTGAGCCTTCCTGTTTCATGGCATCTCCCTCCCTAAAAGCTTTTTGATACGGAGTGCTATTCAAATGGTCCTGCCAGACATGGCAATGAACACAGCATTGAAATGAAAAGCATAGGAAGCAATAAGTTTTAAGTTGCCCAGCTGCTGTTATGTGGCTTCTGCATTCAGTGCTCAGTCGGTGTTATAGCTTAGTGGGGGTAAAGCAGGGGAAGCTTCAAAATGGCCAGAAGCAACTATAATGTTCTGTTTCCTCCTTTTGCAGTGATTGTACTTCTGAGAACATTGACTTTTGCCGAGATGAGAGAACCCATAATTATTAATGAATCAACAACTTTTTTCCTTACTCTTCAAAATTAATTGAATGATGAAATACTGTGAAAAAGGTGTGTCATGGAGCATTTGTTCCTGTGTTCATATGTTTTCAGAAGCTCCTGTGCTTATGAAGCAGGGAGGGTTGTAATGGAGATTTTAGAAAAGCAGGAAAGTAAACCAAGGAAGATTATTCAATAATCTGAGTGCAGAGGACTGAACCTCTGACACCATAAATGCTATTTCCCCTCTTCAGAATACACCACACAATGTCCAATGCCTCTAGTTCTTTCCAGAACTCCTGGATTTAAAAAGATATATATTTTTTTTAATGACAATTTTCCTTTTTATTCCAATAAAACTGTGTCAGATTTTCCTCTGCACCTTACAGCATCTGCTATATTTTTAACAGCTTTTATGCTTGGAGGCTAAGCAAAAAGATGCTTTAAAAATGAAGGTATTTTAGGTTTTGATTGGCTAAAATGGTCAGTACCATGGTTTGCTGTAAGATTCCTCTGTATTGTTGCAGCTTTTTTTTTTTACAGAGGACACTTTTAGATCCTGGGTTATGGTAGATCACTGTACACCAATGGAGTCATGTGAAAACAGCAGTAATATGTGAAACAATTTAATGTCCCTGTGATCTTAAATTTTAAGTTGTCTTTGTGCTATTTATGATGATTAACCTTCATCTAGCAGCCAGATGACTCTTTGACAACTCTTGCATAAGCAGTAAATCCCCAGTTCTCTCTTCTGACTTGAGAGAGCAAAGAAATTGTACTCTGGATTAGTTCTTGCTATTTTTAATAGCAAATGCTTCAGCCTAGATGCAAACTCTATGCTGATAAGGTAATCTCTTTCCATTTGCAGTATATTTTTACTATTTGTTCTTTGTAGACCATTTAGCAAGGAGTATTGACTAATGTAGATTACTCCATAATTAGTGCTCACAGGCAGTATGGTTGGAGCAGTTGGAGCCATGTTGGAAGGGAAAATTTATCAGCTGTTAAAAGCTACATGACTTGTGTAGAAGAACTGAAGTGCAAGCTCTAAAGTGTATGAAATTGCTGTGTTTATCATCTACCTAAATGCTACTGTCAGTTCTCCAACTGCTTTATGTGCAACTGTTCCTCAAAGTGAGGCAGGAGTATCAGGCATTTTATTCATAACAGATTGAACATGAGGCTATTATCAGTAAGCCTTTTGATGGTGAAGCTTACTCCCTAAGTCAGGAACCTAGAAACAGGTATTCTGTAGCAGATTGGGAAAGGGCTTTTCAAAATGACCATCAGCAGTGTAGACGCACAATGGAGCATCTGTGCAACCATCAAGGAGTCATTTATATGCATTAGCGAGAGCGTTGGTCTTTGTGTGACTCCTGTGGGGGCACGCAAACACAGCTTAGCTGTTATTTTACTGGAAGATTTTCTTGCCAAATTTCATGAAAGTACGTGGATTAACATGTAAATGAGACGAGATGAAATGACTAAAAGTCTATCTGCAAGTCTGCTTTACTACTGTGACTTGTGAGTGTTTATTCTAGAGTTTTTCTTCCATTAAAGTATAGCTTGGCTCCATTTGTCTTCGTTTAAAGTGATTACCTGTATAGCACTAAATGTAGTGTAGCTTCCCCTTGTATAATGCCAGCATCGCTGGCAGGGTGTGGTGATACCATTGGTATTTGAGCTCAGTGAAGCCTCGGGCACATAAAAGGATCTTGTGGCACCAGTGGTCACAAGAGGAATTTGGAGAGCACTGAATTGCTGCTGTGGAAGCGGGAGAGACAGCATGGCCTCAGCGAGCAGGGTGCTGCGTCCACTCAATAGTGGTGAAAAGACAGTGGCTATAAGTGCTGTTGCTCCAGCGCCTGCCAGGTCTCCTTTTTCTTTTGAGCCTGGCCTCCTGCCAGGGCAACTGGCTGCTGCTACGGCTCTCTGCCTAAATCACTGCCACCCAGGACTCTTTTGAACTTGAATTTTCAAAAGTTGCATGTTTTTCTTGTCCTCTTTTCCTCATTTCTTGCTGTTTGCTTGACATTTTTGCCTTTGTTTGTTACTTAATTATGTTGCTGTCCACATAAATAAAAGTTAAACTCCGAGTTTTCAGTGAGTCCGGAATTAATACCAATGGCACAGTACTTAAAAGTGTTCAGTTCATGACACTGATCCAGTGTCTCTTGCAGGTTCATGGACAACAACTGGTTGCATAGAACTCAAACCAAAGAAGTGAGAGAAATTAATTTTTTACCCATTTGCTTAGTTAATTGTTTAGTGTGTGGAAACTCTGACCTCTAGAAGAATCAAACCTACAAGCAATTGGCCCCCGGGGAGAAAAATAAAGAAGTCTTCCCTGACCCTACAAAGTGAAGAGAGGAGGATTTGGGCAGAAAGCTGTTTTGCATAATTGCAAATATTGTATCAGAAAACGTAGCATTTAATGTGAGAATGTAGGTTTTGAAGTTGCATCTTGTATTTCAGCCATCACTGACATCTGAGCCTGTGTTATGTTATGTTCTGTAGTGAGGACTTGTGTAATTTTTCTTCATCATTTTATATCCTGAACATGGAGAGAACATTGATTCATGGAGAGAACATTGATTCATACAAACTTTGCAACAGCTCAGTGATCATTGGAATATATTGTGTCTGTTGTGAAATACAGAAGTCAGTCATGGTTATTCCGTGTGTTTTAACCTGTGTAAACTTTCCTTTGGTATGATGACTGAAGAAATCTCTGCCATGAACACTCAAGGAATGTGGATGTCCATACTCTTCAGATGGACTTGGTAAATAATTTCAGTGCATGAAGAACTACTTTGAACAACACTTCTGTAGTTATTTAATGTGAGATGATTGCTCTGTTGTTACTATTCATTAAGTTTTGCACCCACTGGGTTTTTACAAACATTTTGGGTTTCTGTTCTAAACATAGTAAGCTTCCTGAGTATTCTGCATCAGGAACAGTGTGGCCAGCAGGAGCAGGGAGGTCATTCTGCCCCTGTACACTGCACTGGTTAGGCCACACCTTGAGTCCTGTGTCCAGTTCTGGGCCCCTCAGTTTAGGAAGGATGTTGACTTGCTGGAACGTGTCCAGAGAAAGGCAACAAAGTTGGTGAGGGGTTTGGAACACAAGCCCTATGAGGAGAGGCTGAGGGAGCTGGGGTTGCTTAGCCTGGAGAAGAGGAGGCTCAGGGGTGACATTATTGCTCTCTACAACTACCTGAAGGGAGGTTGTAGACAGGCAGATGTTGGGCTCTTCTCCCAGACAGCCAGCACCTGAACAAGAGGACACAGTCTCAGGCTGTGCCAGGGCAGGTTTAGGCTGGAGGTTAGGAAGAAGTTCTACACAGAGAGAGTGATTGCCCATTGGAATGGGCTCCCCAGGGAGGTGATGGAGTCACATTCATTGGAGGTGTTCAGGAGGAGACTTGATGGGGTGCTTGGTGCCATGGTTTAGTTGTTTAGGTGGGTTGGATTGGTTGATGGGTTGGACGCGATGATCTTGAAGGTCTCTTCCAACCTGGTTTATTCTATTCTATAACAAAAAAATTACATAATCTCTGCTATATATAGATGCAAAATATTTTTTTGTGTGACTGTGTTCAGTGATTTTTTTTTTTTTTTTTTTTTTTAATGATGTCTGTGTGTGGTGTTGCCACTTCTTCTATCTTTTCCTCCCAAAATACAATTCTTGAATGCGTGGATGTATAAAGGGATTTTTTTTCCCCCTGCCTGTACTTCCTCTTTCTTTTTTTTTTTTTTTTTTATTTAATTTTCTTTTCAAAGTCAACATCTCTGTGAAAACAAAATCACCTTCTAAGGCCATGCAAGAGTGTTAATGAATTGTCAGTCTGTTGTCTTGTGTGTGTTTTTTTTTTTAATCCTCGCCTAAGGCTCTGATTTGGAGTAATTAATTTGTAGGTATTATACTGAGTGCAAGTCTCAGGTGTTTTGTTGTTCCCCCCCCATTATATCCATTGCCCCTTGTTCTGTCACAGGGTGCAACTGAGAAGAAGCTGTCCCCTGCCTCTTGACACCCAGCCCTCACATATATAAGCATTTATTAAATCCCCTCCCAATCTTACAATACAATACATTAAACCAGGTTGGAAGAGACCTTCCAACCTATCAACCAATCCAACGCACCTAAACAACTAGATCATGGCACCAAGCACCCCATCAAGTCTCCTCCTGAACACCTCCAATGATGGTGACTCCACCACCTCCCTGGGGAGCCCATTCCAATGGGCAATCACTCTCTCTGTATAGAACTTCTTCCTAACATCCAGCCTAAACCTCCCCTGGTGCAGTTTGAGACTGTGTCCTCTTGTTCTGGTGCTGGCTGCCTGGGAGAAGAGACCAACATCTGCCTGTCTACAACCTCCCTTCAGGTAGTTGTAGAGAGCACTAAGGTCTCCCCTGAGCCTCCTCTTCTGCAGGCTAAGCAATCATGCCTCAGCTCTCTTCTCCAGACTAAAAAGCCCCAGGGCTCTCAGCCTCTCCTCACAGGGCACATGCTCTGATCCCTTAATCATCTTGGTAGCTCTTCCCTGGATTCTTTCCAGCAGATCCCTGTCCCTCTTGAACTGGGGAGCCCAAAATTGGATGCAATATTCTAGGTGAGGTCTCACTAGGGCCGAGTAGAGGGGAAGGAGAACCTCCCTTGAGCTGCTGGACACACTCCTCTTAATGCACCCCAGGGTCCCATTGGTCACCTTGGCCACAAGGGCACATTGCTGACCCATGGATAACTTGTTATCCACCAGGACTCCCAGGTCCTTCTCCACAGGGCTGCTCTCCAGCAGATCACCTCCTAACCTGTACTGGTGCAGTTTATTATTTCTTCTCAGATGCAGGACTCTGCGCTTATCCTTATTGAACCTTATTAGGTTCCCCTTTGCCCAGCTCTCCACTCTGTCCAAGTCTCGCTGAATGGCTGCACAGCCTTCAGGTGTATCAGCCAAGCCTCCCAGTTTGGCATCATCAGCAAACTTGCTGAGCAGACTCTGTCCCCTCATCAATGTCATTGATGAAGATGTTGAACAGCACTGATCCCTGGGGGACTCCACTAGTCACATCTCTCCAACTGGAGCTGGCACCATGGACCACCACTATTTGTACTTTATTTTGTAACCGGGTCCTAATCGATCTCACTGTCTGTTCTTCTATCTCACTTTGTGAGCTTTCCTGAGCTTGCTCACAAGGATATTATGAGTGTCAAAGTCTTACTAAGGTCAAGGTAGACTACAGCCACTGGTTTCCCTGCATCTACCCATTCACTTAAAACATCATAGAATGCTATCAGATTTGTCAAGCCTGATTTCCCCTTGGTAAATCCATGCTGATCACTCCTGATCATCATCTTCTCTTCCAAGTGCCTAGAGATGACCTCCATCATTTTTCCAAGGATGGAGGTGAGGCTCACTGGTTTGTAGTTTCCTGGAACCTCTTTCTTGCCCTTTTTGAAGACTGGAGTGACAGTAGCTTTCCTCCAGTCCTCAGGCACCTCTCCTGTTTGCCAGGATTTTGCAGAAATGATTGAGAGTGGTCGAGCAACACCATCAGTCAGCGCTCTCAACACTCATGGGTGATTCTGTTAAGTATATCCTATTCTCACAGTTAAAGGGTTGCATCATGCTCTTTTAGTAAAACAACTGTTTTGGCACTGCCTAGCTTATGTTAATCAGCATGACATTTTCATAGGCTATACACTTTGGTTTGGGGTTATGTGTTTATATGTATTTGGTTTTTGCAGATGACTGCATATTTATTTATTTTGGCAATATCATTAATTGTTCAGAAGTCTTCTTTCCCCAGATCCCTTAGTTTTTCAGAGAGACCTAGAACATCTGTTTCTAATTCTACCTTGAACACTGCCAACACAAATTTGTCTTGGAACCTCTGTCTGTAGTTTAAACATTCACAGGCGTTTTCAGGGTTTGTGAGTTGCACAAGCATGATTAATACCAAACGTGCTCTAATCTGGATTTCCACCCAAGATCTGGAAAAGTTTTTAGAAATACAAACCTTGCAGTTTCCCAGTCAGGCAGAGGTAAAGAATTTCTGTTGTCTCTTATGGGATGAGACACTGCTGCTGTACCCCTAATCCACAGTTTAGGATGAGAAATGCAGAAAAATGATTTTAAATTACTGTATTTCTCTCTGTGTGTGTATTGATCCAGCAGGCCTTGGCTCATCTTAGGTGTTGTGGTGGGGCTTTTTGTTTGGTTGGTTGGTTTTTGTTTGTTGGTTTGGGTTTTTCAGTGGTGCTGTTGATTGGTTGGTTTCTGTGTTGTTTGGTGATGGGTTTTTTTGGGGGTGTGTGTGTGTGTTTGTTTCCTCCCCTCAAAAAAAACCCCCAACAACAAAACACCACAAACAGAAACACCAGTAAACTGAACTTGTAGATATTTTTGTTAATTGACAAATGAAATGAATGAGTGCAGTGGTCAGAGCCTGGCTTTTTTATCTTCTGCAGAAGGCCTCACCCTCAGCAGCGTGTCAACATTGTATTGTGCTTCTTATCAAATGGGATGGCTTTGCATTGAAGCTTTTTATCTTTTGTGACAATTTTCTATGTTGTGAAGAATTTCTACAAAGTCTCATTCCATGGTTGTTGAACTGAAACAAATAAGCTCATTTCACTCCTGACCCATCATTGAAGCTACAGTGTGATGATTAAAGGCTCATGTTTCTTGGCCTTAGAAAAAATTACATTTAACTGAAGACTCTTACTGATGTATAAGTAGCGTTTTCTGGAATATAAAAACTATTTTAACTGGATATTGTGCAAAACGTGTGGCTAATCTGTTGGAATGGAACTGCTGGAGCAAGTCCAGAGGATGGTCACAAAGATGACTGAAGGGCTGGAGCGCCTCTGCTATGATAGGCTGAGGGAGCTGGGGTTGTTCAGCCCGAAGACGACTCCAGGGGGACCTTATAGCTGCCTTCTGATACCTGAAGGGAGCCACATGAAAGCTGGAGAGGGACTTTTCAAAAGGGTGTCTAGCAACATGAGGGGGAATGGTTTTAAACTGAGGGAGAGTAGGTTTAGAGTAGATTTTAGGAAGAAGCTCTTCAGTATGAGGGTGGTAAGAGTCGGATAGGTTGTTCCAGAGTGCTTGTGGATGCTTCCTCTCTGGAGGTGTTTCTAAAGCCAGATTGGATGAGGCCTTGAGCAACTGAGAGAGGCGTCCCTGCCCATGGCAGGAGGGTTGTAGGAGGTAATCTGTGAGGTCACTTCCAACCTGAGCCATTTTATGACTCTTTGATAACCTCTATCAGTTTGTGATTCTCTGTTAGTTCAAACTTCCATGCAGTGTCTAGTTGTTTGAAGCGACACCAGTGGCAATTTTACAAATGGAAATGTTTGCACTGATGCGTTGGGGTTAGGACAAGTCAGCAGGAAGGCAGATGGCAGTCTCTCATCTTATGACAGATATTATGGCTTGGTAGCTTCTCCTCCTTTCAATGTTCAGTATGGAATGCTGTTGAAAGAGGGAGGAAAAAAAAAAAGAGGAAAATAAAGGGGAAAAAAAAAAAAAGGCATGAGGAACCATGCTGTGTATTGAAATTCCCATAACTTCGTCAGGAACTTGATTCTGTTAATGAAAAGAATAGCTTTAGATTTTTAAAAGAACATGCAATGTCATTAGTATGTTGTGTGACAAACTAAGTTACAAATGGAGAAGGCTTCATTTAAAAATACATAGCATCTTTTGTTTAAAAAAAACCCAACAACCCAATGATTACTTCAACAGTTACTCTGAATTTTTGAATTTTGAAAAGCACCACAATTTCACATTCTCCATCTCTAAAATAAGGACTAGTTTTTGGGAGACACTAAATTATTTTAACTCCTCCCTAGTTGGAACATGTGTCATTTAGGAAGGTATTGACTACAGTTAGAAATGAAGCAGTACTAGTAGCAGAACTAGTTTGTGAGAGAGGGCTGCCATTTGCTGGCATGTCTAAGCATGCACATTTCTTCAAGTGTGTCAGTTTGTGCTACTAATACTTTCAGGAACACTCCTGGGGTTAGATGCCTTCCTTCTCAAACTGTTAATTCTTCATGAGGAAAGCTTGTTCTGATGATGACAGAGTTCTAAATTACACTTCAGAATTGGAACCATTTCTTTCTAAAGACCTTTCTGTTGGAAATGGACACATTTGGAAACCATGAAGGGTGTATATGTTTTGCTCACTAACTAATTGTCCAGAGAAGGGCAACAAAGTTGGGAAGGGGCTTGGAACACAAGCCCTATGAATAGAGACTGAGGGAGCTGGGGCTGCTTAGCCTGGAGAAGAGGAGACTCAGGAGTGACCTTATTGCTCTCTACAACTACCTGAAGGGAGGTTGTAGCCAGGCAGAGGTTGGCCTCTTCTCCCAAGCAACCAGCACCAGAACAAGAGGACACAGTCTCAAGCTGCACCAGGGCAGGTTTAGACTGGATGTTAGGAAGAAGTTCTATACAGAGGGAGTGATTGCCCATTGGAATGGGCTGCCTGAGGAGGTGGTGGAGTCACCATCATTGGAGGTGTTCAGGAGGAGAATTAATAGGGTGCTTGGTTGCATGGTTTAGTTGATTAGGTGGTGTTGGGTGATAGGTTGGACATGATGATCTTGAAGGTCTCTTCCAACCTGGTTCGGTTCTGTTCTGTTCCATTCTGTTCTATTCTGTTCCATTCTGTTCCATTCTGTTCCATTCCATTCCGTTCCATTCCGTTCCATTTCTTTATCTGATTATTAAATGGTTGGTAATACTCATAGATGAACTTGAGTTCAGACCACAAATCCAAAATATATGTATATTCAACTCCAACATCTGTAGACTCTCACAGTATGCAAAAATATATTTAAACATTACAAAGATACTTATGTTTGGGGTTTTTTTGAATTTTTTTTTTTTAATTAAGGATTAATTGCTATGTAGAATGAGTGGGCAGTGGACTGAGGCAAATGAACACAAGTGCTCTTTGCTGGCAAATTATTATTAATTAAATAAAACATAGATGTTGCAGTAGGCATAGAGGTATTTCTTTTGATGATTTGATTTTTTTGTATTTTGCTTCTCTACAAAATGGAGAAGGGAAACATGGATGACTAATCTTTGAAGGAAAAATCTATTACACTATTAACCATCAGATGTCACCAGAGTACAGAAAGTATAGTATGAGGTTATGTGGTTTTCTTTGGCTGTTTATTTTGGAGTGGAAAGATTCCTTTTCTGCAGAGGCTTTCTCATATCAGTAGTTGCAGCATCTTGGCTAGCTCCATAATGGCTGTGAATCTCTTAGATTTAGGGTATTGAGCAAGAAATGTGTTTGCAACCTTGTCCTGCTCCTGCAGGGATGTTGATACCAAATGAAGTGGTGGGCAGAAGGAACAAGAAGTGAACAAATACTACCACACACTTCAGCCTTCACAGTGGAATACTTAGCAGACACCTTCAAAGTAACTTGTCTCTTCACTGCTCACCTAGCTACAGAAGTGCTTATTAGCTTGTGTACCCTAATTTGCTTTCCACTGTTTGGGTAGTGTTCTGCTAGCCATGCAGCAGCATGGACCTTTGATCTGTTATATGCCTGGGTGCCAGCTGCTTTCTTGGCAGCACTGAGTGCTGCCTGTGCTTTCCCATAGGTATCTTGCCCACAGTAGTTGTGACTGAGTTTGGGGACATTTGCAGGATTTCCAGTACAAACAGATTATCTGAAGCATGGAAGAACCTTGTAAAAATCTTTGAGAACAAGATGGGAGTCTCCAGTGAATCTTAAAGCTCTAAGACTCTATTGTTTGAGATGTGAAAACTTTAGTGACTACATCTTTTAACAGTAAAATTTAATTCAGTCAGTCTGGCATTATGAATGGATTTTAGGGCAGTTTAAAGGTTTAACTTCAACTTCAGCTATTATATGCTTAGTCCTGCTTGAAGATCTTGCTTTCCATCACTAATGATGCAAAGCAATTAGTGAAAATAACAATTTCACTTTAACTGCCCTGTAAAAGTCAGTAGTAGATACTTAAAGATCACAGAATCACCAAGGTTGGAAGAGACCTCAAAGATCATCGAGTCCAACCAATCACCACAGACCCCATGACTAAACCATGGCACCAAGTGCCACGTCCAGTCCCCTGTTGAACACCTCCAGGGATGGTGACTGCACCACCTCCCTGGGCAGCCCATTCCAATGGGCAACAACTCTCTCAGTGAAGAACTTTCTCCTCACCTCGAGCCTAAACTTCCCCTGGTGCAGCTTGAGACTGTGTCCCCTTGTTCTGGTGCTGGTTGCTTGAGAGAAGAGATAACTCCCTCCTGGCTACAACTGCCCTTCAGGTAGTTGTAGAGAGCAATAAGGTCTCCCCTCAGCCTCCTCTTCTCCAGGCTAAACAATCCCAGCTCCCTCAGCCTCTCCTCATAGGGCTTGTGCTCAAGGCCTCTCCCCAGCCTTGTTGCCCTTCTCTGGACACGTTCAAGTGTCTCAATGTCCTTCTTAAACTGAGGAGCCCAGAACTGGACACAGTACTCAAGGTGTGGCCTAACCAGTGCAGAGTAGAGGGGCACAATGACCTCCCTGCTCCTGCTGGCTACACATTATCTAATGTCTGTAACATTGCTGTCCCAGTGCCAGTATGAAATACTTTCAGTCTATATGGTGAACATTTAAAAAAAAAAAGGTGCTTTAGAATGGGGTTCACGAAATACACCCTTCAGTGACATGTAAAGGAGGGGGGTACAAGGCAGGGGGCAGTCTTTCTGTATTGACATCCAGAATCTGTTGGAGAGACGAGTGAGAGCTGTAAAATAACAGATTTTAAGTACGTGCTAGGAAGAAACTCTGTGAAATGTGCTCACATCAAGTTGCTTTAATGTGAGAATGTGATCATCCTGATGTGAAGTGACAATTGCTGTAAGGAGTGTAAAATGAAAAATCATCATTCAGTAAGGTTATTTGGCACTGTTCTGTATAAATAAAAGCCTACTCTTTTCAGGTATTTCCAAGCCACATTTTGTTTTGTTCTTAGAGAGAAATTACTGGGAGAAAGAACTTTTAGGGGCTGATGTGGAACAAAGTGACAATTCTTTGAGGAAAAAACACAAGGCCTTTGTAATCTAGAAAAGGGGAAAGAGATTGCCAAACAGGAAAGTTGTTGGAACACAGAATAAAACATAAACTGCAGCAAGAAACCCAAAATGTCTGCAAAGCTGGATATAACAAAATGATGGGAAAAGAACTGATGAAATATATTTTTGAAGGAAAAAGATAATGTTTAAATGCCTCACAATTGTGTAGAATAGTTAAGAAAGTAAACAGTGATACTGTCAGGAATATTCTGCATTTCTAAGAGGTGAAGTTTAGACTGTTATCAGAAATACCTTTATCTGAGGGGAATTTTATATTTTTAAAGTATATTCTAAGAGGAGCAAGACCAGCAGAAAGCCATCCTCCTCTGGAGGCAGGAAGTGCCCTTACTGATGCAAAGAACATTTTTGCATTCTTCCAATGCAAAAGTCTTCAGCAGGATTTCTGAGCATCCAGTTCACGACAAGAATGCTTTGGAAGACTTGTAAAATCTCATGATATCAGAGTACACCTGGGCAAAGAAGAAACAAGCTGCTTTCTTGGGCTCTGTGCCAGTATATGCATGAATCTCTCTGTCAGCCTTCTCTGCTCCCTTGATAGGAATATATATACATAGTGGGCTTTTTTGTTTTTTCTTGCATTTCACTCATTTCTGGCTTTGTAGGTTCTTTAGCTTATATGTAAGCAGAACTGACTATCCTGTTCCAGTCACCTGCATTTGTATCTTAGCTCAGGTGTGATCTGAACATAAAGGCTAAGCAGATGAAAATGAGGGCTTAACTTGATGTACATCCCTACCCAATTCTAAATCTACAAGACAAAGTACACTATGATTTCTTTTGAGCCCAGCCATATTGCTGTCTGTCCAAGTTTGTTGACTGAAATAATTTGATTTTAGATCAGCTCTTTGCAAATGTGTTCCATAGGGAATTAAAGGCTGTCTCTGGCTGTCTCTTCTCCCAGGCAGCCAGCACCAGAACAAGAGGACACAGTCTCAAGCTGTACCAGGGGAGGTTTAGATTGGATGTCAGGAGGAAGTTCTATACAGAGAGAGTGATTGCCCATTGGAATGGGCTGCCCGTGGAGGTGGTGGAGTCACCATCATTGGAGGTGTTCAGGAGGAGACTTGATGGGGTGCTTGGTGCCGTGATCTACTTGTTTGGGTGGGTTGGATTGGTTGATAGGTTGGATGCGATGATCTTGAAGGTCTCTTCCAACTTGGTTTATTATTATTATTGTTATTATTATTATTATTAAAGAACTTTCAGATGTAACACTTTGTATTTAGAAGTGGAAGAGCAAGAAAATAAGTATTGAGAACCGCTAAAAAAAGTGGGTATTGTAAGAATACAAATATGGTCAAGAAGGGAAAGGATCTCAGAAAGAGAGAAGCGAATGAAGCTACTCCTCTATGAGAGGGTCAGATGGGGTTTACATTTCACTGGAAGTCATAGATCAATATCATTGAGGCTGTAATACAAGCAGGATGTAAATATTTACAGCAATATGATATTTTAGAGTAGCAACTTCTGTTTTGTGGTATGTCAAATTACAGGTCAAAGAAAAAAATACTTGGATGTACAGCAGATTAATGATCAATATATCATTTTTATAGGGAAAAGTGAAAGATGAGATGTTTTGTTATATTTGGCTTCATTGGATTGTAACCACATGTTCCAGAAAGGAGCATTTCAAAATATTGCATGTAGCTTTTTTTTTTTTTAACCATATTTCTAGATTATAGATGTGACTTTTTCATCTTGTGAAATATAATCTTCAGTCTTCCTCAGTATTTGTCTGTCTTTTCTAATTAGAATCCCAAGGTGGAATGAATGCAGTGCATGGCTGAAATTAATCTGTTTAAGCCTGACATTGCTGGAGGCATTTGGCATGCTCACTGGAGATGGCCTTGATTTGAGGCTAATTGTGTCAAAGTATCTTTGCAAGACAAGTAGGTGTAGGAGATCATTTGTAGTAGTTGGGTTGTGCTCTTGGAGCCAACTTCTGCCACGTTTCTGCTTCGGTGCTGTCAGTGGGGGATAATTTTGAGTTTTGCTGAGTCGATAATTAGTGTTTTCACACAAATGTTGATTTCTGTGGTGATGGCATTTGTTTTAATCATCATGCATATTGATACAGTGGGTGTCTGTGTGTATGTACACTATGTGTGTGTAATTTATATACACACATGTAAATGTGTGAGGTATTTTATTCTAAAGGTAGTCTGTCTTCCAGAACAAAAAGTTACTGTTTAGGGAGATGCCAAGTGCTTCTCCCAAGCGTCATTTTGTTAAGGGGCCTTGTACTACTGAAATCACTTCTGAAGTTTCTTCTTGGTTTTATTAGAGAGATTTTCTTGTATTTCCTTGCAAATGTTAGGATCAGAAGTAGAATTCAAAGGTAAGACTAAATTTTTTTGGTTGCCTGTTTGAGCACCATATGTTTGATTAGTTTTTTATAAGTTCCTTCAGTAATTTTGTAAAGCACTGCATCTAAAGCTTTTTGCCAGTTACCAGCTTAATGGAGAGGTGTCTAATTCTGTTCTTGGCTGTATCAGAATAAATACTGTATTTCTAGTGGTGCTAGTTTCAGAAAACTATTGTGTTTTTTTTTTTTCCCTGTTTAAGCAAAGGAGAATCTCTTTGTGGCTCTAGATAACTTTACAGTTTCAGTCTAGAACGTTTACAATACAACACACCAGGTTGAAAGAGACCTTCAAGATCATCGTGTCCAACCCACCTAAACAACTAAACCAAGCAACCCATCAAGCCTCTTCCTGAACACCTCCAATGAAGGTGACTCCACCACCTCCACGGGCAGCCGATTCCAATGGGCAATCACTCTCTCTGTATAGAACTTCTTCCTAACCTCCAGCCTAAACCTGCCCTGGCACAGCCTGAGACTGTGTCCTCTTGTTCTGGTGCTGGCTGCCTGGGAGAAGAGGCCAACCTCTGCCTGGCTACGACCTCCCTTCAGGTAGTTGCAGAGAGCAAGAAGGTCACCCCTCAGTCTCCTCTTCTCCAGGCTAAGCAACCCCAGTTCCCTCAGCCTTTCCTTGTAGGGCTTGTGTTCCAAACCCCTCACCAACTTCGTTGCCCTTCTCTTCCAGCAAGACAACATCCTTCCTAAACTGAGGGGCCCAGAACTGGACACAGTACTCAAGGTGCAGCCTAACCAGCGCAGTGTACAGGGGCAGAATGACCTCCCTGCTCCTGCTGGCCACACTGTTCCTGATGCAGGCCAGGATGCCATTGGCCTTCTTGGCTGCCTGGGCACACTGCAGGCTCATGTTCAGCCTACCATCAACCAGTACCTCTAGGTCCCTCTCTGCCTGGCCGCTCTCCAGCCACTCTGACCCCAGCCTGTAGCACTGCCTGGGGTTGCTGTGGCCAATGTGCAGAACCCGGCACTTGGATGTGTTGAATCTCATGCCATTGGATTCTGCCCATCTGTCCAGCCTGTCGAGGTCCCTCTGCGTTGTACCATTCTGTTAGATATCTTAAAAATAATCAATTTTTTTTTTTCAAAATAGAGCAAAGAAGTTGAAAAAGAAACATTTTAAAACCCAAGATTTAGCGGTGCTGCTAGCACTGCATGAACCCAAACACTAGCTTCTACATAAAAGTAAATATGGATGTATTAAAATACAACATAAATTGTCAGAAAGTAGGATACTGCAATGAAAGATAATTATAGACTGTGAAAAAGTTTGGGTTTTTTTTTTTAGAAAGTATTTTTCACAATTTTGAAACCAGGTATTCTTCAGAAGAAAAATCAAACTGCAGAATAAGGTTTTGCATGAATTTTAAGGGCATAGATTTTGATTGTTTGTAATCTGGTTTACGCCTGTTTATTTGGGGTTACATAGGACCTAAGAGCAGTGTACAGAATAACCTTAGTGCAGAAAAACTGGTCAGCCTTATTTCAGAGGCTGCTGGGTGTGGGATACATGGGTAACTTCTGCTCTGTCAGGTGACCCACAGTTGCAGAGCCTGTCCAGGGACCTGGCAGAGGAGATGAGGCAGCTTGACATGGTCAGGATTTCCCCCAAGTCATCACATTGGCACCAGAGGTGCTGGGAACAACTGCTGTGGGCATGTCACTGGCTGCAGAGGGTTGTTGTTTGCCAAGGACTTGGATTTGGGATGTCGTGGAGACATACATTGTTACCACCTGGCTCCCAACACCCTTTGTCCTTGTTCCCCAGTGCTGTGCATGGCTTTTGCTATGCTGAAGATAAAACCTCCTTCCTCCAGTGCCTGGTGCCCATGCGGCTCGGCTTCTGCTAGGAGAGAGATGAAGAAAGTTAAGTCGTAATTGCATTTAATGTAATTCCTCTGCTCTGAAATCTACAAAATGTAAAATGGCTGTTTATTACTCACATCATTATTTTTATTATAAGAAGGCAGGAGCGTATTATTGAAACAATGGCAAGTTTGGTTATTGTAGGTATTGATTACTTCCACTTTATGGCAGGTCTGAAGTGCACACGCATTTATGCACTTGGCATGTTCAACTGAATTGCAAAGGTCTAAGAATTTGTTCAGGAAATTAGTTCAACATGACATGCTCTTTTGCTCCTTTTATTATAGGGCTGGATTATTAACTGAAAAACAGTATCAACAACAAAAATGCAATAGAGGGTTTGTGTGAGATTGCCCTTTTAGCCTACAAGCTGAGGCAGAAGCGGAAGTGTGAATAAACTGCACAGAAATGAGCGAGTGCAGTCTGATAACCACATGTTCTGTTATATCTGACAGTTGTGTGTGTAGGGCTGAAAGTCACGTGCCTGCAATCAGCAAAGTGTGGATGCATTTTCATTATAAACTAAGTAGTCGAACTATATTTGGTTGTTATTTTATCTTCTTTTGCTTTGGTGTTGCTTTTGGTCCTTCCCTGGCAAGCAGAAGTGTTTTACTATGTTGGGTTTTTTTTTTTTAATACTATGTTTTTTGCACATTGTGGGAGTTCAGGTGTGGCTCTGATAGCACCTGACAGTCCAGGCAAACCTTCTGACTTGGCATGTGGCTTGACTTAGGATTTTAGCCATGTGTTTTCAGGCTGTCTCTCTTGCTGCCACTTATACTTGGGAGCAGTTTTCCATAGACCCAGCTTCCTCACCACTTTTTGTCAGCCTATCTGTGCATTGCTTTGCTCTTCTCATACCTTTAATAAAAAGAAAACTGAAAATAGCCAAAAGAAAAGAAAATAGCCAAAAGAAAAGAAAAGCTGTTTTCCTGGGGAGAGTGTCTGCGCCACCTATCTTAATGTCCCCCCTCCCCTCTATTGCATAGGTTTTCTTTTGTCTCCTGTCTATATCATTCCATCCACCTATATATTGAGATTTATTTGTTTTTACTTCTCAGTATGCCTTGGTAGAGCTTATTCCATGAATGGTGTTTCTAGATGATAATGATGAAAAGATTTTGTAGTGATCAAATTCCTTACAGTAAAGATTCTTCACCTTAACACCATGCTAGAGAACAAAGGACAATCCCTGCTTGCTTTATTCTTATGGACCCTTTTTTGTCCCCTTGCAGGCCAAGATCCTCACTTGTGCTTGCTGTTTCATAAGGGGTTGTAGCCATTTGGAAAATCTTGCTGAAGCAGTATTGGAAAATCTGTAATTTCTTTTCAATTGCTGCATCTTTATTTCCTTTTCTCTTGCAGTAGAACTCTTTTCAGAGATTAAAGTACCACTGAATGCATTAGGTCAAAATCTATGCATTTTTGCATCCATGAGGTTGGGTGGGATGCGGTAGATACCTTAAGAATAACCTGATAGTATCTCTAGATAATGTTTACAGGTAAATGAGAAATGCATGGGAGTATTTGACAGTGACTTTAAAACTGTTTCAGTGAAGTGTAAAACGTTGGTAAAATATTGAAGACAGACAATTTGTCTAGTTTTTTTCCTAGGTTTTTAAAATGTGCTAATATACATGGATCCCATATGTGTGAATACATGGATGTGATTCTTAAATTCTTTATATTGTTTTAGAACACACTCTTTTTAAAATGTCATGGAACAAGATTCATGGATGCTATACCTGAATGGATGCTACCTGAAGGGTGGTTGTAGCCAGGAAGGGGTTGGCCTCTTCTCCCTAGCAACCAGTGCCAGAACAAGGGGACACAGTCTCAAGCTGCACCAGGGGAAGTTTAGGCTCGAGGTGAGGAGAAAGTTCTTCACTGAGAGAGTGATTCGCCATTGGAACGGGCTGCCCGGGGAGGTGGTGGAGTCGCCGTCCCTGGAGGTGTTCAAGAGG
Organism: Picus viridis; assembly: GCA_033816785.1. NCBI lineage: Eukaryota > Metazoa > Chordata > Aves > Piciformes > Picidae > Picus > Picus viridis. The sequence goes on along the minus strand of CM066578.1, from coordinate 5,698,777 downwards.
GGACTGGATGTGGCACTTGGTGCCATGGTCTAGTCGTGAGGTCTGTGGTGACAGGTTGGACTCGATGATCTTCGAGGTCTCTTCCAACCTTAGTCATACTGTGATACTGTGATAAATGTAAAAGATTTTATTTAATCTGAGAGGCAGGAGAGGATTGGAAGAGAAAGCAACAGTTTTAATCAGTAGCTTTGCTGTTCAGCTCTGTAATTGCTATTCGACATCTGCTTGTCATTTAAAGAAATCCCCAAAGATGAATGGGTAGTTCATTCATTGTACAGTGCCAGCAAGGAGTCGCCTTATTCAGATAGTCTGACTGGCAGTGTCAGTTTGGAACAAAAGAAATCTAAGTTTGGAATGATGGTCCTTAAATTTTTGTATGTATGTGTGTTACTGCATCATCCTTAACCCTTAGGGACAAATGATACAAAGTAGTGAAACTTTGGTGGGTGCTGGAGGAGTTTGGTGCTTTCTGGCAACATGTCCACCTACTGTTTTACCAAAGAAGGCATGACTAAACAAGCCTGTGAAAAGAACAACAAGGACATGCTGCAGAGAAACTGTCTTGAGGGCTGTGGCTACGCATGTGAAGAGCTGAAGAGCAAACTGAAGTTCTAGGTGCTTGGCTTTCCTTTTTTGTTGTAGATCAGCAGGCAGATTTTTAGTGGATTGTTGTCTTTCATATTGTGGATGGTTCACTGGCAGATTTTAAAGGTAATAAAACATTAGCTAGAGAAGTTAAAGTTCTTACAGTATCCTCTTTCTCTAATTTAAAGATATAGCTTGAGAAAACTTTTAATCTATCTTGTTAATTGTGAAATATTTAGAAAGAAGGTGGGGATTTCTTATAAACTGTTTTTTCTGCTCTTGATGCAATATACTGCTTAGTATTAAAAGCTATGACAATAATTGTCTCAGTAGGAAGAATTTGCATAGTTTACAAACATACAAGCATGTTTAGAATAGAATAGAATTAACCAGGTTGGAAAAGACCTTTGAGATCGAGTCCAACCGATCACCCAACACTATCTAATCAACTAAATCATGGCAACAAGCACTCCATCCAGTCTCTTCCTAAACACCTCCAGTGGTGGTGACTCCACCACCTCCCTGGGCAGCACATTCCAACGGCCAGTCACTCTTTCTATGAAGAATTTCTTCCTAACATCCAGCCTAAACTTCCCCTGGTGCAGCTTGAGGCTGTGTCCTCTTGTTCAGGTGATGGCAGCCTGGGAGAAGAGACCTGGTTACCACCTAGCCCCACCTGGCTACCACCTCCCTTCAGGTAGTTGTAGACAGCAATAAGGTCTGCTCTGAGCCTCCTCTTCTCCAGGCTAAGCAACCCCAGCTCCCTCAGCCTCTCCTCATAGGGCTTGTGCTCCAAACCCCTCACCAACTTCATTGCCCTTCTCTGGACACGCTCCAGCAAGTCAACATCCTTCCTAAACTGAGGGGCCCAGAACTGGACACAGGACTCAAGGTGCAGCCTAACCAGTGCAGTGTACAGGGGCAGAATGACCTCCCTGCTCCTGCTGGCCACACTGTTCCTGATGCAGGCCAGGATGCCATTGGCCCTCTTGGCTGCCTGGGCACACTGCAGGCTCATGTTCAGCCTAGTATCAACCAGTACCCCCAGGTCTCTTTCTGCCTGGACACTCTCTGGCCACTCTGACCCCAGCCTATAGTGCTGCATGGGGTTGTTGTGGCCCATGTGTAGAGCCCGGCACTTGGATGTGTTAAATCTCAGTCTGTTTCTGATAGCCAAATCTGTGAGCAGGTCCAAACAGTTGTTGTTGGTTTTGTTTTGGATATTTTTTTGTTGTCTACAGTAATTATTCCACTGAACTGTATTTTTTTTTTTTTTTCTGAAATTACTCTGATGTAAGCTTCTAATCTAGAATGAGAAATATGTGCTCCTCCATTACAGGCTGGTTACAGTTGTGTCATTGCTCAGCCTTGACAATGAAGCAGCTGTCACTAGCTGATGAAATGAAGATTTCACACTTGTTTCTAACTCAAGCATTACACATTAAAATGAAAAAACCTGTTGTGCATGTGCAAGATCTCAGATTCTATTTACAGGCAGTTGCTATATTTTTTGCTCTCCAGTTTGCAGATAAGAAGGTAAAGAAAGCACTAGCCAAATGTGTTGATATCTGAAATATTTCTAATTTATTTAGTAGTTAGTAGGAATGCCTACAAATTATTGTGCAACAAGACAGTGATTTTTATGCAGTACAAATGAAAAAATTGTTGCTCCATTGTCATGATCCTCTTAATCTTTGACTAATGCATCTAAACTCCCCAACTGTTTGCGAGTCCTAATGTAGTGCATAAACTGTTAGTTTTAATAACTCAGACATATAAAAACTTGTATATATCAATGAAATCCATTTCCACTTGTTGGACTTAAGGGAAAAGAGAGGTTGTATTCTGCCCCAGTTGACAGTTTTGGTATCATGGCTGTAAGCAGTGGGCTAAATTCATCATCCAGAAGTTATGGACTGAGGTTTTGGGGCATGGTGGTGGTTTCTTTTTTTGGATGTGGCCTTTGGAGTGTGTTCCACAATTTTTAAGTCATTCATAGAAATTAAAATTTGGGGACAACTGAGTGGTATAAATACAAGCAGGCAAGGTCATATCATAAAGCATTTCAGCTGGGAATCTGAATATGTGGTATGCAGGTTCAGGATTACTGATGACAAGAGAGAAGTTTTCTTTTGTGTCAGCAGAGACAGAGACATACACCTTTAGTTGCTTCATTTGGAAGTGAGAGTAAAAAGAGCACACCTAGTACTGATGTGCAGACACTGGGAACCTTGCAGAAAAAGGCCTTTAATCTGATAATTTAAACTTGCCTATGCAGTTCAAAATGGGCTGTGTTAGATGCTTAGTTATCTCCTGTGGGAATGCCACAATCTCACAATTAAATTGGAAGGCTCAATTAATCTGTATAATAAGATTTGAGGCAGATGAATGCAAAGCATTATAGCAATGCAATAATTACATTACTAAAATTGCCTTTTGAGAGGGAGAGTGGTGTGACTGATACATACCTCCTTCCTTACCTTGCAGAAGGATGGAGAAAGGGGGACTAGGGAGTAGCTCACAGTGATACAATACAATACAATACAATACAATACAATACAATACAATACACCAGGTTGGAAGAGACCTTCAAGATCATCGCGTCCAACCCATCAAACAATCCAACCCACCCAACAGCTAGACCATACAGCCAAGCACCCCATCAAGTCTTCTCCTGAACACCTCCAGTGAAGGTGACTCCACCACCTTCACGGGTAGCCGATTCCAATGGCCAATCACTCTCTCCGTGTAGAACTTCTTCCTAACATCCAGCCTAAACCTGCCCTGGCGCAGCCTGAGACTGTGTCCTCTTGTTCTGGTGCTGGCTGCCTGGGAGAAGAGGCCAACCTCTGCCTGTCTACAACCTCCCTTCAGGTAGTTGTAGAGAGCAATAAGGTCACCTCTGAGCCTCCTCTTCTCCAGGCTAAGCAACCCCAGCTCCCTCAGCCTTTCCTCATAGGGCTTGTGTGATGGTTTCTTGGGTGTGATTGAGCTCTGGCCAGTCACAGACAGTGATGCCCAGTCAGGCACTGTGCTTGGATAAGGTCAGAGGGATGACCAGGAGGAAAAGTAAATGGGGATTATGCCATCCATACAGTCTAGTTAATTGTTATTCATAATGTATCTCTCCTGCCTTCAGTTTTAACAAAACCAAAATATTAGTATGCTATTTTCCCAGCCTAATGAATGCCCATAGTAAGTAACTTTGCATGTTTAAAGAATCAAAAGGAAAAACTTCCTGGTGCTACCAGAATAATGTAATTTGTTTAGCATTTTCTGCAGGAAAATAAGAAAGGTTCAAACAAATCTATGTCACGTTTCTACTCATCTGAAGTAAATCTCTTCACTTGAGCTTATATATTTGAGATGTAAGATCTGCTCTGTGTGTGCTGTCATATTTAATAATTCCTCAGTGTCTAAAAATTTAGAGAACTTCAGTGATAGCTTCTTAACTCATGTAACTCTGAACTAAGCATCAGAAAATGGTACTAGTCAGGAGGTGCTTTTAACCTTCAGATTCTGGTATATAGCTCTGGTAGCTCTTCTTCTAAGCTTTTGCTAAGTTTCTATTCCCCCTCCTCAAGTAAATTTTTATTTTGGTCTCACTCTCCACAAGTCAGAAGTAATTTCGTGGAACAGAAACTTTTGTTGACATGTCAACTTTAGGCTGTGTTATAAAATTATAATTTGGTGTCACAACTGCAGGTTTGCAGCAAGGTCTTGCTTAAGATGTTGGCACTTGTGTAAGAGAAGACTAAAGACAGAAAACAAGTACCTGATCTCCTTCTATGATCAGGTGACCCGCCTGGTGGATGTGGGGAGGCCTGTGGATGTGGTATACCTGGACCTCAGCAAGGCCTTTGACACCGTCCCCCACAGCAAACTCCTGGGCCCATGCTCTTCAACATCTTTATTGATGATCTGGATGAGGGCATTGAGTCCATCATCAGTAAATTTGTGGATGACACCAAACTGGGGGCAATAGTTGATCTGCTGGAGGGTAGAGAGGCTTTGCAGAGGGACCTCGACAGGCTGGACAGATGGGCAGAATCCAACGGCATGAGATTGAACACATCCAAGTGCCGGGTTCTGCACATTGGCCACAGCAACCCCATGCAGTGCTACAGGCTGGGGTCAGAGTGGCTGGAGAACAGCCAGGCAGAGAGGGACCTGGGGGTGCTGGTTGATGGGAGGCTGAACATAAGCCTGCACTGTGCCCAGGCAGCCAAGAGGGCCAATGGCATCCTGGCCTGGATCAGGAACAGTGTGGCCAGCAGGAGCAGGGAGGTCATTCTGCCCCTGTACACTGCACTGGTTAGGCCGCACCTTGAGTCCTGTGTCCAGTTCTGGGCCCCTCAGTTTAGGAAGGATGTTGACTTGCTGGAACATGTCCAGAGAAGGGCAACAAAGTTGGTGAGGGGTTTAGAACACAAGCCCTACGAGGAAAGGCTGAGGGAGCTGGGGTTGCTTAGCCTGGAGAAGAGGAGACTCAGGGGTGACCTTATTGCTCTCTGCAACTACCTGAAGGGAGGTTGTAGCCAGGCAGAGGTTGGTCTCTTCTCCCAGGCAGCCAGTACCAGAACAAGAGGACACAGTCTCAGGCTGCACCAGGGGAAGTTTAGGCTGGATATTAGGGAGAAGTTCTATACAGAGAGAGTGATTGCCCATTGGAATGGGCTGCCTGGGGAGGTGGTGGAGTCACCTTCATTGGAGGTGTTCGGGAGGAGACTTGATGGGGTGCTTGGTTTAGTTGTTTAGGTGGGTTGGATTGGTTGATAGGATGGATGCAATGATCTTGAAGGTCTGTTCCGTTCTGTTCCGTTCTATTCTATTCTATTCTATTCTATTCTATTCTATTCTATTCTATTCTATTCTATTCTATTCTATTCTATTCTATTCTAAAATTACCCCCCGTGTAATGGTGTGGTTTTGACTGCTCTTGTTTTTCAGGTATTTTTCTTGCCTTGGAATATTTGAAAATTGCTAGTTATGTAGGAAGGATAAATTCAAAGCTGTATTTGTATTTCTAACTGTTTGGTTGTTGTTTTTTTTTAAACAGGAATGAACATCTGCTGAGATGCTCGCAGTGCAAGGTTGCAAAATACTGTGGTAAATCTTGCCAGGTAAGATGAAAAATATCAACTACAAAGTGTTAATGAAAACAAGCATTTGAAGACCTCTTTTCATTTTTTTTACAGGGTCTCCACGCATTTTGCATGTTGTCACACCTCCACACTGCAATTTCTTATTTGTAGTTATGGGCAGTGTGTGTAAACATGCTGCCTTATTCTACTTGAATATTTTTATAGCTAAAAATGTAAGATTATGATCAGTGCAAAAGGCAAAACTAAGCTGAAATGGGTGGTATTTGGCTAAGCTTGGTTAGAGAGGGAGGATTATTTCTTAAGCTTTCAGGCTGTAGACTGAAGGCTTTAAATCAATTTTGCAGTAACAATAAAGGTCAAGAATGTGCAGAAAGGGCCTTGGGCAAAACTGCATCTCTGAGGAGGTTTTCAAGAAGGTGAAGCCAGGTTTTTCAGTGTTGCATGGCAGAAGGATGAAGGACAATGTGCTTAAGTTGAAAGAATAGAGGTTCACGTGGCGCATAAAAAAAAAAAGCTGTTTCACCTAGAGGGCAACAAAGAGGTTGACTGCGGCCAGGCTCCAGCCAGGACATTTGTGTAATCGGTGTACTTTGAGGTTTTTAAGACCCCACTGTATAAATGTCTGAGCTGATTCTGACCCTAGAGCTGACCCTTACAGAACCCTTGAATTGTTAATCTATTCCTCTCAGCATTTGATGGTGATTTCTGCTTTGTGAGGTGTTTTATATTTTTTTTTGTTTGCTCTTCTAAATAGAGAAAAATAAAGAAAACCAATTAATGCTTGAAACGGAATAGTGGTGGTACTCTATTAAATGTATATGAATTTAACTTGTGAGTTCTTGACATTCAAAGGATCTTTTCACATATGGTGCTTCTATAAACAATTCTCCCTTGGCATAATCTGCAGCGTTCTCAGCATTTCAGAAAGCTCTTCTTTCTGGGATTAAAACATATGGAGAGGGAAAGGAGGAAGATACGTCATTTTGATTCATTGTATGGCAAAAGTTATGCAGCGTACATTAGGTGCTTACTGTAGCATCACTAATACTGCCACAGGTAGATTTATTATGGGTGATCATAGGGGAAATATGACTGTAAAGAATATAAAAGACTAAGATACTTTCATGGTAAGTTTAAAGCAAATATCTGCCAGGAGAGTCATTGGTAAAGCTCCTTTTGGCAAGTCTCTGATGTGAAATGAGATTGTGCTGGCAGTGACCTACAAAAGCAAATCTGCAAAGTGTAATGCAAGATCCTGTTCCAACGTAAGTATATGTAGTAAAGGCTGTGTTATGCACAGAATTATAGAATCATAGAATCAATAAGGTTGGAAAAGACCTCAAAGATCATCAAGTCCAACCTGTCACCCAACACCTCATGACTACTAAACCATGCCACCAAGTGCCACATCCAATCCCCTCTTGAACACCTCCAGGGACGGTGACTCCACCACCTCCCTAGGCAGCACATTCCAATGGCTAATTATGCTACAGATATTACCAAAACACAGCCCTACATGTTTTGCTCAAACCCCACTACCCCCTCCTTCTGGAGTGGGTACTCAGCCCAGAGCTGAGAAAACAAAGGGCCAGGTGTCAACAAGCCAGGGTAAAAAAACCCAACCTGCCTCGTTGGGGTAAACAAGAGCACGCACCCACTCTGTGGGATGCTTGTGCTTCTTCCAAGTGTGGGCATATTCTGGCCATATGCTCTGCCATTGGCTAGTGGTGTTTTCCATGATTTCTATTGGCTAAATCCAAGCCTCAAGGAAATTATAAATATTACCCAAACTGTAAATGACTTGCTCTTTTGCTCTGCTTCTGCTCTTGCTCCTTGTACGTGCTCTGCCCTCATGCATGTATTCTGCTTTTGTCTGCAGTCTGGACAGAAGCTTTGCTACCTGGAAAGTGCTGTTGTGTCTCAGTTTATCCAGAAACCAGCAAAGAGTCCTTCGCATAAGCTGCACTGAGACTACAGCCAGTTTAGCGTCGTACCCCAGTCCCGCTGATAGGAAGAAGCTGCCTAATCGCGCCCTGCAGGGACAGAGATCCGGGAAGCCAAGCCCCGGGGGAGCACTTGCCTGAATCCCTTTCAGCAGTTCTAAGCATGTCTGCTGCAAGCCCAAAGCTGCAGACCTGTGAGCCAAAGGTGGCCTGTGTGCCCTCCACTCACAAAGCTAGAACCACACCCAGCCGCTTCCATGCTGGCCACTAAGTTGCGGGAGAAAGGAGTCGCTGCCTGTTGCTCCACAGCCCTGTAAGCCAAGCGCCAGGGCAAACCAGAACACCATCTGTGCCCTGCCAGACTGCCTGTGAGTGTCCCAGACAGTCACAGTGTCCTGCAAACTCCATACTGGTGCCAGCACCAGGGGAATCACCTGAGAGCCTGTTCCAGGTGAACCAGCCCACACCGCACCCCTGCAGCTGCAGGAGAAAGCTGCCTCCACTGCATCTGGAAGGGACTACCCCCAAGCCAGCCATGGCCCTGCTGAACCCCTGGAGCCTCAGCAGTGACAAGCTTAGCAACCAGCTTAGCAATGAGCCTTCACTAAGTGAACTTCTTTCCAGAAGTTGGCTGAGCTACTGTGCAGCTCTGGTTTTATAGCAGCTGTTAGCAAAGCTCTCCTTGGCCAATCCGACAGCTTAGCCTCTGTACCTTTAGTGCAATTCATTAGTATGTGCACTTCTAATTGAACTAATTGCTGAACAAAATAAACAGCAGGGCGTTAAATGAAATTGCAGCTTGCACATTTTCAAAAGTGAATGTTGGCAGAACTATTCAGTTTTATAATTAAGGTTAACTCTGAAACACAAATTGTAGAGTTGGATTTAAAAATGATACCTAGTTGCAAAAATTATTTAACTTTTTTTTTTTTTTTAATGTGTTAAATGAGTTGGACAGTTCACAGTATCACAGTATCACCAAGGTTGGAAGAGACCTCAAAGATCATCGAGTCCAACCTGTCACCACAGACCTCATGACTAGACCATGGCACCGAGTGCCACGTCCAATCCCCTCTTGAACACCTCCAGGGATGGTCACTCCACCACCTCCCTGGGCAGCCCAATTCCAATTCTATACACTTAGGTCTAAAAAAAAAAAAAAAATAGTTTTCTAGAGTATTCTGACATCAGAATGTATATAAAAATCTAACTTAAAAAATTTATCTGAGTAGCTGAATTAGGTTTAGGATAAAGACGAACTTTGCCAAAGAAACTTGAAAGTAAATGCAGCAGAGGATTTTTATGTTAGGATTACCAAAAGCTGCAAATATCTTGTAAAAATCTTCATTTGATTTAAAGTGTCAGATGACTGAGGAAGGCTGCATTTAGGCTAACCTACAGCATGAGAAATAGTCTTTTGAAAGATATTTCCCTTTGGGAATGTACTGTGAGAACTGTGATCGTCGAAGGAGATATGGGGTCAGAAATCCTGAACAAACTTGCATGGGAAGTAGAATTTCTAGTTTAAAGAAATCTCCATAATGTGAATACTGAAAATGTCAAGGGAGTTATGCCAAATCTCAAATTTTTTTTTTTTTTTTTTTTTCTTCATTATTTGAAGGCATTTTCTTTCTGGTTTACCGCATCAATTTACTTCAAAAATCTATTAGAAAAGTGGGACTGAAAAGATTATTTGAGCTGGTTATTTTTCATCTGACCTCTGATTTCAGGATCAAGTATATGTAGACCTTTATAAATTTTGCTTGTTTGTTTCTCAGTTTGACCTTGTTGACTTTTGCCCCCCTTGGATGCTTCTCTGTTGTAGCCCCTTTCCCAGTTGTTGATACCTAATTTCCCGAAGCTGTCTTCTAGCAGTGTTACGTTGGCTGGATGTCACTCCAGACATAGAGTTACCATGTGTTCTGCTCCTCCTAATCATTGCTGTCATCTCCCCTGGCAATGTTTATTGATTTGGTGCATCCCATGGATTGGAGACTAGTGGTAATCCCTGACAAATGGGAGAGTAATTTCAGGCAGAATTTTGAGAAATCTGTAGAAATTTGAGCAGTTGGAACTTTCATAAACATTGGTTTAGAATCTTTCATGGGGTTAGGGACTGTTGGGAGACAGGGATTGCATATGTCTGTGCAGAAGTGGTCACACATCAGCAAAACTCCTCAGCTAAAAATATGCAAGACCTGGCAGACAGACGTAAGGGGTCTCTGTCCATGCCCTGGGTTAGCAGGAGGTGATCCTGTGCCTGAGTTACTGAGTGAAATCCAGCGATTGCCTTGATTGGTGTTTGTATGGTGCTGGTTCAGACGCTCAATCTGTCACCAGTAAACAGCTAGATGCTTCACTGTCTCCTGAGACACATGGGTGCTGATCCTTCACACATGGGTAAAGCCTGAGGAATTGCACTTGGGATACATGAGAGACAATGATCTGGGAGGAGATAAAAGGAGGGATAGTCTTCCTGAGTTACTAAGGGTAAGTGAAACCTGGAGGAGGAGGGCTGGGAGCTGCCCTGCGCTGTTCACTTGTGGATTTTTGCCTCCTTCTGATAGTGTTAATTTCTAAAAGGGGGAAAATGGCCACACCTGTGGCAAAATATGAAGACCTTTCCTGACAGAGAGGGAGAAGGGTCCTACCAGGTGGCTGTACCTCTGCACTGTAGTATTTATACTCATGCCGGTTATGGGATATAAAAACCTTGAATGAAAGCCAGGATACAGAGTTAAGAAAACCTCACATGGAGAAGTCTGGGATGAATATATACTCATCAGTCTCTCCAGAGTAACAAAATCTTTTTGGTCTTGTGTTGTTCTGTAATTTGTCTCCTTGTTGTATTGGTAACGAGAATAAATACTGTTGAATTTCATGATACTGAATGCATTTGGAGCTTTTCCCCCTCTCCCTGGACAGTTGGGAGGAAGTGAATGGCAGTCCCTGTTCCAGTGCTCCTTCTGCAGAGGAGTCAGATTAATGCCTTTTTGGCATTGGTTTCAGCCAAAGTGCTGTTTTGCAGAAGGCATTCTTAAACTGTTCCTCTCACATGGGAACATAGCTCAAAAAGTGGCAAATGGTACTATGTGGTACTGCATGTTTAGTCTCATTAGGGCTTTATTGATTGGATAACCTATTAATTATTTTGATGTCACCTCTAGCATGTTTAAAATTCTGTACAACATTTATATAGGTGGAAAAAAAAAAATTACAGATAAAGGCTTACTCCAAAGAACTACTTCAGTTTAAGTGGGACAAAAATACCAATATAATTATATTGCAGAGAATGATGTCTGGACGCTTACAACCATCACCTTGTTTCTTCTGGACAAGAATCATTCTATTCAGTGCTAAATACTTAACTTTTATTTGTCAGACAGCAGGTGACACTAAATGTATTTGGACTAATTCCTTCTTGGTGTCCTTCTTGGGTGAAGGAAATGAAATCACAAATCTCCCATGTAGCTGAAAGCTAAAGCAGGAAAAAAACACTGAATGAAATAGAATAAATGCTACAGCTGCTGAAATGTAGTCACCTGAAACAATTTTCCTAGTTAAATGCAGCCTAGGAAAAAATTGTGCAATAGCCTTTGAAATCTTTGTAACTAGCTGTGCTAGAAATGTGGTAGGAATGGGTTAATTTGTGTTTGTGTTTGACCAGAAGTGGTCGAGCTGGCTGATGCTGGCTAGTTGGACTCGATGATCTTCGAGGTCTCTTCCAACCTTGGTAATACTGTGATACTGTAACACACTGGGCAATAGGGCAGAACTTTGCTTTCCTAACCTGGCCTCTGGGGGCATGTCTGGGCCCGCACATCACCGGACGCTGACTGGTACATAAGCTGGGGAGCAGGTGTGGGTTTGTGGCTCCACCAATCCTCCTTTGAGCAGCAGGGATGCCTGCTGGGATTGGGGCGCTGGCCGCTCCCCACCATTTTGAAATCTTTGCAGCCGTGGTAACATGTGTCTAGCTCTGTGTTTTGTGCCTTTTGGGAGCTGGGGCAAGGGAGGTTGTAGCCAGGAGGGGGTTGGTCTCTTCTCCCAGGCAATCAGCGCCACAGCAAGAGGACACAGTCTCAAACTGCGCCAGGGGTGGTTTAGGCTCGAGGTGAGGAGAAAGTTCTTCACAGAGAGTTGTTAGCCATTGGAATGGGCTGCCTGGGGAGGTGGTGGAGTCACTGTCCCTGGAGGTGTTCAAAAGGGGATTGGTTGTGGCACTTGGTGTCATGGTTTAGAAGTCATGAGGTGTTGGGTGACAGGTTGGTTGGACTTGATGATCTTTGAGGTCTTTTCCAACCTTATTGATTCTATGATTCTATAATAGTTCAATATATATCAGTTTTCCCCTCATCTTGTCATCCTGTCTCTTCTTTGCTATGGAAATGTCTTTGTCTGCTAATCCTAATAAAAGTGCCTGTGAAACGAAAGTTGCAGGTACGTGAGCTGAGAGGCAACTGCATCAGCGCCGGCTAGCTCCGTGCCGTGCAGTGATCTTTAGAGGAGAAAAGAGGGCTCCCGGAGACAGGGAGACTGAAAGAGAGAGGGGAGAGGAGACCAGACCCGACTCGGCGGCTCTCGCAAGGCTGCCTGAGAGGGCGACATGGCTGGGGTGTTCCTGGAGAAGCCGCGGGAAATTTAAACCCTGGTGACCCCAGCAGAGGCTCTCGGACTACAAGCCGTGAGGCAACAGCCTGCTCTCTAGTTTCAACCTAGTGAGTGGGGCGTGAGAGGGGGTGGAGGGAGTTTAGGAAGGATGTTGACTTGCTGGAACGTGTCCAGAGAAGGGCAACAAGGTTGGTGAGGGGTTTGGAACACAAGCCCTATGAAGAGAGGCTGAGGGAGCTGGGGTTGCTTATCCTGGAGAAGAGGAGACTGAGGGGTGACCTTCTTGCTCTCTACAACTACCTGAAGGGAGGTTGTAGACAGGCGGAGGTTGGTCTCTTCTCCCAGGCAGCCAGTACCAGAACAAGAGGACACAGTCTCAAGCTGCACCAGGGGAGGTTTAGACTGGATGTTAGGAAGAAGTTCTATACAGAGTGGGTGATTGCCCATTGGAATGGGCTGCCCGGGAGGTGGCGGACTTACCATCATTGGAGGTGTTCAGGAAGAGACTTGATGGGGTGCTTGGTGCCATGATCTAGTTGTTTGGGTGGGTTGGATTGGTTGATAGGTTGGATGTGATGATCTTGAAGGTCTCTTCCAACCTGGTGTATTGTATTGTATTGGATGTGGTCAGACAGCTGGGAGTGCCAGGCCATTGGCACAGGCAGGCTAACAGGGAGTGCAAATAGTGACTGAGTGTACCCCAGGGGCTCCTTTTGAATTAGCTCAGTTGGAACCCAGTGAGGGGGTTGTGAGGTATCCCAGGGGCTCCTTTTGAATTAACTCAGTAATTGACATGAGCAGGGTGTGCGGGCAGGACACAAGGTGCTTCAGTCTTACTGAAGGCATAATGGTGGCTTCTCAGAGGAGAAGGACAGAGAGCATGTGGGTGAACATTAAAGGGAAGACAGGGGAAGGTGATGTTACTGTAGGGGTCTGCTACAGGCCACCCGACCAGCAGAACCAAGCAGATGAGGCACTCCACAGGGAAATAGAAGTGGCTTCATGTTCATAGGCCCTGGTCCTCGTGGGGATTTCAACCACCCTGACATCTGCTGGAGGGATGACACAGCTAGGTACCAGCATTCCAGGATGTTCCTGGAATGCAGAGATGACAACTCCAAATGGTAGAGGAACCAAGGAGAAAAGATGCTGTGCTGGACCTTGTTCTCACCAATAGAGAAGGGCTGGTGACCAGTGTGAGGCTCTGGGATAACCGTGGCTGCAGTGACCATGAAGCAATAGAATTTAAGATCCTCAGGGCAACTAGGAGGACATATCCCAAGCTTGCAACCATGGATTTTAGGCATGCAGACTTTGATCACTTCAGGGATCTGCTAGACAAAGTATCATAGGACAAAGCCCTTGAGGGAAGAGGGGCCCAGGACAGCTGGTCAATATTCAAGGATCACCCTCTTTGTGCCCAGGAACAAAGTATACCCACAAAGAGGAAAGCAGGAAAGAATGCTAGGAGAACTGCCTGGATGAGCAAGGAGCTCCTGGACATGCTAAAAGGAGTGGAAGAAAGGACAGCTGGAATGGGGGACATGTAAGGAAGCTGCCTGAGCAGCAAGAGACCTGCTTAGAAAAGCAAAAGGTCAGTTAGAATTAAATCTAGCCAGGGACATCAAGGGAAACAGTACAAATTTCTGTAGGTATATTAATGGTGAAAAGACGACTAGGGAAGGTGTGGACCCCCTCAGAAAGGAAACAGGTGAGCTGGACATGGAGAAGGCTGAGGTTCTCAATGACTTCTTTACCTCAGTCTTCACTGACAAGGGCTCCAGCCATACTCCCAGAATAATGGAAGATAATGGCAGGGGCTGGAAGAAGGAACTGCCCATTGTGAGTGAAGATCAGGTTTGTGACCATCTGAAGAACCTGAAAGTGTTTGAGGCCATGGGACCCAAGGGGATACACCCATGGGTGCTGAGGGAACTGGTAGATGGGGTTGCTAGGACACTCTCCATCATATTCCAAAAGTCCTGGCAGTCTGGTGAGGTCCCCACTGATTGGAAAAGGGGAAACATAACCCCCATTTTCAATAAGGTAAAGAGGGATGACCCAAGTAACTATAGGCCAGTCAGTCTCACCTCTGTGCCTGGTAACATCATGGAACAGATCCTCCTGGAGGCACTGATGAGGTGATTGTGCCCAATTAGCACAGCTTCACCAAGGGCAAATCCTGCCTGACAAACCTGGTGGCCTTCTCTGACAATGTCACAGCATTAATAGATGAAGGATGAGCAACTGACATAATTTACCTGGACCTGAGCAAAGCCTTTGACATTGGCCCACACCACATCCTGGTCTCCAAGCTGGTGCAGTATGGATTTGATGGATAGACCATTCAGTGGATACAGAACTGACTTGATGGCTGCACCCAAAGAGTGGGTGTCAACTGGTCCATGTCCAAGTGGGGGCCAGTGACAAGTGGAGTCCCTCAGGGATCAGTCCTGGGACCAGTCTTGTTCAACATCTTTGTGGGTACCATGGACAGTGGCATCGAGTGTACTCTCAGCAAGTTTGCTGATGACACCAAGCTGTGTGGTGCAGCAGATGTACTGGAGGGAAGGGAGACCATCCAGAGGGACCTTGACAGGCTGGAGAGGTGGGCCCATGACTACCTCATGAGGTTCAACAAGACCAAATGTAAGGTCCTGCAGCACCACCCTGCTGCCCCCACGTCCCCCTGCCACCCCATTGCTAGGCTGGATTCAAGCTGGCCAGGCTTGAAACTGCCTTCCCTTAGTCCCTGGCATTAGACCTCAACAGGCCAGTATTGCACAGTAAAAATTAGTTTTGCTTTCAGGGCCACAGAAAAAACCAGAACCATCCTTCTCCCTCACCAGATAAGGTAGCTCACTATGTCCAGGGAAGAGAAAGGGAAGAAAGAGACAGACAGTGACTTTGCAGCCAAATTTATAGAGATGCAGCATCTATGGGAAGAAATACAAATATTACACATTCTGGCACACCCCCTGGATACTCTGCCTTCTGGAGGACTGCAGCTTTGTGGCTTTCTTAAGGGCAACCACTTCAAACTGGGACACTATTCCTGGTTTGAATTCTGAAAATGCCATCACCAGTCCTGCCAGCCATGGGGATTATTTGCCATTGTATTTTTGGGGTAGTTTTTGCAGCATGGAAATCTTGACCACTGATTTAGAGCAGCTGTATTTTGGTGAAGACTCTTGAAGGTCTCTGTGATCTTGATTGCTGGGTGAATGTTTGCCTAGAGTGTTGTGTATGTTGTTGGAATTAAGATAAAGGAAATTTCAGCTTCCCTTCTAGTTCTCTCAATCTTGTGAAGTATGCAGCTTCAGGTCGTCTTCCTGGAATGAAATGAGAATCAAAGCTCCTTTATTTATCTAATAAAACTTTCAGCTAGCTGGAAGGGTGATACCAATTTGAAGTAAGCTGATGATGCTATTTCTAGCATGTTTCATAAAGAAAATTCTTTGTGTAAGAGACACGTGGGACAAAAAATGAAGTCGTTTCTTCTAGATTTCTGTGCAGGTTTCATCCTATCTTTACATGTTCCTTTAGTTCATAAAAAGCATCAGATGCAATGTTAAGAAAATATGGTACCAACTGTTGCCAGACAGCAGCATGTAGCAGAATGAAGTAAGATTTGTATTGGCAAGGAACTGAACTGGGAACTTGACCATACATTTATTTGTTTGTGTTTCTCTTAGGTTTTCTTAAAGGTAAAGTTAAATTCTGGGGTACTGTCATGATGATATTGTTGTGTCCTGAACCTGCACTACTGTGGCTCTGGTGTCTACAATATCAAGTGCACAATTAATTACATTAGAGGAGGTAGTGGCATGATGGGATTGGTTTGAGTGGATAACCCAGCCTGTCCTTTTCCACAACACTTTTGTCATAGTTGCAGTCTTAGACTGCGCTGCTGTTTCTTTGGCAGCTAGCATCTGAGGTGATGGTGTTAAAAGCTGCCACAGCTGGTGGATAATGGTACCCAAGGAAGGTCTCCTTCCTGGTCCTTTAAAGCTGACTTTTGTCTCTGCAATTGTTCCTCTGAGTCTGGATCAACAACTATTATGCTGCTGTAGTTCTGGATTGTTGTAGTTTAAAGCTTTTCCTGGAGTCCAAAAACCCTAAAGGAACAGATCTAGATTTCCTCTTCCCCCTTTTTCCCAGTCGGGTAAAAGCAAATTAGGCAGGAGAAAGGAGAGGTAAAATCACAAAAGAAATGGTCTGGAATTGGTTTGGGAGCAAAAAGATAATTTAAAACAAAATATATATAGTATTTGAGTAACAGGGAAGGTTACAAAGGTGTAAGGAAAAGGGTAAAGAGAAAAAAATACGCAAAACCAGGCCCAGCTGGCATTGGATTGCCTTGATGCAAATGGGTTGTGTTTGGATGCAGTCCTTAGAAGTTTCAAAGCAACATGGAGGCATGTGGTAACTCTGGAAGCAGGATCGGCAGGGACCCTGCTGTCAAGCAGGCAAGCTGGGGGGGGGCGGGGGCGGGAAGTGAACCAAGAAAATAGCCCTCTTTAAATAGGCTTACTGGACAAGAAGGGGGACTGGAATAGACCTTTAACCCAGGGGATCCCTATCCCTGGGAAGGCGAAACCCAAATCTCTCTCTGCCCACCTGGATCAGGTTTCTTTTGTCCATTTGGGGAGCTGGGTTCTTTTCAGCCCTCTCCAAGTATGGGTGCAACCTGACACAGGCCCAAGCCCATGGCAGGGCTGAGCATGTTTGTTTGTGTGCATATTTATGTATAATAAATAAACACATATCTATCTAAAAATATTTGTGTGTATCTATATAAAAAATATGTGTCTATAAAAAGTATGCTTGTATATTTACATATTAAAATATGTATATATGCTTTTTGTATATATATAAATGGCATGTAAAATAACATTCAGGTTTTTCTTTCTCTTTGTTTTTAAAAATCCTAACAGAAGGAAGCTTGGCTTGACCACAAGCAGGAATGCAGGTGTCTTAAGAGCATCGAGCCTAATTTTCCTCCAGACTCGGTCAGACTTGCTGGCAGGATTGTTTTTAAGCTAGTAAGTGACATTCTTCTAGATTTATTCAGTGTAGCAGAGTCAAATAAACACCTCTTCACTCTACATTTTGAATGTAGTTAAGAGCTAAAAAGCTGCAGTGGCTGGGATTGACGAACAACATTGGACTGCATATTGCATTACAAGATTTCTGATTAATTTGCAGAAATGCTAAAAGGATCAAGAGTTACTAAAATGGACATAATTAAGCTCAAGGGACCTGTTTATTGACTTTCTTTTCCTATGACTATATGGTAGCATTCTAAACTTAATTCTGCCTAGAAGGAAAGCACAGAGCGATGTTTTCTTTCTTTGATACTATTGAAGCTATTTGTACTTATCTATTAACTTAATTGGAAACCTCATTCAGCCTTATTTGAATGAGTGATACAGGCAGAAATACTGTATCACAGTATCACCAAGGTTGGAAGAGACCTCAAAGATCATCGAGTCCAACCTGTCACCACAGACCCCATGACTAGACCATGGCACCAAGTGCCACGTCCAATCCCCTCTTGAGCATCTCCAGGGATGGTGACTCCACCACCTCCCTGGGCAGCCCATTCCAATGGCAAATGACTCTCTCTGTGAAGAACTTCCTCCTCACCTCCTTCCCCTGGTGCAGTTTGAGACTGTGTCCTCTTGTTCTGGTGCTGGTTGCTGGAGAGAAAAGACCAACCCCTTCCTGGCCACAACCTCCCTTCAGGTAGTTGTAGAGAGCAATGAGGTCTCCCCTGAGCCTCCTCTTCTCCAGGCTAAACAACCCCAGCTCCCTCAGCCTCTCCTCGTAGGGCTTGTGCTCAAGGCCTCTCCCCAGCCTTGTTGCCCTTCTCTGGACACGTTCAGGTGTCTCGATGTCCTTCCTAAACTGAGGGGCCCAGAACTGGACACAGGACTCAAGGTGCGGCCTAACCAAAGCAGAGTACAGGGGCACAATGACCTCCCTGCTCCTGCTGGCCACACTATTCCTAATGTAGGCCAGGATGCCATTGGCCTTCTTGGCCACCTGGGCACACCTGTTAGCTACCCTTCTCTTTAGAGGGCACAATGCCATGCTTTTAATGTGGGGTCTTTTAATCTCAGTTGCTACATTTATTTTTATTTTGTTGTGGCCTTGGATGTTTGACATTCCTATGATTTGATTAATATACGTGACAACACTTTGTTGTTGTGCTAAGCAGCTTATGACTGTGTAGGATTGTAAAATCAAAAAGCATTTGCCAATTTTTTTGCTAAGCCTGCCTTGGTGCTCTTTGTCTTGGAAAAAAACATGCACATTTGTTGTGGTGCAAGGTGACAACATATGATTTAGTATCTTAATTTATCCATTTTGGGGAAAATTTTGTGCAGGATTGTTTTTAAAGGGCAAATATGTATCTACCTATAGCGTGCATTAATTACAGTCACATGAACTCTGAGACTGCTAACTTAATAAGTAGCTTTCAAATTTAGTGATAAGGGCCAACATCTGGGAGCAGATGTTGGTCAGTTAGAGGGTAGAAGGGCCCTGCAGAGGGACCTTGACCGACTGGACAGATGGGCAGAGTCCAATGGGGTGGTATTCAACAAGTCCAAGTGCCAGGTGCTGCACTTTGGCCACAACAACCCCATGCAGAGCTACGGGCTGGGGTCAGAGTGGCTGGAGAGCTGCCAAACAGAGAGGGACCTGGGGGTGCTGATTAACAGCCACCTGAACATGAGCCATCAGTGTGCCCAGGTAGCCAAGACGGCCAACGGCATCCTGGACATCGAGACACTTGAGCGTGTCCAGAGAAGGGCAACAAGGCTGGTGAGAGGCCTTGAGCACAAGCCCTATGAGGAGAGGCTGAGGGAGCTGGGGTTGTTTAGCCTGGAGAAGAGGAGGCTCAGGGGCGACCTCATTGCTCTCTACAGCTACCTGAAGGGTGGTTGTAGCCAGGAAGGGGTTGGCCTCTTCTCCCTAGCAAGCAGCACCAGAACAAGGGGACACAGTCTCAAGCTGCACCAGGGGAAGTTTAAGCTGGAGGTGAAGAGAAAGTTCTTCACCGAGAGAGTGATTCGTCATTGGAATGGGCTGCCCGGGGAGGTGGTGGAGTCGCCGTCCCTGGAGGTGTTCAAGAGGGGACTGGATGTGGCACTTGGTGCCATGGTCTAGTCATGGGGTCTGTGGTGACAGGTTGGACTCGATGATCTTGGAGGTCTCTTCCAACCTTGGTAATTCTGTGATACTGTGAAATTGCTAAGGGTAAGCTGCCAAAGTAAAAAACAAACCAAACCAAAACAAAAATCCCCAACACACAAAACCAAACCAACGAAACAAAACCAACAATAACAAAAACCCCACAAACAAACAAAAAACCCAACCAACCAAACAAAAACCCCAACAACACCACCACCAAAACAGCAAACAGTAAGAAGTATTGTAACACCAAGAAAAATTTAGGATTGTTATAATAATTTACAGAATGTATGAAATGACCAGATTAATGCTGATGCTGTTAGCCTTGCCTAATTATCTCCCAGGCACATCACATTGCATAATCAATCTTGTAGCTCATTTTCAAGAGAAAGCATGCTATGTAAGTGTTAATTATCTGCTTTTTCTCTACAGCTTAGACAATCAGTATGTCTTTCGGAGAGACTCTACTCCTTCTCGGACCTTCAGTCAAGTAAGTCATTGCCAGCCATATTACAGGAAATGCTTCCAAATTCTGCTTTACAGAGTGGCCCTCTGATTTACTTGCAGCTTGCCTTCTGAAGGTCTGCTCTGTATAACAGCAGAATCAAAGACAAATCCTGATAAAACCTGTGTGAGGAGGAACATTTTTCTTCCCAAAGATCAAGAAAAAAAAAAAAAAAAAGTATGTTTTGTTCTACCAAAACTTTCACCTGATTTTTTGGCTTTAATATATTTTTGGAGTTTACAGTGTACTGTGGTGGGTTAAAACAAAGAACAAAAGAGGGTGGAGGGCTTGCGGGTACTTTGCCCTCCCTGCAGGGCGTTTCCCCCTGGGAAACAGTCTGTTCCACTCCCCGCTCCCTGCCCAGCTAGGGTATACAAAGCAGGGCATTGCAGCTATTGCATCTCCTTTTGGCTTCTGCCTCTCCTGCATGAGAGCTACTGCGGCTGCTTTCCTGCTCCTCTGCCACGTGGTCAGGCCTGATCCTTCTCCCTGCTGCCTCCACGCCTCTTCAGAGAGAGACTGGTTTTGTATTCTTCTTCTTTGTCCCCCTCCCATCCATCCTTGTTCCTTGCCCTTGTGAACCTTACCTGTTACTGTTATATATATATTTTTATATATATTTTGTTTAAAGAAAACTCTTTACCTCTCTACTTCCAAGCCAACTCCAAATTATTGCTTGGTGGCTTTGCTCCTTCCTTTTTTTTTCCCCCTCTCTGTTGGGAGGGAGGAGGGGGAGTGGGGGAGAGATTCTCAGCCTTGCCCCCATCTGAGCTCTTAACTCCCAGTTAAGGCTTAAATCACCACAGGTACATCTTGCTTTTTTAGTTTTTAATTTACCTGATGTCTGCCTTACTATGTACAGCAAAAATCTTTTAAAATATATACACAGAAATGCACGTTCTTACATTTTGAAGTTTTGCTTCTTTATGTGCTGTTGCATGAAGCTTCAAAATAACTTCCAGAAAAAAGGAAAGAAGTCTAAAATTTACAAGAGATGCCTACCATCTACGTGGCTTTTCAGTGGAGGAAAAAAAATGGACTGTTTCTGTGTTTACACAAGTGTCATGTCCTTGAGTAGGAAAGGGTGCTTGTTATAATCTCAGCAGAGCTAATACTGCATTTTTTCCCCCTAGATCTTGTAGTAGCTTAAGGGTTAAAGGCTTGACAGAAATACATCCTTAGTTCATTCTGGCATCTTGTATAAAGAGATCTTCTAGTGAGTGGTGTGAATATTTTGATTGTCTCAGTACTTTTGTAGTGTTCTTTTGAGCTCTGGCTATAAACCAGCTTGATCTATTGCTATAGTCAAGTAGAAATGAAAAACACATAAACATAAGAACAAAACCTAACAACTAGTATCTTCCTTCTGTATATTCTGACATCCTGCCAGGGCAAAAAACCTTAATAAGGGCAACAAATTAAAATGGATGGAGGGAATGAGGAGAGGCTGAGGGAGCTGGGGTTGTTTAGCCTGGAGAAGAGGAGGCTCAGGGGCGACCTCATTGCTCTCTACAACTACCTGAAGGGTGGTTGTAGCCAGGAAGGGGTTGGCCTCTTCTCCCTAGCAACCAGCACCAGAACAAGAGGACACAGTCTCAAGCTGCCCCAGGGGAAGTTTAGGCTGGAGGTGAAGAGAAAGTTCTTCACCGAGAGAGTGATTCGCCATTGGAATGGGCTGCCCGGGAGGTGGTTGAGTCGCCGTCCCTGGAGGTGTTGAAGAGGGGACTGGATGTGGCACTTGGTGCCATGGTCTAGTCGTGGGGTTTGTGGTTACGGGTTGGACTCCATGATCTTCGAGGTCTCTTCCAACCTTGGTAATTCTGTGATACTGTGAATGCTTTTTAATAAATTAGCACATCAGGATTTCCTGCCATGGATATTCTCAAGTGGTTTAACAAAGGTTTATGGGGAATTAGGTGAGTATCTAAGATACAAGCAGCATTTCCAGGTGCTTTGAATGCAGTTAAAATGGCACTTTGACTTCATGGCACTGCTGGGATCAAGGGGAAAAAAAATCTTTATGGTGTTCTGTTGTACCAGTGATTGGTTGCATAATGGTTCCCCTTGCATGCACAAGGGGTAGTGGAGGGGAGGGAAGGGAAGAGTTTCCCTTTAAAAATGACCTGTTGATTGCTTCTCTCCTTCTCTATTTGTGTAACTGGTAGTTCCATACACTGAGGTCTCTCACTATCCCTTGGTACATGATCCCTTAAGTTGGCTGGAAGCAAAGGGATTAGTGGGATAAGTTGTTTGGACAGAAGCTTGGCATTGAAGAGGCCTGAACTGTAAGAGATAAATGGTACAAAAATCTGTAAGGTGGCTGGAAACTTCTGCTAAATTTGATGTACTGAAGGAAATTATGATTCAGTAGACAGAAAAGAGTTTGTGTACCATACTATGGGCAGATGTTTTGCTGCTTTACTTGTATCAGTATCAGAGCTGCGTAAATAAATCCCCATGCCTTATTTAAAAAACTTTTCACCTTTTATAGTATTTTATCTCCCACAAAGGGTTCATACACAATTGAAAATGTTTCTTAAAAACACAAAATGCAAGCATTCCCTTTGCTTTTGGCCTCGGCTTCCTGATAGGCTGTGAAAATCAGGTCTTAATCATTTGCCATTAGAGAGCCCGTGGGACCTTTTGCTGGGATCATTAGCTCTGATCTCCTGGACAGATTCCAGAATGGGTAGCTGCATGTTGTTCCTGTCTCTGCCAATTCTTACTGAAGTTCTAGTTGGATTTGGTGTTCTTGTTTACATCTGTCCTAAACTGCAGTGTCTGTTTATACCGTGCTGCTTAGACAATTTCTGTTCTCCATTCTAGAAGCGTTTTATTTGCTAATAGTGAAGTGATTCATGCTGTCATGGGTCGAGTTGAATCTGCTGATGTGTGTTCAATATTATGCTGATGTCATGCCAGCTTCGAAATGAAAGTATCATGGGGCTTGAAGTTCAGATTGTAACAAGAAGGGCTTGCTGTTTCTCGTTGCCTCTTCTGGTGTCCAGGTTTGGGGCGTCTGTTCTGCAAAATAGGCTAAGATAATTATGCATCTATACATTCAACTCCTTGTTCTCAAAGCAGAGGGCTTTCTGTGTGTTGTACTTTCCCTTTGCTTTGTGTGTGTGGGGTTTCACTAGGAGGGAAGACTGTGAAACCAGGACACTTCCAATCTGTGTGTCTGGGTCTTGCTTGTGAGAGTGGGCTCTGTTAACCCAGGACAGTCTATATTTGGTGCCAGAAAATCAGCTGTCTTAACCAAGGCAGTCTATTTTGGAAGCAGATGAAAGGGTTGAGATAATGAGAAGCAACATAACAAGAGGATTGTTTAAAGAGGTTTGTATACCTTTATTTTCTGTGGTAGATTCACCGGCTTGATACATTTGCTGTCCTGGGGTGGCATAGAATCTTAGGCATTTGTACTCTGTGTGCTTTCTGTGGTGGTTCTTGTCACTTTAGGAGAATGATTACAGCTATCAAATTTTGTTTACCTTATTTGCTTTAGTATGTTTCCCTTCATGTTAAGGTGTTTAAGGCGTTTGCTCTCTCAGTTGCATTACATAAGATCTTATGCATTTGTACCCCATGTGTCCTCTGTGGTGCTTCCCAAAGAACCCACCTGCAGATCTGCCCTGACGCTGGATAATTGAGAGTGTCAAGGGTGTGGGAGAGTATGGGCAAGTGCCTAGGCTGGTGGTCACCTCTGGTGTTTTGGAGTTTTACCTCTGAACAAGTGCAAAATCCTGTCTGTGCCAGGATCACCTGTCCCTGTACAGAAAAAGAAGTACACAAGGAAAGCATCTCACCCTGCAAAGGATGAGGGTGGGTCAGGGTCATCATGGGAACAGGAGGAATAGCTGGAGGTGGGCACTTGGTTTTTCTCTCTGGCCTTGGATGATGGCCAAGGAAAATGATGGATGAAAGTACAATCAGGCTGTGGCAGTGTGAGGGGAATCTCTCTTCCTTTGTATAGGTCTGTGTTTCTGCTGTGAAGCAACTGTCCCAGGAGGTCCATGAAGAACTCAGAAAGATCATATCCTGTTACTTGCTTGTATTATCCTGTGTTTCAGCTATCAGAAGCAGGCAATATGTGTCAGGTAGTTTAAGATCATAGAATCATAGAATCAGTCAGGGTTGGAAGGGACCACAAGGATCATCTAGTTCTAACCCCCTGCCATGGGCAGGGACACCCCACACTAGATGAATGACATGATGTCTTGAAAAATTACATTTTAAGGAAAGAGTATCTTTAATTTGAAGGAAAAAAAATCTTTAATTTCAAATGAATATAAGAAATGCAAATGTATGGTTTTATATATATATATTTTAATTTTAATACTTTGAACTTGAACTTTCAATCGTCTAAAAGTCTCCTGCTTTTCTTGGGGGCATAGTCCTCACAGATATGACACTTTGATTTACCAGGTATTTCCATACAATGTGAAGAGCACATGTCTGTGTTTCCAATATGTACAAGGTCACCCTCAAGTGCCTACACTGTTAAGATACATATCAATATTGCTGTGGATAACTATAAAAAGGGAAATACTGTAGCTAAATGGGCTTTGTGCCAGGTATGGAGGGGCATAATTAATCAATCTTAGTACTGACCAGTTTGAACTTTGTGAGGAGCTGAATCTAATCTGATTGCTCTGGCATAGCATGTCTCTCCTTTGATGTATGGACAAACCACCTTTAAGATTCTCCTGGAGTCATTACTTGCTAAGCATATTGCAGGGTCACCCCAGGCGTGGCTTGTAGATGGCATTTTAGCAGCAATGACTGACCACTGGAATGGGAGCAGAACTTGAGAAGTATTACTTTATGCTGAAACAGAAACACTGTACAAGAGATAATATGGGTGCCTCTCTACAGTAGAGCATACTAGTGGGATTTAATTTTCAGCAGGGGTGATCCTCAGTGCCTCCAGAGAAAGTCTAAAGAGAACCAAAGAGCTTGCAGATAAGGAAAACAGATTAGAAGCAAGTTGTAGCTTGTTTCACTAAAAGATTCCTGGCTGATAGCTAACTGTGGGTACTGGCCATTTTAGTAAGCCAGCATGTAATGCTCTCCCAGAAGTAGTTCAAAGGAGGTTATTAAAACAGCTCACTTGTGTGGTGTGTGCAAAATGGAAACTCCATGATGGGCAATTTACAACTGACAAAATAGCCAGTGTGCTCAAGCAGAGGGATGGCAGGTGGGACAGAGCACAGAAACCTATGTATCGTACACCGTAGACAGCTGTTTAACTGAACCTGGTGACATCTGCTTTAATTGCATCCTCTTTTCTAAGTGAGTGACTAGGAGTTAGCTTTAAAGAGGAACACAGCTATTGAATTGTAATTCTAGGGGGCCAGCAAGCTTGAATTTGAAGTATGGGGGAAAAAAAAAACCTTTCCTGGAAGAAGGTTATTTCCATTCCCATTAAGGACAGATGTTTAAAATAAAACATTATTTCAACATTTTGCAGAGGTGAAATAGCTTCATAGTGCATAATAATCTTCTATGCTTTTTGTTATGGTGTGATGCTTGACTCTGTTCACATTCATCATTTAAACCTTATTTATTCTGTGCTAACTGGCAGGAAAGCCAAAATATGAAGCAGGTAATCAGGCACTGAACTTTGTAGGGCAGCTGAGTTTTGTTTTCCATGTTATCTGTGACCTAATGCACGTGTGATCACTTTAATAGTAAATAAGGCACTTGGTTACCTTCTCCTTCAAGATTCCTATCTGTAAAGCATGAATAATGTTGCTTTTCTTTTAAAATAAAGTTATCTTTGCTTAATATATATTTTACTCTCCATTTGTTATCCATTGCATTTAGCAGCTGCTGTGTACAAAACTCGCTTTGTCTCTGAAAGACTTTCCCTTATGACCTACTAGCATGAAGTGTTTCTGACACATCTGTGGAGAGTACAGTATAAAAATATGCACTGCTGCAGAAATTTTGAAGTACATTTTAAATGATGTAAACCTAGATATCTAATTTTCTTATGTCATGACTTGCATCTGCTTGTCTACTGGCTTTTGATCTTTAACTCACCAGTGCCTTCATATGATTTGGCAGCAGCGATCTGGTAAACTCTTCTATATGTTGATAGGTGGCTGTAAAATAAATGACAAATGCCTGCCTTCTGTCAAAACTGGCCTCTCTCAAGATTCATTCTGGGACTGGAAATGTCTAGACTGTATGGCTACCAGTGGACATTTTCAAAACGTTGGTGAAAGGTTCTGTTTATGACATAGTATACTTTCTTTTTTCCCCCCTTCACCTTAAGACATGGAAGAGCTAAGTGAAGAAATGAGAGACGGCCTCAGGCACCTTGCACAGACATTGCAGCTGTATTTGAGAGCAGAGATCCAGGATGTGTCTCGCTTGCCACCGGCTATTGACTTTTTGCAGATCTTTGCAAAGGTGAGTGTTAAATGTGACTGCCTAACACCTCATAAATTATTCTTTCCTTGGTTTATTTTTTTGAGTGGGAGTTTAGTAAGTACATCCAGAACGTGATATATGACAAAATGAAATCGAGCTAGTCATTTATTTTTTTTCTGTTTAGTCAGTCTTTAATCATAAGTATAGCTTTTATATAATTGTAGAACTTCAAAATATCATTTCCTATATTATCATGTTAAAGGTCTTTGGGGAAAAAAACAAACCTGGCTTGCATCAGGAACAGTGTGGCCAGCAGGAGCAGGGAGGTCATTCTGCCCCTGTACACTGCACTGGTTAGGCCACACCTTGAGTCCTGTGTCCAGTTCTGGGCCCCTCAGTTTAGGAAGGATGTTGACTTGCTGGAACGTGTCCAGAGAAGGGCAACAAAGTTGGTGAGGGGTTTGGAACACAGCCCTATGAGGAAAGGCTGAGGGAGCTGGGGTTGCTTAGCCTGGAGAAGAGAAGACTGAGGGGAGACCTTATTGCTCTCTACAACTACCTGAAGGGAGGTTGTAGCCAGGCAGAGGTTGGCCTCTTCTCCCAGGCAGCCAGCACCAGAACAAGAGGACACAGTCTCAGGCTGCGCCAGGGCAGGTTTAGGCTGGATGTTAGGAAGAAGTTCTACACGGAGAGAGTGATTGCCCATTGGAATTGGCTACCCGTGGAGGTGGTGGAGTCACCTTCACTGGAGGTGTTCAGGAGAAGACTTGATGGGGTGCTTGGCTGTATGGTCTAGTTGTTGGGTGGGTTGGATTGTTTGATGGGTTGGACGCGATGATCTTGAAGGTCTCTTCCAACCTGGTGTATTGTATTGTATTTGAAAAGCAAACAAGTTCAAAAGCAATGGAGTCAATCAGCATGAGTAATTTTCCCACAGTAATAAAGAGCAAGCAGCATCACTTTTTCAGCCTGGATTTTTTGTTTTTGCAAGGTGCATTATCTTACATTTGCAGATAAACTCCCATCCTGTTTTGTAGTTTAGTAGTATGTGCTAACAGGTGTTTGTGGCGGTACTGTCACCCACAAACTGTCTTCTCAGGGGTCATGTAGGATTGTCTGCTCTAAAAGGCTAAATGGAAAGTACTTGACATTAATTTCCACAAGATGTGAAATGTTTATTATGTTAATAACCAAACTGTGTTGGCTTCTGCTGTATGTATTTTATTCCTTTCAGTTCAGAAAGCTTACTTTGAACAATGCCAGCAGAGATGGCTCATAGAGAGAATACTCATGGTTGTAACTTGATTTTATTATTTTGTTTTCCAATGGATTGATAAATTTTGCCATAACATTTACCTGAACTCATGGATGTTTTCATTGTTTTGATAAGCATTTTCTTGTGAGGTGTGTAAAACTCATGTTTTACATACTTAATGTAAACTTAATGTTTTACTTCTGATATAAATAGAAGGAAGAGCCTTAAAAATATTACACAAAAAAGCAATACAAGTTTTTTTTTTTCTTTTAACCTTTTGAAAATAGGTTTGCACAATTGTGGAACTCTTGCTATGGGCAAAAGGAGTAGGAATAGTGTATTCAGCTGTTGTTTTTCTGGATTACTTTTTTTGTCCACTAGTGACTAGACTCCTATGATGTAAAGTTGCAATTTTCTCTGAATAACAACACAGGGTGAAATATACCAGCTCAAAAGGACCTGTAGATAAAAATCCTTATGCAGTATGTAGTGTTCACTCAAACTGTGTTGGCATGCTGGTTTGGTCTGAACTTGAAGAAGCATTTCACATGAAGTACATGCCATGTTACCTGGATTAGGGAATTTGTACAGCTGAGGATAAAGCTGACTATCAGAAGATAATCACTACCTAACCTGTTTGAACAGAGTTGCAGCTTGTAAGAAATGCTTTACAAATGTTCTTGCCTTCTCTGCAATAATAAGCTTAAGATGGAGGGCGAGTACAGTGTCTTTACAGGAACAATGTGATGATTGCTCAATATATTAGAGCACTGGTGAAGAAAACATGGAAACCTAAATTTTTTTTAATGTACATGCATGCACAAACATCTGCAACTCCTCTCCTCATCCCTCCCATGTGTTTTACCAATGTGATGCTAATGGGCATCGAGGGCAGGGTGAAAGTCAAGACTTCCTAGCTCCAAATCGTGTTAACTGGGGGACTAGGAATGCTCCTGTTAATGACAACAGTTGTCCTACTATAGCTTTGGTATCACAAAGATGTCTTTAACTCAGTATATTCCT
Source organism: Picus viridis (assembly GCA_033816785.1). Lineage (NCBI taxonomy): Eukaryota > Metazoa > Chordata > Aves > Piciformes > Picidae > Picus > Picus viridis. The sequence continues at coordinate 5,670,172 of CM066578.1, read as the reverse complement.
TATGTTGAGTGTGAATTTGCCCTTACTTCCTTCAGTGTTCTGCAAAGTGATGAGATTTTAAGTTATTCTTGCTCTATACCTTCCCCCCCCCCCCACACACACACACTTTCTGGATAGACCATTATAGTAGGTCTTACTTCTTTATAGTTTCACTATAGGTGTTTTCTGTAACTCCCATAGAATGTTTTTGAGAGGTAAGTTAAATGTCAATGGAGAAAACACTGACTTTTTATGTATTTTATTGTATTTTATTTTTTTTAAGATGAGGAAGGATACTTATTCCCAGCAGGCAAAATTTAAGGCTTTGGAACTCTGATAAAAGCCTTATGTGGTGTCTCTTCTCTGTAGTATAACCTAAAATGCAGACCAGCTGTGATGACTTCTCTAGTGTGGTCATAGAATAAAGAAATACTTCAGATACATGACTTCAAGATGTAATCTTATTTTCCCAACCTCTTCCAACATTCCTTTCGAGTTCAGTAAGTGCCCATTCTAACACTGAACATTTTTGGATCAGCTCTTTAATGGCGTGCCACAAAAAGAACTAGTCAGAGGTCATTTTTTTATTCTGTTTGATGCTGGATCCTCAAGAAGGAAAATAAGCAGACAGCCAGACAAAAGAGAAAAATGGCCTTGCAGTGACATGACCAAGTTGCAGATTTCTTGGAAAATCTCCAACCTCATTTGAGTTTGGAACACCAGCCCTATGAGGAAAGGCTGAGGGAGCTGGGGTTGCTTAGCCTGGAGAAGAGGAGACTCAGGGGTGACCTTATTGCTCTCTACAACTACCTGAAGGGAGGTTGTAGCCAGGCAGAGGTTGGCCTCTTCTCCCAGGCAGCCAGCACCAGAACAAGAGGACACAGTCTCAGGCTGTGCCAGGGCAGGTTTAGGCTGGAGGTTAGGAAGAAGTTCTATACAGAGAGAGTGATTGCCCATTGGAATGGGCTGCCCGTGGAGGTGGTGGAGTCACCTTCATTGGAGGTGTTCAGGAGGAGACTTGCTGGGGTGCTTGGCTGCATGGTTTAGTTGTTGGGTGGGTTGGGTGGGTTGATGGGTTGGACGCGATGATGTTGAAGGTCTCTTTCAACCTGGTGTATTGTATTGTATTTAGGTCAAAAGAGCTTCTTGGAAGCTCTTTTAAACATTCCTCCTCCTCTGCTGGCCAGTGCTCTTGTCTTTGTGAAAATTGATTGTAGTTATAAAAATCTATAATTATCGAATTTTCAATATAATTCACTTGCTTGTGACACTTAATAGGCAGACAGTCCAGCCGAGTGCAAATTTGTGGGAACTCTACACAACTGAGACTGAAAATCAAAGGAAAACGATGCCATTTCTTTCCATGAGAACAGAATTTCACCCCAATATACTTTTGGTTGGTGTAAAACCTGTGGAAAATATCAGCTGTACTAGATGGGAAAGTGTTTGAGAAGGGTAACGTGCCTTCCTTCTTCACAGTATTGCCCTGTCCTTACTAGACAATTTGCTTTTGTATCAATTGTCCTTTGAGGTGGAGCTGGATATTTTTTCTTTCATTCTTGATATCTGATCACTCTTGAGAAAGCTCCAGTTTATTTAACATGCCACTTAGCAAGGTTGTGACTGTTTGAAAATTCTGATCCTCCGTATTAAACAGAATTATCTGAAGTTAATTACGTGATAAGGTTTTAACTCCGCTGAGACGCTTTCTAATGTCAAGATAAATTTTTGACACCGTGGTTTTATGCTTTAATGATGTTTCCATAACCTTGAGATAAAATCAGTCCTTGTTTTTTGTTCTTCAGCTTTTACTTACATGTGTGAGGAGGTGGCCTGGAATCCTCTGAGACATTTAACAGATGCAGGGTAAAGAATTAAATTTTTTTGGGGGTGGTGGTGTATAATTTATGGTTCTGTAGCTGACAGAACTACATAAACTGTTGAAGGCACTGAATGAAATCTGTCCCTACTGTCTCTAGCATGTTGAGTGTAAAACCATGAGTGACTTTACTGACTGGAATCAGGCCCAAGATTACTCTTAGTTTTTTTTTTTTTTTTTTTTCCCTTGTCTTCCTTTTTTAGACCAAATGGAGACTTGGTGTCATGCACAGAATTTCAGCTACTCATCTCAGAACTGACTTGTGGAGAATTTTCAAATTGTCTGAAAACATTTATTTATTAAGCTAATAAGGGGAAAAAAAAAAAAAGAACAGATTAAGATGGCTACCATTCCATCCAGCACCTGAATGATTTCCTAATTTCAAAGCCTCACATTTATAAAAACAATAAGATATACCCAACCTCTGTCATTAAATACCAGTAAGGTAAAAGCCAGTGACAGTTATTGAAATGTAGCACGGCAGACTTCTAGAGAGGTTTAGTATTCTTAAGACAGAATTCTGTTGGAAAAGAAAGGGTTTCTAAAGGATGTTTTGATGGAACAGCTAATAACAAGCTTTCAGGAAAATGATGCTGATTTGAAGATTCCTGGGAACTCCATAGAGCAGAGATGATATGGAGGTGCTGGAACATGTCCAGAGAAGGGCCTCGAGGATGATCAGAGGGCTGGAGCACCTCTCCTGTGAGGACAGACTGAAGGAGTTGGGGCTGTTGAGTCTGGAGAAGAGAAGGCTCCGAGGTGACCTCATTGTGGCCTTCCAGTATCTGAAGGGGGCCTACAGGAAGGCTGGGGAGAGACTTCTCAGGATCTCAGGGAGTGATAGGACTAGGGAGAATAGAATGAAGCTGGAGGTGGGGAGATTCAGGCTAGATGTGAGGAAGAAGTTCTTCACCATGAGAGTGGTGAAGCCATGGAATGGGTTATCCAGGGAGGTGGTTGAGGCCCCATCCCTGGAAGTGTTTAAGCCCAGGCTGGATGAGGCTCTGGCCAGCCTGCTCTAGTGTAGGGTGTCCCTGCCCATGGCAGGGGTTGGAATGGTCCCTTCCAACCCTGACTGATACTATGATACTATGATGATACTTTACTCCCTAGACAGCTATCTCCTTAATTTTTTCTGTTGTGCAGAATTTCACTTTTTGGACAGTATCTTAAGTGCTCGGGGGTGATAAAGAATAGAGAGATGATTTTTAGCTTTCAGAAGGTTTCAATCTTTCCTACAGTTCTTATCTTGCCTCTTTCTTTCCTATGTGCAGATTCTACTTGTGTAGGGGCTCTTCAGTGAACTGAATGAAAGCAGCAGATGGTGTGCTGCTCACCACTTTCTTGTCAAGTGCTATCCTTCTCTTTCCTTTTCAGGTCAGTTTGAAATTGACACAGATCAATGACAGAGTAAAACAGGTCTAAGTAAGTGCAGAGCTATAAGTCTAGGATAGGGTAAAAAAATAAATCAGTATCCATTTACATTGTAAACATGCATATTATATACATGAGACTATTTTTTCTGCCTCTTTTTTTTGATGTTTGTGAAGTTGAAGTGAAGAAGAGAGAGATGCTTGATGCTGTCTGCTAGCCTGCATACCCACAGACATCTTTAACTGGAAGACTGGTTGTCCATTTAGAATGTCAGTTTAGGAAGGATGTTGACTTGCTGGAACGTGTCCAGAGAAGGGCAATGAGGTTGGTGAGGGGTTTGGAACACAAGCCCTATGAAGAGAGGCTGAGGGAGCTGGGGTTGCTTAGCCTGGAGAAGAGGAGACTGAGGGGTGACCTTATTGCTCTCTACAACTACCTGAAGGGAGGTTGTAGCCAGGCAGAGGTTGGTCTCTTCTCCCAGGCAGCCATCACCAGAACAAGAGGACACAGTCTCAAGCTGCGCCAGGGCAGGTTTAGACTGGACATTAGGAGGAAGTTCTATACAGAGAGAGTAATTGCCCATTGGAATGGGCTACCTGGGGAGGTGGTGGGGTCACCATCATTGGAGGTGTTCAGAAGGAGACTTGATGTGGTGCTTGGTGACATGATCTAGTTGTTTGATGGGTTGGACGCGATGATCTTGAAGGTCTCTTCCAACCTGGTTTATTGTATTGTATTGTACAACTAACAATAATGCACTGTGTGCATACTCAAGAAGTCTCCAAATCAGGGTTCATAGTTTGACCTTCCTGAGGCATACCCTGAAATTTGATATGCAAGCCTATGCTTGTCTCTTGTCTGCTCCATGTTTCAACACTGAGGCACCATTAATTTCCTGCCTTTACAACATAATATTAATCTTCTCAAACACCACCATGTGCTAGATACAGGCACAGGGAGTCTACCAAAACCTTCTCCATGGGATCCTGGAGGAGGTGCTGCTGTGCAGCTAGAAGGCTGTCCTGTTGGAATTCGCAAATTCCAGCTGTGTTTGGGCTTCAGGGATCTTGCTGTGCTGTGTGCTTTCATGTGCCAAGGCACAAGCTTGTCCTGGGCCTATGTGCCCAGACATGTATGTGCTATTTGATACCCATTACCAGTGTGTGGCATTACGTTGAACCTTGAATGCTGAGATTGCAGTAATGTGAGATTCAGATATTGGGAGTCCCCATCATTGATCTCATGGGATTGGTAACAAGAGCTGAATGTACTCATTGCTGCTTAGGAACAACTGGAGAACTAAACTTGAATTTTCCTACTTGATTTGTTGCCAGAAGCTGCTTGCATCCTCTCACATGTCATTTTCTCTTGGTAAGTCAATCAGCTTCTATATATCTGCCTTAGCTCTCTGCGTTCTGGGGGTTTTTATGTTTGAATTATATTCAGCACAACGAGAAGATGTTCAGTGTGAGATGGACACTGGGAAATAACCACTAATGTTAGCAACGCTGTGCATGCTCCTTTGCAGTGGGTTGATGAATTAGCTGTTGTTATCCATTCCTTAGAATGTCCTACCTATGCCTCCCAGGCATTGGAATTGGTTGCCCAGGGAAGTGGTAGAGTCGCTGTCCCTGGAGGTGTTCAAGAAATGTGTGGACATGGCACTTCAGGATACGGTTTAATGGCCATGGTGGTCTTAGGTCCATGGTTGATGGTTGGACTTGATGATCTTAGAGGTCTCTTCCAACTGAAATAATTCTATAACATTACTAGTCATACCCTATAGTCTTGTGCTATAACAAGCTTTCAGTAATCACTGTTTCACATAGGTAACTGGAACGTGTTGTTAGGCAAAACAAAAGTAAATGAAAACAGAATTGCTTGGGGTTTTTACTTGATGTAGGATGCATTTTCTAGGTGAAATGAAACTCAAAGCTTATAGATCACAGGAGAATTCTGTACATGTGAGTAATACAGAAGTGTATACCTGAACCTGTGAACTTTGAATCTCTAAAAGAGAAGACCTTTGTAACTGTCAGGAAATTTGATTTCATGCCAGAACATTCTGAGAACACTTTGAAAACAGTACTGATGTGTTTGTTATGGGTTAAGGCACTCAGCATCTTACAGAAGTGCTGGTATGTTTTGGAAGATAAGAGGAAAACTCTTTAAAAACTACCTCATGTGAAAAGACTTGCTCTCTAGGGCTTCCATATGCCTGTGATGTGCTTCAGCTCATTTTTTGAAGCTGTGAGGGAACCTGTAATTAAAATCTAGAAAGATGCACTGGAAAACAAACTCGGAATGCCACTGGATTTCCTGGCTATGGGGATTGTTTTATCTGTAGAAAAGTAAGATATGCTTGGAGATGCAGAAGGCTGCTCTGATACTCCCTTGAGACATCTGTCCTTGATTAGCTGTTTTTATCGGTGGTGTTCTGTGTTTGTGTCCTGTTGACAAGGAAGATATCTCTGATAGTTTCTTTTGTGAAAGAATAAGCAGCAGAAGAAAATGTGCTCATTTACTGCTCCATTCCAAGGTTGAAACACTGCCAAATGAACTCTTTAGTATTTCAGGTTTTGAGTGCTCTTTGGTTCTGTGACTGAACAATTACTTTTAGAGACTGTTGGAACTTGCTTGAGAGTAAAGATCTGGCAGAGCCTAAGCTGAGAAGACTGATGGAACTAAATAGTGAAGGTATTAGTTTCTTACTTATTTCCAGGCAAATGGAGAGTTGAAATTTTAATAGATCAATGGCAGTGAAATAAATACTTAAGCTTATTAAAGCTTATTTATGTTTATAATTTTCCAGCAGTTCTTGCTTATACACATGTAGAGTCAAAGCTAAGATGATGAAACTGATATTCTTAGAGTGGTGAGTTTATTAAAGAAGAATTCCCAAGGGCTTTCAAGCAGTGTTTTTAAGCTGAAGTACACCATCTTCTTCATAGAAGAGAGCCATTGTGTTACTTAAAACTTCATAACAATTTTGGTATCACTGCCTTTATAGGAAAGATCTGTCTGTCTCTCTGAATCTGAGTGGTGTACTCTTGGGTCTGTCTGAATGAGCCTGATAACAACACACTTACAGAAATGCCTCTGGTGGGAATTGCTGGCTGCAGGAAAGCCTCGCTGCAGGCGGAACGGATCTGTAGGCAGGAGTCTCTCCTATGGGCTGGAAAGGATTGAAAACGTCAGAAGGGGCAGTCCACAGCTCGAGTGTGGTTACAAATAGGGATGTTTATATTGTTCAAAATAAACCAGACATTTCACTACAGTGTTTAGTTTATCTTCTTGCAGTGTTACTGGATTACTGGAAAATTACTAATTTTGAGTGCAGTGGGATTATTTCTGCCCTTTTAAAAGTATGTTGTCACAGAAGTGACATAAGACTTAACAGGTCTCTTCTTCCTATCATTTTAAATGTTTCATTGACTTTCAGTGGAAGCTAAGCTAGAAACAGGAAATGTTGCTCATGCGTAACATGATCTAGGATTGAATTGTTCATGTTTTTAGCCCTTTTGACTTTCAGTATTTCATAGAATCATAGAATCATTCAGGGTTGGAAGGGACCACAAGGATCATCTAGTTCCAACCCCCTGCCATGGGCAGGGACACCCCACACTAGATCACGCTGGCCAGAGCCTTGTCCAGCCTGGTCTTAAACACCTCCAGGCACGGGGTCTCAACCACCTCCCTGGATAACCCATTCCAGAGCTTGACCACTCTCATGGTGAAGAACTTCTTCCTCGCATCTAGCCTGAATCTCCCCACCTCCAGCTTCATTCCATTCCCCCTAGTCCTATCACTACCTGAGATCCTGAGAAGTCCCTCCCCAGCCTTCCTGTAGGCCCCCTTCAGATACTGGAAGGCCACAATGAGGTCACCTGGGAGCCTTCTCTTCTCCAGACTGAACAGCCCCAACTCCTTCAGTCTGTCCTCACAGGAGAGGTGCTCCAGCCCTCTGACCATCCTCGAGGCCCTTCTCTGGACACGCTCCAGCACGTCCACATCCCTCCTGTAATAGGGGCTCCAGAACTGGACGCAGTACTCCAGGTGGGGTCTCACCAGAGCTGAGTAGAGGGGGAGAATCACCTGCCTTGACCTGCTGGCCACACTTCTCCTGATGCAGCCCGGGATCTGATTGGCTTTCTGGGCTGCAAGTGCACACTGAGAGCTCATGTTGAGCTTCTCGTCCACCAGCACCCCCAAGTCTCTCTCCTCAGGGCTGTTCTTCAGCCAGTCCCTGCCCAGCCTGTATTTGTGCCTGGGATTGCCTCGACCCAGCTGCAGGACCCTGCCCTTGGTCTTGTTGAAGCTCATGAGGTTGGCTTGTGCCCACCTCTCCAGCCTGTCAAGGTCCCTCTGGATGGCATCCCTTCCCTCCAGCGAGTCTGCTGCACCACACAGCTTGGTGTCATCAGCAAACTTGCTGAGGGGGCACTCGATGCCACTGTCCATGGCACCCACAAAGATGTTGAACAAGACAGGTCCCAGGACTGATCCCTGAGGGACTCCGCTTGTCACTGGCCTCCACTGGGACATGGACCCATTGACAGCCACTCTTTGGGTGCGGCCATCAAGCCAGTTCTTTATCAATCTAGTGGTCCACCCATCAAACCCATGTGTCACCAGCTTGGAGATATGCTTGTTTTAGCATTAGAGGAAACACGGAAGCACAATCTCAGTATTTGACATTTAGTATTTCCCTGAAATATGCTTGTTTTAGCATTAGAAAACACAGTGAAGCACAATCTCAATATAAAATTATTGTGATTGGTATTTCTGTGAAGGCTTGGCTTTGTCAGGAAAACTGGTTGTGACTACTCGGTAATTATACAGTTGTGCTTGCCCTTGGGAATCCAGATGCAGCACATAGCTGTGCATGACTTAAAAGCTTTCTTTATATGGATGTTGTTGTTAATAGCGGATTTTTGGTCTCCCCCTCTCTTTAATTTTTATTAAACACAATCCAATGTGATATATTAGTTTTCAAGCTCACTTGCCTTCATTAAAAAGGGACTATTCAACTTGCAGACCAGTTCGGATTGTTTTGAATTACATGACTGATGTTTAAATGGCGCCTCCAGAAACTGCTTTGTTAGGGAGGCTCTGTTCCTGTGCTGTTATTAAACACTTTGAAAGGGGTTACACTAGTTCACGTGAAAACTCGGGTATCTCTGATGGCCTGTAAGCATCATATAAATTAAGCTGAACTGGGTCAGTGTATTGTGATCTTATCATGCTAATGCAATGATTTACTCTTGTTTATTGCTGTTATCATTGAAAAGATTTCTGTTTCCTGAGCTTTGAACTTGAAAAAATAAGCTTGCTTGTTTGACTCCAGCCCTTTTTTTCCTGTTTCCATTAGGTGAGAGTAGAAAGCCAAGAAACCATTTGACACACTTGGGGAAAACGTGAAAGAAAGGCAAAACCTAAGGGGGAGGTGACCTTTTCCTATTCTCCAATTAGCTCCAGGTAGAAACATGGCAGATCACTGAGAAAATGGCTGGGCTTCCAGTCACCGTTGCGTTTTGTACAGCATTTCACAGTAAGTGAGCTTCAGAGCTTATGGAAATGCTTTTATCGAGGTTCTTCTAAAAAGAAGTAAAATTTTGCACTTAGAGTGTGGAGTTTTCAGTGTGGAGATCTTTCCTGGGTTAGTTACTATATCAAGCAGACCAAGAGATGTATGACACTATGAAACACGATAGACCATTTGAAATTATTTTTACTTACAAGTATTTGGGAATGAGTGATACAGAATAAATTTTAGCAAAACAGAGTCTCTTGGGTTTTGTGTTCCTCTAAGAGTGGAATTGTTGAATCTGTGATAATTTATATTGGTTAAAACTGTGGAAGTAAAAAGCCATTGATAACATAAAGATATCACATGTAGATTGCAATGTGATCAAGATGCAAATCAGTGAGGCCTTGGAGAGGATATAAACAGAGTTTCACCCAATGTAGTGGTTATCTATTCACCCCTTGACTCCTGCTGCTGGCTGCTTTCGGAGACAGGCTAAAAGATTTTAGGGACTTCGCATCTGCACTGGTAGAGATATGGGTTGTTTGAAGACCTCGCAGGCTGCTCAGCAGCTCCTGTTAAGGGCACAAGGCACCTAAGCAAATTTCCAGGTGTGAGCCAGGGTAGCTACAGGCAAGTTATAGTCTGGCAGGTCTACCCCAACAGCTGTTACCTTGGACTTGGGAGTATTTTTCCTCATCAGAGATACCATATGGCTGGTCTGATCTGGTATCTCTACTTCATCAGTCTTTGGTAAGTGGAGTGGAGCTGTGGGATCCATTTCATCCATTTTTAACATTGTGTTGCTGTTTCACTGTTAGTTGCACTTAAGAAGTCGGGAAATTGAAAAGTAAGGCCTGAGGGAAGAAGATAACATCAGATTCGTCATGTCTTAGACTCATGTGACTGGGACGCCGATTTGAAAAAGAAGTTATGATCATTTTAAAGAAGAATGCAGCCTTAAGCTCAGGGAATTCCTAAGGCAGAGGTTGGTGGGTGTTGGGATGAACACATCAGTGGAAAGATCCCTCTATATCTGTGTGGTTAATATGCCTTTTCACAAAGAAGCTGATGTGAATGGGTCAGAAATGTGACATTGTATGCAGATTGACCTGTAGTCTGACCTGTAATAGACGCCCTTAAATGATGATTTGTTAATCCTCTTCTATCAAAATAGAAACCTGATGTTCTGTATACCTGCCTACCTCTGAATTCCTCAGGTCTCTTTTAAAAGAAGAGAAGAGTGATTTTTCTCCATATTAGTAAACAAAGCAATGTGATCTTGAAATGGTTAACTTTGTTCCACCGATTCCCGATCCAAACCCTGCTTTGCTTACAAGACAAAAGCTTGTCACCATCTTTTGACTAGATTAGTAAACCTATTTGGGCTGCTTACTTCTTTCTCCAATTTACATCTCTTCCTTCAGTGCCTTGTGATGCAGAAAGCTAATTATCCTGTAATGCTTAACTTTTTACCTTGATTTGAAATCAGAACTGATTGAGACCTACTGTCTCATTACAGAAATGCCCGCAAATAAAATAGCCAACAGTTCTTAATCTCAATGACAGGGGGTTTTGATTTTAAAAGATCACTTCTGTATCAGATTCCTGATGTTACAATTTATTATTGTGCTGAAAAAAAAAGTGAACAGCACTGTAATGATTAACTTCTGGTGGTGTATTTAGGGGGAAAATTAACGTAAGGTGAGACTCGTGAGGCACCTACTTGTATTGGAACTCGCACTTGTGGCAATAAGAATTGGAACTTCCTGGCAGAGCGAAATTAAATTTTATACATTTCAAATACTTCAAAAATATTTTAAATAAATGGCATTATTAAACAGGAAGGATGAAATTAGAGTGATCATTGTAAATCCATCTCCTGGCCTGCATTAGGAATGGTGTGGCCAGCAGGAGCAGGGAGGTCGTTGTGCCCCTGTACTCTCCTTTGGTTAGGCCGCACCTTGAGTCCTGTGTCCAGTTCTGGGCCCCTCAGTTTAAGAAGGACATCGAGACACTTGAACGTGTCCAGAGAAGGGCAACAAGGCTGGGGAGAGGCCTTGAGCACAAGCCCTATGAGGAGAGGCTGAGGGAGCTGGGGTTGTTTAGCCTGGAGAAGAGGAGGCTCAGGGGCGACCTCATTGCTCTCTACAACTACCTGAAAGGTGGTTGTAGCCAGGAAGGGGTTGGCCTCTTCTCCCTAGCAACCAGCACCAGAACAAGAGGACACAGTCTCAAGCTGCACCAGGGGAGGTTTAGGCTGGAGGTGAAGAGAAAGTTCTTCACCGAGAGAGTCATTCGCCATTGGAATGGGCTGCCCGGGGAGGTGGTTGAGTCACCGTCCCTGGAGGTGTTCAAGAGGGGACTGGATGTGGCACTTGGTGCCATGGTCTAGTCGTGAGGTCTGTGGTGACAGGTTGGACTCGATGATCTTCGAGGTCTCTTCCAACCTTAGTGATACTGTGATACTGTGATAACGTGCACCGGTCATTTTGATGATCTAATGTACTCTCACCTTATGTGAACGATTGTTAACTGACATAAATTCAGATAGCTTTGCTGATGTCAGTGGGTAGCTGTAATAATTGGCATTAGGATCTACAGCTGTACATTTTTTCCCCTTCCAGAGACAAACCAGTAATGGTCACTAGCAAGAAGGCAGCTGATTAGTAACAATTTTAAACAATTTTAATAGCAATTTTAACAATTAATAACAAATTTTATAGTCACTAGGTGGTAATGATCTGCATTGGATATTTTTGTGGGGGAAAAGGAACAAATCAATTACTTCACTTTTGTTGTTTCACAGAAACCACGTACATGCCTGCTGCACGATGCTGATCTCTGGATGAGAATATAGAGCTTTTGGGTTATTAGCAGTAACTGTTATATTTATAAACAAGGGGCTGTTACATGAAAAACAGTCTGATATTTTGAATATAATTATTTACTTTTCTGTATGTGAGCTTAGGAATAAACACTACCACATTTTCTGTGCTTGCTTTAATGCCATATTATCATGATATAGATATATACATATTTTAAACTGGACAAAAGATGATGTTCAATCAGTATTTAAAATAAAAAACCCCGGACTTTTATAACAGAAGAAATTATTGAAACCAGTCAGTGAGAAGAAATTGTCTTCTGTTGTAAAAGCTGATATGGGAGATAGTACTTCCTTCCTCTAACATATTACCAAAGTGCTGTATCTTATTCCAGTTGAGTGTTTCCATAATGCTTGGAAGACCTTTCATAGTACTCTCTTTATTTGCATTTGTTGATGTTTTTGTTACTTTTGAATAAGGACATGAAGGTCAGAAGTTTTATGCTTCTCACTCTGAAGTTAGAGTTTTAATTAATATCTTCTTGTTACTCTCCCTCTTGTTAGCCTAGAGAAGAGGAGGCTCGGGAGAGACCTTATTGCAGTCTGCAACTGCCTGAAGGGTGGTTGTGGCCAGGAGGAGTTTGGTCTCTTCTCCCAGGCAACCAGCACCAGAATGAGAGGACACAGTCTCAAGCTGCACCAAGGGAGGTTTAGGCTCAAGGTGAGGAGAAAGTTCTACCCAGAGAGAGTTGTTAGCCATTGGAATGTGCTGCCCAGGGAAGTGGTGGAGTCACCATCCCTGGAGGTGTTCAAGAGGGGATTGGACGTGACACTTGGTGCCATGGTCTAGTAGTCAGGAGGTCTGTGGTGCCAGGTTGGACTTGATGATCTTTGAGGTCTTTTACGACCTTGTTGATTCTATGATTCTATTCTATGATTCTCTTTTGATGGTTCTTTACCGAAATATCATATGTGCCATAGAAGAAATAGCTGTGACACTTCTAAAGCTGTTCCCTAGGATTTAAGGATTTCATTTTGGGTATTGATGGGGAGTACCAGTGATTTATATTCATCAAAAGCAGAGGCGGTGTGCATGTGTATGTGTGTACTTTTGTCCAGCTTTTTTCACATCACAGTATATACACCTGGGGGCAAACAAGGGAGATATTTTGGGCAACTCTTCAGATGAGACTAGCTTGCTATTTACTTGCATTGTAGATGTTGTCTACAATTTTTTTTATTTGGAATTAATTAATATGTTCCATTCCAGTAAATGAAAACAGCTAAGGCTCTCCAAAATATTTGACTTCTTTTCCAGCTGTCATGATAGCAAATCATGGACTTGTGCAAATATAAGCCTGTTATATTAGGAAGTCACAAAACTGCTGGATGAAAGGATATTATGTAAAAGCTTATTTTAAATGTGCAAATCCTGGCTTCATAGAAAGAATTAAATATGAATAAGTTGCACAATTTCTTAGTGGACTTGAGACAATCAGAAGGAGTTTGAAAAATACAGTAGCATCTTTTTTTTTTGTGTGTGGCTGTCTAAATTGATGCTGAGGCCATAGTTGGAAATAAGTAATCTTTTAATGTTCTTCCAGATAATCAAGTTGTCTGAGAATATTCCCTATGTTATCATCAATTCATGTCTGTACAGTTATGTTTTTGCAGGCACTTAAAAAAAAACACAACCAGCTTTTGGACCTGGTTAGGAATGGAAATATTTTTTAGAAGCAAGGAGGGAGCATCAGTGAGGAATATATGTTTGAGATTATTCCTTGTTAAAAGTCAAAACCTTTAGATGCTTTCTGAAAAATACACTACAGCTTCACATCCCAAAGAAAACCTGGGCAATTTCATGCAAAGATGCCTAAGTAATTTTCATAAGCCATTCCCTATCCTGTAAGGAGAAAATAACACAGATTGGGAGATTGGGTGCTGGTAAATTTGGCAGGCTCTCCCTTCTACTAAGTGAGCTCTGAACTTGAGGATAATTCATGAAAACACCTGAACATTAACGTTTTTTCTTTAAAGATGGGTGATACTGTGTAGTGTTAGCTGGGTATTTGCCAGCACACAAATGGTAGCCTCTGTAGAGCTTTAAACAGTAGATGGCATTTGAAAAGCAATATATAGCTAGAGGCCAGTCTACAGAGAAGTTAAGTTGTGTTGCCAGCAGTATCACAGTATTACTAAGGGTGGAAGAGACCTCGAGGATCAAGTCCAACCTGTCACCACAGACCCCATGATTAGACCATGGCACCAAGTGCCACATCCAATCCCCTCTTGAACACCTCCAGGGTGTTCATATAGGAAATTTAAACAAGCAGCTGTTTCTCTGCACTGGCTTCAGCTTTTAACTGGCCTTGTGAGGTCTGGCTGGATTATGTTACAGTTATCTGTTCCTGCTGTGACGGTCTTGGGTGAGATGTAATGATTTAGCACAAGGGCTAAGCTCCCCGCTCCCCCAACACAAAAGTCAGAGGAAAAGTAACACAAAACTCAGGGTTGAGATAAAGTGATAAGAGTCTATTATAACATGAAATATCATAATCACAATGACTAGTTACTTTAGCTAATAATCTAATTAATCTAATAATACCATTCATGATTACTTTATCTTAGCCTATTTGCAGAAGCAGCACAGTGAAACACAGACAAAAACTCAAGCATAAAACAGAAAACCAAACCCAGCAGCTACCTGACTCCCACCCTTTCTGCCACCTTGCCTGCAGAAAAGAGCCCACACCCAAGAAGCTGGAACCCAGAAGCAGCAACTGGAACATGAAGCTTCCCATGTTGTAATCTGAACTTCAAGCCACATAATACTTTGCTCCAGTTAGCACTTTCATTTCTGAAGCTGGCATGACTGCATGGTATGAATAATAACAGCAGGTTTAACTCAATCCATGACATAAGTGTAACAATGAACATAACCACAGCTGTCTTAAAGATTTATTTGAAGGAATAGAAGAGGTGAAAAAGCGGTGCTACAATTTAGGGCTATCCACCTGACTAGGAGTGTCCCAAGGATTAATGTAACCTCAAGTGTGATCCTTTAGGAAAAGAAATGAAGTCCATCTTGTCCTTAAGGCAGTCATGTGCATTTGGATTGGATATTGGGCTGTTTCTGGGATTTTTCTTTAATATTTACTTAAAAGTTGTGAAATACTAATCATGTATGTACTTCAGGTAGAGGAAAGTTTCCTTCTGTCCTGTTGAAAATCCATTAAACCAGCTTAATAATAGGGACAGTATTTTCTGCATTGTTTTTACCTGATCGCTGCTTCTATTAAGTTTGCCTTGGTAGAAGCCATGGCACTGAGTCTTTACTGTTTACCTCAAAGCAAGGCTCCATACTCTAATGACATCTTCTTGCTACTGGAAACAAAAGCACTGTAACAATCTTCTCCTGCTGTTCTGATTAATTTCCACAATTTTCTGGTAGTATTTCAGTGTTGTCTCAGCAGCCTTAGCCAGTGACATCAAGTCTGGCTTCTGTCTGTATTCATGCACGAGGTCAGTAGCTCCAGTGAAAGACACAGGTGTGCTTCATGTGCTTCAAGCCTGAAGAAATGATTGCAACCCTTTGTTCTTCCACAATACAGTCTAAGAGAACTAAGGATTATATGATATCAGTGTAGTAAAACTGTACCTGGCAACAATTCCTTTCAAACATACCAGTTATGTCTTTTTATTGAAGAGTGCCATAAAATCTTTTGCCTGTTGGGGTGCAAATGCATTCACCCTCTGCTGGGAACAATTTCTATGTCAGTGATTTATTCTTTTATGACACTACTTAGTGCTTCTTTTAAAGCATGGGTGCATTATATGGATGCAGGTCAATTCAATTTGTCCTTCTGAACCAGTGATTGCAAAAACTCCAGTACTAATAGTATGCCTAAAGATCACTGGATCTCTGTAAGACATGGTTTAGTTTGTATTATGAAACAAACTAAACCATGGTTTAGTTTGTATTATGAAATGTGTTTGGTGGATTTTATGGTAACATATAAAGATTTGCTTTTTTGTTTCTGAAACCACAGAGGGGCACCACTCCCTGCCTCAGATTTTCTGGTGGAAAAAAGTGCTCTTATAAATGATATTTTAGGTGGTAGGATGTGGAATATGGTGGGACGCTTAAAATGTGGTCAAACGTTACTGAAACTCTGCAAGATCAGAGAGGACAAAAAGACTTAATGTAGTAGCTTATACTTGCTGTAGGATTTGGCTAAGTATTTCAAGTTTGAAGTTATGGCAGAGTTCTACTGTGCTGATCTAAGTTCTACATGCTTACTAATGGTTTTTCATGCACTGCTTGATTATAGATTATATGGATGAAGCTTCATGCCTGAAAGCGCCAAGTACTGAGTTAGCATTAATCCTTAGTGGTGGTATTCCTTTAGACCAATGCAGACTAGAGCATTTTCCAAACTATTCAAAACTCAATCAAAGAGCTGAAGTAACTTTATCTTTACCACCTCATCTCTCAGCACACAGGTCTCTTTCATCTCTGTGTAATTCCTTAATGAGAGGAAGAGGTAAAACAAGCTGTTGCTTCAATCTTCCTTTTTATCGCCTTACCTTCTAACATTCTGCATATGAAATTCCAGAATGAATTCATGCTAATTTCTTTGTAGATCTTATTTTATTGCCAATTACTTATCTTCCCACGTTCTCATTCCTTTTCTTGTTGGTGCTTCGGAAAACGTGTTGTTGCCAAACTTGGATATTCCGCAGCACACAATGCAGCTTGTTGTGCAGAAACACCAGAAAGAGTGAGATTTGTCGGAGCAAAACAGACTATTGAAATCAGTCCTTGTTAATAAACTGAAAGAGTGTGTTCCCTCTGCCACTGACATTCTTCTATTAAGAAAAAAAATTATTGAGCTACCTGAATTAGCTTTGTTTCCTAGTTTGTATCTGTAGTTATGAATAAAAAGTATGCTTTGATATTTCTAGTCTATTGCAGTCTGTATGCTGTATCGATTTGTGTTTCTGGCAAGCATGATCGATGATTTTGATATAGCAGAGACAGCAAATTATAGTCTGTACTCACAATCTTACTTTGAAATCTCAAGCAATGAAGTGAAGCTGTCGAAATGCACATTTTTCCAATTAGATTTCTAATGCATTCACTATAATGAAAGAATCTCAAGAGCTTGCAGGTGAAGACAGATGCTATAAAAAGTGCCAGTCAGCTACCAAATTAATGTTATTTTTGGATACTGATCTAATGTTGTTCAATTATATCAGAGTGGAATTGACAGTTTTCAGTTATCTTGTTATAGGACTAAAAGAACTTTTGCTTGCAAGGGATTACTTATCAGTGAGTGTTCCCAGAGGAGCTTGTACTCGAATCACCATTGTGGAGTAATTTCAAGAGTATGTTTTTAAGTCTGGGGTTTTTTTCATAGGTGACTATAAAATAATGAAACAAAGACTGATGAAGTCTGTCATGGAAAAACTACTTAATCTTTATTCGACTTGACTCTTTAGGAGCAGCCCCCCAAGATAGTAGTGCTTTCTACTATAATTAATAAGGGTGACCTTTCAGTGAGTTAACTGATCTCATATGTTTGCTTTTGGTTCATACCAAAGAGCATTCTTCCTGTTTTAAACATTGTTTATCAGGATTCCTACATTATGCAAAACAAAGTGACTTCAAGATCTGATTCTAAATGTCTTTTGTTACAAGTCCCATTGACTGTTCTGATATTCTGAGTGAAGTTGAGAATTCATTCTTGTTAAATCTAATTTCCTTACATACTAATCACCAATTGTAAAGTGGCAGGGAAGAAACTCCATGGTTGTTATAGATGAAGTGGTATTTCAGTGTTTTTTGGCTGGAGGGAATATTTAAGAGGTAAAAATATTAAGCTTCAGGGTGCTTTATTGAGAGGAATATTCATGAAGCCATTTAAGATGGGACTGGTGAAGTAGAAGGTTCTTTAAGCAAGAATTTAGTTCTCTCTTGAACCTATGTTAGAGAGGATTTGAACTGTTGCTACTTCCACTTACAAAGAGGAATTTGATTTAGTCACACTAAAATTAGTAGATACTTTCATCTTACCATAGGGTGAATTCTCATGGGGTGGCAATGATTGTAAGTAAATTTTCTGTTCTGTCTCTTTGGTAACCAAAACTGGCAAGGAAAAAAGAAGTCTTGTAAGCAAAGTCATGATTAGAAACAGCATGTGGGAGACCCATCATTTAATTTGTGTGTTTGCCTAGGGCCTTTTTCACTAGAGCACCATCATGTGTCAGCTATAGTAACCGCCGCTGACAACACCTGATATTGATAGTTCATTCTGACTTTTAAATTTTGTCTCAGTATTATATAGGCAAAAGAAAATGAAAACACCAGTTTTGCCTTAATGGAAAACATGTGGCCTTTGACAAGACTTGCAATTGATTACCGACTGAAAATGTCGTGCAGATGCGTGCAAGTTTGGTAAACACTCCGAGTGGGCAGTTTCCTTTACCTCCCATGATAAGTGTGCTTTTTAACAACTTGATTTGTGTGGAATTAAACTATGCAGTTTCTATCAGTTCAGTATTTATTTATTTATGTGGCTTTGCATGTTGGAGTTTTGCTGAAAAATGAATTTGAGGTTTGATATGTTGTACTCGTGCACATGTGCAACAAAGCAGCGTTTGTAAAGATGTTAGATCTTAAAATGAATGGGAAGCTGCTGCTTTTTCTGTGTGTTTTACCTGCAGATGCTGCAGTCACTCTGTGTAAGTGCTTAAGGAAGGGAGGTAGAGCATGAAGAGTTTAGTGAAAAATTCATTGACTTTGATCCCCATACTGCCTACATGTGCAATGTCTGCAATAGGGTGCAAAAAAGGCCTTTGCTTAAACAATACAGTTCAGCAAAATATATCTGTAATAGTTTCCTTTAATATTCCTCATTATGACAGGCATGTGAGCTTACATGGCAGCAATAGCTGTTTTTCTGTACTTCTTTCAGCAGCCTTGATTTGATTTGATTTTTATTTAAAGGGAGAGAAGATGCATAGCTAAACCATAATGATTTACCTGACAAATATTTTTAATGTAACAAGGAAATTTAAATAAGACCTGACAATTTGAGCCAGGATGTATGACAGAGAGAAGAGAAAAATGCTTTAAGGGCACTGTACTGCTGAGAGGCATTCAGAGAGCTTTGCAAATCAATGCTGAGAGTGACGGACTCGTATATCAACCATGACTCTACACCAGCTTGAATGTAATGAGGACTTCAGTAATTTGTCTCTGCTATGGTTGAATGCTGCTGCTGGGTGGAATTTCATGAGTGTGTTAAAAGAGAGACCAGGCCTCTTCTCTCTTAGCAGACAGAGGTAACTTTCAAAATAGTAATATTTGCCCTAGAAATAAAACTTGGGTGAGCAGCAAACTAGCTCTATGTGAAAATAAACGTATGCTTTACAATTCAGCTGTTTGTTTCCTTCTTTTCTGTAGTGTTTTTTTTTTTTTTTTTTTGAATTACCACTTCCTTACCAGATTGATTTGAGGCAAAAGTCTGTAAATGAAGGAATTAAGAAAAGTTTTGAGAGGTGAATGATGAGAAAATGTGAAGGTTTATATTCCAAGTTATTGGTATAATTCACTCTGTGGGAGATGTTAAAAAAAGAAGACAGACAGACAGACAAAGAGAGAGAGAGAGAGAAAGAAAAGGGAAAACCCAGTTCCTTAATGTGTGTACCTTTGCTTTAAGAAATTCTCCTAATGCAGTAGCACACAACCAGTGCATTCTGATAAGGTTAGAAGTAATTCTAAGTAAGTATTCTCCACTGATTTACCAAAATACAGTGACATTTGCCTGGCTATAACAGTCCAACAGGGAGCCTCTAGAAGCCTTGTGGAGGAAGAAGATTGACTACTGTTAACCAAAGACAAGCTATAGTTTTAAAAATTGGCAGGAAATGACATTAGAATGGGAAATCACTTGAATGAATAATAGGAGGGTATGGTGTGTGTGTCCTCACTATGGAAAGCATCTTTCTGTGGTTGCCAAGGTACAGTTTGTACTGTGTGGGTTTTGTTTACTGCTATCAGATATCCAGATGGCTCTAAGAAGTTATAGAAGTTTTTCCCCTGGGCTGAAAAGTAGTCTGTTTCCTTCCATCCCATCATAGAATCAATAAGGTTGGAAAAGACCTCAAAGATCAAGTCCAACCTGTCACCCAACACCTCATGACTACCAAACCATGGCTTCAAGTGCCACGTCCAATCCCTTTTATAACACCTCCAGGGATGGTGACTACACCACCTCCCTGGGCAGCACATTCCAATGGCCAACAACTCTTTCTGTGAAGAACTTTCTCCTCACCTCAAGCCTAAACTTCCCCTGGTGCTGTTTGAGACTGTGTCCTCTTAACGGCATGAGATTTAACACATCCAAGTGCCGGGTTCTGCACATTGGCCACAGCAACCCCATGCAGTGCTACAGGCTGGGGTCAGAGTGGCTGGAGAGCGGCCAGGCAGAGAGGGACCTGGGGGTGCTGGTTGATGGGAGGCTGAACGTGAGCTGCAGTGTGCCCAGGCAGCCAAGAGGGCCAATGGCATCCTGGCCTGCATCAGGAAGAGTGTGGCCAGCAGGAGCAGGGAGGTCATTGTGCCCCTGTACACTGCACTGGTTAGGCCACACCTTGAGTCCTGTGTCCAGTTCTGGGCCCCTCAGTTTAGGAAGGATGTTGACTTGCTGGAATGTGTCCAGAGAAGGGCAACAAGGTTGGTGAGGGGTTTGGAACACAAGCCCTATGAGGAGAGGCTGAGGGAGCTGGGGTTGCTTAGCCTGGAGAGCAGGAGACTGAGGGGTGACCTTATTGCTCTCTACAACTACCTTAAGGGAGGTTGTAGCCAGGCAGAGGTTGATCTCTTCTCCCAGGCAACCAGCACCAGTCTCAGGCTACGCCAGGGGAAGTTTAGGCTGGATGTTAGGAAGAACTTCTATGCAGGGAGAGTGATTGCCCATTGGAATGGGCTGCCTGTGGAGGTGGTGGAGTCACCATCATTGGAGGTGTTCAGGAGGAGACTTGATGGGGTGCTTGGTGACATGATCTAGTTGTTTAGGTGGGTTGGATTGGTTGATGGGTTGGACGCGATGATCTCGAAGGTCTCTTCCAACCTGGTTTATTCTATTGTATTCTCCTGATCATGTTTGTATTTATTTAAAGTTCTGCTGCAGTAATCCATGGCTGTCCTTTCCACAATGTCCTACTGCTATCTGAGATGTACTCAGGTGCAACAGGAAGTTGAGCTTTGTCCCTCAAGGTTAGAAATGGCCACATACCTGTATTTCCAGAAAGAGAAGTAAGTTTGAAATCCAAATTTTAAATAGTTTACATTTTTCTATACAGCAGCTCTTCAAAATTATGTTTGAAAATTTATCTTAGCGTTTCAAATAATCTTTTCTTATGTTTGGTTTTTTTTTCTCACGAATTGCTTATTTTACCCCATAATGACATTAATTTTAAAATATGCAGTTAATAAAAAAGAGTTCCCTTGCAGCATGAACAGATGGCACTCTAGTATTTGAATGACCTTTGAAATGAGAGAGAACGTCCCTGTATTTCTAGGACCTAACACAGTCTCATTTCCAACTGATAAACCTTTCCAGTAAGAGAACTGCAGAGCAGTTAGTGCCTCGAAGACACCTGATTAGACGCTCTGTCCTGCAGAGCAGAACAAATCCTTTAGGAGGTGGGTAGCAGACGTTTGGCCTTTTGGCGCTCAGTCAAGTTGATTTTCAATAATGCAGTGTCATCTGCATGCTGGAGTGGGAGACACAGCAGGAAAAACACAAATGGAATTCTGCCTCATTTCAGCGAAAATGCAGAGGTAATTAATGGCAAATACCACTCCACCAGACAACTGTTCAGCTCATTAGATTAGAACATGAAAACATGAGTCACTTGGTAGGACAGGAGTAACCATTGCCGGGGAAGATGCTTGGATGAGGAAGGTTATTTAAAGTGCCAAGTGAGAATTTGAAACTAAGAACTGCCAAGTCTTCTTTCCAGGACCAAGTGCTTTACATCTCATCTTAAAATTGATTTTAAAATTAAAAACAGGCATATGAAATAAAATGCTCTTCTGCTTTTCAGAAGCAATCCCCTTAAACAAGTTAGGCTTCCCTACGTTATTCCTTTATCTGTAGAGCATCATTTTGGAATTACTCTGTTTTGTTTCTACCATGTCTTAGTTCTTGAGGTACACATGTGCTTGTCACTGCCTGAGGCAGTATCTGCAATTGCCTGAATGGAGAGGATTTGGCTTCATGTGTTGGGGTTTTCTGCCTTTTTTCCCCCTCTTTTTCCCCCTCTTTTATACCTGATTAAAGTTTGCTCTACAGACTTTTCAGCTGTGAGGTATTTGTAGAGATATTCAGACCAGTCATTCTATGATGAGGCTTTTTTTCCCTCTTTTATACCTGATTAGATTTTGCTCTACAGACTTTTCAACTGTGAGGTATTTGTAGAGATATTCAGGCCAGTCATTCTATGATGAGGCTTTTTTCCCCTCTTTTATACCTGATTAGATTTTGCTCTACAGACTTTTCAGCTGTGAGGTATTTGTAGAGATATCCAGGCCAGTCATTCTATGATGAGGCTTCATTAATAGTAACTTGCTTGACCCTACTGTTACTGTGACGCTCCTTATACAAGTAGAAATGGCCTGGAAAATAGTGAGGGATTTCATCCATTCCTGTGTCTTGTGCCAACCTTGGTTTTAACCACTATAAGCCCAATCTTGAAAATTAGATTTGAGGGTCATACCTCATGCCTCTTCACTGCTATCTATAGAACAAACTGTACCCTTCCTGTTGCCCAGAAGCTGTCCAACTGTTGTTCATCCCACTTGAAAGCCTGCATTGGTTTTGCTGGTGTTCCTAGTGGTGCTGGACCTGCAGGTTTCCTGTGGACACCCCTGAGGAAAGAGAGAAGATGACTGGCCCAGAGGAGCGCTCCTTGTCCTTGATGCTGCTAGTGCACTTCCCAGCAGATGATTTCTCATGAGCTAGTGCCTCCCTGACCTCTACAGACAGCTAATACAATGTGCTTTGTAGTTTTCAGTAGAGATGGATGCCATTTGCCACCTTCCTGTTCAGCTGCCTATGATAAAACTAAATGTGCAAAGCCAAAACTAAATGTAAATGCATTAGGAAAAGATGGTGCATTGGGGAGAGAGTTGACCTATTCCCATTTGTTTTCTTTTAAGAAGCACTGCAGGGGTATGAAAGATTGCTATTTGTCAGGGATCTAGCTTCTGCTTCATCAGCATGCTGTTGTTTGATTTCCAGTCCCTCGCATTTTGTGACAGGCTTCTAAGAAACTAATGCTGTTGCTGTGGCTGCTCCGAAAGAAGAAGGGAAAGGGATGTTATCTGGAATTGGGCTGCAAATGCTCATTCACTTAAGAACTCCATTATGTTGTTTACAGCTCTTATCTTCCACCATGTGCTTTGTGTTTTAATCAGACCATGTCTAATTCAGTTTTGGGGATTTCTTTGTTTTATTCAGCCTCTGCTGGAGAAGATGATTAATGAACAATATCTATGGGTTGTTTGGTTTGGGTTTTTTTTCCCCTACCTGCTGTGTATGCAGTGCTGCACGCCCCTGCAGTTTGTCTTTTTTGTTTATTCATGTGTTTTTATTTCCCCCCTCTTTAGGCTTGCTGATACCTCCCTGGCATGTTTAGACTCTCCAAAAGCTTGTGTGTGCACATGTGTCTATACATATGTAAAATACACCTGCAGATGTTTGTGTGTATTTTAAGTGGAATTTATGCAGTATTTAGCATTCAGCTGCAATAAGTTTGTTCCGCACCTATAAAAATTAATGATATGGCAGATTGTACTTGTGTTTAAAAACAGAGCACAACCCCAAAAGCCTATTGTATTTCTTTTCTTTTCCTACAGTAACTGTTGCAATAAAAATTCAAATTTGTGGAATATTTGTTGCACAAGCAACTGTTCCTACAGTAATAATTCATCAATAAGGGCAGCAATTAAATTCCAAGCAGCCTCTTGGCAGATGCAACAAAAGGGAGAATTGTCTAGTTCTCTAATGGGGAGGCTGTTGTCTTCTGAGACAAGGCTGAGAAGAGACAGTGTGCATATGGGACTGATATGGAGGTCGTGCAAGGAGGGATCTTTTAATTTAATTAAAAGCATAATTAATCCTGGAGAGATTCTGTAGCCCTCCACCGTCGGATTTTATGGGCTTGCACTGTTTGCAAGACAAAAAAACATAAATGAAGTTTTGTTGTTTGAAGATGAGAAAGTATCACTTTTTGGCCATGAAACTTATCTGATGGAGAAAGAATTAGCAAAACATTAAATGTCACTTTTCTGGGCAGATACAAAACAGGCAACACAAACTTTTGCCTCTCACAGTGAAAAGATAATGAGAAAACCAGGGTGGTTTTTTTTTTTCCCCATGCTGATTTGTTCTTGTAAAGGATTTTCTATAGTAGTCATATGCTGCAATATTTGTAAATGTTCCAGTGTTCATTAAAGCTAAGGCATTAAGCATGTATTTTCTAAAAGCTAAGGCATTAAGTGTGCATTTTAAATCAAAATAGTAGGAATGTAACGACATAATGTTTGCATTGTGATACTGCCTTGCATTTTCTGTGAGCCTGCTGAACAATGTGCCCTTGTAGTTAAGAGAACCAATGGTATCCTGGGATGCATCAAGAAAATTGTGTCCAGCAGGTCTAGAAAAGTTCTTCTCACCCTCTACTCTGCCCTGGTGAGACCACACCTGGAATACTGCATCCAGTCTTGGGCTCCCCAGTTCAAGGAGGACAGAGACCTGCTAGAGAATCCAATGGAGAGTGACGAGAATGGTTATGGGACTTGAGCATCTCCATTATGGAGAGAGACTGAGATCCCTGGGGCTATTTAGTGTTGAGAAGACTGAGAGGGTATCTCATTAATGTGTACAAATATCTGAGGTGTGGGTGTTAAGTGGAGGGTGCACAGTAATAAAACAAGGAACAACAGGCTCAAACTTGAACATAGAAGATTTCACCTCAACACGAGGAGAAACTTCTGTACTGTGAGGGTGATGGTGCACTGGGACAGGTTGCCCAGAGAGGTTGTGGAGTCTCCTTCTCTGGAGACTTTCAAAACCCACCTGGATGCATTCCTGTGTGGACTACCCTAAGTGGGTAGACTTGATGATCTCTTGAGGTCCCTTCCAACCTCTAATATACTGTGAAACTGTGATATTGTTAACCCTATTTTAACAGAAACAATTGCCTATGATGAAATGAGAATTATCTGCTTATGAATCTTCATTTTATCAACTGTTAATGAGCCTCAGCTTCACTTCTCCAGCTGAGAAAAGAGAAGGGGTTTGTTATTTCAGAAGGCTGAAACACCTTAGCTACTGTCATGCTGCTGGTTCAAAATTTCCTGTAATTGGTCCGATAACAAGGGGTCATCCTTGACAAAGCTGCTGTTCTTCACCTCTGTCTTGCTAGAATGACATCAATTTATGTATCTATCATACAGTCACTGGACCAGCAGTCTTGAGACACCGATGGCTTATTTCAACATACAGAGATATCATGGATTTTACTTTTGGTGTTTCTCAGATGCAAGAATAGTGAAATAGTGATTAGTGAAATTGACATGGTGCTAATTTCTTTTGTAGTCTGTACCTTTTTAGGCGTGATATTTACATATTCTACTATGTTGTAAAGAATGATTAAAAGGTTGGGTGTTTTCAAATTCTGGCATTGCATGCTGATTGCTTAGAAAAGCATCAGTTATCTTGAAACTAGCAACAGACACAGATCATTAGCAGCACTGTTTAGAATGAGTTATCAGGACTGCAGGTAAGGCCAGGTTCCTGATCTTTCTAGCTTTTTGGGGTGACTCCACAGTGACGTTAGCTCTTGCCAAATCACAAAGATTTAGCCTGAGTTCCTGGTACCAAGCACGAATGGCTCTACTGACTAAGGAAAAGGAGGAGTTCCTCATAGGCCATGAACTGGTTGACATGGGTAGCTCCTTCTCTTTCCCCCACATTGTGCCATGTGCTTTTGCAGCTCAAAGAAATTATTCTAGGCTTCTCAGGCCAAAAAAAAAAAAAAAATTAATAATTTCATTTCTGCATCACTGCATTTCAATGTTTTCTGACATTTTCTGCATTTAAATCTTTTATTCAAAGTGCAATTTTGTATTTAAAGTTATGATTGCTTGGATAATGATTTTGTTTAACTAAAACCATTGCATTCTTCTCAATCACTGTTAACAGTATCTAAACATTTAATATCAAACCCCCAAATCTATAGTGTGGTTAATCAGTTCATCAGTCTTGGGTTTTGGACAATGAAAGTGTACAGAAAGAGGTTGCAAAGTGTGGGTTGTTAAAAATAGATCATCATAGGATCTTATCAAAATGGGTATATTGGCACACTTAGATAATCTTGCATATTATGTGTCTTGTGAAGAGAAAGATGAATAGAGCAGTGGAACAAAAAGCCTGACGATTTTTATCCAGGTACCAAGAGGAGACTAGCTCAAAAAGGGCTGTGTAAGTGCATCCACGCACCAGCACATAGGCAGCATGTGAGTCTACAAATGGACATGTTTTTATGCTCCCAACTTTTGAGGAGTGGAGCAAGCTTCCATACCTATGCTTTATTCCTGACCCATTTCATTAGACACACTGGACAGCTTTAGGTTTGGTGATGCCAGTGCTGCTTCTGTTTCCTTGGCCACTGTAGGTTCATTGAGGGTTGAAAATGAGTCTGAGTACTCAGTGTGCCACAAAGCTTGTGTCTATGTTTCTGTCTCAGGAGTGGGTTCGGAAGAAAATAAGAATTATTACCTTATATTGCAAATGGAAACTGGGATTTCACACAGCAGAGCACTTTCAGTACAAAGGAAGATCACATTTGCCAACTTGCTGCAGACTGGATTGGTTTTTGTAGTATATTTTTAGCTGCAAGAGTATTTTTGGGAAGTTGGGCAGCAAAGCATGAGAAGATCACATTGAAGTGGAGGCCAGTAACAGAGAGCCAGTCAAAAAGAGTGGGATTTGAGTAAGTATCTGTAAAGGTTATTTCCCAGGGAAAAAAGAGACCATTTGAAATACAGATGGCTGCTGTAGGAGAAGCACAAACATGTGGGCTTAGGAGAGAAAAGGAAAAAGTGGAGTATAGGGTGCAAGAAGTGGGTAGTAAGAAGAGCTACCCAGGTCACAGATTGTGATTAAAAGTGATACAAAAGAAGGCAGAAAGCATGAAAAGATGTTAGATGAAAGGACAAAACTGGGAAGGTAGTAAGAGCTGAGGAGAAACATGATGTAGCTCGAACAATGGAGATGGTGAAATAGGAGAGATTCTCCTTTCTTAGTTTCATGTGGAAGTGGTAGGTTTGCTCAGCGGATTTCTGTGTTAGGCCAGCCTAAGCACATGCTGTGATTCTGTGCTTTCCAAAGCACTCAGTCAGTTTGCGTGCTATGTGGTGTGTGTGCTGTCGGTGTGGTCTGAGTTACAATAACTCAGCTGTGTTGATGCATTTGCAAATGCCACTGAAATATTTTGGAAAATCTGTTTGAAAGCTGGGACGATTTTAAAGCTCACAAGCACATCTTAGAGTGCAGAAATGAACTCTGCTTGCAAAATTTGTGAGAAGAGCCATTGTAAAAATCTCATCTTCCTCTGAGCCTCATCTTTTTGTTCTGCTGTTATGAATCCAGATCACTCGTGCCCTCTCCTCCTCCCCTCTTCGGAGCAGCTCTCGATTGTTTCACAATTTATCTTTTGCTGCCCAGGGAATCCAAGTGTCTGGGGCTGGTGGCCTCACCCTGCCTCGGTGTCAAGGTCGAAATCTTTTAATTTGGCAGGTAAAGTGGGTGTCATGACCCCAAGTTCTGCTGCTGTATATTCAAATCCTGTCAGTGTTCTCAAAATGACAGTGTCGTGGCTTTTTGTCCGTCAGCTGCTTTATTGAGCTCTTTGGCAGTATTTTGTCTGATTTCTCTTGGCAAAAATATAACAGTGTTTTCTCATTAATACTAAGCTGTGGCATTAAAAACTTTCAGATAAGTAGAAAAAGCTTAATGCATCCTTATCTACAGAAGGTGAACCTAACAATTTTGGTAATGTAATAGAGCTTAGTTTGCCATTTCTGCATCATCTTTTATCAGTGTTGGAAGTGTTAGCTATGTTAAGCACGCCTTGTGTTTATTGCCATTCTTGGAAGAGTCATTGCAGAGAGGGAAGAATTTGAAATGTCTTTTACATCTGCTGGGTTTGGGATTATAACAAGAAATTGAGTTTGTCTTCAGTCAGTTTTTACCTGTACAGAGCCTAAGTACCTAAACTTTATGCTTGGGTTTGCCCATCTTTGTAGTAGGAGTGTAAACTGAAACACGCTCTCTCTTGTGTCTTTAACAGAGGTGCTCGAATGTTAACAACGATCACACTCAGCACAAATTCACTGAAGTTAATGCAGTAGCCCTTTTGCACTAATTTGGTCAGCACGTTGATACATTCTGAAAAGCTACAAGATAAGTAAATTAAGGAAGGTCATATAGAATCCAGTCACTCCAAAAGTGGCAAGTATATCTTCAGTTGCACATAGGAGTTGAGAGGCTAATGTGTATTTGGAGCAAAATTAGAGGAAATTTCAGCTCTTAACGAGTTGGTAGTGAAATTCTTTGTGCTGATGTTTTCTTCAAGTCTTATAAATTTGGCTTCTGGTAAATTATTTTTAGACACCTCTAACAGATTTTATTGTTGCATTAAGGTGTAGAAGTGGTACAATAACCCAACAAAATAATTATAGGAGTTGTTTTTCTTCTTCTTCTTCTATGGGCAGAAGAAAGTATTTCTGCCAACTTCAGAAATGTTTGAAGCATTATTGCTTAAGTCTTTCACTTCTGGTCCCCCACCCCTCTCCTATCTCCTTCTCCTTTCCCCAGAAAAGGAAAGTCTGAACCAGACAGTGTGATTTGAAAATTTCAGCCAAAACAGATGACTGATAAGATAGAATCACAGGACTTTGAGAATAGCTTATAACTTCAGCGGCCTTAAATCTGTAGTTGCTGAGAACCCTGATATGAAGCTAAGGAAGAGTAGAACTACAGATTGCTTAACATTACTTAGATAGTAATCTTGTTGATATGCTGTTTGAACTGCAAGAAAGCAGTTTCAAAATCTAGGTTAGACATTTTTATGTGCAAGCTGACCAAATATTTTGAAAGGTTGTCCTCAAGTCAGCAAATACTAACGTGTCTTTTGTATTCTTGTGAATAACATACTTGCAGAAACTAAACAATTGTGAATTCACGGATCAGCCTTCTCCATTAAAAGGAAAATAAAAGGAACCCCACTAAAAACTGATCCCCGTGTTGGATTTGGTCTGTTGAAGACAATCCTTGGTATTGAAAAGAAATGTGACAGTCATCATGTCAGATCAACCCTGAAAACTATAATTCTGAGAAAGCCGAAAAAGAATTTAAAACCCAGAATCTGTAGGCTTCCATAAATCCCCCAAATCCTGCTGTTTTATTCAGTTGAGTAGCCATGTTGACTTTTAAAGCGTGTGGCATATTTATGTGGGTAAGACAATTTAGTTCTGGTAAAAAAAAAATGGTTTTGTGTCTGCTCAGCTTGGAATAAGACAGATTATTCATGCTGTATGTGCAAATTATGGTTGTACTCAGCAGTCCAGACATATGGCCTTTTTTGTTGACTAAGCTATCTTATCAACTCTTATCAACTCAGCAAAAAGTTTACATAGTTTTTTTAACGTGGTAGTATTCCAAGTTTCTCAGCATTCACTACCTGTCTTATCAACTGTAAAGAAGGTTGCTGTGTATTTTTTTTAAGAATCATTATTATTCATCTTAATTTAGGAAATGACCTTATCTGAAACCGAGCTGAAGTCCACATATAAAGAGGCAACAAGACCTAGATCTTAAAGAGAACCAGATGCAATGGACCTCTTACACTCCTAATGGCTTCCAAAGATGTGGTCTGGGACTTCTTGCTAAATAAAAGTCACAAATTAGGCTTTCACTGCGAGTTTTGCCATTATATACCACTGCTCTGAACACCTAAATAATATCTACAGAACAAAATGTTGTATCTGACCTAGTCTTTAAATGTCTCCGATTTAATGTGTCTTATTCTTAAAGTTTTCTAAGTGGTTCAACCTGGTAGTTGTTGGATTTGATTTGTGTGCCTTTTTTTAACAGTATTTAAAAAAAAATATTAAAAAATGACCTTAATTGACTCAAGTTTGCTTGAGCAAAATTAGCCTTTCTGAAGATATGACTTCCAGCATTTTGGTACAGTGTTTTTCAGGCAGATTAGAATGTCTTTCAGCTGTAAAACCAAATAGGAGTCTCTCTGACCAGCACTATTTGCATGAAAAGGATCCTAAGCTGTTCCCTGAGTAGGGTTGGTTAGCCGGGATCCAGTGCCAAGGCAGTCCTGGCATCTGAGTTGGGCTATGACCAACCTTGATTACTGTGTCCAGTTCTGGGCCCCTCAGTTTAGGAAGGACATCGAGACACTTGAACGTGTCCAGAGAAGGGCAACAAGGCTGGGGAGAGGCCTTGAGCACAAGCCCTGTGAGGAGAGGCTGAGGGAGCTGGGGCTGTTTAGCCTGGAGAAGAGGAGGCTCAGGGGGAGACCTCATTGCTCTCTACAACTACCTGAAGGGTGGTTGTAGCCAGGAAAGGGGTTGGTCTCTTCTCTCTAGCAACCAACACCAGAACAAGAGGACACAGTCTCAAGCTGCACCAGGAGAGGTTTAGGCTGGATGTTAGGAAGAAGTTCTTCACAGAAAGAATGATTGGCCATTGGAATGGGCTGCCCAGGGAGGTGGTGGAGTCACCATCCCTGGAGGTGTTCAAGAGGGGACTGGACGTGGCACTTGGTGCCATGGTCTAGTCATGAGGTCTGTGGTGCCAAGTTGGACTCTATGATCTTTGAGGTCTCTTCCAACCTTGGTGATACTGTGATAACCTAAGCCTGTGTTTGCTGTCAGAATATGATTTAGCCATTTGAGAAATGAGGCTTATCACGTACAGCAAGGTGCTTAAACTTTAAAGCAACTGAGCTAATAGGTGAGAAGACTTGCTTTCTCAACTAGCTGAAGTAGCATTTATCTTCTGTAATTCAGAAGCTCAGCACTCTATTATATGAACCTATGTTCTTACTCA
This sequence comes from Picus viridis, assembly GCA_033816785.1. Lineage (NCBI taxonomy): Eukaryota > Metazoa > Chordata > Aves > Piciformes > Picidae > Picus > Picus viridis. The sequence continues at coordinate 5,639,381 of CM066578.1, read as the reverse complement.
TATATTTAGTCTTTAACTTTTTTTAGGTAGAGTGTGATTAATAGAAGACTCAAGATGACAAAGCAGAGACAAAAAAAAAAAAAAGAAAGAAAATTAAACTTCTGTTTTCACTGTGGACTGTTTTGAAATGTTATCTGTATCTTCAGAATGTTGCTGTTCAATTTGTTGTTGCTATTATTTAGTTCTTCAGTATTTTACTCGTATTGTTGAGAACTGAAGCAGAAATGTATTTGCTGAGTGTATTGGAAAATCAATAATGTAAGCTAGAATTCATGCAGGCACATCTCTTGCTTGTTGGGTCACTCTGTCTTTAATTCTTGGCTTGTTCAACATGTTAACATGGAATAAATTTTTGTTGGGGGTGGGGGTGCGTGTGTTTGGACTTTGGCTTTTCCCTTAAGCTATGGTAGTTAACTTTAGGGTGTTCTTAACTGATTTTCTTATAGTACTCTACATACAGTTCCACTTAGAAATACAAAATACTTACCTTGTAGAAATGAGGCTGACACATGACTAGAAAAAAATTACACCTGCAAAATGACAGCAGCAAACTTGTATGATACAATTTAAGGAGGCTCATAGGTTTTCTCACTATCTCCCATTAGTTTGTATTGTGGCACTGCAAAAAAACCCCTGGAGTGTGTATGAAAGGCATTTGTTTCTTTGTATAATCCTTTGTAAGAATTTTGCAGACAGATCAGTCTAGTAATGGGGCAGTTTGCAAGATGATGTCACTTAATCAGAACAGAATGCATGTCTAAACCTCTCTGGTCTTGTCAGTACTTCTGCACCTTGCAGACGACTGCGAAATGTTATGTGCAGAATTACTTCAGCATTTGCCCGGGATGACTGGAATCCTGCTATGTAGGAGAAGGTTGGTTTTGGATAGCTTTGGGAGGCTATGGAGATTTGCCTTTGCACGAATTAGAGAAGGCTGTGTGTAGTCTTTGACTCAGAAGAGAATGCAAACATCTTGTAATTGAAGGAGAGAAATTAGGCAGAATTTGGTTGGATGTGTTAAACCTATTGTATGCCTTAACTGGTCTCTTCTCCCAGGCAGCCAGCACCAGAACAAGAGGACACAGTCTCAGGCTGCGCCAGGGCAGGTTTAGGCTGGATGTTAGGAAGAAGTTCTATATAGAGAGAGTGATTGCCCATTGGAATGGGCTGCCCGTGGAGGTGGTGGAGTCACCTTCATTGGAGGTGTTCAGGAAGAGGCTTGATGAGGTGCTTGGTTGCATGGTTTAGTTGTTTAGGTGGGTTGGATTGGTTGATGGGTTGGACGCAATGATCTTGAAGGTCTCTTTCAACCTGGTGTATTGTATTGGTCTATTATTGTAATTACATGCATGCCAGTAGAAAATAACCAATTAGGATGAGACACATGTGCCTTCTGATAGACTATATAACTTTGCTGTATAACCTAATAAACGTCTTCGCCTGCTTACGTCTTGACCTGGCAGCTGTGCTCGGGGTGAATAGAAAATCTATATTACAACACTGCTAGCCATTTGTATTTGCTGCAGTATATGTTTGTTCTGATTATATATGAGACTGGATATAGGTATGTCCAGTAGTATTCGAAATGTGGAGTAGAAACTGTGCCCCTTGAATGAAGAAGCATGTATCGCTGGCTGGCTGATAACCTCAGTGAATAAGACTGAGTTCAATAATGAATTGAATTATCAAACTGTGGAAGTAAAACTGAATATGGTATCTTTAATGCTTAAAATCATGCTATTTCTCAAAATATATATGATAAATTAATTTTTTTTTCTCCTAAATCATCCTTGCTATACAGGTGTGACTTTCAGTCTTCAAGAAGCAGCAATATTTATTATGAATTGGAGAAGCCAAGAAATGATTCAATAGCTATGTTTAAGTTCGTATGCTGGGGCAGCTTGCAAAGTGGTGGATGGGAATAGTTGTTTAGCCAGAAAACAGATGATTGTTTTCTTCTTTTTTTTATTTTTCCCTCTTTGTGCTAAATAATTCTGTTTAAAGCTTTTGCTTTTTACTTCAGTACTTTACGAAGGGAGAGAACGGCTATGCATAACTGATGTCATCGGTGGGGAGACAAATGTCCCACAGGCATAGGGAGCTCCTCAGGTCCATACTTGAAGTAATTTTTTCTCCTTACTTCTAAAGATGTTTCTGTTCTGACTATTGTTTTTCCTGTGTGTGCACTGTTACAAAGTCCTGATAGTGTTTGTATCAATCTTGAAACAAACCAAACCAAAACTTCTTCATTTAAGGTAAGATTTTAGATCATCCTAATAATTTCCTCATAACATTTGTTTGTGTGAGTATGTTGGGATTCATATGTTAATTCTCTGTTGTCAACCTTAATATTCTTAAATGCTAGGTAAGAGTAGGTAATATTTCAGAATGTCCAAACACACATGTGATAACCTGAACACCACAATAACAAATACAAGGCCTGGCTAAAGAGTGTTTTAAAAACTCATTTGTAGGGTTGTTGTCACATCTTGTAGCCTGTGTCTGGGAGTGCTTGGGCAATTGTTTGTTATCAAGGCTCAGTAATGCTTTGCATTATCTTCAGCATATGCTTGCTCACAAATTACACTTCATTGATCCCTATTATCCAAATGTTTCATGTATATCCTTGAAGCTTTTTATAGTTATACTTTGCACACACCTGGCTGTGACACTCAGACTTCTATATGACAGCTTGCCTGTAGGTTTCTGGGGAGATGTGTGCATGAATGTCTATAATAATCTACCCTGACCAGAGTAAATCGGAGCAGAGTAAAAGCTACTAAACAGAGTGACTTCTTAGTCTTGTTTTCCCCAAAGTGTTTTTGGAGAGTTTTAGTCTATATTGTCTATTAAATTAATCTTCAGCCCCCATCTTTCTGTTCTTAGTATTTTTCTTCCCAAGTATATACAGCTTTGCCTGCTACAAATGCAATTGTTTGAGAGGACTAAAATGTTGTATGAGTCGAATGACGAACTGAATTATTTTTGAACTTATTTGAGATGTAGAAAAAAACAGGTACTCTGAAAAGTGGAATGGGTTTTGACACTTATTTCACTGGTTTTGGTTGCTTTGTGCTGGCATGCTGCTATATTTAATTATTCTGTTCTAAGGGAAAAAAAACAACAAACTATGACTTTCTAGTGTTTTTCATCTGTAACTTTCTTTTTCCTTCTTTCTCAGTCTTTATTTTCAGTTCACATCCATTTTTTTACTTGGTTTCCTAAGAAAATCTGTCATAGAATCAATAAGGTTGGAAAAGACCTCAGAGATCATTAAGTCGAACTTGTCACCCAACACCTTGTGACTAACTAAACCATGGCACCAAGTGCCACATCCAATCCCCTCTTCAACACCTTCAGGGATGGTGATTCCACCACCTCCCTGAGCAGCCCATTCCAATGGCTAACAACTCTCTCAGTGAAGAACTTTCTCCTCACCTCCAGCCTAAACCTCCCCTGGTGCAGCTTGAGACTGTGTCCTCTTGTTCTTGTGCTGGTTGCCTGGGAGAAGAGACCAACCCCTACCTGGCTACAACCTCCCTTCAGGTAGTTGTAGACAGCAATAAGGTCTCCCTGAGCCTCCTCTTCTCCAGGCTAAGCAACCCCGGCTCCCTCAGCCTCTCCTCATGGGGCTCGTGCTCAAGACCTAGTTAATAACGCCCTGTGTTGCCTAACAATCATATCTTCTCTCCCCAATAGCTTCTGGAACTACCAACCCCACACCACTTACATTTCATAGAGAAAGAGAGGTTTCAAAGCTATTACTACACGTTACACATGTAGGTGAGAAGGAAAGAGCCCCCTCAGTGTTATGAATAAGAAAATGACCACCACAATCTAGTAAGAAACACAAGATAATTCAAAGCAGAGAGACACGCAGCGAACAAAAGACAAGGAGACTAGGCATCGTGAATTTTGTTGTTTGTGGATTCCGTTTCTTTGTCACAGTTTTCAGGGTCAAAACACCTCTGAAGTATGAACATTATCTTCACATTTGTTTCATCACAGCTACCATGTTCATTGTGGACTTCTGGAAAGAATTATGGGCTATTTATTGTACTTGCTTTTTTAAAAATACAGGCATGGACCAATCTGTTTACACATGTACTTGTGTACGTGAGATGAGACGTTGTGCTAGCTCAGACTGCTGGTTTTGTGCATCTTGGAGGCTCCCATTTAGCAGAGGGGAAAGAGCAAGAAAGGAAATTTGCAGGAAAAGAAATGGGGGGGGAGAAGTGCAATCAGACTTAGTAAGAAACACTGTCAAGACCTGTAGAAAACTATGGCAGAGCTTTCTCAGCTTTTGCATGACCTTTCTCCGGATGAATATTTGTCTTTGGATAGGATGCTGAAGCTTGGGCCAGGCCCACAAAATCAGCTTTCCCTTTGAGTTTTTAACTGAGGTTATTAACTGAGTCAGTATTTCAGAGAGAATTTTGTAACACTATCTGTATGGGAGGATTTTTTTACTCCACAGCATCCTTGTGGAAATGTTCTCTGGGGAAAACTAGCCTACCAAAGTTAGAAATCTCAAAGGTAAGAAGAAATCAGTTTCAACGCTTTCTATTAAGATACTTGAGTTTTGGGGGGATTTATTACAATTCTCAAATAATGCAACTATATTTTTATTTATTTTTTTTAATGGACGTAATTTTGTTGTGAAGAGTTTAATGTTTGGGTAGAGCATATTATCTCTTATGCACAGACTTGCTGAATAGCTGCATAATCTCGTATATCTGCCTTTATTCTTCCTCCCTATTGTCTCGGTCCAGAGAGGGAAAGAGACTCAATTCTTTTGAACATTCCCGTGTTGTGAAATGAGAGGCACAAACGAGGCCAAAATATCAACAGCTAGACTATTTGTTACATAAATAAAGTGGATGGATCAGAAGGGAAGAGAGAGAAAATAGAGAGGGAGAGGGAGAGAGGGAGAGAAGAGGAAAAGAATTATATTACCACACCCCTCAACCCCCCCAAGACAGTTTGAGTCTGTGGAGGAAAGGTGCTGCAGGAGATGTTGGGTCTGTAGAGAAATGGTGCTGAGGCTTTGGCTGTAGAAGGGATGAGGTCCTCTGAGCAGCTTCTTCAGCTCCATGAGTTGCAGCAGGCGGAACTTAGAGCAAGAGTCCAAGATCCGTTGTGTTGCCCCATGAGGTTTCCAGCGTGTGGTGCCGTCTTCTTTCTTCTGCATGTTTCTTCTCCAATTTTCTTCTTCCAAGCCAGTAGTTGCTCCAGTCTTTTATACATTTTTTTAGCCCTTAAGCAAGTGTCCAGGTGTTGTTCCCCAGGATATCGTTCTGGGAAATCATCCTTAGGTAAGTGTCCAGGTATCATTCCCCAGGAAATCTTTCTGTGTACTCAGGTGAGTTTGGGCAGTCATCTGGATGGAGGGGGAGGCCTCCACCTCCTCCTTCTCCATCTACCTACCCACACACTCATTACACATCAGGAAACAGGTGGTGAGTCCATTGTCTCATCATCTCCCTTCCTGGGGTATCTGATGGCTGGAAATGATCTTGTCCTGAAGGTGTGATGGCTGGGCCCTTGGGCCATTGTTGTAGGCCAGCTGCAGTCCAGTGGGCAATGTTATCTTTGCACCTTCCAAGAGTCCTTCCAGTGGCTCTGCCCAACGCACATCAGCTATTGTCTGGGCAAGCAGCAAGTAATTTTATCTTTGTTGAGTCACACCAGGAGAGACAAGCTTTAGTCTCTCACACCTATGCTCTGATTGCTCCTTTCTGGGTCATTACAGAAATTAAGTTTGTGAGTTTTGTGGGTGATGAGCATTAGTACAAGGAGGTGGATTAACACAGTTTTGGGTGCCATGAAATAGTTATCCCCATTCTCATAAACCTCTTTAAAACTCCATCTGTTTTCCACAATTACAAATCATGCCAGCAGGGGGCGGTTTAGTACCAATGGAAGTTGAAACTGCAGGCCTGTACACCTGAACAGCTAGAACGAATGTGAAGCTTGTATAATCAAATTACAGATAAACTGTGTATATAACTTGGTAGATATCCACTAAAACCATCTCTGCTATTCCTGCTGGATTTTGGATTTGAGTCTTTTTCTTAGAAATAAACTAACAGACAACATTTTCTGTGGATCGATCGATTTCTCATGACCTTTTCACTACTTTGTCCTTCAAGAGTATTTGAAGAATACTTTGCAGGAAATGTGCATATTAGTTTAAAAAAATAATATAAACAATAGGATAGGGAACAGACTCTTTTCTGTGATGACTGATGGAAAGATTTTGACCTAATATAGGTGCTTGAAAGTCTTGGGAGCAAATTCTTCAAAGGCAGAAGTACTGGTATAGGTGTAAAGGCTACCCACCAACTGAAGTTTCACATGCTTCCTATCTTTGTTATGCACATAAAGAAATCTGCATTGACTTTGTTAGGACTTTTGAATTTCTAGTGTTTGCCTGAGATCACAAATGGCCATAGTCATTCATTAAACTAAGCATGTGTAACATGCACAATCAGAAGGCAGGAGGAGGATGAACCAGAGAAAGCCATTAAACAGGTGTCTGTGGAGTCACCTTCATTGGAGGTGTTCAGGAGGAGACTTGATGGGGTGCTTGGCTGCATGGTTTAGATGTTAGGTGGGTTGGATTGGTTGATGGGTTGGACGCGATGATCTTGAAGGTCTCTTCCACCCTGGTGTATTGTATTGCATTGTATTTCAATATGTGGTTACAACATTCCCTGATAAGGAAATTCCCTGCTGGATTTATGTTTCTCATGCAGTTTTTTTTTCTGCAGCTGTCTAGCTTTTTGTTCTTTTTGCAGCCCTTGCCACTTTGATGCACACTGCATGTATTGGGTAGCTACCTAAGTACACCCATTTCTAGATTACTGCATTCCAGGGAAGAATAAATGGTACTGTATGTATTTTAGAAAGGCTTAATTTTCTTGTTAGCTGTAGAAATGCAGTTTGTTCTTCCCCCCAATGAATTTGAAAAGCTTGAGTGACTATCAAGAGCCATGTGAGGCATCTGAGCTCAACGGAGTAACAAAGCTTAATGTGCTGTATATTGGGTGATAGTGTTAACTAATATTAACAAGAATGTTAAAATTCTATCTACAGGGTATTTTGAAAAGGGGTAATTACCTGTGCTTTTTTTCTTCTCTGTGTTTGTTTTTGTTGCTTTGGGGTTTGGGTTTTTTTCCTGTTCTGATTTCTAGACACCATAGTTCACGTTACGTTCAGTATTTGCTTTAATTCAATTGGTTCAATGTAATGATGTAACTGAGGTTAGAAATATCATTGCTTCAGTATAACGATGCAACTGAGTCCTGGGTTACAATGAGCTGTGTTTCAGTGAAAGTATAGGAGGAAATATAGTATTGAGAACACTGAAAAACTGGGGTTTGATTCAAACTTGTTGCCCAGTCAAGACTGCAAGAACATCATATATTGCAAGATTGAAGAACTGGAACAACATCATGTTACTGGAAGGTTTTTCCACTGTGTTTGCAGCAGCAGCAACAAATACAACAACTCTGAATTAACTGTGATTTTTCTTCAACCTCCTTTTCCAAAATCTCCTTTCCCCCTGTGTTTTCCTCTTGCTTTTCCCCATATTTTTATTTCCACCCTGTCAGACTCTGCAGATTATGTAACTGAAGTGGATATGACTTTACATGTTACAAAAATGTCTCCAATTAGATTACACAGAAATTCAGAGTGAGAATTATAGCAGGATTTAGGGACTTGGCTGTGTTTCTCTGGAAAGAGGTCATGTATTAGAGTACAGCTTTATTCACTGCTACCCTTTGCATATTTTCAAGGGAGACATTTTCCCATCCTAATGTAATATTACTTAAAATAATCTTAGGTGAAGTTTTGTTTGATACAAAATGGAATGAATTGGTTTCCAGCATTCAGAGGCAAATCATTTTGCTTTTTAAAAACCACACTGTTGATTCTGCAGCTCTTGACTGACTTTCCATGATAAAGTTAGCTTTGGCAGGCTCATGGAAAATTGCTGGTTGAAGGATTGCTAGTGCTTGTGGTATACTGCAAACGTTGAGTCCCATTTTCCTTCCTGAATTTAGAGCATGGATAAATCTTAGTTAAAAAAACATCTGGGAGCTGTTGCCTCTCTCACTTGCCCTTTTGAGGTGCCACAATTCAAATCTCTTTGCCCCCTTCATGTCATTCCATGTGTTATGTGTCTGCATCAGCCCCTGTGGATGTTTTTTTCCTGGACAGACAACAAAAGGCCGCTTTTCTTGTCAACCTAGTTCTCCTAGCATGGAACTAGAAGTCTTGGACACAGATCCTAAACTCTTACTCTTTCAAGTCAGCTGAACCCTTGAGCAAAAAATTAGAGCTGACTTCCCCTCTTTCCTGGTATTTCATCTGTTCCTTCCAAATCATGCCCTTGCGCTGTATTATACAACACAATACAATACACCAGGTTGGAAGAGACCTTCAAGATCATCGCGTCCAACCCATCAACCAATCCAACCCACCCAACAACTAGACCATACAGCCAAGCACCCCATCAAGTCTTCTCCTGAACACCTCCAGTGAAGGTGACTCCACCACCTCCACGGGTAGCCGATTCCAATGGGCAATCACTCTCTCCGTGTAGAACTTCTTCCTAACATCCAGCCTAAAGCTGCCCTGGCACAGCTTGAGACTGTGTCCTCTTGTTCTGGTGCTGGCTGCCTGGGAGAAGAGGCCAACCTCTGCCTGGCTACAACCTCCCTTCAGGTAGTTGTAGAGAGCAATGAGGTCACCCCTCAGTCTCCTCCTCTCCAGGCTAAGCAACCCCAGCTCCCTCAGCCTTTCCTCATAGGGCTTGTGTTCCAAACCCCTCACCAGCTTTGTATACTGGAAGCCAGCCTTTCAAGATTTGTCCTCTTATGCAGTGTCTTCATTTTTGTTTAAGTCTTAGTGACAGAGCTGCTTGCTCAGAACTGCTTGTAGCTCTCAATCTTACCTTCTGCAAAGTGCAAAACCTTTTGTTTCTTGACTGTTAGTCTTCCTTTGAATGACTGAACTTTATTCCCTAACCAATGTCCCTAGTGAAGCCCTAACCCCCAGTCTCCAGTATAGCTCTGAGTAGCTGTTTAAATTCTCTTTCTTATCAATCACCTAACCAATAAAACCCAGTCACATATATAAGCTAAAATCTTTTCCCAGTAAGAGTGTGTCAAGGAGGTGGTTTTTGCAGCACGTTCCAATCGAAGGGTGCCAACATGTTGTTCATGGTACACATGGAATGTTACTGTTTTGCTCTTCACAGTGTGCAATTGGTCAGCTAGAAAGTAGTTTGCAGTCCCATGTACTCTGCATGCATCCCAGCTCTTCCTTGCAGAATAGTGTCTGCAACACCCCATGTATCAGTATAGGTTAGGGATTGACCTGTTGGAAAGCAGTGAAATGGAAAAAGATGTGAGAGTCCTGGTAGCTGGAAGGTTGACCATGAGCCAGCAAGGTGCTCTTGTGGCCAGGAAGGCCAATATCATTCTGGGGTGTATTAGAAGGGGTGTGGCTAGTAGGTTGAGAGCAACTCTCCTCCCCCTCTACTCTGCCCTGGTGAGGCTGCATCTGGAGTATTGTGTCCCGTTCTGTGCCCCCCAGTTCAGGAAGGACCTCAGGGAACTGATTCAAAGAGTCCAGTGCAGAGCCACAAAAATGAGTGGAACATCTTCCTTACAAGGAGAGACTGAGGGAGCTGGGGCTCTTTAGCTTGGAGAAGAGGAGACTAAGGGGTGACCTCATTCATGTTTCTAAATATGTAAGGGGTGAATGTCAAGAAGATGAGGCCAGGCTCTTCTTGGCGATGCCCAAGGACCGAACAAGGGGCCATGGGTGGAAGTTGAGGCATAGGAAGTTCCATGTAAACACGAGGAAAAATTTTTTCACTGTGAGGGTGATGGAACACTGGAACAAGCTGCACAGGGGGTTGTGGAGTCTCCCTCTCTGGAGATGCACCCCACCTGGATGCATTCCTGTGGGACCTAGTATAAGTGATCCTGATCTGGCAGGGGGGTTGGACTAGATGATCTTTCAAGGTCTCTTCCAGCCCCTAATATTGTATGATCCTGTGAGGCATATAGTGTAGCGCCTGCAAGATGCAGGAAATGGTTCAAGAGCACAATATGTTAAAAAATTGGCAAAAGTCTCAATGATATGGAAATAATTTGCTATAATCAGCAGGTTTTCTGTTGCAATACTTGATAATTTCGACACTAATAACGTATAGTAACAAAGAACAGGAAATCACTACATCTGTGAGTGGAAATGTTGCTTGAAAAAGTGTGTAAGCCCACAGTGCATAAAATGCCTCACAGGATGGGAGGTGGTATGTGGGAACCTCTTTTTCTATTTCTTTTGAAATCAGATTTAATAAGGTAGGTGGTCTGAGAAACAATTTATAAGGGACTCTGATTCTAAGGACTTTGGCATTTCAGTGCAAGCCTTGAAAATGAAGCATTTCCATATGAAAGCATCTAGGATAGTGAAATCTTTACTGCTGGGTGAAAGAAGTGTTGCACAGGAAAACAGAAGACATTACCATATACATTAAAAGCACAAAAGCCGTGTGTATCCGACAACTAGTACACACCCCTACACCACTGTAACTGGAAGATAGCTTATTTGAAGTGACTGCTTTCAGTACCTTGCAGTGACTGGTCTGTGTTTGTGTAAATTGGAGAACCTACAAGGCAGCAGTAACAATGTGTAACTTTTGTGGCTGTTAAAACTTAATTTTTCAGTATTTATCACTTTATATATATATGTGTGTGTGTGTGTATATATAGAATCATAGAATCAGTCAGGGTTGGAAGGGACCACAAGGATCATCTAGTTCCAACCCCCCTGCCATCATGGGCAGGGACACCCCACACTAGATCAGGCTGGCCACAGCCTCATCCAGCCTGGTCTTAAACACCTATGTGTGTGTGTGTGTATATGTGTGTGTGTGTGTATATGTGTGTGTGTGTATATGTGTGTGTGTGTATATGTGTGTGTGTGTGTATATGTGTGTGTGTGTGTATATGTGTGTGTGTGTGTGTATATGTGTGTGTGTGTGTATATGTGTGTGTGTGTGTATATGTGTGTGTGTGTGTATATGTGTGTGTGTGTGTATATGTGTGTGTGTGTGTGTTTGTGTGTATGTGTGTACAGGGCCAATAATCAGGGAAGTTGTCTTAATCAGGACCCAGAAAGCAAGTAAGCCATGATCTAAGGTATGTAAGAAGATTCTTGGTGCAAAGAGAATGCTTGTCTTATTTTTGTGCTGAACTTAAGGCAGTGTGGGCTTCCCTCAGAAACACAAGGAAGCTATCTGCTGGGGAAAATATGAACTTAAATAGGCTAAAGGATAGCCAACAGACTGTAATGCTTACAGGATCTGCCACTGCATTTCTTGATATTGCCAAATGTTCCTTCAAAATGGGCTAGGGTAATATACCTGAAAAATGACCTCCTGTGTGTGGAGGATGTGGAGAATGCAGTGGTCCTGGATGTTAGCATTCAATTATGTCAATAGCTCCTCCCATCAAACACAATTCAAAGATATTTGCTCAAGGAGAGGACAACAGAAAGAGAATATGGACACATACTGGGTAGGAGGGCATGGAGAAGCAATGAAGATGGGTGCTGACAAACCTAGGGCAAGATTTTCAGCAGTTGTTCTGCTGATTGGTTTTGTTAAGAAAGCACCCTGACTTATGAATCCCTCTTATCTAAACCAAAGCAATATATAATTGACCTTTGTATTTCAGAAGTAATCTTTGTTGACTGTATTGGTGCTTGACATTACTTCCAGTGAGCAGTTCCCTTCATTTCAGAGCAGGTATGGTCTCTGGAGGAGTGAGGACTTAAGTAAGACCCTGGGATTTTCAGCTGTCATATTTTCACTGAGGTCAAGCAAGATGGGCAAAAATTATGAAGACCATCTAATGGCTGGAAAACTTCAACTTAAATTTTTGACACTATATTTAATACATTTTTAGACCTAATGATTTAAGCACCTATGTGTTTTGGCCCTTGCTGTGCAGAATGAGAAGTGACTATCTGTACTGCCTGTAGTACAGTCCCTCATTTTGATTTCCAATACTCTTTAAGCACTCTTAGTAGAATATATGCAAGGCAAATGATGAGATGACTTCTTCTCTGCTTTAAGATGCTGGCTAACCTAATGATCTAAATTTAACCTTTAGAAAAGTTACTCTCCAGACATCCTGTATGCCAGCCTGTGTACGTCAGAAGTGTAGCTTTAGGTGAGACAGAAGTGATAGTATCTAAAACTATCTTGTGTGGGAGTTAAAAAAGAGATGCTGACAGATTCTGCAACCTTTGGGATAAATTTCTTATTAAAACAAAGGCTTTGTAGAAAGCTGTGCTTTGAATTGTCCTCTGAAGAGTGGATTTTTATTTTTTTCCCCCTAAACTGGTGAGAAGAAAGACTTCATTAATGTGAAAGCTGTATGTGTGATGTGTTCTTCCTGGCTTTACCTTCCCTTTCCCCCCTTAATGTCGTTAATTAGTTCAGAACAGTTGTATTTCTAAGGCAAGGACAAAGAGTTCTCTGTTTTTCTGTGTATGTAAAGGATGTGTTTTTTGATAGTGAAAAAGGTACAGTCTTTATGCAGAAAGATAATATTTCTGTGGGCTGAAGGAATAGTCTAAATTGCATTAGAGGAAGACTTCAGGGGAAAAAAAAATGAATCGCAGAAACATTCAGGTTGGAAAACACCCTCAGGATTGCCAAGTCCAACCGATAACCCTACTCTACAAGGTTCACCCCTAAACCATATCCCCAAGCACCACATCCAAAAAAACTTTAAATACTTCCAGGGTTGGTGACTCCATCAGCTCCCTGGGCAGCACATTCCAATGCCTGACCACTCTTTCCTAATGTCCTGTCTAAACCTACAGTCGCAGCTTGAGGCCATTCCCTCTTGTTCTATCACTAATTACCTGTGAGAAAAGACCAACACCAGCCTTTTCACAACGTCCTTTCAGGTAGTTGTAGAGAGTGATGAGGTCTCCCCTCAGGATCCTCTTTTTCAAACTAAACAGCCCCAGCTCCTTCAGTCACTCTTCAAAAGATTTATTCTTGAGGACCTTCACCAGCTTCGTTGCCCTCTGCACTCACTCCAGCACCTCCACATCTCTCTTCTATTCAGGTGCCCAAAACTCAACACAATACTTGAGGTGTGGCCTCACCAGAGCTGAGTACAAGGGGACAATCACCTCCCTGCTCCTGCTGGACACAGCATTTCTAATACAAGCCAGGATACCATTTGCTTTCTTGGCCTCCTGGGTGCACTGCTTGCTCGTATTCAGTTGCTTAGAACCCCCAGGTCCCTTTCTGCTAAAGAGCTTTCCAGCCACACTTCAATGGAACACTAGCAATAATTTGGATAACCTTGTGTTTTCCAGCATTTACACATATTTCAACCAAACTAAAGAAAACAAAGATAAATCTGTCTTAAGGCAGTGTCACTACATTGATTATATAAATTCCTTCCTGTATTGGGTTAAACTCATGGGAGAAATCCACTGGTTTGGTCCACATTTTAACCAGCTATGCAAACAAATATGTAAAGTGAGAAGAGAGAGATGAATGCAGAATACAAACATAACCTTGCATTCTCTATGCAGCAACACTTGAGGACCAGAGACAAATCAAAGCAATTGCTAAAGTGACCTGTATGCTGAAAAATAAGAGAAAACATTAGAGCATTATTGATCCAGTAAACTGAAGGCTTTTTTTAGTTTATTCTTATCTCTCTCTGCTTTATGCCTCATCACAGATTTTTCAAGTATAACCAAAAGAAAATTTGGATTCTGTTTTCCTTTTGAATTCTTACAGAGCACGAATGAACATTATGATGGTTGTTGCCATTCTGACAAATCTGAAGGAGCCAATTTCTCCTTCCTTTAGTTAAACTAGAGAAAAAGTCTGAAGTGAACACATCTAGATTTGTTTATGGTTGACATGAGTTAAATCAGTATGAACTACCTGTGCTGCCTTTGTATTCTTTTTCAGCCAAATGTTTTTACTTTGTTGTAGACAGGCAGAGGTTGGTCTCTTCTCCCAGGCAGCCAGCACCAGAACAAGGGGACACAGTCTCAGGCTGTGCCAGGGGAGGTTTAGGCTGGATGTTAAGAGGAAGTTCTATACAGTGAGAGTGATTGCCCATTGGAGTGGTCTGCCCAGGGAGGTGGTGGAGTCACCATCATTGGAGGTGTTCGGGAGGAGACTTGATGGGGTGCTTGGTTGCATGGTCTAGTTGTTTAGGTGGGTTGGATTGGTTGATGGGTTGGATGCAATGATCTTGAAGGTCTCTTCCAACCTGGTTTATTGTATTGTATTGTATTGTACTTCAGCTTTCTAATTTCAAACTGGTGCACTTGGATTCTGCTGATGTACAGAAGTCTGTTTTCAACTCTTTTATTGCCATTTAATTCAGCAGGGTGGTATGTCAAGTAATGACACTCTTCATTTTCTCATAATGGTTTTGAAGTTGAACTATCAAATTGAATTTCATTGTGAAAAGGAAGGAAAAGAAAAAACAGCTAACAACAAACACCACTGAGCCATTTCAAGCTGTGAGAGTGTAAGCCTTTAGACACATGAAGAAAGAGCATGTTGTTGACTGCTCCATGGTAGCTGTCTATAAACATACTCTCTGGCACTTCAAGGGAAAACATTGTTAATGATCTCCTGTTTCTAAACTGTATAGTGAGGATGTGGAGACTGGTTTCTCCAGCAGGAACTTATACCCTTTCAACTTCATCTATGATCAACTTACCTTTGCAATGCTGTCTTCAATAAATATTTTTTTACGTATTTGTGCTTCGAGAGCATGAAACAGATGAAATATCTAGCTCTTTGAGAATTTATGAAGGCAGTGTGAACAAACATTTTCTGTTGCTTCTGCTGAAGGTAAAAAGTTGGAAAAAAAAGTTGGGAGGTAAAAAGCCTGCATCAGGAACAGTGTGGCCAGCAGGAGCAGGGAGGTCATTCTGCCCCTCTACACTGCACTGGTTAGGCCACACCTCGAGTACCGTGTCCAGTTCTGGGCCCCTCAGTTCAGGAAGGATGTTGACTTGCTGCAACGTGTCCAGAGAAGGGCAACGAAGTTGGTGAGGGGTTTGGAACACAAGCCCTATGAGGAGAGGCTGAGGGAGCTGGGGTTGCTTAGCCTGGAGAAGAGGAAACTGAGGGATGACCTTATTGGTCTCTACAACTACCTGAAGGGAGGTTGTAGCCAGGCAGAGGTTGGTCTCTTCTCCCAGGCAGCCATCACCAGAACAAGAGGACACAGTCTCAGGCTGCACCAGGGCAGGTTTAGGCTGGATGTTAGGAAGAAGTTCTATACAGAGAGAGTGATTGCCCATTGGAATCGGCTACCCGTGGAGGTGGTGGAGTCACCTTCATTGCAGGTGTTCAGGAGGAGACTTGATGGGGTGCTTGGCTGCATGGTTTAGTTGTTTAGGTGGGTTGGATTGGTTGATGGGTTGGACGCGATGATCTTGAAGGTCTCTTTCAACCTGGTGTATTGTATTGTGTTGTATTGTATTATTGTATTTTTTGCATTTCTTCCTTCCCTTTCCTCCTGGAGCTGTGGGCAATCCTGCAGGGAGTATTGAAATGGATGTCTGTTTAAATGATTGCAAGACTAAACTAGTTTAGATCTGGTGGCCATCTACAGCAGTCACCAAATTCCATAGCTAAGCAACTCTAGCTACATTGTTGGAAGAATAGATGAGGTTTTATCAGACAGATATTTGGACTTATTTTCACCCACATTTGATTTAAGGAAGATTAACATCTCTCCTACAAATTAATTTGAAATTCTAAGGATATTACTGACAAATGGCTGACTATCCATTTGTGTCTTGAAATCTGTTAAGGTCTTCTTTTCATTTACTTTTTGGTGGAAGAATTGTATAATTTGAGGATATTATTTGTTTTATGCAGTTTGAGGTTACTCTCTTTTGAATGAGATTACTCTCTTTTGAATGAGATTACTCTCTTTTGAATGAGATTACTCTCTTTTGAATGCTCTCTTCAGCTGAGAATTCCTTTGTTCATATATTATGAGAAGCTCATGACAGATTTCTAACTATTCACAATGCGGTGGGTTTTGTTTGTTTGTTTTTCACTATGCTTCAGGTTTTGCTTCCAAAGGAAGAGGGAAGTTTGAACTGGAAGTTATTTTCTTCACTCTCCTCTTTCTTCTAGTAATTCAGTAATGTCCTTCAAATTGTAGTCCGCATGCTTTTCCGTGGCACTCCTGACACGTCTTTTTTAACCAACACTAACAACTGTTATTTTTCCTCTGCCATTGCTCTCCCTGGTGCTGGCTTTCTTGGATTGATAATTTGGATGGTCAGTTTTATTCTTGATTTTGCATTCAACAACGTGGGTGTATTTTGGTGTTGTTTTAGAAATTCATTTAGTGTGCTCTGAGGTTCCTCATTGTATTTTCTGGCTCTGTGGAGTGACTTTCTCATCTGCAACTACTACTACTGCTTTTGCTTTCTACTTTTTTCCACTTTCTTTCTTCTTTTAGATCATTGATAAGCATGCTAATGATGAGAGATCTAAAGTGCATGTCATCTGAGCTGAGAATATACTGCCATGCCTCTTCCTACAGCCACTGTTTCTTTCATGTTGGCATAAGTGTATGCATTAAAAAGTGACAGAATTCAACATGCAGTAGATCTGTTGGCTTTTTTTTTCCCAGTGGTAAATGTGTGGGAGGGCTAAAAAATATGAAAGAGAATAAAGCTGCCATTTTCCTCCTTCCAAAGCGTGAAATAGGTAACTAAATTTTTCAGTTTTAGCCTAGAGATTGTAATTCCCCATGTGTAATTCAACCCTATTGCATAATAATGTTTCTAAAGCTCAGAAAACAGGAGATAGAGGATTGCTTTAAACAATGCCAGCTAATGAATTTGGACTTGAGGAATTGCTCTGCTGTCCATGTTCAGTTTTCTGCATCAATTCAAAACTTTTCAACGTTTCACAGTCTCTGAAGCAATTAACAGTGGTGTTCCAAACTGCAGTCGTGAATTTAGATGATGTATAAGGAGCAGGGACAGAAGAACTATGAATCAGCAGTCAAGATCTTGGTTTGCTGTTAATATTTCTTGCAATTAAAAATTGAATAAGATAAAGATCTCTCAGCACAAGTGTCCAAAAAAGTAATGTGTTTCCTAATTTTCTGTGTGCCACCAGTAGCAGTTTTATAGCATCATTTGTATGTGTCATCTCCTTGTCCTACTAAATGTGTGCCTAAAAAATACTGTTTGCAAATCATAAACCAGTCTGCATCCAAAGCCGAAGCAGATAAACACAAATACATGGTTGTATTTTCATTGATTAAAAGCACAGCTCTATGCTCTACGTGCGTGCTGCCCTGTGAAATGTCTAGATTGGAGGCAGCAATCCACATCCAGTAAGTTGATTTTTAAGTGATAGCTGCAAAAGACAGAGCTGGTGTTTGTATCATTAATTAGACTTTTTTGTAGACTTGACTTCTAGAGTTTCTGCAGAAGATAACTAGTACATATCCAGTGAAGAGGAAAAGGGATGACCTGTATTTCCTAAGCTCAGCTCATAAATTGCTCATTTTGTTTTACTATTTCTTCTCTTCAGCATTATTAACATTTCTTGATTTCCCCCCCCCCCCCCTTCTAATTGTTATTGCCCCCCTGTGACCATTTTAGGCTGTGCCTTTAAGAAAGGGACAGTTGCTGGAACACTCTGGCTGAATGTTTTGAAAACAAAGATAAAGCCTAAACGAGTTTCATTGGTAGATTGGTAGAATGCAACTTTAAAATTTTAGCTTCAGTTCAGTTTGAATCTCAGTCAGTTCAGTCTGTTTCAGTTTCTCTGAGCAACAGCTGTGTTCTGTCTGTTGGGTGCTGACCTTCAACTAACAGTTAAGAAACTAATTCTTGCATATGCTTTGAGCTAACAGAATTTCCTCCTTAATAATTACCTTTTCTCTCTCTAACCCCTTTCTGGGAAAAAAGGGAGGGAAGGGGAGATGGGGTTACAGCTGGGGGGACCCTCCTGGCTGGAGGGGAGAAAGGTCTTCTGTGTTGCATTCTTTGCTGAATATTTCTGTATGTATTGTAAACACTGTATATTGTGTACATATTCACTGCATTTCATCCTGCTTGTAAATATAGCTTGTCCATTTTTCGCTTCTCTGACTGAGTTAGCCGTGGTTTCTTTGTGTGTGTGTGTGGGGAGAACTGAACCTCTCACCACCACACTCCCTATCTTGTTTGATACACATTTATTAAAACTTGGAGATAGATGATCTTCCTTGATTTAGTGAATGTCATTCTTTGAAGATTATATAGCTTTGATGGGAGAAAATAGGAACTTCATTTCTGTAAGTAGGTTTATAGGCCAAGGTGGTGGAGTCGCGGTCCCTGAAGGCGTTCAAGAGGGGACTGGATGTGGCACTTGGTGCCATGGTCTAGTCGTGAGGTTTGTGGTTACAGGTTGGACTCGATGATCTTCGAGGTCTCTTCCAACCTTAGTAATACTGTGATACTACTGTGATACTGTGAGATCAAATGATGGATTGCTAGCAGAACATGG
The DNA here is from genome assembly GCA_033816785.1 of Picus viridis. NCBI lineage: Eukaryota > Metazoa > Chordata > Aves > Piciformes > Picidae > Picus > Picus viridis. The sequence continues at coordinate 5,620,771 of CM066578.1, read as the reverse complement.
TTTAAAACAATATTTTACTACTGCTTTAGTCCATGCATTTTATAGTTAGTTATGAATTAAAATATAATGCTACAATGCACACGAGATGAAAATATTATCAATTGGCTCCAAAGATCACAATGATATTCAATATGAATATGCCAACTGATGTAATACTGCCCTTGTCCAGTTGACCTAGTATTTTTAAGATATATTGGATATGAATTTGACTTACCATTTTGAATATGACGTTGTTGAGGGTATGTTAGCTGTTTCAGGGTAGTCATCAAACAACTGCTTTTTCATGTGGTTGGTTTAAGCTTTATTGGTAAATCATTTAAGATCCTTTTTCTAAAGGTCTTGAAGTATAGAAGTTCTCCAACTTACTTTAACTGGTACAATTTCTACTGGAGTTTTTACCAATGATGTTAAAGGGAACTTTTATCTTAACCTTTCTGTTTGTCCTGCTGCTTTCCTGATGCCCTTGTTAAAGGCCTGGCTTTTTTCTCTGTGCCATCCTAGCAACTTCAGTGAATTATGCTGTGGTATGGAATGATAGCCACCTTCTAGAGGATAGTTCAAAAGCATGACTTCCCTTTCTACCTCCATGCCCTGTTTAATTTTTGTAAGCTGTTATGTAAAACTTGCATGTCATACTATGACACTAAAAAATTGCTGACAGATTTTTAGTCTCTGTTATTTATGTGAGGCTTTAGTCTTTGAAATATTATGTTTGTTTGAGTGATAATTTGGATATGTAATCTGAAGGATATTTTAACAGGAAGTTATGCTCAGATTTACCAACTGGAGTAATTGGGAGAATTATATCATTGTCCAGAGTGTCACAGGAGGAACCTTGGTTGGAAATAAAAGGCAAAGGGCTTTGTTGCAGGTGCTGTAGTTTGTGTCTTTCCAAGCATAGCTGAATATTTGTTCAAGGGGCCTAAATTTACTTTTCTCAAAGTAATTGATTATTTTCCCCCTGTCATTGTTTTCTACAGCAATACACTTTGCAATGTGATTATATGGAGCTTAATTCGTTGTCTGTACTTGGCATAAAATGTCTATTTGTTCACATTTCTAATATGAAGTATTTCTTCATTATCTCCCTTCCATGTATAATTTTGCCTCATATCTAAGATATCTTTTTCTGAGGTGAGTCTGTTGAGCTTCTCTCAATGTAGACGTAACTCCATAAATTCCATCCACAGTGCTGCTCCTGTCAGTAACATTTCCACTTCTGTTGCATTCCCCTTGAAATAGGGTGACCCCAGCCTTATGCTGCGTTAGATCTGGGTACTTTATGGAGTCATTCATTGTCATATTGACCTTCTACTTTGCTCTCTGTTGCATTCCTAATAGTACCTACTTCTTAATTTGCTGTTTTCACTGGTGCTTGGCTTTCAACTGATATTTTCAGAGAATTTTAAACAAAGACAAAAAGATCTCTGCTCTGATTGGTGTCAGGATTTGGACTGTAAAGCCCACTATGATGCCTGCCTTGTTAGTTATTTTTTCTCTTTCAAATGTGTTACTCAGCATTCATCAAAGTTGGATTTAATCTGCTAGTTTATTTTCCAGTTGCTTGTTATAGAACTTCCACAGGTTTGCATGGTCAGTTTAGTCAGAAGACTTTCCCAGCTCACCACCTTTTCGTACAGTGTAGGTTTTGGCACAAATGCATTGTGACTCTACGTGCCTTTTCCCATTATGAAAGCTGACAATTTCTACAGCAATTTTATATCCTTTTAACTACTTAATTATTTGTGGGAAGGGTTTTCCTCCTATTTGATGAAATCTCAGCTCTTGGGAAGCAGGGCTTTTAGTGTAAAAACCTTGGAAATTCAGGTAGGCTGTCAGGTAAATCACACTCCATAAGTTAGATGGTTTCTTTGAAGAAGTCTGGTAGATATGTGAGATGTCACCAAGAGAGCTATATAGACTCACATTCATCTCTGTATGAATTCTATTATCTTTTTTGTTATTTCTACCATTTTGCATAGCATAGAAGTCAAGCTTGGAGGTGTTCCTTTCATAGATGCTCGCTGAAACTGATTTGAAAAACTATTTCATATTTTTCACCCTTCGTTTGCCAATTTTCTGATGTGAAATAATAAAAAAGGATTTGTCACTGACACACTGTGGGGGTGTGTGTGTGTGTGTGTGTGTGTGTGCCATTTTGGCAAGCAGAAGTGAATTGCTCTGTGTTTCCTGAGCAGTATCTGTTACCATGAGAAGCACCTTTGCAGGAGATCGTTCTTCTCCCAGAATGCTGTGGTGGTTGTAGCTCAGTGATGCAATGGTTTTGCCTAGTTCCAAAGGAGCTTTCTTCTCCTTTGTCCCTGTCTGTGTGTACCCGCTATACTGGGGCAGACTTCATCATCCTATTTACAGCAACTGTGCCATAAATTTTTTGAGATAATGTTCTGGATCAAAATGCTTCCCTCTAAATAATTTTTTTCACACCAGTCTCTCTCTTTTCTGGTTCATAATGATTAACATTCCGTGCCACATGCTATATGACTAAAGATAATGGCTGGGAACAGGGGAGAAGGGTAAAGAGTCCATAAAATGCTGTTGCCATCAAAGTTCTTGTATTGTCAAATGACAGCTTGTATGAGCTGCACTCACAAAGAGTACTTGATTGGAAAAAAGAATTTGTTTATGATGGAGCATAGTGATAAACACTATTCTCTATCACAGTGCTTTACACCTGACCAGAATACACTGTTAAAAGCTGCAGTGACTAATAAATGTTAGCAATAGATCATATAGTTTATAAACTACAATCTGTTTCTTTGTATCAATAGCCTGAATATTCAGTGTTAGGGTCATAAAAAGTTGTGAGTATATAAGGATGGCAGAAAATACTCTGCTGAGCTCTAGTATCTGGCAAACCACAGAAAATCATGTAGCTAGAAGACCTCTAGGTCAAATTCTAAGATGGTTGTGGGCGTGGTGAGTGCCTTGTCAATAAAACCTTCCTGATGGATGTTGCTCATTCAAGAGTTGACCGCTAAGTTGGTTAAGGATCAATATTGCTTACTTTCTGATTCCCTGGCTGGTGATAGACTTCCCACAGCTGCAGTGCAAAGCTAGATGCTGCAAAGCTGGTTGTTACAGTACTGTATGGAGCTTGAAGGTCAGCCTACGTACCAACCCCTGCACAACACACACCTTGATGTAAAGCACAGAGCAGTTTTTAGGAGAGCTACCAAATATGATTGACAACTAAAAGGTATACATGTCTCCCTATGGTGGTAATTGATTAGACTGAAAGGAGAACAGTTGTCACAAGAAACCACATTAGCTGAGTAAGAAGACTTTCACTGTGTAGTGATGTGGTTGCAGGCACCATGATAGAGAAATGTCCTGTGTTGATTGGTGAGAACCCTCTTTTCTTGGAAAAGAAAATGTAATCATACCAGTACACTCCAGCCACTTCATGTAGGTTATTTTATCTTTATTTGTTACTAATTTGTTTTTATTTGTTTATATTTATTTATAATATTTGTTTTGTGGAAGGTTTTCTCCTTCTGGGCTGTTGTGCAATTGCTTAGGTTAAAGGACTAATCAGAAATAAATGCAAGTCTTTATATAGAAGTATTTTGGTTTGTAGTTGAACAGTTCAGTTAAATAAATGCTTTGCTTGTATAATAGAAAATGTCACAGAATCACAGAATGTTGGTGGTTCAAAGGGATCTCTATAGATGTCATCTAGTCTAAGCCCTCTGGCCAAGAAGGATCACCTAGAGCAGGCAACACAGGATCACACCCAAGTGGGTTTTGAAAGTCACCAGAGGAGACTCCACAACCTCTCTGGGCAGCCTGCTCCAGTGCTTTGTCACCCTCACAGTAAAGTGTCTCCTTGTCTTGAGGTGGAACCTCCTGTGTTCCACCTTATACCTGTTTTTCCTTGTCCTACCACTGAGCACCACTGAAAAGAGGCTGGCACCTTCATCTTGACACCCACCCTTCAGATATTTAGAGATGGTGATAAGATCCCCTCTCAGCCTTCTCTTCTTAAGACTAAACTGTCCCAGTTCCCTCAGTCTTTATTCATAGGAGAGATGTTCAAGTTCTCCACACATCCTTGTAGGTCTCCACTGGACTCCCTCCAGCCATTTATCTTGAAGGTCTCTTCCAACCTGGTGTATTGTATTATTATTGTATTATTATTGTATTATTATTGTATTATTATTGTATTATTATTATTCATTAACAACTAATGCCATATAGAAAAGCTGAAAAGACTTCTAAAGCTGTGAGAGTTTTCATGGCACTGACTTGTTTGTAAGGTTTTGGGGGGGTTCTCAGGATGTTTTTCATTGGTTTGGGGATTTTGAGTCTGACAAACACCATAATCAGTTGAACTCTTATCCTAGATAAATTAGAAAAGATAAAATAGCATCACAGGAAAACGTGGATCCATCTCAGTGCTGCAAGTAGAATCTGGTCTGAGGTTAAATCAGGATTCTTAGACCCTCTGAGGACAACAAGTAGCCTGTTTTGTAACCTGTAACCTGGAGGGAGGCTGCCATTGCAAACTTTTAATCAACTTATAAATTTTCTCTTTTATTACATGACTGATGTTTATGTTTGTTAGTGTGATGCTGCACAAGCTGCTGTGCATTTTTGAGCTCCTACAGGTATCAACAAAGCTCTGTTAGCATCATTCTTAGTTAGGGCTGGGTAGTACAAGTCAGAAGTGAAAGCTTCACATTTTCACTGGTTCCAAAAGGCATTTATTAACTTTTGTGAGTTCTGCATTGGATTTCTAGAACTTACTGTATTTATAGCAAAGAGATACTATCTTGTGTAGTTCTGTTTTGTGCCTGGACTCTACTCTTCTACAAAGATGAACTTTAAGGATTGATCCTCTGTAGAGGTAGGTGAACAAGATTAATGTTAATTAATTTCAGACAAATATTAGTCCTAAGTAATATAGTTAGACTGATTTGTTAATGTTACTTAGATTTACAGCTATAGATAGATGAAACAAAAAACCCAAACCAAAAAGCAAGCACTTCCTCACCTTAAAAAGCTTCTGGCATTTCTTGACTTGTGAATTTAAGAGAGGATGCTTTTCTCCTGGAAAATATTACCTTACATTGAAGCTGAGAGGGAAAATCAAGAACAAAAAATGTGCACTAGTGCAGTTGTTCTGTAAGTGAGAATTATAACTGGGAAATAGGAATTTTGATCAGTTACAGGAATTACTACATTCTAAAAAGTGGGTACATCTAAATCACCAGAATACCTTCAGTTTGATTTCCTGTGGATTTTAGGCAATTTAAAAAACGACTGTGATAGAGTAAATGTCAGTGTTTGTTGAATGTAGGTTAGATTACAATGCCTTGATAGCTGCCTGAATGTGAGCCAGCACTGTGCCCAGGTGGGCAACAGCATCCTGGCCATTATCGGGATCAGTGTGACCAGCAGGACCACGGAAGTAGGGAAGTGATGGTGTTCCTGTACTTGGTGTTGGTGAGGCTGCATCTTGAGTACTGTTTTCAGTTTTGTGCCTCTCCCTACAAGAAGAGCATTGAGGAACTAGAGCATGTTCCAAAGAAGGGCAACAAAACTGGTGAAGGGTCTGGAGAACGAGTCTTATGAGGAGCGACTGAGAGAGCTGGAGTTGTTTGGTCTGGAGAGAAGATGACTCAGGGGAGTCTTTATCACTGTCTACAACTACATGAAAGGAGGTTGTAGTGAGGAGGAAGTCAGTCTGTTCAACCAAGTAACGAGTTTTAGGACAAGAGGAAATGCCCTCAAGTTGTGCCAATGGACGTTTAGACCAGAACAAGAGGACACAGTCTCAGGCTGCGCCAGGGCAGATTTAGGCTGGATGTTAGGAAGAAGTTCTATACAGAGAGAGTGATTGCCCATTGGAATGGGCTGCCCAGGGAGGTGGTGGAGTCACCTTCATTGGAGGTGTTCAGGAGGAGACTTGATGGGGTGCTTGGCTGCATGGTTTAGTTGTTTAGGTGAGTCGGATTGATTGGTGGGTTGGACGCGATGATCTTGAAGGTCTCTTTCCACCTGGTGTATTGTATTGTATTATTGTATTGTATATTAAGAAGAATTCTATTAGCGAAAGAGTTGTCAGGCATTGAAACGGCTTGCCCAAGGCCGCGGTGGACTCTGGAGGTATTTAAGAGTTTTGTAGACATAGTACTCAGGGATGTGCTGCAGTCAAGGACTTGTCCATGCTAGGCTAATGGTTGGACTTGATGAAGTTCTATACAGAGAGAGCGATTGCCCATTGGAATGGACTGCCCAGGGAGGTGGTGGAGTCACCTTCATTGGAGGTGTCCAGGAGGAGACTTGATGGGGTGCTTGGTGCCATGGTTTAGTTGTTAGTTGGATTGGCTGATAGGTTGGACACGATGATCTTGAAGGTCTCTTCCAACCTGGTTTATTGTATTGTATTGTATGTAAAGGTCTTTCCCAATTCGGGGGCCTTTTGAAAATAAAGTTATTATTTATTCTATTTGTCTCCTTTCAGATTCAGGTTTGTGTCTCTTAAATAGCATATATACACCCACACACTTCCTTTTTTTTTCCTTAATTTTTAAATAAAATGATTGTAATCATAAGTCTGAATTTCCAGTAGTTGCAATTCCCTGGGCTTTTAATAATTTTAATGCTTTCCATTTGTTGTTACCACTAACATTTGATTTACAAGTTTTGGTTTTACTGAAATTCACACAGTAACACTAAGCCAGAGACTGAAGCATGCTGCTTTATGGTCTATTTAATGACTAGGAGGTATTCTAGAAGTAGTTGTTTCTGAATGGCGAAAATCATAGTATCATAGTATCAGTCAGGGTTGGAAGGGACCACAAGGATCATCATCTAGTTCCAACCCCCTTGCCATGGGCAGGGACACCCTACACTAGATCAGGCTGGCCAGAGCCTCATCCAGCCTGGTCTTAAACACCTGTAGGGATGGGGCCTCAACCACCTCCCTGGACAACCCATTCCAGGGCTTCACCACTCTCACGGTGAAGAACTTCTTCCTCACATCTAGCCTGAATCTCCCCACCTCCAGCTTTATTCCATTCCCCCTAGTCCTGTCACTACCTGAGATCCTGAGAAGTCCCTCCCCAGCCTTCTTGTAGGCCCCCTTCAGATACTGGAAGGCCACAATGAGGTCATGCTCAGTGCTGCACAGTCCTAGAGTACTACTAGCCTCCTGGCCCTATTGTGACATCAAGAAAGTTCACTCTTTGCACCTTAGTGTGCTGTCTGCTAAGTGTGAGATGACTGAACAAAATGGCAGCCCACCCTGGGTCCCCCTTCCCTGATTTATACTTGGCCAGTCCTACAGATTCCTTTTCCCGATTTCAAACACTGAGTTCCTTCATTCCCACCCAACTGTCAGAATCTTGGAAGGAGAAGATTTATTTATATTTTCTGCAGTAACCAACTACTGCTTCCTGTGAGAAAAAGCAGAGTGGAGGAGAGGAAAACTTGAAAAAAAAAATATCAGAAAGATTTATTCCAAAGTATCATAGTATCATAGAATCAGTCAGGGTTGGATGGGACCACAAGGATCATAGTATCATAGAACCAGTCAGGGTTGGAAAGGACCACAAGGATCATAGTATCATAGTATCATAGAATCAGTCAGGGTTGGAAGGGACCACAAGGATCATAGTATCATAGAATCATAGAATCAGTCAGGGTTGGAAGGGACCACACGGATCATCTAGTTCCAACCCTACTGCCATGGGCAGGGACACCCCACACTAGATCAGGCTGGCCAGAGCCTCGTCCAGCCTGGGCTTAAACACCTCCAGGGACGGGGCCTCAACCACCTCCCTGGATAACCCATTCCAGGGCTTCACCACTCTCATGGTGAAGAGCTTCCTCCTCACGTCCAGTAGTTACAGAGAACCACTGTTCTACAACCCTGGACAGAAATATTCCCAGTATCAAGGTTTTAGGGTGAAATAAATTTGTCTTTTTTTTAATACTGACAACTTTCTGCTCATGACAAGTGTGTAGGGCCCAAGGTGCTGGAGCACAAACATCAGCAGCTTCTGTTTTCTGGTGCCACAATGTGTTTGCCACATTGCCATCTCTGCCAGGTAATCTGCTTGTAGAAGTCCTCTCTTGGGTGCGTTCTATAGTAGTTTTTCTAGTTGAGTGTTGGTTGTTGAGTTGCTAGGTCCACGTTGACAGACACTTGTATTTCTGGGCTGCCAGGTCCTGTCTGGAGCTCTGTGGGACCAGGGAGCTCCTGCAGGGTTTTCGAAACCTGGGACAGAAAGGCTTTTTTCTGCTGGCTTCAGGAAGGAAGCTGCTGAATCTGCCTCTTTGTGCATTTTTAATGCTACCAGGCATGCCACAAATGTTTGTGAGACTTATTCAATCCTTATTCTACTATGTCATTGTTTGACATGGGTGCCTTTATGAACCATAAAGTTGCTGACCTCCAGGAGGTCCAGAGCATCCAGGGGTGGACAGGAAATTGTGATCTTTTGTAATTTCATTCCCAGAATGCCTGCATCTAGCCTGTATAAGGGGACAGCTCTCAGCAAAACTCTCAGCAGTATCTGGTGAATTTGGACAACTTTTGCATGTGGTAATTTAGTCATGGTATGTGACAAGTGTGCAGGAGAAAAGGATAGCTGTCTGCCTCTTATCTTTAATGAGAGGCTGTTCTGGGGGAGTCTGGGTGTAACAACCCTGATATGGGATGCACTTAACTGGAGTACTAGAGTACTAAAAATATTTCAGGAAGTTGCTTGGCGTTTTGTGTTGCTGTTGTTTTGGCTTTTATTTGTTTGGTGGTGTGTGTTTTGTTTGTGGGTTTTGTGGCTTTTCGTTGCTTGTTGTTTGTGGGGCTTTGTTTTGGTTTGTGTTTTTTTTTTTTGTTGTTGTCATTTGTTCTGGGCTTTGTTATGGTGGTGGTGGTTTGAGTTTTATTTTTTAAGCATTTTATGACTGGGAGTTGGTTAGGCAAAGCAAAACCCCAAAAAGTCAGCTTAGGATTAATCTCCCTGACTATGAAAATGCCTGTCTCTTAATAATAGGAAGGCCCTTTCTAATGTCAATTCTTAAGTATCCTTAGAGCCATCACAATAACATTGTAAATGAGAATGTAAAATAAATGACTGTGATAGGTTGAAGAGGCAAAATGCTCTTTGTGTGACTGAATAAAAATTAAACAGAAATGTCTAAGAACAATTTTTTTAATAGGGAAAAATTTAGCAAATATGTCTTGAGGTGCCTGATTTTATAGTGTTTTGGATGGAAAGTGCTTCCAGGCTGCTTTGTGAGATGGGTGAGCACTGAATGTTAAACTGCCTGAGATCCCTGTTTGGCCCGTTTCCTTGAAGGTAATTCCAAACTCATAGTCTGAAGCCAAGCGGACAGAAAAATGCGGTTAATAGCAATCATAATAAAAGTGATATACTATATAATAACATTTATTTGTGAGGGAAGGCTAAGCTTATTTAGCCTTTGTTGACAGCTACAGGTTGCTTTTACACTGCTGCTCCTTGGGAAGGAGGCAGACCATAGAAGGAGGCCCAGTGCCTGTGCCCTTGGACCTGGGTCTGTCCTGGGAAAGCACACACTCTCATGCAACCATGGGTGGCTCTTTGGAGCGTTCGTCATCAAAACCCCTTGCTGCAGGCAGCTCACAATCAGTCTTCTTTCCTGTCCCTTCTCACTCCCATGCATCTCCCAAGGGAAGCTTGCTCTAGCTGCTGTGCTGTCTGTGAGCCTGATGTGTGCAGTAAAACATGTAGGAAACAACATTTTAAAATTAAACTACTCGTTAGAGCTGAAGGAGGTGTATTATTTTGCAAAGAGAACAAATATGAATTATTTACAAACACCACTATGGAATCTAGAGAAAGAATGAGTTCGCCAGGCGCCCAGGCTAAGCATCTACTTCCTCTCCTTCCCTCCCCTCCTATGCTGTAAGTGCACCTTGAAATGCCATTACCTGCTGTAGCTGAAAACAAGGTAATTTGTAATGTGGAACAGCTAATTTTTCACTGTGGTTCCACTGGGGCATAATGTAAAACAATCCAGTATAGCTACCGTAGTAGCATGATAGCCTGCATTCCGAGCAGGTACCATGTCAGTTGCTGTATCCTGTCACCTTTGGCTAATAACAAAGCTATTTGCAAAATTACTTTGGGCTTTTGAATGTATTTGACATATTCTGATTTTTTTTTTTTTTTTGTGAAGTAGAGAAGCCTGTGCTGGAGTTAAAAATTGTGCTTGGCCCATGATAAGAAAATAAATGAAAATGCTAATTATAGTTAGTTGATGTCTTCCCCAAATCTGCTTTAATCACACTAAGCAGCTAATTTGGTAAACCAGTGAAAAGGAGAAAAGGAACTGGGTAATGCCTGCTCTTCTAATCTGGCAGTAACCTGTGATGTACTAGCTCCATCAAGACTCCAACTTGGAACAGCTTTCAGAAGGACTGTGAGCTGCTGTGTTTCAGAAGTGTTGGTGCACAGCTGCCCACAAATATTGTTCTGCTGCCTGGAAAAGCAGCATTCAGGTTAAAAAAGTTTTAAAAAAAAAAAAAAAAAGGGGGGGGGGCTAAAAAGAAAAAAGTAAACACACACCCCTCCCTGCCCCCCTTAGAACTGGGTCCTAATTCCATCTTATCATAGTATCAGTCAGGGTTGGAAGGGAACACAAGGATCATGTAGTTCCAACCCCTGCCATGGGCAGGGACACCCCACACTAGATCAGGCTGGCCAGAGCCTCGTCCAGCCTGGTCTTAAACACCTCCAGGGACGGGGCCTCAACCACCTCCTGGATAACCCATTCCATGGCTTCACCACTCTCATGGGGAAGAATTTCCTCCTCACATCTAGCCTGAATCTCCTCACCTCCAGCTTCATTCCATTCCCCCTAGTCCTATCACTACCATCTGTTGTGCTTTGCATCTCTTCCAGGTCATGTGCGAGGCAGCACACCCTGTATCCAGCCAGAGCACTGATACAATGATTTTGCAGAACATTCCCTCAGAGGGATGATTTTGATATTTCTCCTGTTTTACCCAGACTCTAAACTTCTTGTTAACTTGCTAAAATGCACTGTCTTACAGACCATTGTTCTGTTGTCAAATTAAGCTAAAATTGGCCAGAAAATTTGGGAGACACAGCTGCTTTTGTGTACCCTATGAATAAAAAACAACTCCAGCCACCAAGAAAAAGAACCCCTTAATTTTGCTACAAAGACAGTATTCTAGTACCCCAGTGTGTTTGCATGCTTGGATTCAGCAATCAAAGTATTGCTGTACAGAGCAGTATCCGTATCATTAATACACTGTTACTCTGCAGTGGAGTTTTCTTCACAGCAGAGCAAATTTTACTGTATTCTATTGAACTCCTGGAGAATCCCTGAAAGGTGACTGAAATTTTAAATCTCAAATTGCAACATAATTCCTTCCTTGTGAGACAGTCAGAAAATCCATTCTGCAAAGCCAGATTCTATCTCCTTTCTGCAGATAACAGGAAAAACCATGATTTTTTTTTTTTACTGTGTAATCACAATCCTCTTACAAGGCTGCCTGAATTAGCAGTTCTGATAATCTTAAGTGTTATGCTTTCTCAACCCCTGTGTGTACAAATGATTTACTTATTCGTGACTTGCCTACATGAATCAAAACTGACTCGTCTGTCTTCAAAGAGAAGAGGATTACAGGCTCTGAAATCTCCTTCTAGTATCAATTCTCTTATATGGAACCAGTTAATATTTTCCTGGCTTTAATCAAGGTTGAATTATTCCTGGTATCATTTGACCTGAGAAATAAACTGAGAGATCTTAAAAATAAGAGTAATAAAGATAAATTCTCATTATAAGTTGCACTCAAAAATTTAAATCTATGTAAGTTAGCTTGCCTCAAGTGAGACTCTACTATTCATCTCTGGACCCTAATGAGAACACTGAGGTACTCTGTAAGGCTACAAGGGCACAGGTGTGACAGTCTTGGAGACGGTGGTAGCCCTAAATTCCATGGGCTATTAAACTATAAATTGCTCTACCTAATTATTAGGCAAGTTTTGCCTGGTTATTGAAAGGGATGAGGATTTTAAGTGTTTTATCTGTGGAAAAATATATGCCCCCAGAAGAGAATTTATTGTACATGGAATGACGGATCACTGAATTTCCCTCTAACAGAAAAATAGGTTAGAGAGGAGTCTGTGACCCCACTGCTTAGTATAAGTATACTAATTCATATCCTAGGCAGGAGAATCTCATGGGAAGTTGTCTTTTCCTCTTTTCCTTCTATGGATTCATGATATCCTCTGTTTGTGTTACAGTGATGATGGGCTGGCAGTGTTGAAACTCCACAGCTCCAAATGGCAAGATACTAAAATGAAATGCATCAATTACAAACATTTTGGTAGAGGGCACCCAGGCCAAGGAAATGACAGGAAAAAGTAGGTGCTTATACTTGGAAAAAGCGAGGATATATTTTCAAACAGTAAACAGGTGTTAGTTAATGTTTGTTTCTATTTCCTTTTCCAAGCAGCTTGCTTATGTATGTATGTATGTAATTTCCTGTCTTTCTCTCATGGTGTATCAAGGTGTTAAGAAAAGAAAAGTTTTGGGGCCTAGGTGTGTTCTCCATAGCTCAAGCATCCATCAGCTGGGCTGTGATTGACACTCAGTAAATAGCATGGTTTAGTGTCAGGAAGGAAAACTCAGTTCACAGTTTCCCTGCTGTGCTCAGGATTGTAGGGAAAATGGACTCTGCAGTTGCTTTCCTGAGCAATGGCAGTGACAGCAGACTGGGTGCACGCAGGGAGTGTGTGTAACCTGCTTGTGCTCCTAGACTTTGCAGTGATGGATTTCATACAAATAAATAAAGACTCAGGAGATTTAGTAAGGTGCCAGAGGAAGGTAATACCAATTTATCTTTACTAGAAGCCTTGTGGTAGAAACATCCATAAACTGTATACTAATATGTTGTCCACTTCCCCCTTCCCCCTCCCAAAAATAAAATTGGAGAGGAATAAACTTTTTTAGGTGTAAATATCCTCTCATTCTTCTGCTTGCTGCTGTAGCTCTTGAGTTAATTGATGGTTCTTAATAAAGCCTCTGGTGTTGGAGCAGAATTGAGGTGGGAATGTACCGTGTTTGTTAAAGCCACAAGTAAAATATGATTTGGTTGCCTTGAACAGAGAATGATTTACATGGTGAACTGTACAGATGGCTTGCAAAGGAAAATTACTCTTCCTTCCTGAAATACCACTTGATAAATTACAGGATTCTCTTTATGTTTGCTTCTCTCTCAATGTCTAGAAAATCAAAAAGTTATGCAAATGTGTGGTACTCCAATCACGCTAAACACCTGGAAAAATGTAGTAAGTGCTCTTACCAGATTACCTTAATATGCACCTTTTTTTATTCTTAACATTTGTTGAAAAACTCATAAAGTCCTAGGCTATGTTTTTAATTAGAAATGCAGTTAATGAATATTGCATCTTTTGTAATAGTCAGAACCAGCCTTTTTGAGTGGTTTAGTAAATGCAGCCTATTAAGCTACTGGCTATTGCCTTCCTCCCCCAGCCCCGTAACAGTCAGTGGTAGCACAAAAAAAGTCAATCCACAGGTGTTTTGCTACTTTAGACTGAGTTTGATTTACAAATGGTGAAGTGATGTGCTTTTCAGGTGGGGCAAAGATGGAGATCCTAGCTCCTGGCTGTTAGTGAGCACCAGCAATGCAATGGACTGCCTTGGAGTCAGGAGGTATTGCTGTGTTGCTGGTGGGTGGGGACACATCACGCAACTGCACGCAACTGGTACCTGCACTAGTAATTCCTGCTGTGATTCCCTGTGGGAATGCAGTGTGTTAGGCTGCCTGTCCTGAAACATTTGGTGTAGCTCTGCCCTCCTGCCATTGCCTCACTCCAGGGCAGCCAATCTTTTAAACATGCATTTGAAGCACGGTAGTGGGGACACTGGTGTTTCTGCTTTCCAGTTTTTGAGTGTTTCAAAGAAAAGGCGATCCTCACTTTACCCACTGAAACGGAACTCATGAAATGAGTTGTAGGGTAAGGTCTGAAGATTGTTTCTCTGAGGTATGGAGAGCAACTGAAGTAAAATATAATGGATTGTTACCTCATCAGGATTGCTTTTTAATGCATGTTGGATTTCGGTAATCTCAAAGAAAATCTGTTACTAGTCTGTCATCTGTGCCTATCTATCTCCTCTGTCCTTAATTTTGCCATGATTGTTTGGCTGGCTTTAGCCAGATCTTTTAGGAATATAAAACTTTAAAAAATCTCTCTGTGTTGCTGTCTCCTTCTCCAGGAATGTTTTAAACCCATCAATTAATTCTGAGTAACTTTGGCAAGAGAGTGGAGGTCTCACAGTTATGTTTGCAGGGGCTTCCTCATTTGTGATCAGTTGGATGGGGAGTGCCGAATGGAGGGAGATGCTGTGGTGTGGGCTGCCTATAACACCTCAGATGACAGTAAATCAGTGTGAGCAAGGGCCTCAGAACCAGGCTTTGGCTTGGGCTTTCTGGCCTCTGAGAGGTGGGACAAACCTCATGGATGGGTCATCTCCTTCTTCATTCGAGCCAGTCTGTGGCTGAGTAATAACTTCTTTCTCATGAGTCTTCCTCATGAAATAAGCATCTGCTGCAGTTAAAACATGTGAATTTACTAATTTACTCCAGCAGATTTTTATTTTGTGATGTGATGAATCTTTACTGATGATGTGATGATCTTTTTTTTCAGTGGTTCATCTTGTCCTTTGCTCTTCTGAAATGGAAGCAAACTGTAGCAAGTCTAGTCATGACAGATCATACAGCATCTTCTCCCTTCATCTGCCATCCCCACCTGTCCCATCCTCAGTGGGGCTGTGACTTTAGTGATCCCTGTGAAAACAGCAAACACAAGCATGTTCTATGCCTTGCATTCCTGTCCTTTTATTGCCACTCAAGTCCAACAAAATTTTGGTATCTAAAGATACCAAACAGATGTAACAGATGACAGCATTAAATCTGCTTATTATTTGGTGAAATGTATTTCTTCAGTAAATGTTCCATATTAAGGACTTAGTAAACAGCTTACTGTTTGCATTTGGAGGGAATGTTGAGAATCTTCCCTTCTTGGCATAGCTGCTTAAAGACAATCTTCCCCTTTAAGCCCTGCAGGAAAAGATTCATGCATCTTTCACTTCCCTTTTGTAAAAATAAAAAAAATCCCAGACAAACTAAATCCTCCCCCTCCCCTTTTACTGAGGATGTGTCAATGCCACATCCAAGCTAGGTGGATAACAAGACAGTCTTGTTAGAATTTGAAAATAGCAAGCCAAACCCATGTTGTGCCTTTAGTTACGCTATAGAGTACAGCTGACTAGAGAGTGTAGGAATAGTGAGTCAAAATGTCAGTGGTTTATATTTCAAGTTGCAAGTAAAGGTGCTGCACATGCACTTCCGTGGCATGGTGAGCTGTGTGGTTTCATGCAGGGATGTTAGCTTGGGGAACCGGAGCTGGACAGCCAGTTGGTGCAACACTCTGCCTGAGCAGGGAGACTGTGCCCTGGAGCTGAGTAGCTGAAGAGATGGACTAGAAAACTCCTAGGTCCTTTCCATACTTAGTGTTTCTGTGAATTACATTGGAACTCATTATATGTGGAAGATGTCTAAATGTCCATGTTCTGTGATATAGGTAATTGTTTAGGAGGAAACCAGTTCCTTTTCAGTACTTTCAGGCTTTCTAAGACCTAAAGGCTTGAATCAAGATAGGCTCTGAGACAGGATACTTGCTACAAACGGTTCTGCATGTGATGTACATCACTGAATTAACACCAGAGTCCCCCCAGTGGTGCACTGCAAGATCTATACATCTGGCTGGGTTTCTTAAGAATGAGAGGCTTGGGTTTTTCAGAGGTTGTGCATGTTGGTCTGAGCTTGAGCTTCTAGATAATGCTAGACAGATGAAAGTAAAGGTCTGTACACAGCAAATGGTCACAGAGTGCATATCCTTTGGTTGTCTGACCATAACTATAGATTCCACAAAGAAGTCTTTGGGAAGTTCAGGCTGAGACCTGAATCAACTGGAATCTTCCTTCAAATGCAGATGCTGTGCTTAATTCTTAGAGTGATATTAGTAGTAGTTTCAGAGAAAATCATGGTTCTGTACACAGAAGTTTGTTTATCTCTTTCCAGGATGATTGGTGGCATGATATTGTACTGGTTTGGGTGGAGATAGAATTAAACCACAGCAGATACATGCTCTGCTTGCTTTAATCAGTTGCTTATTTGTTTGTTTTCTCATGAATGGCTAACTACCAGCAGAACAGCAATCTGTACTAGAAGCTTGTATCAACCTGAATTTTTGTCCTCTTCTGGCTTTCTGCTATCTTATTAATCTTATCTTCTGCTGTTCTTACAATGAAAACACAGTACCTCTTGTCCACACTGAAAAACCATCCTCCTAGTGAAAAATTTGGTGCAGAATGCTCTTTCTTCAGATTTATGTCACTGTGCATACTTCTAAGCACATATTTACATTACAGTGAGTATCATTTTGAGAGCTGCTAAGCACATATTGTTTTGCAGGCTGTATGCAGCATTCAGTAATGGAGAGAAACACAATTTCTAAGAGCTGAAATGCATACCACTATATACAAACCAATAACCAGCACAGTGTGATTTGAAGAAATGACTTCCCTCTATGTAGTGCATGTTCTTTAAACAGAGCAACCACTGCTTTTCCAGCTCATTGTAATTCACACTGCATCCAGCACTACTGGAAAACTAATGAAAATGCTGGGAGTACAATGCTTTATTTTACTGTGGAGAATTCCCAGTGGTTACAATATTATGTTGTGCCTAATTCTCGTGGTATCACATTTTTTTTAACAGTGATTTTTATTTTCAGCCCAATGATCCATTTCATACATTAACCCCCTCACTACTGAATGTGCCATGTAGCACAGAGGAGCTTCCAAAGCAAAATACCTTTACTAAGTTAATTATAAAGCGGAAAAAATCTCAATCAGGTAGAAGTCTTACATGCATAGGCTCGCTGGCATGGAAATCTAGGAGGCAGAGGCTTTTAAGTCCACCTCCAAGAAGATCAAGCTGCAGGGTTAGGAGGAGGGGGTGATGGTTTTATTTTTCATCTGGGACTGTGTGATATGAAGCGATGCAACTGTTGCCATAGTAAAGTTACACTGAATTGACTAAAAGCCAGTCAACACCGCTGTGTAGTCTGTCTCCTCCCCAACAACAAACAAACAAACCAGAAGAATAAACAGTTCTCAACTGGTCGTTTTCCTTCCAATAATAGGGAATTATAGGAACTGATTTTAGAACTCTCTGTGGAAAAAAAAAAAAAAAAAAAAAAGAAAGAAAGAATTGCCACAAGTGAAATATCTAATATCCTCCTAGCTTTAGAATTTTGGGTATATTATGTTTCAGATATACTTCATGGGTGTTTTGTGTCTAAAAATTGTCATTCACAAAGCACCTGCAGTTGTCAGCTGTGTGATGAAAGAGTCCTCTCCTCGGCTAGCGGGGGAGTAATAAAATGCGGAAGATACTATGACCAGAGTATTATAAATGGCATCTTTACACATCTGTTTAAGTAGGAGGTGAGGGATGAGAGCCTTATTACAGACCCCTTCTTTTACTTCAGAGGTTCTTAAATTCCCCTTGTTGCAGCACCTGGAAACTTTAAGTAAATGTAAGGGGCCAGATGATGTAGTGTAAGCCTAAGCATTCACTGCCATTTGGGATGGTTTTGAGTGTCCTACCCGTCTTGCATTTGCTGGTTTCTCTCAGGTCCTATCTCTGTCACATCTGACCACCTTGGAGGTTGAGATGCTTGCTTCAGGCAGCTAATACCCTCACTAATGTGATTTGCCTTCTCAACTTCACCAGAGAGGCAGGTGTATTTGAGGAGCTTTATTTTATTTGAAGGAGTTTCATGTGTTTATTTTGTGCTGTGGCTTTAGAGGGGGAAGGCAAATTGGATAAGTATTTCTTGCTCACTGCACAGCAGGGATGCTGATGTTGCTCATAAACTTGTCAAGGAATTATCTCCCTCATTAGTTGTATTCCACAGACATGCTTCTCTGTTAGTGCTGAAAGCTGGCCATGTCAGGAGATTTGATCATATGCCCTTCATTTTGAAGAGCAGGTGATAACTGCCATGCCTAGAACCTGTGCCCTTGGTGCCTCAAATGTCTGGGTTGAGAAGAGGTGAGTCACCAACTTTTGAAAAAAGATCACTCCAGCAAAACCCTTCCTAACCTATTAGTGTCAGAAATCACAGATATTCTCTGCTTTGGCTGTGAAGTCATGCAGCTATTAAAAGCTGCTAGTTTTGTCACAGAACTATGTATCTTAAATTAGCAGCAGCATGCTGAAATCTCTGCTCCGATTTGGCCCCAAGACCAACTGAAATTGATTTGATTCTTTAAAGGGAGCAGGCTTTAAAACCAGATTTCTGGTGTTGGAAGCTTAGAGTCCACCTAAAAGATGAGAAACAAGAAATTAAAGAAACAAAAATATTGATTGAAGTGGGCCAAGAAGAGGGGGAACAGCTGAAGATACTCGTAGCACATCATGTCCTGCAGGGGGTACGGTGAAACACAACACTGGTCAGCATGTTACCTGTTGATAGCAAAGCACTAGAAAGTGAACTGCTGTTCCTTGAGGTACATCTGTAAGTGCAGATTTAGAACTTAAACAAATAGGCAAAGGTCCTCACTATCACTGGCAACTAAAACATCAAGGATTTGGCGAGAAAGTAGGCCACAGGGCAACTTGACACTTTAGGAGTCTCTGAGTGGAGAGGAAAGAGGAAACCAAGGTGAGCCCAAAGATGGATACCATGGCAAAATGGATGGGGTTAGGATCCTCTGCAGCACCATGTGGGAATGGAGAAGAGTAAGGAACAACTGCATTTGTCCAAGGCAATGAAGAAGACTTGTTCTTGCAGCCTGAGTTTATACCTAACAAAGAAGTTTTTATAGCTGATGTCTGCACAAACAGATAAGGTTTCTGATGTGAAAATATTTGAATATGCTTTAAAAAAATGATCACCCTGAGTGTGTTTCCATTTCAGTTCAAATTATTTGAAGCAAATGTCTGGTAAATAGTGTTATCATGTTTATTTTTCTCTTTGCTAGAGAAATCAATGATGTAGCTACTCAGATGTCCCCTTTCTCCAGGATCTGACATTCTTCTGCACTCTCTGAATGCACATCAGAGTGCTGCAGTATTCAGCTGCTTCTGACAAGTAGTATTTGTGCTCTGCAAGTCCTTCTGCCTCATACAGAAATAAAGCTGGTAGTCAGAACTGTCCCTTGACAGTTCTTGTCCAAATAAAAAGCTCATTATCTGCAGTATATGTTGAATAAACCTTGACGACTTCGTGTAAGGGTTAGTTGTAAGCAATAAAATACACATAGGACATGTTGTTAGTTTTCCAGATTTCATCTTTACTAACCATAGTTTTCATTTGTGTATACATTTTTGGTTTTCACTCAGAGAGGGCTTGTTTTTAGTGAGCAGATAAAATTCTTTTAAAGTCAGTGGATTTTTCCAAGTCTTGTGGTTTTGTACCTTTTAAATATAATTAATTGTTCCACCATTACAGCAGGTCTGAAACATAGAACAGATTTTGTCATGAGTAGTAAGGGACATAGTCCTGTCCCATTTCTGCATCCTGTTGCCCCATAATGGACTAAAGAGATTATTTACATCATTGGCCTGGTATGATAATGCTGGTGAGTTAGGAACCACAAAAACAGTTGTTGAAGAAACATCTGTTATCTGAATTATCCTGACTTATCAGTATTGATTGGCAAGTGCTTATCATGCTTGCTATTATCTCCTCTTGTGGACTGGCAGTTTTAAGGGATTGTTTTATTTTATGGCATCCTCTGGCTATAACTGGTAAGACAAGGCCCTCCTGTATGTAAAATAAGTCCATCCATTATTTTTCATTGTCTTTTCTATTATAGCCATTACCTTAGATCATGTAAATGTAGTAGAAAGAATATAGGAGACAGTTCAGTCCTTTCTATTAAAAGGAAGCCTTTCCAGTTGTTACCCTACATGAGAAGGAAAGATTGTTCTCTTGTGGAGATAAAGAAGGGGGGAAAAAAAAGACCTGCCCCCAAACCCTCATATCTATTACAGAAACACCATCATATCTTTTTTTTGTATATACTTATTTCTTTATGATCTTGCTTTATTACAACACTTTATTACTTTTATTTAGGCCTCTTCATATATTCTTTCTATATACATCTTTAAGGCAAAATTTGCACCTTTAATTTCCATAATACAAACGTAATTGGAGGAACACCGTTAACGTCAGTGGGCTGACACTGGGTCAGAGTGGCATGTGAAAGTTTAGCCTTCACATGAGTAAATGGTGATGTTGGTGGAATATGTATGTTAATGAAGAGCTCTCTTTATTTCATGGTTCAGGTTATATTTTAAAGATCATAGTGTACCTCTGTATAAAGAGCCCATTTCTCCCAACCGTCCCCACCCCTGCAAGGATTTTCTCATGTCCCCCTATTACCTCACTTTATTTAT
Organism: Picus viridis; assembly: GCA_033816785.1. NCBI lineage: Eukaryota > Metazoa > Chordata > Aves > Piciformes > Picidae > Picus > Picus viridis. The sequence goes on along the minus strand of CM066578.1, from coordinate 5,600,229 downwards.
ACTAAGAGGGATTGTATAGTGTTGCCTTCTTCACTATTAAACCTGACTGGATTCAATGCTCATATTCTGGAGAAATAACTGAGACATTAAAAAGTTAGATGTCTCTTGTGGTTATTGGTGAGAGCCATATTTTGAGTGATAAAAAGCAGGAAAGATGCAAAGGGTTCCTTCACCAGAAGAGGACAGCAGGAACAAGTCTCTTAAGGACTGTCCCTGTCTACAGCTGTTGCAGAGAAAGACGACCTTGCTAAACCCTGTGCATAGGTCAGAGGTTTCTCTCAGCTGGAGAGTTGTTAATGGGAATCCATTTTCCTTCTAGAGATAGCCAAGCAGGAGTGAACTGACTGGCCAGTAAATGAATATGGCTTTAAATGTAGACAAGCATTTAAAGTATTCTGCTATATAAATTAGAATTGCTGCATCCAGGATCACATTTTCACAGAATATTATTTTGAATAAGAGATGCAAGAAGTCTAAAAGCCACACTTTCAGACATTATTTAGAAAGAAATGAAATGATCTTAGAAAGGAAAGTAAACCTCAGTTCTTTCATGTACACTTGTGCTTTGCAGTCTTTCTGCATTCACTGTTTCATTTATTGCAGGAGAGTGTGGTTTGTAGCAACTTTCTCTTATAAGACAAAAAGAATAAAATCAAGGCTTTTTGGTTGTTTTGTTTGGCTGTTATTTTTTTTTGTTTGTTTGTTAACTGGTCTGGATAAGGAATATACATTGGTGTGAGCTTCAGACAACAACTATCTGCATCACTGATCTGTCTGCATGTAAGTGAACTTCGCTAGGGGTAGGCAGTATAGCTCTTTAGCTAGTGGCAGTGTAGTTCTGATTGCTGAACAAAGGACTTAAAAAAGACATTTTTTTGCCAAGAAGTATGGAGGATTAAATGGATTTAAACTCCTTTATTAAAAGCTGCTATGTCATTAATTCAAAACTTCTGTGTGATTGACGAGCACACATGTTATACAGGCAAAGCTTGCCAAATCTGACCGGAAACTCTCATGTGGAAAAATGCTACCATAATAACTTTTTCAGACCAAAGAACGTAGAAGTGCATGCCATCTGGGTCTAAGACCACTGACAATCAACACAGAATTAGATCCCAGTTCTGCAGTTTTGTCTTTAATGTGCTGGGATCTGGCACTTTTTTTCCCACCCCATTTAAATCTCATCACAACTGGCCATCCAGGGAGGTGAAATAGAGGGCACCAAAATGTTGGTAGCCTAGCAGTTTCCCCACCTTGTCATGCAGGTTTACAGTATCGCAGTATCGCTAAGGTTGGAAGAGACCTCGAAGATCATCGAGTCCAACCTGTCACCACAGACCCCACGACTAGACCATGGCACCAAGTGCCACGTCCAATCCCCCCTTGAACACCTCCAGGGACGGTGACTCCACCACCTCCCCGGGCAGCCCATTCCAATGGCGAATCACTCTCTCGGTGAAGAACTTTTCCTCACCTCGAGCCTAAACTTCCCCTGGTGCAGCTTGAGACTGTGTCCCCTTGTTTTGGTGCTGGTTGCTAGGGAGAAGAGGCCAACCCCTTCCTGGCTACAACCACCTTTCAGAGAGCAATGTCTGTCTGTACTGGGATACAGAGGATAATTCCCTTGTGTAGGCCCTTGTCTTGAGAGAGAGAGAATAGGTGCTCTGGGGCTGGTACTTTGTATTCTCTGTAGGAGCAGACAAACATATGTGACATAGGATAAGCTGCTGGAGGGGTTTGTCCTGGTGAATGAGATAGGCTGAAGCATCATAATGACATGAGAGGGAACTCTGCATTGATTTAATATTTACATAAGTGTAATATTGAACATGATGATCTTGAAGGTCTCTTCCAACCTGGTTTATTCCATTCCATTCCATTCCATTCCATTCCATTCCATTCCATTCCATTCCATTCCATTCCATTCCATTCCATTCCATTCCATTCCATTCCATTCCATTCCATTCCATTCCATTCCATTCCTAAGACCCACTGCAGTTTAGAGAAAAAACCATATGTAAGAGTTAACTTGAGAAAATTAAACTTTTTACTTCAACACTAAATTGATTTTTACAGCTATTTGATTTTCAGATTATTAATGTCATGAAAATAGTAGCAGTTCATAACATGTTTGATGCTGTGTACCGTGTCATGGATGGAGTTGAACCTGCTGTTGTTATTCACACCATGCCATAATCATGCCAGCTTCAAAAAATGAAAATGCTAACTGGAGCAAAGTATTATAGGGCTTGAAGTTCAGATTGCAACATGGGAGGCTTCCTGTTCCAGTTGCTGGACTTGGGTTCTTGGATGTGGTCTTTGGTTTCTCTGGTGGTGGCAAAACGAGTGGGAGTTGGGTAGCTGCTGGGTTTGGCTTTCTGTTTTATGCTGGGGTTTCCCTGTATTTCACTCTGCTTCTTCTGCAAATAGGCTAAACTGAGGTAATCATGCATTGTATTATTAGATTATTAGACCTGCACTGTATTATAGATTATTAGATTAGATTATTAGCGAGGGTAACTGTGCATTGTGCTTATGATATCTCATGTTATAGTAAACTCTTATCTCTTTATCTCAGCCCTGAGTTGTGTGCGTTACTCTTCCCCTCACTTTTGTGTTTGGGGAGCAGGCAGGTTAGCCCTTGTGCTAAACCATTACATACAGTCACAATGGTAAACTGAAATAATCAAGTGGTTGGGGTGTCTTGCCACCCTGAGCTATCAGTGGAAGTTTATCTCTACTATCACTGTTCGTGGTGGTATGAAAGGATATCGGGAACACTCCTGAGTGAGCAAAGTAAAGTGTTTCGCAACAGATGTTGCAAAGAAAGAGAATTTGAGTGTTATTTTAAATCAATCAATAATATTTAGCAAAAGCACAGTGCCTTCAAAGACATACTGTACTAGAAAATAATTTTAATTGAATTTTTTCTGTCAGCAGTAGTAGCAGTTTTCTTTTGCAGGAAAGCTCTTGGGGTAATTTATCTATATTTATATATAGTGTGTGTCTCTGACAGAATTGTGGAAGTCAACAAGACAGGATAGGTTAAGATAAGAAAAGCAAGAGTAATGCATAATAACATGCATTATGCCATTAGGATCATTTCTCCCTTATAAGCATAGAAAAATAAGAGGGAGGTCACCAGGGAGAAAAGAGAACAAACAAATTAATAACAACAGCAGCAACAAAAGTGAGCCCTCCTCTGTCCTTTCTTCTCAGGCATCCTATATCTGACATCCTTTTTATTGTTAGGAAACTAATTATATGGAGGTTGCTAAGCCAGTTGTCTTTCAAGTACTAAAATAATGGAGAATCTTTTTCAGTCCAGGTAGCAATTAGCAGCCACCTAGCTATAAGGTTGGTGCTACCCTTCTGGCAGTCAGCTCAGGGTGCTCAGGATTTGAATAGCAGTAGATGACTTCCAATTAAGTCCTGATTAAGTTTTTGAGTTCTTTATCAGATGCCTAATTTCCATGGCAGTACACTGCTTTTTCTCATGCCACCTCTAGCTACTGTTCCTTTTACTATCTCTAGTGTAAATTCAGTCACAGAGATCATGATTCTGTGAATGTGTAGTCTTCTCTCCCTTTGCAGGCTATTTGGCACCATCAGACCCAGGTCTGAGGACTGTTTGGGTCAAATAGCTGTGAGCAAGCGGAGCAGTCTGGCTTTCCTGTTAAGTGTGAAATGTGCTTTTAGTACTTCATGTGAGGGTAAATACATAAGCTGCATTAATAAGCCAGTTTTAGCATGTAGCCAAATAACTATGTCTAAGCCTAACTAAGCCTGTTCCTCATTCTTAATGGTTTTGGAAAGCCAGAGGTTAATTAACTGCACTTCTTCTGGAAATAAGAAATTTCTGCAATAGCTACCAAACATATATGTAATTATTGCATGCTCTGAAACCAGAACCATACGTGGTTTATGAATGTGGCTATTCTTCAGGAGCATCTGTTTTAATTAGTTTACTGAAATGAAGTTTGAAAACTCACCAGTGGAGCATATTGTTATGGTTGGCCTTGTTAGTCATAACTGGCTGACATGTTCCAGTGTGTCCTTTCACATTCTCATTCCTTTCCTTTTTACCCAGGGACCATAATTAGTAGGGACACTCATGCCAAGAAGGGTCTTTACAGAGCTCCAGGGCTGATCGTGTGTCTATATCTGAACACACAACTTCACGCACCTGAAATCAGTGTCAAGATTTCATCAAAATTCTATAGCAGACGGTCTGTAAACATGATCTGCTTGATAAAAAAGTAAAACATTAGAGGAGTGCTTACAGTCTTTTATAAAAAAAGATTATTTTTTACCCAAATGACAGAAGAAGCTTTTTAAATGAGTGAAAATAAAATTATTCATAGCATTTTTCATTTCATTTCAAGTGGCCAGTTTTTTAAGACTTGTGTGATACTGAGAACTCTGTGACTGTAGGGTAATGTGATAGAGAGGAGAGACTGCAGGTAAGGCCAAGCATTCTCTAAGTGTGTAGAAAAGAAGTAGAGAAAAGGAAAGTGAATCACGTGTGGAAAAATAGAGAATTAATTTTTTAAATCAGGAAAATTATGTCTTTTCCTGTGATTCAAATCACAGCTGGAATAGAATAGGATAGGATAGAATAGAATAGAATAGAATAGAATAGAATAGAATAGAATAGAATAGAATAGACCAGACCAGGTTGGAAGAGACCTTCAAGATCATCGCGTCCAACCCATCAACCAATCCAGCCCACCTAAACAACTAAACCATGGCACCAAGCACCCCATCAAGTCTCCTCCTGAACACCTCCAATGATGGTGACTCCACCACCTCCCCAGGAAGCCCATTCCAATGGGCAATCACTCTGTCTGCATAGAACTTATTCCTAGCATACAGCCTAAACCTCCCCTGGCACAGCTTGAGACTGTGTCCTCTTGTTCTGGTGCTGGCTGGCTGCCTGGGAGAAGAGACCAACCTCTGCCTGGCTACAACCTCCCTTCAGGTAGTTGTAGAGAGCAATAAGGTCTCCCCTGAGTCTCCTCTTCTCCAGGCTAAGCAACCCCAGCTCCCTCAGCCTCTCCTCATGGGCCTTGTGTTCCAAACCCCTCACCAACTTTGTTGCCCTTCTCTCGACATGCTCCAGCAAGACAACATCTTTCCTAAACTGAGGGGCCCAGAACTGGACACAGGACTCAAGGTGTGGCCTAACCAGTGCAGTGTACAGGGGCACAATGACCTCCCTGCTCCTGCTTGCCACACTGTTCCTGGCCAGGATGCCATTGGCCTTCTTGGCCACCTGGGCACACTACCTGAACTTTCTTTCCCTTTTATTTTACTCATATGTATTTTATGGAGATGACATTTGGTGGTATGGATTGCTAGAATATGCATAAAAGTCCTGGTAACATGAGCAGTGCCCAGGAATTTGTGGCCAAACACCCAGCCTTTTCTGAGTCTGCAGTGGAATATCACATGCTCCAAGTGAGAAGTCTGTACTATACTTAAGAAAGTCAATGTCACTGAAGTGCTTTCAACAGTTTCTCAATTTTGCTTTCAGAGAAGAGTGGCTCATGTATTTAATTATTAACTTCTTTAATTATGTATGCATTTGGAACCAAATGTTCATTTCTCTGTAAATGATTCTTCAGGAAATCAAAGACTCCCTGAGGACCTTGAAGCATGGACCACTTTGTGGTGGTGCTTTCTGTTGCAAGGCTGATTTAGATTGCTGTCTTTTATCATTTTTATTATTACTTTCCTGTTTCATACTGTGAAAACCAATAAGTCATAATTCTCAATGTAAATTTTTGTGAGGCCTCTGCTAGCTTGCCTAAGGATTTTTGAAGATTGATAAAAACTTCATAGGACTCTTAAGGGGAGAGAGGGGAAGGCAGCAGGCAGTTTTACCAGCACTAGGCTTGACTGGGTGCTTTTGACTTTGTATACTTGGGTAAGCTCTTGTATATGTGTTGTATTTATCCACAATGCACATAGATGTATCTTGGTTCTGCCTTGGGCTATTCTGTAGGCAGGACCATGCTGCACCCTTTTAGCACCATGTCTCGGTCTGGAGAGGGAAAGAGGCTCAGTTCTTATGAATATTCCTGTGTTGTGAAATGAGAGGCACAAATGAGGCCAAAATATCAACAGCTAGACTATTTATTACATAAATGAAGTGGATGGATCAGAAGGGGAGAGAGAGAAAATAGAGAGAGAAGAGAGAAGAGAAAAGGAATTATATTACCACACCCCTCAACCCCCCCAAGACAGTTTGAGTCTGTGGAGGAAAGGTGCTGCAGGAGATGTTGGGTCTGTAGAGAAACGGTGCTGAGGCTTTGGCTGTAGAAGAGATGAGGTCCTCTGAGCAGCTTCTTCAGCTCCATGAGTTGCAGCAGGCAGAACTTAGAGCACGGAGAGAGGGTTTTCAGAGTCCAAGATCCGTTGTGTTGCCCCATGATGTTTCCAGCATGCGGTGCCATCTTCTTTCTTCTGCATGCTTCTTCCTTCAATTTTCTTCTTCTAAGCCAGTAGTTGCTCCAGTCTTTTATGCAGTTTTTTTAGTCCTTAGGCAAGTGTCCAGGTGTTGTTCCCCAGGATATCGTTCTGGGAAATCATCCTTAGGTAAGTGTCCAGGTATCATTCCCCAGGAAATCTTTCTGTGTACTCAGGTGAGTTTGGGCAGGGTCTGGATGGAGGGGGGAGGCCTCCACCTCCTCCTTCTCCATCTACCTACCCACACACTCATTACACATCAGGAAACAGGTGGTGAGTCCATTGTCTCATCATCCTCCTTTCCTGGGGTATCTGATGGCTGGAAATGATCCTGTCCTGAAGGCGTGATGGCTGGGCCCTTGGGCCATTGTTGTAGGCCAGCTGCAGTCCAGTGGGCAATGTTATCTTTGCACCTTCCAAGAGTCCTTCCAGTGGCTCTGCCCAACACACATCAGCTATTGTCTGGGCAAGCAGCAAGTGATTTTATCTTTGTTGAGTCACACCAGGAGAGACAAGCTTTAGTCTCTCACACACCAGTAACAGTGGCAGAATGCAGGATCAATGCGTGCTAGCAACAGGAGGCAGCCACAACACGCAGACAATTATCTGGTAGCTTATGTGAAATGCTTGGTATTTCTTATCCCAGTTTCAGTGTGTAAGTAACAGATTGTTAACAGATTAATTATTTTTCATTGGTCATTCTGTTGTCGACCTAGAGGATATGGAAAGCAACCCACTTCTCTAGGTTACATTTCATTCTCAAGGGTAGTGCTTACACTTTATTCATTTTTATAGATAAATATGTGTTGGGCTTTAAACAATGGTTACTTCTCCCATGAGTAGTGTGCTTATCTTAAAATACATGAATAAATAAACCCGTTTTTCTTTAAGCTCTTGTGGTGGTTTTAAGCCTTAACTGGGAGTTAAGAGCTCAGATGGGGACAAGGCAGAAAATCTCTCCCGCTCCCCCTCCTCCCTCCCAACAGAGAGGGAGAAAAAAAGGAAAGGAGCAAATCCACCAAACAACAATTTGGAGTCGGCTTGGAAGTAGAGAGGTAAAGAGTTTTCTTTAAACAAAATGTGTAACAGGTAAGGTTCAAAAGGGCAAGGAACACGGGTGGTTGGGAGGGGGACAAAGAAGAAGAATACGGAACCAGACTCTCTCTGAAGGGGCGTGGAGGCAGCAGGGAGAAGGATCAGGCCCGACCATGTGGCAGAGGAGCAGGAAGGCAGCCGCAGTAGCTCTCATGCAGGAGAGGCAGGAGCCAAAAGGAGACCTAATAGCTGCAATGCCCTGCTTTTTATACCCTAGCTGGGCAGGGAGCGGGAAGTGGAACAAACTCAGTTTCCCAGGGGAAAACACCCTGCAGGGAGGGCAAAGCACCCGCAAGCACTCCACCCTGTTTTGTTTTTGTTTCCAGAATGAGCATTAACCCACCACAGCTCTTTTGATTCTCTAGTTATTCTTTGGAGATGTATAATGTGCAGCTTTGCATGTTCCTATCTAAAGAAGTATGTACTTCTAGTGATGGGAGGCTTTAATAGTATGAAACTTTTAAACTCTGACAACCATAAAAATTGGTATAATGTACATTCAGTATTATCTTCTGGTTTTGGTGTTCTCGGTGGTTGTGTGGGCTTCGGGGATCAGCTTTGCGCCACTACAGTTGCTGGCAGGTATTCAAGCCTTAAAAGAATTGCCCATCTGTGTAACTTTCAGTAAAAAATTCAGCAAATGTAGCTGTGACATAACGTGAAGTCTGATTTGACAACATGCAAGATAACAGAGGAAAGCAATAGCTTACATAGTACATAGTCTATCACGTAAGGTTGTTCACGCATCTCCGAATCTACAGGAGTAGCCAATTCAGAAATCAAGAGCCCAAAAAAGTGCAGGCAGAATGGAAGAAAATTCTGAACATCAGAGAGAGGTAATTGAATGTTTCCTAGCAGACGCAGCCATGCAGGAAGGAATGCAAAAATCCAGTGGGAGGAGGGGAGTGGTGGAGTGGGAGTGGTGGTACTGGAAGGGAAAGAAAATGTAGTAATTTAGAGAAATGGTGAGAGAAAAAGGTGTGTGTGCCAGTGTGGGCAGCTAAAGTTTTGTGAGAACTGGCTTTCTGATAAACAGCTATTGTTTCTGCTCAGTGATTAAAGGAAGATAATACCAGAGAATGCTTTTTCTCTGAACTTTAACTCATTATTTTGATGAACATGAATATGCTGATACAGGTTTCTTCTGTAGCTGTATATCCAAATATTACCTGTTTGCTCTATTCCATTCAGGGTGACCTGAAGAAACCCAGACTGCCCCCTGGTAGGGCAGTCAGTGCTGTGTGCAGCATTCAACCCATGCTTGAAGTGGGTAGACTAAATAGGAATTTCTGTCTTAACAGAAATCAAAACTATTCATGATTTTTTTCTCCCCCCCCTATATATATAACCTGATGTTTCTTCAGGGGCAGAGAGAAGCCCATCATTGGAGAAACTGGCATGGTTAAAGACAGAGCACAAGGGTAAGGGCTTCCAATATGCAGCCTTCATGAGTTGAACAATTATTAGTAAAATGTCAATTAGGCCACAAGAAATGCATGTGGAAAGAAAAAAAAAAATCCCAGGGCAATCTACTTGCTAACTAATAAGAACTTTATATGTTTACTGGCCTGTAAATTAGTGTAGTTTTACTAAACATAAAATCTCTGAATTGCAAGCTGCTTTCATTTTTTTTCTTCATTAGACTTTTAATGAAGGTTATCCTGTTGCATTCAGTAAACAGAGTAAAATGCTGAAAAGAATTAATGATACAGAGACACATAAATATATCTTGCAATAAGTGGCCAGAGCTCTCGTAGAGTGGATATAGTGAATCACTTTCAATACAAGATTGCATTCCAGGTTCTTTGTGTCAATCCCAGTCACAGTTTAAGTAGCTTGGCTGGCTGCAGGATTTTGCAAGAGCAGCACATAGTGAGTATGTATATACTATATTAATTTAAATATTGCTACCTTACTGTTTCAGTTCCATTTCCAGGAAGGCATGTTGTGGACAGTGGGATAGAGTTACTGGTAGTTACTGGTTGTAGTTACCGGCAGTTACTGGTTCACTTTTGTTAAGATTATAGATTCTTAATTATTTCTTTTCTTACTCTCTTATATGTAGTGCATACTAAACCATCTGAGGGGTTGCACAAGTTTGGCAATAAAGGACAAGCAAACTTATGAGAGTCATTCTATTTAACTAGTAACAATATTTGACTGAGCCATTGAGACATTCCCAGTGTGACTAGAAGCAGTCAGTAGACATCCTCACAGTGATGCAACCACATGAGAGCTTAGCTTAAAATCACATTTGCTTGCATTGACTTAACAGAATTATTCTTACTATATGGCCATATTCACTCCATTACTCATCTCTGGAGAACCAGAGTGTTGCTTCTCAGAAATTGTGCTTTGTTTCACCATCTATGCAAATTACAGAAATAGGTTGTTTTAAGAGGTCTGCAGTAGTAAAGGTGCCACTGCAACTCTGTAACTGCTGTGTTAATCGTGTTAACCGGATCAGCTGTTACTTGAGACGTTTAATGCTGTAAATAATGCCATTTTAAAGCTTCTTAAGTGTGCAAAAAGGATCAGTTTTTAACAACACAAGCCACGTTCCAATATAACAGGTGTTGACCTAGGTAGGGCTGTAATGTCCCACCACCAAAGAGCACCGATGAGCTTCCTTTCACTTGTATGAACTGAATCAATAAATCAGCAAGAAGCATTTGTTTTAGAACAAAGAGAGGATAATGTAAGTCCTTGGATGTTGGATTATATAATGCCACTGACAAGCCCTAAAGCCAAATAAAGCCGTCTTGCAACATTGTTTTATGTTCTTAGCAATATAACCTACTAATTTAGATATAAAACTGTTTGGGTTTCTTTCTGATATATTTATGTGAAGTCCAGGTAAGCTGAAGAAAGAAATGCTCCATTTCATCTCTAAAACAGCATGTCAGCATATTTCTATCTGCCTTACGAGCTTCAGATGGGGACTTACGTGAGTGATCCCTCTGAGGAGAAACTTCTGTTCAGAAAGGTTAATGGGGTGCCCCACTGGCTCGTATTTCATAGTGCCAGGCTTCTCATGTGATTGGGGGTTAACATGAATTTTCTCTGACCTCTTGTTGTTACTGCCTTCTAGAAGTGTTGCAGATGTTGCAGTAAGTCTGGTGCTTGGGCGCTGTGCAGTTTGATGGTGGGGTGCTGCCCCAGCATAGCCATGCACCCAGCCCTCTGCTAGTAGGGTTCCCCTGCACCCCAGGAGGCTGCCACAATGTTTTAGTCTTGGCTTCCTCTGGAATATTGCCTGTGCCAGGCCTCTCCTCCAGCTTCAGAAATGGTGTTTCACTGCCCAGTTTCTGCATGTCCTCGGTGGGGTGCAGCAGTTGCCTGTGTTTACTCCTTCTGTGGCTCTGGCAGGGAGCACAGCTTGTGATTTGCATGGACTTCCAAACACTTTTCTGATGCCATCAAAGGGTAAACACAAGATACTATGAAATGGCTAAGTAAAAAATCCTACATAGAGTGCCATTCCTGTAACTCACCAGTGTCCTGGGGCACCATCCATGCCCAGGAAGACAGATAACTTTCTCCTTCTAAAGTGCTGAGGAGCATCTTGAGGGTGCTTGCCCTGCTGGTCTTGCTCTGTCTAGAGGTGGTGTTCACAGGTACCATACCAGTGAGCAAGCCACCAGTGGACAAACTAGTGCCCCATTTCTCTCTAGATGAGTCAGTCTGAGGTGATAGCATCTGCTCCAGGGGCAGATGCTTGGCCAACCCTACTCCTCAGGTCCTGGATGCCAGCACAGGGTCAGCACATGCTGCAGGAAAAGCAAAGTGGGCCTGCTACCATCTCCCATCTCTGCAGCATGAGAGGCTGCAGCTCAGGGCTGGCACTCATGGCCAAAATCAAACAGGGTTGGCACCTGGCCTCATGCAACAAGGCACTAAGTTTCTTCCTCCTTACAGCAGAAATGGAGTTGTCTTTCTTGTCTCTATGCAGCTTTCCTGTAGGGAATAGCTTTTGTCTCTTTCACAGCTGGTAAATCTATAGGTGTTAATAACCTGTGATACAGTGTTTTGCTAAATTTGATTAAATCATGGGTCACCAAGCTGTCAACATAGAAAAAAATGTACTTTTCATTGTTCTTCAGGAAGGACCGTGAGAAAATGTGGCAGGTCATAGTTTGGTTATTGAAGATATGGACTGGAAAAATGAACTATGTGAAAGTTATTGGATTAAAGAAAAAACCCTTGTGAAGATCTTTATATAAATGTTATAATGAAATAATGGAAAAATTTAAAACACTATAGAAGTAGTTCAGTGGTGTAATTTCTACATATAGGAAAGATATGGGAGTACAGGTACTCCACAGAGAGTAGGAACAGAGACTGTGGAAGTATCTGTATGACTTTTCAGAGGAAATTACAAGAGAAACTGTTGAAAGAGTAAACTAATTTTGTGAGCTTATAATCTAATACACCATCTGGGAATGTGCATGGTTGCAGCTGGGCAAGAATTCTTAGTGGTTTAGTGTGATAAATTGTAAAATCTTACTTTCCTGATGTTGTTAGTGTCTGTCTTCTGTTGAGGGGGAAAAAAAATGGACATAAATGTACATAGATGTATTTCTGAAAAAGAGAGTAGTAAGGGGAGGGAATAAATAAAAATATTTTGGTACCTTAAATTGCTGAAAACACCATTTGTCAGGAGCCCTAATCAGTGTCTAAACTACATTACGCTATGTGAACTACACTAGTTTAAATGTTGGGTACAAAATGGATAATTTCATTTATAGATTTTAACTGCAGTTGACAAAATTGACTCATCTATGGGATGCCTAAAAATTCCCCTCTCCAAAATTTGTTATTTTCAATACACTTATAGTTTAGCATGTAGGAGAGAACCTGGGTCAAGTCCTTAAAACTGAACAGATTAGGTTTACATTTACCTTCAATGAAAAACAAGGTGTTTTGCAGATTCTGGTTTTTGGATGCATTTCATTCCTAAGTTCCTGACCTTTGCCAAGGCAAATCTTTTTCCCTATGGATTAACAAAATGGGAAGGCCTCTGAATTGTTGGATAAAAAAAAGACTTTAGCAACTAAATGTATGTTAGTGGTCACTACTCGTTATGCAGTATACAATTTATTTTTCATAGTACACAGGCCACATAAGGTCAAATCGTGTTGTCTATAGTAAAGCAAAACACTTATTGACTGGTCCAGAACCTTTGCTCGTGCAGGCTCTAAAAAGTTTGTTGTTGATCTGTATCTTAATGTATTTTTAAACTTGGTTTGTTCCATCAGCAAATTATTTTTGAGCACAGCTGCTGGGTCATTCCCCTGTGCATACGTGAAGCTGTTGCAAAGCTTTGTGCATGTCTTGATCTGTCCCTGCCTGGTCTTGGTGCCCTCCCATGCTGCCCCTGCTGCTCCAGGATTGTAAGCACACATGCAGCACAGGGTGATCATGAGGAGCCATCCCAATCATCCTCTGGGCCATCTCACTTAAACTACACTATCACCTAGAAAGACTGGATCAGATGATCATTGGGGTCTCTTCTAACCTGGCATGTGAGGTTCAACAAGACCAAGGGCAGGGTCCTGCATCTGGGTCGAGGCAATCTCAGGCACAAATACAGGCTGGGCAGTGACTGGCTGGAGAGCAGCCCTGAGGAGAGAGACTTGGGGGTGCTGGTGGAGGAGAAACTCAACAGGAGCTCTCAATGTGTACTTGCAACCCAGAAAGCCAATCAGATCCTGGACTGCATCAAGAGAAGTGTGGCCAGCAGGTCAAGGCAGGTGATTCTCCCCCTCTACTCAGCTCTGGTGAGACCCCACCTGGAGTACTGCGTCCAGTTCTGGAGCCCCTATTACAGGAGGGATGTGGACGTGCTGGAACGTGTCCAGAGAAGGGCCATGAGGATGAGCAGAGGGCTGGAGCACCTCTCCTGTGAGGACAGACTGAAGGAGTTGGGGCTGTTGAGTCTGGAGAAGAGAAGGCTCCGAGGTGACCTCATTGTGGCCTTCCGGTATCTGAAGGGGGCTACAAGAAGGCTGGGGAGGGACTTCTCAGGCTATCAGGTAGTGATAGGACTAGGGGGAATGGAATGAAGCTGGAGGTGGAGAGATTCAGGCTGGACGTGAGGAGGAAGTTCTTCACCATGAGAGTGGTGAAGCCCTGGAATGGGTTGTCCAGGGAGGTGGTTAAGCCCCATCCCTGGAGGTGTTTAAGACCAGGTTGGATGAGGCTCTGGCCAGCCTGATCTAGTGTGGGGTGGCCCTGCCCATGGCAGGAGGATTGGAACTAGATGATCCTTGTGGTCCCTTCTAAACCTGACTGATACTATGATTCTGTGATTCTCTGTAAACAGGAATCCCAGTCACACCCAAATACATTTTAGTGGATGATTTTACTCATCAATGTTATTTAATCAAAAAATTGAACAAAGTGCATCCCCTCTTCTTTCTGCCTGCTTTCCCCCCCACCCCCCTTTCCCAGTCTACTCCTGGCCCATTCCTTCCTCATTTTCACACCCTGCTGAATGCACTCTGGGACTCTGAACTCTGATGCCTTTCATGACTGAGAAATACTAGAAGGTAGCTCTGTCCTTGGCTTTCAAGCTCACAAAGGGACAGAGAGGTCTTCTCACTCTCATTGCTGTTTGGAGGAGCAGAGGAGGGAGATGGGGGTGCTGCCTGTGACCCATGTCACGCAGGAAGTTGTGTGAAATACAAACCAAGAAACAAACTGTCAAGCTGATTGTCGAAAAGGTGTCAAGTGTAAGAGTGTGGCAAGTCAGGATTGAGTTTGAGGGTTTTTCACTGAGCAGCTCTGAAGCACACCAAGTCGAATCTGTGTCCTTGAGCATATTCTCCATTGGCCCCAGCACAGTGATTTCCAGGGGCTGCACTGGGTAATGCTGCACTAGAATCAGGATACATCATAAATAGAAGAGTAAGAAAAGAACCTTAAAGTTTTGAAAGAACTGTGCACACAATTATATTTGAATGTCTTAACTACAGAGTTCCTGTTTGGCTTGATCTTGGCCTTCCTTCTAGTGGAACACATCCTACTGATCTTTGAAGCTGACTTGGCTGGAAAACTGTACCTTATTTTCAAATTTATTTGTTTTCTAAGAGCAAAATATTAGTAAAGTTGTAAAATAACAAAATTATACCTATTGTTTTCTTTTTAATACTTTGCTCGAGTCTTTGGTAGTTTTCTAGTGGTTGAATGAGTTTAGTGACAAATTTGTCTCACCATTCATTTTTTGGTGCTTTCTCCTGAACTGCTTAAGAACCTAGATTGTGGACAAAAACTGAGAAGTGATAGAAAATGCAGAAATACATAAATGCATAAATAACACCTTCCTTGCAGTCAGGAGTTCAGTCCCATGTCTCACTCACATCAAACAAGCTCTCAGGATATTAATGTTGTTAATTGCCTGCTAATACCTGAAGAGGTATAAATGCCAGAAGATCTGCAGGTGAGGAAGAGTAAATAATATGCCTTGAGAAAATATTTAATTACAGTACAAAAGTGAAACTGCAAGCAGTTTTATTTTCTGGGTGCAGGGAGGATTGTAATTGATTGCTGCAGCTATACTTCATGATAGGTCAAATCATATATGAAGAAAAAGATTTCATTTGTAAACATTGTCAAGCCCAGAGGAAAGCAATTACTGATGAGAAATAACTTTCTGTTGTGTCAGTCTCATCATGACTTGGTTTTTGTCCTTAGATAAGGGCTGCTCTTTTTCCCTCTTTCCCTGTTGTGGTTTGACCCCAGCCTGCAGCTAAGCACCACACAGCTTCTTGCTCACCCCACCCCCAAAGTGGGATGGGGAGGAGAATTGAAAGAAAAGTAATAACTTGTGGGCTGAGATAAGAATAGTTTAATAGTCGAACTAAAAATAAAATGTAGCAATAATAATGCAAATAAAAAGGAAAATAACAAAAAGAGAAACAAAAGCCAAGAAAGGCAAGTGATGCACCGTGCAATTGCTCACCACCTGCAGCAGTCCCACCCTGAGCAGCGATCCTTCCTGTCTGGGCCAACTCCACCCAGTTTATAGACTGCATGTGACATCCTGTGGTATGGAATATCCCTTTTAGTTACTTTGGATCACCTGTCCTGGCCATGCTCTGTCACAGCTTTTTATGCACCTGCTTGCTGGCAAAGCATGGGAAACTGAACAACCCTCAGGGTAATCGCTACTTAGCAACAACTAAAACATCAGTGTGTTATTCTCATAATTCTCAACATTATTTGCTCATTAAATAAAACACAGCACTGTACTAGCCACTAGTGAGAAAATTAGCTCTATCCCATTCAAAACCAGGACATTTTCCCAGAGAGCAACAAAACCAACATGCAATATAATGCAGATGGGTGAAGAATTTGTACTGTCAGCTTCATGAACAAATTAGTATTCATGCAGCAGACTCAGATCTCTGAACATATTTCTTGCAAAGGGTGGGGCTAGATTTAATTTCTGATCACAGCTCTGAGTCAGTACAGCTATTAAGTATTACTAGCCTGGTAAAAGCCTATGAAAGCCCTATTGCCATTGAGGCATCCTCTAAGGTACGCCTTTGTCCCATTTTCTCTTGCTGTGCACGCATATAGTAGTTTGTCTTTGGCCTATACTAATCTCCAATTATCACAGCTGTGATGGCTGACTGTTTTGGAGGAGTAAAATCCATCCTCTATCTCTTCTTACCTGTCTGCTCACAGTGTGAAGCCTCAGTACCTGCTTGCTCTTTACTTGTGCCCCAGAGGGATTTACTCCAAGTAGCAGTTCTGCCTCAGGGAAGGAGACAGAGTCTGGTAGACCTTGCTACAGAGACTAGCAAATTTTTGCTAACTCTTTAGGGGGATTAATAGCTTGTAGAATTCAGTTTCAGACAGTTTGTGTTTTGTTGAGGTGTTTCTGATAGTCTTTTATGTTAGATCAAAAAAAAAGGGAAAAAAAACCCCAAAACAAAACAAGCAAGCAGCATCTCCTGTGTGGCCTGCCCTCGGTGATCCTGCTTTGGCAAGGGGGTTCGACTAGATGATCTCTAGAGCTCCCTTCCAACCCCTAATATTCTGTGATTCTGTGATATTATTCCTACCCTGTGTCTTTGACATAATTAATTTAGTAGTAGTTTTTATCTCAATAGAAGACTCTCCACCAGTTCTGAGCTTTTATGACTCTCGTGCTTATGCATACATCTTTGTAAAAGAGCTATGTAAATAAGGTAAATAGAACTGCTGGGGGTGGTGTTCTGTGCAACATTTTCTTTAACTTTTGGAAAAATATCACAGAAAGCATTAGCACCAACTCATTCTCATTTACAGGAAAGATCTGCTTCAATTCAAACAGTTGGTAGATGAAGATATGGATCTGATAGGCAAAATTAGCAGGACCTCATTACTAGGAATGTGAAGAAAAACCTCAACATTTAGTGTGCAATCACTTGGCAGGATTTCAGAGGAATTGAATAGAAACTGTAGAAAAGAGTGACATTTATGGGCCTATGGCCCAAAATTTATGTATGGGAGTGTGTATTCGTAAGAAGAGACAAAACAGACTGGACAGATGGGCAGAGTCCAATGGCATGAGATTTAACACATTCAAGTGCCGGGTTCTGCACATTGGCCACAACAACCCCAGGCAGTGCTACAGGCTGGGGTCAGAGTGGCTGGAGAGTGGCCAGGCAGAGAGGGATCTGGGGGTACTTGTTGATTGTAGGCTGAACATGAGCCTGCAGTGTGCCCAGGCAGCCAAGAAGGCCAATGGCATCCTGGCTTGCATCAGGAACAGTGTGGCCAGCAGGAGCAGGGAGGTCATTGTGCCCCTGTACACTGCACTGGTTAGGCCACACCTTGAGTACTGTGTCCAGTTCTGGGCCCCTCAGTTTAGGAGGGATGTTGACTTGCTGGAACGTGTCCAGAGAAGGGCAACAAAGCTGGTGAGGGGTTTGGAACACAAGCCCTATGAGGAAAGGCTGAGGGAGCTGGGGTTGCTTGGCCTGGAGAAGAGGAGACTGAGGGGTGACCTTATTGCTCTCTACAACTACCTGAAGGGAGGTTGTAGCCAGGCAGAGGTTGGCCTCTTCTCCCAGGCAGCCATCACCAGAACAAGAGGACACAGTCTCAGGCTGCGCCAGGGCAGGTTTAGGCTGGATGTTAGGAAGAAGTTCTACACGGAGAGAGTGATTGCCCATTGGAATCGGCTACCCGTGGAGGTGGTGGAGTCACCTTCACTGGAGGTGTTCAGGAGAAGACTTGATGGGGTGCTTGGCTGTATGGTCTAGTTGTTGGGTGGGTTGGACTGTTTGATGGGTTGGACGCGATGATCTTGAAGGTCTCTTCCAACCTGGTGTATTGTATTGTATTGTATTGTAACAGCATTTGTAAATCAAGATCTTTATTCAGAAATAGGAAAATTGTTTGATGGCCTCAGCAACTGTGTGCACAAGTGAGGGGCTCAAGGAAATTAAATGCCCATGAAGTAAGAGAAGAATCCATTGGTTAAAAGATGTGGGGGAAAGAAAGAATTAGTCCATTTGGTCAAAGAGGAGGGGACACTAGTAGAGTCCAGTATGGGTGCACACAGCCCAATATATTCATGAATGGTACAGGATAGAGCTTGTATAATGTGGTGATTAATGGTGGATCAACATCGGTGTAGACAAATCTTAAATGATAGGCAATGGATAGGAAAAAAACTTCAAAACCTCAAAAAGAAAGGTAGAAATTGTTGGAAAAGAAATAGAAAACAGAACAGGAAACATCAGTGCCAGTTTGTAAGCCAGTGGTGCTCTCACATTTGGACCCTTTCCCCTGTCCATTCATAAAGGTGTTATAGATTTGAATTAGGGATTGAAATAACGGAGCAGTTTTCATTCTGGTGAATCACCACCTGGGGACTCTCCAGGCTGGAAAAGTCAACTGTGAAGAAATGCATTTTCAGGCTGAGCTTTGTCAGCAGTTACTGGTGATACTTTTCCTGGCTTGAAAATAGAGTAATTTAATGCACATTTTTAAACAAACCAACCAACCCTCAACTTTAAACAACTTTGTTATGATTTCAAAGTACATTTTTCAAGACAGTTGTGCAATTGCTAAACAATCTTGTTAGACTCTGTGATCTGTAGTAATTAGGGCCATGTCTATCACCTGTTACTCTCATAGAATATGCCCTAGTGCTCCTGCTGAGGGAGGTGCACAAATACAGTGAGTATTTAAGAGGATGAAAACTGATACAAGCACAGACAGTGCTAAACTGAAGTAACTGCATGGCTCAAGCCTCCAGTAGTTTCTGGATGAATCAAAAGTCCATCTTGCATCCTACGATGTTGCTGGTTTTGTGTGAACTCCTGACCTGGATTAAATGCTGTTTACATTAAAGTTCACCTTTAAAAAGAGATGAGCACAGCAGAAAAATCCAGGAGCTGCTCTTGCTAGGGTTGCACAGGATCTTGGACTGCATGGAGCACAGGGGACTGACGTGGAATGAAGGGGAGGTGTGGAAGTTTCTGCTAAGCAAAGCACTTTGACTTCCTCATCTTATAATTACAGACAAAATGGTCCAACATGGGATAACAAAATACATAAGCTTTTGCTTAAATACAAATATATTCTTTTAGCTGTTGCTTCTTCATGCTTGGCTTTGTTGCTCTGTATCTAGCAGATAGCAAAGCTGTTTTCCCTTTAAAAATTAATACATTGGAGGTTGGGGGATGAATGGAGGAACTGAAAAAATTGCATGCCATGTAAATACACGTGGACAATCTGTGTGGTGTGGAAGGTGGAAAGCTAAAGGCAGCTGCATCAAGTGGATAAAATGCTGGCCTTGGCGCTAGCTGTAAACCAGGATGTTTTCAGGCTCAGATGTAGACCTGGTGAAAGGATGTCTGGCCATAGTGGAGGAAAGAAAGCATGTAGGCACATTTCAGTTTTACCAACCTGTTTGATCCTTCCTGCTACCAAAGATAGTTGGTTTTGTGATCAGGAGAGCATGGTTCCTTAAACATTCACCAGTAAGTTCCAGCCTTTTCTGGTTTGAAATCTTCAGTAAGTCTTTTAAATCAAAATTCTGCTCCTGTTTCAGTATGGTTGGAAATGGAACTTGCTAAAACCCAAAGAATAGGCTCTACCAGTTTACTTTACTGCACATTTGATTGATTTGTTCCCTTGCTTGTGTAGTCTGTTTAATACCCTGGATACTAATTTCTTTTTTGTGTGTTGACATGCACTCTGCAGTGTGTCTTCGGGTGTTCAGCTATTGCACATATGATAAATGAACACTGGTAATGTCAGACATGCTGAAAATCATTGCTGTTAATATGCAAACAAATAACAGACCTATAACCTCTCTAATGGAAACCCATCTAAGTAACTACAGGAATCGAAACCTTCACAGTTTCATATTACCTTGTGAAATTTGCATTCAGAATGATAATTCAGGCTAATGGCTTTGGGCTCCCATGGGACAGCCGAAATAGATCCTGAAATGGCAGAAGAAAAGGCTGTAGTAAATAAATGCAATGAGCTGTCAAAGAATATTTCTACATAAACCAAGTCTGAACCTTTTTGTATTTCATAATCTGACCTTTTCTGGCTGCTCCATTTTTTTGACTAAAGCAGATCATGAAATGAAACATTATCTATGATATAATAATAGTAATAATAATTATTTATACAGCCACTAAAACATAAGGTGTTAGACTACTGTAGAGGCATTTCTATTAATTTATAGTAGATTGGTGAGGGGAAAGCAACCTTTGATTGCAGTTGCTAGGCAACCCTTCTCCAAGCAGATGTAGGTACCATTCCTGTTTGTTTACCACCAGCCATACTGGAGTCTGTCAACAAAATATGCTATAGCAGCAGCAGGCAATAGAAAAGAAGAAAAATTTTAGTATCCTGGTGCTGAAGTATCCTTCTCATGCATCCTTCAGGCATGAATAATACAAATGAGGTTGCATGAAGAAAGCTTGACATGAAGAAAATAAGCTTGTATTAGCTGGCTGTATGTTTGTACCTGTTGATCACGAAGTGCTTTGTATAGAAAAATGCCATTATTCCCATTCTGCAGATGTGGAAATGGGGCATAAAAAGGTTAGGCTTTTCTATGAACATCTGCTGCAGCTGTTTGTTAGGCAGTGACAGGGCTGGAAGCAGACCCCAGGTCTTCTTTGTTCTGTGCTCAGTGGGCTGTGTAGCATTTGCAAAACATGTTGGTCTTCAGGCTGCTACAGTCCAACCAGTTACATAGGATGATTTTTGTGGCATTGCTTTCACAGGAAACATCATTCCTACTCACAGGACCATATCAGTGCTTAGAAAGAAAGTAACCAGTGAAATGTGATCTGTACTTCTGCATGGCACCGGTGGAACATATATTTTTGTCATTCATACTTAATTCCCAAAATGTTCTTACTTGTGTGTTTTTACTTTTGCAATAAAAAATGGAGAGAAGCCTGTTTGGATAAGAACATTGGAAATTCATATTCAATGTGTTAAAAAATGGTTTCCTTCAAAGAAAACCTCGTCTTGGAAGGACAAATGTGTACGAAAGCACTTGTTTCAGATATCTGCCATTGGGAGTGGTGCAAATGACACAACATTTTTTGCTACTTAGTGGTGTAGCCTGTTGTGATGGCTTCTGGTGTGAGGATGTGAATGAAGCAAGGAGATAAGAATTCATCTTCCCACAAATAATTACATATGCGATTTAGAGAACACAAGGTCAAATAACTGTAGCTGATGCTGAATACAAAGTAATATGATCTGTGACGGTCTTCACAAGTGAGTAAGTTTTTTGTGTGTGTGTGTGTGTGTTTGTTTTAAACCTCTGGGCAGGATGGGGAGGATCTGCCTTTTCCTTTAGGGAAAGAGAGAGTTTGGAGACAGGGGGATCCCTTCTGATATTCTTCCTGCAGCTTAAAAGAAGTAACGATCTCTTCAGAAGAAATGAATCTGGATCTGCTGGTTTAGGTATGTAGTTTGCACCACAGCATGCATACAGCTGTAGCTGCTGGTAGGAAAGCTACAGGAATTTCCAGGGCATCCCTAGTTACTCTAAGAAGTGACTATTCCACAGCTAGGGAGGGAATGGAAGGACTGAAAGCTGGGGGGAATCTAGGAGCGGGAGAAGTTCCCAGATAGTTTTAGCCACAGATATTATGGTTTCATTTTCCTAATTAATCACTGTATGGCAAACTTTCTTCTCAACCTTGCTACCATTTGAGGAATTCTGTGTAACATAGCTGAGAGTCCACTGAGTGATCAGTGTTCTCAGTTGCAGCTCAGACCTATTTATGGGGCTGTCCACAGCCCTAGAGCTCTCACCGTAAACATTGGTGAAGTCCAGTAGACAGATGTGATGGTTTAACCCACCCACATTAACAAAGTATCACAGTATCACAGTATGACCAAGGTTGGAAGAGACCTCGAAGATCATAGAGTCCAACCTGTAACCACAGACCTCACAACTAGACCATGGCACCAAGTGCCACGTCCAGTCCCCTCTTGAACACCTCCAGGGACGGCGACTCCACCACCTCCCCGGGCAGCCCATTCCAATGGCGAATCACTCTCTCCGTGAAGAACTTTCTCCTCACCTCCAGCCTAAACTTCCCCTGGCGCAGCTTGAGACTGTGTCCCCTTGTTCTGGTGCTGGTTGCTAGGGAGAAGAGGCCAACCCCTTCCTGGCTACAACCACCTTTCAGGTAGTTGTAGAGAGCAATGAGGTCGCCCCTGAGCCTCCTCTTCTCCAGGCTAAAGGCTCAACTGAGCTCAGTTGTAGAAGGAAATGAAGCTGTATTTTATAAGCAATAATGGGATGCAATGAATATGTACAGAATATACAGTATTTACAATATTGCATAAGTATTTACAATATTGCATAAGTATTTACAAAGAGGAAAAAAGCCCCACTGAAATCCTCCTCTCTCCCTCCCCTTTCCTTCTACTTAATTAGAAGAAAAGAGAAGAGGACAAAAATGTTAGGGGAATTTCAGTTAGCTCAAAGCGTTGTTAAGTTAGTTTTGCTTATCTCAAAGCCGCAGATAAGAGGTCTCCTCTCTGTCCAGAACAGCGCCATGCATTCCAGCAGAAAGAGACAGAGTGAGACTGAGAGAAAGGAATGTGAGAGAGATTGCTATGGTACATCTCACATCTGACCAATGAAATTCGTCTAGAATTAATCTTTGTTTTCCTTTTTACACCAACTGTAGCTTCTAGCTTAAAGGCACAGCCTAAACTGTCACAACAGAGAAAACATGCCTGCTCGGATTCATTGTATGAAGCAGCTGGCTTTGAGTTTTGTGATGTTTATTCTGACGCTAGCGTTTGCAGGGGTTAAAGTTAGTAACACTGCAAATTACTGCAAATAGGGAGACTTTGAAAGGGAAAGAGGCGGTGGACATTTTGTCATGTGGTAGGTATTTTTAAGGCTTGTACAATTCCAAAGGAATGGATTTGATGTCTTTAATAAGTTTATACAATAATACCATCTGTATGCTCAGAAGAGAAATGCATATGTAAGTAGGAATGAAGTTTCAGTACAGCTGCAGCTTTGCAAATACAAAAAGTAGTTTTCTAAGGGCTCACAGAAGGGCCATGCAAGTTGATTATTGATTTTCCCACCAAATCATTATTTTGCATTCATCAGAACTAACGATGCAGATGTTTTATCAACATAAAATGACAAATATTTATTAAGCTGGCCTTGCAATTATTTGTTAATTACAGTCTTCACCACACTGTTTATCCTTTACAAGAGTTTTTCTGGTTTCTGTTGTGTAGCTCAATATCTGCCTTTTTTCTCTTTTTTCCAGTTAAGCAGTTCATCAGATGGGGGTTTGAGTGTTGTACTAATCAGCAATAAGAATTAGTTAATGTTTTCTGCAACAAAGATGACTTACATTACTTTGATAAGTTGCACATTTTCTTCTTTTTCCTCCTTAGATGAACTGCCTCTGAGGTAGGACAGAGAAATGACTGTGCATTAAAAAAGTAAAATTAAAAATGCACATTTATGAGTTATCTTTGAACCAAGAAGGCCAATGGCATCCTGGCCTGTATCAGGAATAGTGTGGCCAGCAGGAGCAGGGAGTCATTCTGCCCCTGTACTCAGCACTGGTTAGGCCACACCTTGAGTCCTGTGTCCAGTTCTGGGGCCCTCAGTTTAGGAAAGACGTTGACTTGCTGGAATGTCTCCAGAGAAGGGCAACAAAGCTGATGAGGGATTTGGAGCACAAGCCCTATGAAGAGAGGCTGAGGGAGCTGGGGTTGCTTAGCCTGGAGAAGAGGAGGCTCAGGGGAGAGACCTTACTGCAATCTACAATTACCTGAAGGGAGGTTGTAGCCAGGTGGGGGTTGGTCTCTTCTCCCAGGCAACCAGCACCAGAACAAGAGGATACAGTCTCAAGCTGCACCAGGAGAAGTTCAGGCTGGATGTTAGGAAGAAGTTCTTCATAGAAAGAGTGATTGCCCATTGGAATGGTCTGCCCAGGGAGGTGGTGGAGTCACCATCACTGGAGGTGTTTAGGAAGAGACTGGACAGGGTGCTTGGTGCCATGGTTTAGTTGATTAGATAGTGTTGGATGATAGGTTGGACTCGATGATTTCAAAGGTCTATTCTATTCTATTCTATTCTATTCTATTCTATTCTATTCTAATATATTTCAGTCATGAAGTTTAAGGGAATAACTCTATTACAACTTTCAGAGCCTAGTTTTCATTATCTCAACTATTAAAACCTCGTGAAATGAACAGGCATAGTGCTCTCAGGAAAATCAGCAGCTCTGAAGCATGCTTTTTTTATGTAGTATTGGTATGATGTAAAAGAGATTCTTGTAACTGCAATTGCTTGGTATGAATGGCAATACCTTCATTTTCAATACAATACAATAAAATACAATACAATACAATACACCAGGTTGGAAGAGACCTCCAAGATCATCGCATCCAACCCATCAAACAGTCCAACCCACCCAACAACTAGACCATACAGCCAAGCACCCCATCAAGTCTTCTCCCGAACACCTCCAGTGAAGGTGACTCCACCACCTCCATGGGCAGCCGATTCCAATGGCCAATCACTCTCTCCGTGTAGAACTTCTTCCTAACATCCAGCCTAAACCTGCCCTGGCGCAGCCTGAGACTGTGTCCTCTTGTTCTGGTGCTGGCTGCCTGGGAGAAGAGGCCAACCTCTGCCTGGCTACAACCTCCCTTCAGGTAGTTGTAGAGAGCAATAAGGTCACCCCTCAGTCTCCTTTTCTCCAGGCTAAGCAACCCCAGCTCCCTCAGCCTTTCCTCATAGGGCTTGTGTTCCAAACCCCTCACCAGCTTTGTTGCCCTTCTCTGGACATGTTCCAGCAAGTCAACATCCTTCCTAAACTGAGGGGCCCAGAACTGGACACAGTACTCAAGGTGTGGCCTAACCAGTGCAGTGTACAGGGGCAGAATGACCTCCCTGCTCCTGCTGGCCACACTGTTCCTGATGCAAGCCAGGATGCCATTGGCCTTTTCACTTTCATGAAGCCTTGCAATATGTGGTTTCAAGGCGTAGAGTTTCCATTCCTTCATACGTGTACCTTACGTTAATAATACTGAGAATGACACATGGATTATGGTCAGGATATTTTGAAAAGACATTCACTGAGTTCTAAGGTGAATTCTTATTTAGTCTTTCAACCATGAAAAAAAAAAAAAAAAAAAAAAAAAAAAAAAAGGAATAGTAGCAAATTTGGCTGTTTTCAGAACCTTATTTCAATTGAGAATCTGGCAATATGTTCAAAAGACAAAAGCTAATCTTTCCCAGCCTGTACAAGTCATTACCATTTGACAGCTGTTGGAGGACTTGCATGAAATATGCTCAAGGTCTCAATTCAGTTTCTGGTGCATGTCTTTGAAACACCACAAGCATCACAAAAATAATGATGCTGCAGCTCTTGTGTTTGGAGCAGAAGATCTGTTTGATTATGGGCATAGAGTTGGAATTTAAATACTTCTACTAAGGCAAGCATGTCTTTTGTCTGGTAAACAACATACATGACATTCTGGGTGCTGAGACAGCAATTGTAATTGTCCAGTTAAAAACAAAGCATGGGGAGAGGAGAATAATTATAGAAGATGATACTTAAGTTTTGGACATTAGCTGCTGTGCTAATGTGCTATTTCAAAAGACAACAGTGCATGCATGTATTTCTGTCCCTGAAGTCATGCATTGCTTGGCTGAATAAACATTGCTCAAATCATAGCTTACCTGGAAGTTCATTCCTATTACGTTGTTGGGGAACAAGGAAGTCTTGCTCAAATGCAAGTAAATGAAGTATCCCAAAGCTGTTAAGGGATAGGGTTAATGCATCCAGCTAGAGCTAGGTTTCAGTAGCGTGAACCATCCATATGTTGTGACAGATCCTAACCTCTAAATACCGTGTTGTGCATTCAGAGCACCTTAAGAGAAAGGGCATGATAATGCTGGTTTAGAGCTATTTACTGGAAGGCCTACTCAGCCAACCATCCACAGTCCAGGAGGTTCCTCCAGTGCATTGGTGATAACTTCTTGATGCAAACTAGGAGAGGACCACTGCTGGACCTGATATTCACTAGCAAAGAGGGTCTGGTTGAAGCGGTGAAGGTTGAGGGCAGCCTTGGCTGTACCAGTCACGAGATTGTGGAGTTCAGGATCTTGTCTGGTAGGAACGGAATACCGCACAGAATCACAGCCTTGGACTTCAGCAGGGCCAATTTTGTCCTTTTCAAGCAATTTCTTGGGGAAATCTCATCATGGCAAATGAGCCCATGGCTAATATTCAAGGACCACTTCTGCCAAACTCAAGATCAGAGCATTCTAACAAGTAGGAAATAAGAAAGGGAGGCAGGAGACCTGCATGGTTATGTAGGGAACTATTGAGCAAACTCAAGTGGAAGAAGAGAATCTACAGATCATGGAAGAAGGGGCTGGCCACTTTGGAGGAGTATTGGACTATTGGCAGAGGATGTAGGGAGGCAACTAGGAAGGCAAAGACCTCCTTGGAATTCAGCCTTGCCAAGGACAACAGAAAGGGCTTCTTCAAATACAAAGATGGACAAAGATGAAAAAGCAAAGAGTCTGAGATGCAGGCAAGAGGTGAGTGCTTGGTTATTTGTAGTTGATGCCACTGAAAAGATAGAAGGGAAAATCCATTTAAAGAAAACACAATTTAAAAAATCTGTTTTAGGAAAAAGTTCTCTTAGTTGTCCTAAGGCCTGGTCAGATAATCTTCCTTGCTGTGAGGGTTGTGTGAGAGACGCTGCCATTCTCTTGTTAAGCAGGAACTGTTATTGGAGGAGGAATAATACATTTACAGGAAGGAGCAACTAGGGACAGTTGCATCCGAACGTGGATCTGCTGCTGGCAGAGTGTTTGATAGCCACAGCAAGAGGGAGAAAGCAGAGCATTTAATCTAAGTTTGGTGTTATGACTGCAGCCAAAATTCAGTATCAAACTGTCTTACCCTATGAGGTGAGCAGAATCTTTTGATAAACTTTGTGGTTAAAACTAATTTTCATTTCTCCTCTGTAGACCAACATGAATCTTAGAATCTTGTTTTAATTTACAAACTAGTCAACACCAGTGGCAGAGCACAAGTGATGTTCTTCCTACAGAGTGACTAGGAACATGACAGGCAGCGCTTATTCAAGGTCATGAAGAGGCAGCTGATCATGTTGCAAACCTTTCTTTCTCCTTTTCTAGCAACAGGGTTTTGGAAAACCTGTGGACTTCTGAATTACAGGTGGTTTGGTCATCCATGATAACAGCTGATGCTTTTTCTGACTCTTGCTATTTTTTTAGCATGAGAGACTAAACATATTTCTTTAAAGAAAAGTTATCTGTTAACTTTTTGCTTTGCTTACATTTAAAAAATGTACTAAATATAAAACAATCTTGGCTTGCCAGCCTGTTATCTGTTGTTTGTCATGGTGAATGACAAATACACTCGTCTCAGAAATGCTGAAGTAAGGATTCAGTGCAGCCGGGACCTAAATTGCTTTTCTGTACTACAGTGGATAAAAATCTAGGAAAAAAAAAAAAAGAATATTGATTTTCCTAATCTGTTTTGTATTTGTATCAGCAGACAATGCATACACATGTAATATCCATACCAAAAGAAAAACACTTCTTTTCCTTATAAACTTCCTTATCTATTTATACATTTATGCATAAAATATATGAAGACCTCACTTATTTCACTTTCAATGAGCATTTGCATTACATGAAGATTTTGCATTAAATCCTCATTTAATTTGACACAGAAAACCATCAAGCATGCCCTTAAAGTCACTGCCATTTTTGTTACTGTCACCAGACTAAAATTGCATCTTGGGTTTTGCTGAGTCTGTTACTTAAGAAATATTAGTTTGGCTTAAAGACCGAATCTCAGATTCTGCTTGATTTGCTTTCTTCATGCTGAGTCTAGAGTGGTGTATGCTTCTGCAAATGATCTGGGTTTGCTACTGCAGAGATTTATAGATACCTTATTTTCCTTCAACAGAAGGAAATTCAGCAGAAATTAATACAAAATGGGTGTTTTACCTGCACTTAGGAGTATTTCTTAAATACTTCCAAACTAAGCAGAAAGCTTCTTCTTTGGTCATCCGTTAATATATTCCTATAGTCCCATAACATAGAGACTTGCTATAACCTAAACTGTGGTCATGAGGAACCCTGCCTTTTGGGGAAATTAATTTAGAAAACCCTTACTTTGATTTTCTGTTGTGGTGGGACCTATCAGCTTTAGTGAGTAAGTGTTCTATTCTGCTTGACTGCAGTCAGCGGCTGATGCAGACAACTAAGGCTGTAAACAACTTTAAAGCTGCTTGTGTTTGATCTGGAGCTTGATGAAAGCTGGTGGAATATCTGCAAGGCTAAACCAGTGCATTGAGAACAGTAAGTCACCAGGTCTTTGCAGAGGTACCCTGGTAGTGAGAAAGTGTGGGGAAAGCTAAAGAGAGTCCAGGGACTGCTCTGCCTGAAACCCTCCAAATCAAGATCTCGAGCTGAGAACAAGTTTCGGGTTTGAAGAACTTTGAATTTGCCTTTCACTTTTGGAACACAAGTTTATTTTTAACATCTTGCACCACCACTTTATTGTACTAAACACATGAGAAGAAGTGAGATGCCTGCAGCTGGGTATGATTAACATACAGTTATGCTGCTAATTTAACACTGTGCAAATAATATTCTTTCCCACTTAGCTCATTGAGCACTGGATGGGAGGTGTCTCTCAGGAGAGTACGAGTCCCCTTTCTGTGACTGCTTCATGCTTTTCACTTGCAGAAATTATATTTGCTTTGTGTTGACACACTTTTTACCATGTTTCTTTTAATCTTATAGTTACTTGGAATGAAAGATTTTAAATGAGAACTACAAGCCCAACAAGTAATTATTTGAGAAATAAGATTCTGGGAAGGGTTCAGATTTATTACTTTCCTCCAAAGGCTTGAGGACTTCGATTTTGGGCCAGGCTATCAAGAACTTTTTTGTTTACAATGTGCTGAAGATGGTGGGGGGTTTTTTGGTCTCCTATGGGTGTAAATTGAGACAAACTTTTTAGTTTGGCTGGAGCTAAGACCATCAAAACTCTGATAAGACTCAAACTCCTGTTTTTTCTATAAGTGGTGTAACTCAAGCCATAACTGTGGCTTGAGTTACTGTGACCAATGTCAGAGCTATCTCCCACAGATTGCCGCATCTCTCTTGCCACCAACGTGCAATTTCCTTTTTTGTATGTAATGATGTGTACATTCACTTACCAGATGTCTGAAAGGAACTGAAGTACTGCTGGCATTTTTCCTTTCCTTCTGTTCAAAATGGACAAAATAGCACAGTGTCTTCAGTGGAGTGGCTTGTTATGAATTACTGCCCTCAGGGCTACCATTAGAGCCCTGCTTTACAACCAGACCAGCACCATGGACAAAATCACAGGTTTCCCTGACCAATTATACACCTCTGCATTCACTCTAAGGCTTGGGGTCTAAGGAACAGCAGTGCTTTGTGGGGAGGAAAAAAACACTCTGCAGTTGTTATACAAACCAAAATAACAATCCCTTGTGTTAGCAAAAAGCCTTGGAGAAAATGGCCCCATGCTGAGTCCAGCAGTGATTTTTGTGGCATTGGGACTCAAGGCGAGTGCAGGGGAGAAAGCACTGGTTTTCTGCTGAGACTCAACTGTGGGGGGTCACTCCATCTTCTTGTTTTCTGTCAGTTAGGCTCACAGAGGATTGTGTGAGTTACGCATGGTTATGCCACAGGAACTTTCTTGGCTAGAGATGTATTTATTGGGAGTGTTTTCACCTCAGCTGATGTAGTTGAGGTCACTTGTTACTGCTCTTGTCAACAGGTGGTACCCAGACATAGGCCCCGCGGTTTTCCTGGCTGGGAGACTGGGTTTCTGCCCTTGAAAGACATCACAGTAATGGCACAGTTCTTAATGTGATTGGGTTGTGAAGAAAGGAAAACTGGCATGATTTTGGGTAACAACTTCATGGTCAACTGTAGCTGCAATAAACTGTGTGTAATGAGAGTATCTTCACCTCTGGCAGGGTTTTTAGTGCCATAGCTGTAAATAGAGGGAGCTGCTAAAAAGCAGTTTTGCTTTTGAAGCTTTTCCAGTAACACTCCTGCCTAAGTAACTTTTTGACACTTGAGAATGCTGTTTAGAAGCTACCCTTGCAAATTAAACATTAGCATTCCACTGTGTTTACTCTCATCCTTTCCGGTTTTCAAAAGGGTATCAGTAGATGTATGTCACCTGCTGGCATTGCTTTTAAGTTACATCTATTTGCCTCTTTTCAACCAGTTTTTATTGGATCAGGCCAGTTTCCTTGACTTGAGTTTATTACTCCTATGTTTTCTGTGCTAATGACATTGATTCAGTATACTGCCAAAACTGTCATTTTTGCTTGTGTGTGTGCGAGACAAACACCTGCAAAGCCGGTTGGACTTCGCAAGTCCTGTGAGTTAGTGTGGCATGACTGAGATGGAAAAGTTATAGATGCAGCCTTTTGTTTAGTGAAGCACTCTGTGACCCAGAAAGATGAAAGAGAGTGCAAAAATGTAAAATATTGTAATTACTGGAACAGGATCATTGCCAACAGCCTCTTATTGTTCTCATATGCAGGAACGTGTGCCACTCTCTTAATTTGAAAAGTAATTCAGATAGCTTAATGAAGGCTTATTGGCTCAGTGAGGGAAAGCCTCAGCTTAGGGGAGGTGTTAGAAGCACCTTTTGTGGGTTCTTGTGGAAAAAAAAACAACCTCCAAATCTAAGAATTTCTTGAAGTATGGAGGAAACATTGTCTGGTAACAGCCACGTGGCCTTACAAGATTTATTTCCTATATTTACTGAGAACATGTGGTTAAATCCAGCTTTGTGATGTAGTGTGTGCCCATCACAAAGAGTTTCCAACTATTTTGAAGTGCTCAAATGTTTTTAAAGATCATTACTTTTTGCAGTAGTTTGCAAATCATAAAACTAGAGCCTGTGCAGCTAGCTGTCAGTCTAAAATGCAAGTAGTTCAGCTTCAACCCACGCAGAGAAGTTGAGTGAGCTGTGCATGCTAAAGTCAGCCTGAAGTATGGAAAAAAGTCACCAGGCTAGCTTTAAAAATGTAGATTGAAGTAACTGCCCCCCAAATTTTGGGTTAATTTATTTTTTAGCTTTGGCTTATTTTGTAATCTTGTGCTGTTCTGATCATCTGTTAATGCTTATGAGCTTTCTAGGAGTTAAACTATTAGGAAAAAGGCATGTCCTTGGGGGTAATGGAAAACTAAGAGCTTTGTATTGGTGCATGAGGTAGAGCTTCTCTAACTCCCCTTTATTTGTGTATCATCATCTGCCATGTGCTTTTGGCTGGAAAATTTGTCTCAAGGGCACTGTCTGATCCTGGCCTCTTCACTTTGACCAGCAAAGGATGCTTACAGGTGGCCAAGCATGTATCTTATCAATTCTTATTAAGGTGACACAGTTCTTCGCTTGGCTTTAAAGGTGACATGTAAGGAAGATGAAATGGTTATCCCTATTCTCCTACCAGTTTGTCACCCATATTTCAACTGCAGAAGAGCACTTGTGATAATGTATTGGTTAGTTCAGCTTGTATGATAACCTGTAGCCAAATTCCGGTCAGAATTACTGCACTATACAGGGAACTGGGTAGGATTATAACACTGTGAAGGCAGTACTTTTAAGTACTAAATTAATTTGTGGGTGAGGTAAAATGCTTCTTGCATTTAGCACATTTTACTCTAATTTCCTAGTTCTAGCTTCTGTTTTGCAGAGGTGAGTTGAACGGTGGACTCAGGAGGGAAAAAATAAAGCAAAAGGACACGCATCTTTCTTTCAATGTTATCTACATTCCCCCAAGGTCAGCAGGCCAGAACAGCTGGTATTACTGTACCTTGTCTATCATGTTTAAATGTTTTGCATACTGTTCATGTACCATCTGTTTAGTCATTCAGTGACACAATGACCAAAATGAAAAGGAGATACTTCTGCACTGACTGTGTAAAATAGGCTGCTGGAAACCCAGAGCACTTCCTAGCTGCCTAATTTGAGTTAGATCCCTTGTTTATTCCAATAAATTACTGTCTTGGCCGGTTACTGCCAGCACTCAGGAGCAAAGTTCTCTTAAAGTGACCTCTTACACATAGAGTAATGGGAATTTACCATGTCTGAAGAAAAAAAAGTGTAAAAATCACATTTTTAGGGATGTGACAAATAATCCATGTTCTTTGTATTGTTTAGACAAATGCAGGTATTGTCTTTAAGTCTATTCAGTGAAAACCACTCCCCTCTCAAACCCCAGGAGATTTTATGCCAAACACTGAGTTTAAGAGAAAGCTGTTATTCACATGTCTACTGAAGTATGAAGTGTCAGGAAATGCCAAAGTTAAGTTTGCATGTTGGATCTTTCTTCTGCTGTCCAAGCAGTGCTTTTAAGGAGACCTGCACCCAGAAATGAAGGATTCAGCAAACAGTGGCATTATCTCACAACTTCATTTGAGTTACGTCAAAACTGTGTGGCCCTTGACACTTGATTATTTGTTCTACTTTTCCAGTTCAGACAGATGTTATGGAGAGGCATCAGAGGTCACCAGCACTAAGGCAGGCATCCCCCATCTTTTCAGAAATCTTCCCAGAAGCTTTCTGTATATGCTGAGCTAGTGGATGGATGATGGGTATGAGTGATGATCTGTATCACACTGTCTGCAGTCAGTCAGGTGTCCCAGGTGAGAGTCAAAGAGCTTGTAGAAAGCTTGAGCAAAATTCCACCTGTTTAGAAAAAGGAAAAGTATGAGAAGTTCCTAGAGGGAACTTTTCCCCCCTTTACCAGACTGTTTTTCACCTTTTGAGGCAATAAGTTGCTGTTGCAGTTCCTTGGTTTTGTACCTCAATGTTATCCGGGCATGTCTGCAGTTCTAGGTACCCAGCTGTACTCCAAGGAAGCCAGCTGCATTTGTTCAAGGTTGTTTTCAAGGCTCACAGCCTCCAGGTTGGCAGGAATTTTGTCTGTTAGTTATTTTCAGCAGACATTTTCTTTTGTTCAGTACCTTTCTTTTTTAACCAATCTGTCTTTATGGCTGCTCACACCAGGCAGGCAAAACAACATCCATCCCTCCCTCCCTGTCTTGCCTTTCCCCTGCTACCCCAACACACCAAACGTGGTGAATGTGGAGCAGTAGCAACTTTTCATCCAGCATGATCTTAAGGCATGCTGCCTGGTACACTGTTATGTAAGGACTCCCCATGGGGGACTGCTCTGGATCAAGAGAGCTTTGATTCTCACTTTTCCTACACATAAACTGGTGTTTAGCCTTTGCACTGAGTAATTTCCACAGAAGGGAAGGCAACTGAACCTTCATTTCACACAACCTCTTCTGTAGCCCTTTGCCTAATTTAAGATGATAAATGATAAGATTTCTGGCATTAGTAAGAATATTTATTTGCTGATAATGGCAGTTTCATGATATCTAGAAACAGAAATGCTAATATATTTAAAGTTTTTCTATTTGTTTGAACTAGTCAAGGGTAACACATTAGTGACTTCTAATAAAGCCAAATGCATGCTGGAGGTACTACAAAAATCCCAATTTACTCATGTAAATTGCAAACTTTGATAATTGATGCCAGGGATTTATTTGCTATTTTATGCTGAAACTAGCACTTGCAGACAGAGCTAAAGTTCATAATTTACAAGTGCCAGAGGCACTGCTGGACTATATTGACAAGCCTTTTAATGACTCTGGTAGGCTTGATATTAAGCAAAGCCAATGAAGGTGCCACATGAATATTCACACTAATGACATATTGGTAGGCAAAGAATTGCAACTTGCAAGATATAGCTGTTTCTTAAAATTGAAATGAACATATGGTAAAAGATGGGCATTCTAAAGAAGGTCCAAATAGTTTCATTACAGTTACCTGGCAGTGATGGAATTATATACTAATAATCATGAGAAAAATAAAAGCTTTCCTTCGGTGTGCTGACTGAAATGGTGATTACATTGCTAGCATGTGTGTAGGATAAGTGGGAAGGGGTTGCCCATACCATCTGAAATTGCTGACAGCTGTTAAACTCAGCCTTGTACCATGCACAAAGGCATTAATCATGTTGCTGACTACATCTGTTCTTGGGAAAGGGGACACATCTCGCCTTTGAGAACAGTTACCTGGCTAGAAACGGCTTGTTTCCAATCGTTATGCAGAACCATGTGTCATACTATTAGCACAGACTGTGAGCTTGTGATAAGAACTAATTGACTAGCAATTCCTTATTTGCATCACATTTTTGATTCCTGGAAATCAATGAGCAACCTGAAAGTCATGACACTGTAGAGGTCAGTGTGTGCATACACACTGCAGCAAGACACAGAATTTGATTAACTGAAATGGTAAACAAGGATTTTCTATGGTTTTTTTACCTTTAATGTGCAACAGAGCCAGCTGAGGTAGATCTGGCTGAGAGCTGTTCTGCAATCTTCTTTTCTCATAAAGAAAACTTCTTTTTTTTTTTTGTTGTTTTCATAGAGCCAGAAACAATGTACTTGGGTGTCAGTAAAGCTTGTACTGCTGATACCAGTCGATGGATGATCTTGGAGTTTCTGTTGAAGTGTCATGATGCTGAGGAAGCAAATGTAATTATTTCTGGCATTTCTGACATTTATGCTGCCTAAAGAGTACAGGACAAGCCTAGGAAAAGAAGGTGGTCTACTGAGGAAGATGCTGTAATACCAAAAACACGTGTGCTGAAAGGCTCTGTTCCTCCAGAACGGAAACCCTTGCTTTGTACGCAGCAGGATTTCTCAGACAATTAATCCAGACTTCAGGACCTGCAATGCAGTGAGTGGTGCTCTGTAAGAATAATGAACACTTTGCAAAAACAGCTATTCTGCAGTGGACTTAAGATCTGGGAATGTCAGTTAAATGTAACACACTGTACATACCTCATCGTAAATGATCTTGATACCTGAGAAAAGGTTTCTCCACACAGCTCATTTTCATTAGAAAATTGCATGAAAGGGAAGCTCAGTAATCGTTGTTTACGCACCGTCTCTAAGCTATCCATTAGAGCATGTTAACAGTGCCTGTTGTTTTTAAGAGAGAAAGGCTGTGTGTTTATTATCTCTGTTGTTGCTAATACACTGAATGGGGTGTTGAATGAAATGAGGTGGCAGCAAAAGACTACTATGAGTATCACAGTATCACAGTATAACTAAGGTTGGAAGAGACCTCGAAGATCATCGAGTCCAACCTGTAACCACAAACCTCACGACTAGACCATGGAACCAAGTGCCACATCCAGTCCCCTCTTGAACGCCTCCAGGGATGGTGACTCCACCACCTCCCTGGGCAGCCCATTCCAATGACGAATCACTCTATCCGTGAAGAACTTTCTCCTCACCTCGATCCTAAACTTCCCCTGTTGCAGCTTGAGATTGTGTCCCCTTGTTCTAGGGAGAAGAGGCCAACCCCTTCCTGGCTACAACCACCTTTCAGGTAGTTAGAATCATAGAATCATAGAATCAGTCAGGGTTGGAAGGGACCACAAGGATCAAGTTCCCCCTTCCTGGGCAGGGACACCCTACACTAGATCACAAGCCTGGTCTTAAACACCTTTCAGGATAACCCATTCCAGTTGTAGAGAGCAATGAGGTCGCCCCTGAGCCTCCTCTTCTCCAGGCTAAACAACCCCAGCTCCCTCAGCCTCTCTTCACAGCGCTTGTGCTCAAGGCCTCTCCCCAGCCTTGTTGCCCTTCTCTGGACACGTTCAAGTGTCTCGATGTCCTTCTTAAACTGAGGGGCCCAGAACTGGACACAGTACTCAAGGTGCGCCCTAACCAAAGCAGAGTACAGGGGCACAATGACCTCCCTGCTCCTGCTGGCCATACTATTCCTAATGCAGGCCAGGATGCCGTTTGCCTTCTTGGCCACCTGGGCACACTGCTGGCTCATGTTCAGCCAGCTGTCAATCAGCACCCCCAGGTCCCTCCCTGTCCGGCCGCTCTCCAGCCACTCCAACCCCAGCCTGTAGCTCTGCATGGGGTTGTTGTGGCCAGTAAGAGAATTAACAGAAGAGAAAGAGAGACATTATAGGGAAAATGAAAGTAGTAGAAAGTAGACAGCTGTATGCACACAGAAAAAGATCAGGATGTCTACAGATAATTCAGGCTAGATGACAATGGGAAAAGCAGGCTTATGAAGTCTTCTGCTCAGCTTGTGTTTGTGTTTCCTCTAAACATGCAGAAGTAGAATAACCCCCCTGAAAAATACTGCCCTATACAAGAAATGCTGAAAAGAATTAGCCGCAATCAAGGCAAATATAGTAAGAAAAAAGAGGAAAATGCTCTGGAAAAGGGGATGTCTGTGTCTTGAACCACAAAAATTGCTGTTCTTCCTGGTTTCACCCCATATTAACTCAAAGAACCAATTGTATGAATATTGGCTCAGGAAGAGACACTAGAGCAACATCTAAAATTAAGGAGGGGTAATAACAGAAAAAAATAAAAGTCATTGCAGGAATATATGTGAAAATATTGTGTAGACATAAAGGTCTCTGTAGAGCTGACACATATTAATAGCTAATGTTATTTGAGAAAAACCTACACAGGATGTGTTGATAAGATACAGGCCTTGTGCTAGTACTGTAGCTTCAGGAGTACTGGACAGCAGGTTGCATAAGCACAAGCATCTAGATTGGTGTTGGATGCCTTTGGGCAGTAGAAACCGATGCGTGTTAGACGTCATAAAGCCTCACAAAAACCCCTGGAGGCTCTATAGATACATATGTGTGCATAATGCATGCTTAGCGTGTGCCAAGATTGACATGCAATAATGGTGGGAAGGACTGAAGTGCATTGTTTTTAATTTTGTCTTTTTTGTCTGATAGGCAGGTTAGAAGCAGATGCAAGCTCAGTTTTTCTTAGGACTTATAAGATTCTTCAGCCTTTGAAACCACAGCGCAAGGAGGTGTCTTCCCTGCCAGGCTTTTGTCCAGATCTGGCTTCTGATCGGGTCAGTGTCTCAGAAGAACATTGTAGGAGAAGGATTGGTTTTGGATAGCTTTAGAAGACTATAGGGAAGATTTGCCTTTGCTCGAATTAGAGAAAGCTACATTTTGTCTTTGACTCTGAGGGTAATGTAAACAACTTGTAACTGAAGGAGAGAAACTAGGCAGAATTTGGATGGATGTGCTAAAATATTGTTTTGTTATTTTGACCTGTTGTATGCCTTAATTACATGTATGCCAGTAGAAAATGACCAGCTGAGGTGTGACACATGTGTCTTCTGATAGACTATATAATTTTGCTGTATAATGTAATAAGTGTCTTCACCTGCCTACATCTTGTCCAGAAAGCATTGCTCTGGGTAATTTAAAACATCTATACTACAACAAATGGTGACCTTGACATCTTGGTGTGTTCTCTTTGCTGCTTTTGTCTCTTTTGCTGCTTGTGAAAAAGCAGTAGGAACATAAGTGAGAGTGTCACAGCACACTTGCTTTCTTTGTGTCACTGGTAATGTTTTTTAACTTGGTACAATTTGCAATTTGGATCAAAATCAGTGTTTATTTTGTGTACTTATTCAGCTGTTATGCTGTGTACTGGTGAGGAGTTAAAGCATGTCTATTGAGCAGTCAGCTATTTGTCCCCTATGAGGAGACGCTGAGGGAGCTGGGGTTGCTTAGCCTGGAGAAGAGGAGGCTCAGGGGAGAGACCTTATTACATTCTACAGTTACCTGAAGGGAGGTTGTAGCCAGGTGGAGGTTGGTCTCTTCTCCCAGGCAGCCAGCACCAGGACAAGAGGACCAGTCTCAAGCTGCACCAGGGGAGGTTTAGGCTGGATGTTAGGAAGAAGTTCTACACAGAGAGAGTGATTGCCCATTGGAATGGGCTGCCCGAGGAGGTGGTGGAGTCACCGTCACTGGAGGTGTTCAGGAGGAGACTTGATAGGGTGCTTGGTTGCATGGTTTAGTTGATTAGGTGGTATTGGATGATAAGTTGGATGTGATCATCTTGAAGGTCTCTTCCAACCTGGTCTGGTCTATTCTATTCTATTCTATTCTATTCTATTCTATTCTATTCTATTCTATTCTATTCTATTCTAAATGTTGTAATCTGTACTACATATGTGCCTTTTCTCTGAATCCCTATTAGAAATCCAATGAATTATACAGACCTTATCATTACTTTTTCTTCTGTGTACAGTGGTAATTTATTTTACTTTTAGTCTTTGCAGTCAAGGAATAGTCCAAAGTTCCCCCTTCAAATTGTGACACCCTGAGGCAGAGACATATTTGTAGTAGAGCTACTGCTGATTTTCATCAGCTTTTAATAAAAATTAAATTATGTCAATTAAATGATTATTTTTTAATATGGAATGCTGATTTTTTTTTCCCTTTTAAATTAATTTTAAACCAGCAGAATATTCCCCATTTTGAATAGTGAAGAAACCCCAAAATCTGAAAATTCTTCTGAGAGGAGGCATTCTCACACTCTTAGGAACACATTACGGAATGGTGTTTTAAAAGAAGTGGCAAGATGTAAAATGATACTTGCAAATACAGTATCTTAGTAGCCCAAAGTAGCAATTTTATACTTTCTGCTATATTGAGACAGTGGTGTGAGTTATTTTTACTCATTGCAGAGTGAAAATCCTACTTCCTAAGACAGAAACTCTTTTGCAGTTGCTTGATGTGTTAGAGGAAATATGGTATGTGAACTTCTGCAGAGCTGAGGTTCCTCTTCCAAGAGGGAGAGCTCTGGCATGGAAACAGGGATCCTTCTTCTGCATGTGTTTGACTGAAGAGCCTCATCATTAAGTAAAGCTCTTCAGAGTGAGTGCTGGTTGCTTTCAAGGCACATGAAAAATCCTTCAAGCCCTGTTACCTGTGGCCCTGGGAAGGAAGAGAGGGAAGCTGCTGTCTTGGTGCTACTCCCTTGCACTGCGTCTTCCAGGACTTTGCTGCCCAGTACTATCCCATGGTACCTCAAAATTCGACTTACTGGTGAAGATAGTCAGCAGTGTATTATTTAGTGTAAGCTTTGTGGTATTTGGGGCTTTTTAATGAGTGAATAACATACAGAATCACCACCAGCACTGTTCTAGCTATTGTTGATCTTGTAACCTCATCTTCATGAGGCTGGAACATTGGGTTGAGAGGCAGAAAACGACACAATGTTTTGTTGTAGTAGATGATAAGGGTGTGAGCAAGTTCTGTAGCATGAAGCCTTCTGTAGCTTCTGTCTTGTGGAGGCATGTTATGGTTATGTTAAGCAGACTTTTGGAGAACTAGACAGCTGGAATGGATCTTTATTTTATTTCAATAAGAGGTAACTGGTATCTGCAATAATGAAACAAATTTTAGCATATCAAATGTGGTTGTTTGACACTTTTCTGGGCTAGATCGTATTTTGGGTCTTTTACTTTAGAAAAGTGTTCCTTGCTTGAAATAAGCCCATCAAAGGTGATGGTTAGTGCAACAGAAAGGAGAGTAAATGTTTCAGTGTTAGCTATTCAAATGTTGTTGAATTGT
The DNA here is from genome assembly GCA_033816785.1 of Picus viridis. NCBI lineage: Eukaryota > Metazoa > Chordata > Aves > Piciformes > Picidae > Picus > Picus viridis. The sequence goes on along the minus strand of CM066578.1, from coordinate 5,560,632 downwards.
TGATTTATGTTGGTCTCCTTTGGAAAAGCTTCATTTGGTGAAATTTGGAGAAGGAAGGGCATTGGCCTGAGTGCTTCAAAGGGCACACCTGTCAGCAGAAGGAAGAGAGCACCTGGGCTGTCTTGCAAAGCTGGAGGAGAGCTGCTAACCTGACCTTTAGTATGTCCTTCTCAGCATTCTTTGTTTATTTGTTTTTCCTGATGTGGTGCTAGGAAGAGTTGAGACAGCACTTTGTATTGGGTTCATAATAGAATCCAAGTGCCCCTCTTCCCCTCCAGTTTAACACAGATTTTGCCTACAATACAGAAGTGAGGGAAAGTAACACACACAAAAAACCCCCTCCGGGCTGGAATAAGGAGATAAGATAAGAGGTTAATATAAATGCGATACCGTAATGCACGATTACCTTAGCCAGTTTGCAGAAAAGCAGCACCAAGCAGAAGTAAATGAGCTAAAATCCCAAGCTGGGGAGCTACTCCCCCATCCTTCCCTATCCAGCTGCCATCCCAGCAGAAGAGATCCAACACCCAAAACCCCAGAAAAGCAGCAAGTGGAACAGGAAGCCTTTGGTGTTACAACATGAACTTCAAAACCCATAATACTTTGCCAGCACTCCCATTTTGAAGCTGGCATGAAGCAGGATGGTATAAATAGTAGCAGATTAAAACTCAGCCTATGACAATCATGCTACCTCATCTTAATAAAGGAAAGGTTTTGCCTCATACTCTGGGGTGCAGAGGATCTCTTGTGCTCTATGATTTCTATGAGAATTAGTCAAACATTTTGGGCAACCAAAACAATGCTCACGTACTGCAACAACGTGGTGAATCAGACTGTGTGGAAACTCTAGTTCTTTCCTGCCTACTGCAGATTTTGCATGTGTTTGAGAGTGTCTGCTCAGAAAACAACACAATGAGTCCAACTGTTTTAAAACAGTGATGGTCTTTTTCATAAGGTATATGTCATGTACTGGGAATTTTTTGTTACCTATTTTCATAACAAGGTTCTAGAAACAGAAGGATTTGGTTCTGCAAGCCTGTGCTTTTATATCCAATCCTGTTAATTTAAGGTGAATTTTCCCCCTTTCCCAAACACATTAAAGATGAAATTAAAGAGAATTTTTGTGACTACAGTTCATAAATGTACCACAATCTACTGTGGTTTTTTTTTTTTTTTTACTGCATAGGATTTGAATTCAAAAGGCCCTGAAAGATTAGTATTGGAGTCATGTAGTATTGTATCTCAAATATCCCTTTCTTTAATAAGGAGATGACTTCAACTTTTGTAATATTTAAGCCTTCTGCCTTGTAAATAATGCATATGTGCTATGCCCCTATTCAGTATTCAGTCCATTGTTTTCCATTAGCTTTCCTATTTATACAGTCTTCCTGCTGTAAAATGCTGAAGATTTTGGATAGAGTCCCCCAGGACAGGAAGACTGTAGAATTCAATCTTCTCTCTTACAGAAATTTGAATATAATTTGAATGCATTGAAATTAATTTTTGCACAAAGATGTCAGCAGGCATATTGCAACAAGTTAAGAAAGTATTTTGTATGGCCTGGTAGTTTACTGTTGTCTTTCAACATCTATAAGGAAAACTCAAAGACCTACTTTCAGAAGTAATTTTACAACATTTGAGGTTATGAGTGTAACTAAAGTTTTACTTGTTGCAAATGCTGTTTTTGATATGGTTTTGCAAGTAGATCCACTGTCTCCAGTGCTACAGCATACACTGAGAAATGACTTCCTGGGGACTTCAAGGAGGCAGCTTCAGTTTGGGCTGGTTTCCAATGTACTGTCTGGGTCTGAAAACTCAACATATGACCTCCTCCAACTTCTCAGGATCTCAGGTAGTGATAGGACTAGGGGGAATGGAATGAAGCTGGAAATGGGGAGATTCAGGCTAGATGTGAGGAAGAAGTTCTTTACCATGAGAGTGGTGAAGCCCTGGAATGGGTTGTCCAGGGAGGTGGTTGAGGCCCCGTCCCTGGAGGTGTTTAAGACCAGGCTGGACGAGGCTCTGGCCAGCGTGACCTAGTGTAGGGTGTCCCTGCCCATGGCAGGGGTTGGAACTAGATGATCCTTGTGGTCCCTTCCAACCCTGACTGATTCTATGATTCTATGATTCTATGATTCTCTGTTTTCTATAAGGATGAGCTCATGGATACTGTGCATCCCACGGCTGCATATGCTGTCCTATAGGCAATTTTCTCAAAGTTGTAAAATCTGTGATGGAAGGAAATCCTCCCCTGAGGCTCACAGTGGCATCCTGTATTTGTCCAAGTGAATCTTGTGCAGTCTTTTCAAATACAGGCAACACCAAACTGTGAGTAATTCACACCTGTCTGCGTGAGGATTTATAGAATAGGTATCTATCTTTGCACTGTAAAAATGGCATAAACAATGGAAGTTGAGTCAAGCTGGTTTATAAGCAAAACAACCAAAAACACCAGCCCAAAACCCACAAAAACCCCATGAAGTGAAATGGAATGGAATTAATCTCTCTCTCTCATTGGACTCTAAACTGTCCCAGATGCAGTAATATGAAAGGGTAAAGCCAATGAAGTGGAGCAATACGTCTGAGACAGGACTGTGCATAGCAGTAGTTTCCTGAATAAAATGGCAGTAAGGCCAGATTCCTAGAGTCCATTACTCACAATTCAGAAGATGGCTTTCTAAATGTTTCTAGTTTACAACATAAAAATAAATCAGAGAGTAAAATAATTACATGTCAAAGCACATGCTATCAAAATATTGCACTATGTAGAGTATCCTGTGTCACTTAATCATTTTGTAAATATGGGTTGTCACTGAATATGAAATATATGCACAATAAAGGCAAGTAACATGGACAGTACCAAAGTGAGACATACTACAGTAGTAAATAATCCAGATAGTTGAATATATCTGCTCAGGGATATTTAACTATCACACTTTGAGGTGTACCAAACAGTTAGAGTTATGGCAGTATAATATATCTCTTATTAGTGGTGAACTTTGACTCGTTTTCCACCAGTTACAATTTATAATGCTGAAGAGTGACTGCTTTTAAACTCAGCTAATTAATTATTGGCTTAATACTTGGCAGTCTTGTTACTTTGCAGCAGGGTCTAAATCCAAGTTATTTATGATGGTAGTTCAGGCACTGGAAGTGATCAATTTTCATGAGCTCCAAGTTGTTCAGGTTTGTGGATCAGCATGCACACAGTCACATATGTAAGAATAAAGGAAAGCAAAACAGTGACAGATCGATGCACAAAGTGCAGTTCTCACTATGATGCAAAAGGAGCAGCAATTGCATCAGACATACACAACATATCAGCATCTTGATTTTTAGAGGCAAACTCCTATTTTACAGCCACAGTTACTTTCAACAGGACTGTGCAGGTTCTCTGTCTCATCTTTCCTGTTTCCCTTGCCTTGCTCCAAGTGAAGGTGTTAAACTACAGTAAGAGAGGAGGAATGAAACTGATTTTTATCCACATTATATAAAACATTGTGGCCTGCAATATGGCAGTTACCATATGCTGCTGACTTGTGTAGGTGATGTTCCTGTGGGGGAAATAGAGAGATTTTTCAGCCTATCTAGAAGATGTCTTCTGTATGTCACTGTGCTCATACATCATTGCTGACAACGCCAAACTGTGTGGTGCAGCAGATACGCTGGAGGGAAGGGATCCATCCAGAGGGACCTTGACAGGCTGGAGGGGTGGGCTCATGACAACCTCATGAGATTCAACAAGACCAAATGCAAGGTCCTGCATCGGGGTCGGGGCAATCCCAAGCACTGATATAGGCTGTGCAGTGACTGGCTTGAGAGCAGCCCTGGAGAAAAGGTCTTGGGGGTGCTGGTGGATGAGAAGCTCAACATGAGCCAACAGTGTGCACTTGCAGCCCAGAAAGTCAATCACATCCTGGGCTGCATCAAGAGAAGCATAGCCAGCAGGTGAGGGAAGTGATTCTCCCCTCTATGCTACTCTGCTGAGACCAACCCGGAGTACTGCATCCAGTTCTTGAGCTCCTATTACAGGAAGGATCTGGACATGCTGGCACGTGTCCAGGGAAGGGTCATGAGGATGTTCAGGGGCCTGGAGCACCTCTCCTATGAGGACAGACTGAGAGAATTGGGGTTATTCAGTCTGGAGAAGAGAAGGCTCTGAGGACCCCTTCTTCTGGCCTTCCAGTATCTTAAAGGGGGCCTACAAGAAAGCTGGGGAGGGACTTTTTAGGGTGTCAGGTAGTGACAGGACTAGGGGGAATGGTGCAAAAATTGAAATGGGTAGATTCAGGTTGGATGTTAGGAAGACGTTCTTCACCATGAGAGTGGTGAGACACTGGAACAGGTTGCCCAGGGAGGTGGTGGAAGCCCCATCCCTGGAGGTTTTTAAGGCCAGGGTGGATGTGTCTCTGAGCAACATGATCTAGTGTGAGGTGTCCCTGCCCATGGCAGGGAGGTTGGAACTAGATGATCCTTGAGGTCCTTTCCAACTCTAACAATTCTATGATTCTACACACCACGTCCTTTAGATCAAACATACAATACTTACTTAGTTCCTTAGATTTCTTAAATCAAATGAGATGCAGAGTGGTGTCCTATGTATTTGCATGACCTAGGTTTTATTTTTCTAGTAGTAAAACATAAGATAAATGTGGCTGAAAAGGCAGCTTTGGCCAGTCTTGCCAGCAGAGCATCACTCAGCTGCACCTCTGCCCAGCTGCAAAGCAAAAGGCACAGAACATATTTGTTTCCAGTGAGCCCAGGCCCTGGGCTTCCCCAGTGCTGGAGAACTGAAATAAAACAGATTCCACCACCACCCCCCCTTCTTTTTTTTATCAGCAAACCTAGTCCCAGTTTGTACCAGACACAGACTTCCTGGCATATACCCTGCTTGTTCTATACACCTCTAGGTATCCTTTTCCAAGACCACAGAACAAAATAGAAAATACACTAATTTCTTATTCTTCTCCTGCAAAAGAGGTAAGGCCCAGCACGCTGGAAATTACTGGTGCTTAACAGGGCACAACTGTCTGAAGATACTGCACACATTAGTGTCAGCACATTTTGTTGTTGTAAATGAAAACAAAGTCTAAAAATTAAAATCCCACACTACTTTTAAGCATTAACAAAGATTTTTCCCTACTCCTTTTTAAATAAAGCATAAAATAAAACCAAAAGGGAGTTGAAACCAAAACGCCCTCTTGCTTCTAGAGAATTCCTAGCAAGGTATCTGTGGGCCTGATGAGTTAGTACAGCATGGAGTCTCATTATATAAATTATTTGATTTCAAAGTTTCAACTTGAGGTATAGATACAGATGCCTTAAATCTCAGGAGGTAAAGACAGAGCAGACTTTATAGTTTTGAAACTTCTGCTGGTAGAATTATGCCAGTCTTGCTTGTAAATATGCTAAAAGCCTCCTGTAGTGTCTTGTAAATATGCTAAGCACCCCCTGTAGTTAGTTCTCCCCCCACCATTATAAATGAGAGCAAAGAAAATGTGTTTCTTATGTTATATCTTCTTTTCCCAAGAGTAAATCTGCTATTTTGTTTGGCATTAGCCACGCCGTTCCTCGACTGACAGGTTTCAGAGTTTGCCATAATTGTGAGCTGTGCTCACAGTCCCCATGCTTTAGATCCATCAGGGAATGGCACTGTGTGCTGGTATTTCAAAGAAAGGCCATTACAATGCCAACATTTAATAAATCCTGAAAAGCTGTCCTTGCCTGTCTTGGTATCTTTCAAATCACTGTAATGGCACAGTTACTTTTACATTGCAACAGCATAGTCTGAGCTTCTCTAGTTATAATTGTTTTAGCACTCCCCTTATAAACCTGAGTTTCTATGTGTTGTTGAAAGAAGGTTGGCCTGACAAACTGTTTGTCAAATACATTCATACTGTGCTTACTTCCTAATATTCATTCTGGGAGCAAAGCAGTATAGGCAGAAAAAGAGAATATTATTTCCAGGAAACCCTAGTTAACAAAAGTGTAGTAGGAGCTGACATTTAGAGGACACAGTCTCACGCTGCACCAGGGGAGGTTCAGACTGGATGTTAGGAAAGAAATTCTACACAGAGAGAGTGATTGCCCATTGGAATGGGCTGCCCAGGGAGGTGGTGGAGTCACCATCACTGGAGGTGGTTTGGGAGGAGACTTGATAGGGTGCTTGGTTGCATGGTTTAGTTGATTAGATGGTGTTGGATGATGGGTTGGACACGATGATCTTGAAGGTCTCTTCCAACCTATTCTATTCTATTCTATTCTATTCTATTCTATTCTATTCTATTCTATTCTATTCTATTCTATTCCTTTCCTATTCTATTCTATTCTATTCTATTCTATTCTATTCTATTCTATTCTATTCTATTCTATTCTATTCTATTCTATTCTACTCTACTCTACTCTACTCTACTCTACTCTACTCTACTCTACTCTACTCTACTCTACTCTACTCTACTCTACTCTATTACTGCATTGTTGAGAAGATGCCAGAGCTTTCCATGACCAGCTGAAGAGCCAGTCAGAGGCAAAAGTAAAATGCTTTCATGGTGCAAAGTCCTAGCAGTGCGAGGGGCTGCCTGCAGTACACGATGCTTTGCTGCGGGGACTGCTGTGTGGTTCTTTGAACTCGTCTGCAACCTTTCTGTTCCCAGATCTGCTGTGCCCCATGGTCCAGTTAAGAAAGTCCCCACCTGGTCAGTCCAACAACTATTTAGGGGCAGTTTGGGGATCAGGAAAAAGAAGAAAACATTATATTTTCATTATGCAAGTCTGATTTTTGCATTGATTACGGAGGCCAGCTGTACTTTATATGGTTAAAATACTAATTCAGAAATCATTTATGATGAACTAAATCTGGAATATCCCTATTGAGTCATGTACTGTGGTCAGTAGGGTTTATGTGAAATGATCTCAGCTTAATGAAGAAGGACACTGTATGGTTGTAGCTCTGTGTTTTGTGCTTAAACATCTTCCTTTTCCCTTTTCAAGAACTACTGTGGCTTTTGAGAACTGGCATCTCATTGTTTCACTGTATTGTTGAAAATGTATTATTTTAACCAAAATGTATTATTTTCTTTTATGGTTTGGCAAACCTAAGCCTCCAGGTCTCTGAACAGACCACACCACTGGGGTCCTACTGTCCTTTAGGTTCTGCTAAAATCAGCTCATATATTATAGAATCATAGAATCAATAAGGTTGGAAAAGACCGCAAAGATCATCAAGTCATTCCTATTTAAATACCATCTTTCTGCTATTTATGATTTTATGTGCTGGTTTTCTGCATTCAGCACAAGCCAATATCTCCTAGGCAGCCAGTACCAGAACAAGAGGACACAGTCTCAGGCTGCGCCAGGGCAGTTTTAGGCTGGATGTTAGGAAGAAGTTCTATACATAGAGAGTGATTGCCCATTGGAATGGGCTGCCCATGGAGGTGGTGGAGTCACCTTCATTGGAGGTGTTTAGGAGGAGACTTGATGGGGTGCTTGACTGCATGGTTTAGTTGTTTAGGTGGGTTGGATTGGTTGATGGGTTGGATGTGATGATCTTGAAGGTCTCTTTCCACCTGGTGTATTGTATTGTATTGTGTATTGTTGTATTGTATTGTATATTGTATTGTATTTCCTTTGTGTAGTTTCAGATGAAGAATTAGTTATTTACCCCTCCCCCACAAAGAAAAAAAAATTGGCATGAACGACTTCTGAGTGTGTCCTAACATTCTCCTATTTATTACACAGCCAAGAGAGAGTGCTTTTCTAATTGGAGAGCAATCCTTTGCAGAAAACAGATTGCAAAGAGTGCAGCATGTGTCTAGAGAGCTTTCAAAACCACAGTGCTATTTGTGGTACATGCAAGAACTATGAAAAATGTAGTAAAACATAATGCAGAATTACTTTTACATACCAAAGGTACTGACACATGCTAAAAACAGGTGCTAACAAAGACCTGAGTGTTAAATGTCTGTTTAAAAGCTGAATAAAATTATAGGTAGACTGGAAATATTCAGAAGTAGGTTTTAAGGTCTTAATAAACTCAAGCCATCCTTTTGTGGCTTTCAAGGTTATCACTAATGCTTCCTGAAGACTTTGCAGTTGTTTGACAGTGTAAAAGATGTGGATTATAAGATACAACTTGGAAAGACTTCAAAGTCTCTTGGTCCCCCCAGTGTCCAAACACACTTTTTGGTGCCCTGAAAGAGTAACTTTGCCACTAACAGTGGAGTCACCATCACTGGAGGTGTTCAGGAGGAGACTTGATGGGGTGCTTGGTTGCATGGTTTAGTTGATTAGGTGGTGTTGGATGATAGGTTGGACACGATGATCTTGAGGGTCTCTTCCAACCTGGTTTATTCTATTCTAATATATTTCAATGAATCTGCATCTTGAGTTATTTTTGTTGGTTTTTAGTTTTAGTAGTGGATATTTTTGGGGGGTACAGTCTAATTTGCTAATCTGTGCAGTTGCCTACTGTAAAACTCATTCCTCCTGAACTTTGCATTTTCATTCAAATCTTCTGAATCCCTCCACATGCCCTTTTCCTCCCTTTTTTCTGAGTTTCCCCATATTAATGTCAGTGGCTCTTGCAATACCTTCCGTTACCACTCTGAATTCTGCAAGCATGCTATTATACTAATAGCTTTTCCTGGTGTCTTGGCACAAGTCTGTTCAACTGACAGTGCTGATGAAAAGCAATTTAAAACAACTTGCCAGCCCTACCCAGTGAGTACTGTCAGCCACTCTGCCATTTCTTTCCTCCAGTTTCTAAATGTAAATTCATTTCCTATAAGCTTCAGAAAGTTTATAAATGTTGTCACCCTGCAATACTATGGCTAAGGAGCCAGGAGAGATATTTTTTACTATTATTTTCTCCACTTCCATCCTCCTCTCCTTCCTCACAAGGATTATGCTAGAGTTTATACCCTTCTTCAATCCTACAAGGACAAAATGTCTTCTGATTTTGAAAGCTCTCTGTCATGTCTGGGGCATAAATACCTTTTCCTGTAGCCTTTGACTGTTTGGGGTCACCCCTGCCCAAATAGTCCAGGACCAGGAGTGGGGGGTCCTTGTCACTTTGGCTTTGGGAGGTTTATCTGTGCTTGCTGAGTTTGATCTTGCTGCCTTTGGGAGACGTCTTCTTCAAAGCAGTCTTGCTTTTTATGAACACACTTTGAGGTGGAGGGGAGATGACGAGTATAGAGTTCAAAGTCCCTTGGTGCCAGCAGTATATGAAAACATTTTCTGCTATCCTTGAAGAGAAATTTAGCTACTAATTATTTACACCAAATAGTTCCCAAAATGTGTCACGTGGAATATCTGCATACAATAACAACTAACTGAAATATCTTCATGTAATTATATTCTATGTTACATATTTCCCAAACCAAAAAAGACAGTGGGCAAGTCAAAATTGAACAGCTCCTTTCTCCTCCCTTCTCCTCCACAAATTTTCTGTTTAAAGGCTTTAGAAAAAAAATTATAAACAGTACCTCTTAGTGAATTGAGAATAATGGGATTTTTCTTTCTTGGTCTTAGCTATTGAATATGAATTCTCACCTGCTGATATGATGATAGAAAATGTGATTTACAGCCTGTACTGAATCACTATCCCTGATTGCAAGCAGAGACAACCCATCCTGCTAATGTTTCTGCTGGTTTGTCAGGTCCCTCAGTGGTCCCAAGGAAACAATCATAGCTCTGTCTGCCAAGTTATTTATATGTATTTCAGCGTCTAAGCTGGCAGGGTACTGAAGTCTGATTCTATCCCCCCCCACTTGCCCCCTTCTCTCACAGATCACTTAGCCTTAATTTTAATGCAGAATTCTTTGCTTCATGTGTCTGCATCTACAGAGGGGGAAAAAAAGTAGTAAATAATTTATCTTTCACTGCTTTTATGTGTTCTTCTAATTTGTGGTACTGTGCCCAGGCTGTTAACCTCCTAAAAACTGTTACACTCACCGCTTCAGGTCTTGCTTGTGCTGACTATTTGGGCTTTTGACCTAACATTTCTCCACAGTTTCCCCATGGTTTCTCCAAAATAATTCCCTCACCTTCCATTCATGCACTTTTGCTACTTTCTTGTGCAATTTCTCTGCTGATGAAAACAGATGCTTCTTTCTTTTAACTGAAATATTCTTAGGTCTGTGCACGGTTGCAGGATTCACATGACCCAGCCTTCCCCTTGCCACTTGGGTGGGGCTGCTGTCGTTCCCTGAATTGTGCAAAGGGTCAGGTAGACCCCGGAGCTGGGGTGGCCACAAGAGCACAGTATGGGCACTGGGCAGCAACCACAGAACAGGCAAGTATGTCAAAAGTTTTCTTGGGATGTGGGATGGTGTATAATCCTATTTCATCAGTTTTCTCATTTGCAAAATGGGAATAATAAACTTCCTCGTATGGTCAATGGTTGAGAAACTGTGGTGAAAGCTTCTAGTGGACTTGTTCATATAATGCAAGAAAAATACTAATGATGACTTAATTAAAACGTAGGTGTTTTGCTACATACTTTTCATGTTGTAAACTAAGCTAGTACAGTCAGGCCATTACAATGATAAATTGTGTCTGGCTTGAAGCCATCTTCTATTTCTTTAGATCTGTAAATATCTTGTCAAATAGTACAGGCAAAAAATTTCTGTCCCATGTATCAAATGAACACATTGCTGCTAGTCTCCAGAAGTCTGAAGTCAAATGATGTCTCAGTAATCCAATTCTGCTTTACAAAGCATTATGTATTTGGCTGTTAGGGTAAAACTTTGGAATCTGTTCCCGCTCATGGCTTTACAGGAGCTTTGCACTGCTGTGTTGCAATCAGTCATAGAGACTGGGATTGTAAGAGTTTTACTGAACTAATGGCTTAAAAAAAAACAGAGCAAATTTTCAGCTGATGGCTTCAGGCATATCGTTATTAAAATCAATTAGTCTTTCCTTATTACATCAGTAGCAAAATAGTCTTCAATGTCACTGTGAGATAATTAATAATGTGGGATTATGAACTTTCTGTGACAAAGAAAAGATCGAGAGGTAGAAAATCAAACTTTGATGATAACAATAGGAATAAAATGACAAATGGGTGAAAGAACTCTAAGATTTTAAAAGGTACAATGTAAATAGAAATATGACAGAAGTGTATAAAGAACTGGTAATGCAGAACAAGGAAATGTGATGTATACAATGCAGATATATTTCACAGTAAGGTTGGAAGAGACCTTGAAGATCATTGAGTCCAACCTGTCACCAGACCTCACGACTAGACCATGGCACCAAGTGCCACGTCCAATCCCCTCTTGAACACCTCCAGGGACGGTGACTCCACCACCTCCCGGGCAGCCCATTCCAATGGCAAATCACTCTCTCGGTGAAGAACTTTCTCTTCACCTCTATTTCAAGGAGATATTGCAAAGAAATATTTGTTGAAATCAAAAGAAAATGTTAACAAAGCTGTCTTTGAATGTCACAACTGCTGTTTTACAGAACACAGAATTTTCTCATGGTATGCATGACTTTTCAGGGGGAGTGGAGCTTATTTAAATTCAGTTTAGCTAAGTATATATGTATTTATAAATCTGTATTATGGAACATATGCCTGTGTGCTCCTCACACATCAAGCTTTGTGTAAACACACTGAGAGATCAGCGAGGTCTGATGGGAGGACTGCGAACAAATACTGTCAATGCACATGAAAATAGTGAAAAGCAGGTGCCTTTGTAACATAGAAAAAAGAAAATTCTGAGTTAAGGAATAAATTCTGTCCTTTTGACATCACAAGTGTTGGACCTTTGTACATTCTGATTCTGGCTTGCAAGGCAGGAGATTTCAGTGTCTGTGAAGCACAGGGCTTAGATGGGCTGGACTACAACTACTTGAAGGGTGGTTGTAGCCAGGAAGGGGTTGGCCTCTTCTCTCTAGCAACCAGCACCAGAACAAGAGGACACAGTCTCAAGCTGCACCAGGGGAAGTTTAGGCTCGAGGTGAGGAGAAAGTTCTTCACCGAGAGAGTCGTTCGCCATTGGAATAGGCTGCCCGGGAGGTGGTGGAGTCACCATCCCTGGAGGTGTTCAAGAGGGGATTGGACGTGGCACTTGGTGCCATGGTCTAGTCATGAGGTCTGTGGTGACAGGTTGGACTTGATGATCTTCGAGGTCTCTTCCAACCTTAGCGATACTGTGATACTGTGACTCTTGCCCACCCTCCAAACACTGCCCAATTGTTTCTTGTGCAATGCACTAAACTATTGTGTTTTTTAAATTAGGAGAAATATTTTGTTTGCAAAACACATAGCTGCATATTCATTTATGCTTTCCAAGGATGTGGATGCATGGGGTGAGATAGATGACCGTAATTTTCTCAGCTTAAGCTGCCTCTTTATCACAAGGAAGCAAATAGGATCCATATGATGTACAAGAGTATGTTCTTCATGTAGCATGTGGCTGCAGCTAAAGCCCATGAAATCTCCTTTATGACTCCTTGTATCTCAAGACAGTATTTGCATCAGATTTAGGGTGTGCAATTCACTCATGGCTGCATTCAAAACAACATACTCCTGATCCAGGAGATCAGCTGCTGGCTGCTGCCATGCTAAGAAAGTAATTTAGGTGGAGAACATCTGCATAAGCAGGGAACCAGTTCTATGAAAACCTGAATTCCTAGTGTTAAAGGAGATGTCTGATTCAAGAAAGGGTTTTTCTTTAATAGTTCTCACTTAGAATTACTGGAATTTGCTGTTCATTAATCTCATTAGGGCAGACGTAGTTCTTTGGTTTAGTGCATCCGTGCCGTAGTTTGAACGATAAAGCCATTGTATGAGCAGCTGAGTATACTCTGCTTGGTGTGTCATGCATCACCCCCAGCATGAGAATATGAATTTTACTTCAGCTGCCCTCTCAGAACCTGTGTCCAGGGCTGTGTAAATAATTAGGTGGAATTACTGTTTATTACAATATGCTGATTCATTTGAGAAGAGGTTACTAAAACAATGGGATTTTTAGTAATGAAAATTGTCTGCTGCATTTCAGGTCTGCCATGGCCAAAAGCTCACCTAGTATGTTACACAGACAGCAATGACATGTGGGTTTTTTTTTTTTGAGGATTTAGTAACCTGAGTTTCTGCTACAAAAAGATTTTACAGCTGTCATGCATCTTGATGTGAATAATCTATAGATAATTTATCTCTGTAATCTAAATTGGCAGATTATTTGCTGTCTTTTATCCATACAGTAAGCCCAGTTTACAATGAATTTGTATTTTTTTTAGCAATACAAAAATTTAAACTGTGGTTTTGAATGCTGGCCTGACTTGGGTGAAAAAAAAGGCACAGTTCCTTCAGATGAAACACAGCCTGCTGTTTTCTTTTGTAGTGCCTGAGAACAGCAGGCCCAGTTTTGCAGTCATGGCACCAGCACGGTCCCAGAAATGCACTTCAGGAGACATTAGATGCACTGCAACATGCTCTGTTGACTACTTACAATACAATACACCAGGTTGGAAGGGACCTTCAAGATCATCGCGTCCAACCCATCAACCAATCCAACCCACCCGACAACTAAACCATGCAGCCAAGCACCCCATCAAGTCTTCTCCTGAACACCTCCAATGAAGGTGACTCCACCACCTCCACGGGTAGCCGATTCCAATGGGCAATCACTCTCTCTGTGTAGAACTTCTTCCTAACATCCAGCCTAAACCTGCCCTGGCGCAGCCTGAGACTGTGTCCTCTTGTTCTGGTGCTGGCTGCCTGGGAGAAGAGGCCAACCTCTGCCTGGCTACAACCTCCCTTCAGGTAGTTGTAGAGAGCAATAAGGTCTCCCCTCAGTCTCCTCTTCTCCAGGCTAAGCAACCCCAGCTCTGTCAGCCTTTCCTCATAGGGCTTGTGTTCAACAGTAGATAACCTATACAGTTATGTATGTAACAATATAATTTGTTGGAGGCAGAGTTGCAGCTTACATTACTTTCTCCCTAGTAGAGGTCTACCCTTCTGCTACCACTGGAGAGCATTTCAAATGGTTAACATAAAATCTGGTCTCTTTTCTGTGGGCTAGTTATGCATAACTGTTCTTCACTCACATTATCAACTCAACTTTTAGAATCCTGTCATTCACTTTCAGAGTATCTGAAAATGGCAATAAACTGCCTTAATTTCTCGCTTTCCCCTTCCACACACAAGCACCATGCAGCCTTGCAGCTGCGCAGTGCTGGTGTCATGTAGTTTTGGGCTCCCTGTACAGTGTAGATAGGTCAGGAATGTGATAAGGTGCTGGCACTGAATTCTGAGAAACAGTGAAACTGTTAGTGACTTTTAGCTGAAGAGAGAGTAGAGGTGAGGTGTTGTGACAGCCTCATTTTGAGAGACAAATGCTGAGGAAATGCAGGAGGAGGAATATGAAAGAGTCAGGAAGAGGGTGAGAAGAATGTTTGGGTGTAGTTAGACTATCCTATTACAGATTTGTGAAAAGTGAGTTATGAACTGCTCTGTCTACAAAGTGAGTTATGAACTGCTCTGTCTACTGCAGTAGAGAGAAATGACATAATTAAGCATTTCTGCATTTGAAGAAAACAACTTTGCTGCTCACCTGAAGTTTGATTCAGTTTTGAATGTTGAAGGAAATTATGCATCATGTGACAACAGCATTTTTCAGATGCCTCTGGTAGCTTGAATGATAAATCACACTTTAATGAGTGATATTGTGGCAGTTTTAGGCTGATGCCTAGGAAATTTTTCACAGCTTGAATAGAAAGTGGTAGAATATAAATAAATTACCATTGGATGCAAAAGAAAAATAATAGTAAGGTCTAAATAATCCCATTGGTCTGACAACTAACATAAAGTTAGTTGTATAAACAAACTCCTCTTTTCAGCTTCTTTGCTGTAGCAGATACTAGCTAGTGCTTTTGCTTGGCTGGTGCTGACCTTGGCTGCATTCTTCTTGTGGCTAAGTACTAACAGTCTACTTTCTGCTCCTCTCTCTTTTTCCTTGTGCAGAGTGGAGGCAAAGGGACTTGAGAGGGGGAAGGGGTTGGTAGCCCCCTGGTTTTGTCCAGGGGGTTTCTTGTATTGTTTATAAATTGTAAATACATGTAAATATTGTATATTTTGTACATATTCATTGCATTTCATATTTGTAGATTGTAGTGTTGCTTGTAAATGCAGCTTCATTTGCTTTCCAACTGAGCTAGTCTGGCAATTTTATTCTGGGGGGTAATTTCAACCCTCCACAGATATTTAGTTCAGAAAATCTGGTAGGCATGCAACCATGCCTACTAAGATCACACACTTATGGGGGATATAGTCCTAGTCTAGAAAAAGATGACACTGAGCTAATATTCAATTATTCTGATTTAGCATTTCAGTGGAAGTTGCATGGTAGCTCTGAAGAGGTAGGTGCAGGTGTCTGCCAAAACAGCTAAGTCAGAGTATGGAAACAGTTTTCAAGCTGTTCTGCACGCAAGAAACTGTAGTGTTGGAATGTTAATTCTCACAGAAAGCAGGCAAAGCCCTAACTGGGAAATTGCTCCCACATCCAAATGGAGAAAACGTCTATTTGGAGTTCAGGTCAGACTCCTCTCTAATTACTGTTCTTACTGGGTGCTCTTGGAGATTGTCACTGAAAGTAGAGATGAATCATTACATTCATGGGGAACGTTCAGTGCTCCCTTTTGTGCATGTGTATTTTTGGCAGCTGAAAAGATGCCACCCTCTGAAATGAGTGTATTCTGAACAGGAAATAGCTGATCGTGAGATGAACAATTACAGTGTATTATGTTTCATTGTCAACCTCTTTACTTAATTGGTGCCTTTTTTTATTATTAACAAAGGCCGTAATAGCAAGTTTAGTTTGAACTCAATTTCTTTAACAGATACTGTTGAATATACTGAAAATCTGTAGGTAATTAAGTTTTTGTTTATTTGTCTAATTTAGAGTGAAATAATACTACAGATCCATTAATTTAGTGACAGACACATCTAATACAGTCTTGTAATTTTTAGGAATGTGGAAGTGCTTTAAGTTATGTATCAAGTCACAAACAAGAGTTGATGATGGCATTTGAACCTGCTTGTTGCTTTGAGGGCCAAAGTTACAATAGAAGTTCTTGGTATCCACACTTGCCAAAGATTTGATTTGTGACTTGTCCGAAACAAAAGGGGACGTGTAAGTGCGGCTGCTCATTACTGATGAAATCCTGCCCAGCTTAAAGCACCTTATTTCTGCAACACAAAGAGCAAGCTTAGCCAGGTGTGTGTCCAACAGGATCATGGCAAGCAGAATGGCTCTTCTGGTGTGACTGCAACAAGTGGCCTCAGCCAGAACTTAGTTAAGAAGTTGTTATAAATAGTGGTAGAAACACTAATTAGTTAAAAGAGCTTTGATGATGGAAATAAAAGCTTTGGGTTGCTCCTCAATCACCAAGTCTGACTGTGTACAGGCAGGGAACAAATGTGCTGCAAGTTTTTGTTTTATTATCTTATTCAATTTTATTCTAATTTTTTTCACAATTGGTTTTTACTCTGGTACTTTATTTAAAGAGGGCTTAGGATGGTGTTTTTAGTGCACACGGACTGAACAAACCCCAGGGAGATGTGTGTTTTTACCATGGGAAGGATTGCGCTCTCATAGTTAATGTTTTGTTATGGCAGCTGAAATGTTGTGTTGCGATAAGGAAGAGGATATCATCATTCTGGTTCTGTGAAATCTTTCTGGGGATCGCTGTCATGTTTGTCTGCTCAGTTTTTAAGACAGGTAAAGCATTAATTTAGTATTGGGAAAAAAACATGATGTGATTACTTTACCAAAACAGTAAGCAAACTGTTTCAACCCATTTGATGAAGTGAACTTCTCAGGATCTCAGGTAGTGATAGGACTAAGGGGAATGGAATGAAGCTGGAGGTGGGGAGATTCAGGCTAGATGTGAGGAAGAAGTTCTTCCCCATGAGAGTGGTGAAGCCATGGAATGGGTTGTCCAGGGAGGTGGTTGAGGCCCCGTCCCTGGAGGTGTTTAAGACCAGGCTGGATGAGGCTCTGGCCAGCCTGATGTAGTGTGGGGTGTCCCTGCCCATGTCAGGGGGGTTGGAACTAGGTGATCCTTGTGGTCCCTTCCAACCCTGACTGATACTATGATACTATGAACTTTTGGAGTGGTTTGGGGCCAAGAGGTAACTTGTCATCAAGTGAAGATGTTTCCATTTATTGGTATATTTTTACCCTTCCACAGAGGCTGGACAAATAAAATGTTTTCTTCATGCCCTCCTCACCCCTTTGGTGGAGCCCAGCCAAAACCAGACAACAAACCATGTGAACTAACCTTTTAACATTAGGGCAGTTCTTAGGTACTGAAGTCATGATCTAGCTTGGAGATTCTGCCTCCAGATCAAAGCCAATGATAATGTCTTTGTGATGTCTTTGCCCTCTGTTCTCATTGCTAGATTTAGTCTGAATTTGGGGATTTTTGGATGGATTAAATAACTAATGAACTGTGCTCATCTTTGGGGTCTCACATTGCTGATGAAGTCTGCAGTAAGGTGGTGATTCTTCACCAGCTTCAGAGCATGTGCCACCTGCTGCCATTCCTTAAGCAATAAATGAAAAAAGGGGGTTATAGCAGATGCTTTATAAAGCATTTTCATAATGTGCTGGTTTGTGTTTCCTTTTACTCTATTAAACTGAAGGTTTAAAGCTGTTTCTTTTCAGACAACAGACAAGTGAATCAGTAAGTAAAGGCACAGATGCAGACAATTTGACAGCTCATGAAGACAACAATCCAGCATACCAATAGCAAATCTGTAATTCTGATTTAAACATTGCAAAACAGTAAAAGTTCCTAGGAACAGTTGAATAGTCTTGGAAATGTCTTGTTTAAAAATAACCTTACCACCCTGTGTTGCAAATGAGCATTATCAGCTGCTGCTCAAACATGGCCAAATAAGAGGACTGGAAAATGAATTTTGTTTTCACTTTGAGTTCTCTCTTCATTGTTTGTCAGCACTACACCTCTCTGCCCTCTCTTTCCTGTGGCTTCTGAATGATTTCTGGCTCTTCAATAGATTTGTAATCCCTGCTTCTGCTTTGGTAATCTTATTTTAGTGAAGTTCTACTCAGATTGTGGCATAAAGTAGTTATTAAATCCATGGTATTCTAGTGCTCCTTA